>OX493414.1:0-600000 GCA_950371165.1 Lacanobia oleracea
GGTCTGCCCGATTCATAGCGGAAACCCTGTATCCAGAGGACTGCCCAGCAAATGATGACCCCCACCAAAGCCGTGTCAGACTGGAGGCGGAGAGGGTGAATGAAGGAGAAAATGGTGAGCCATGCGACCCTCCATTCACCATAGCCGAACTGAAGGCGTCGAGCGAGTCCTTCAATCCAAAAAAGGCTCCGGGAATGGACGGCCTCACAGCCGATGTGTGCTACCATGCTATCAGCAAAGAACCTGAAACTTTCCTGGCAATCCTTAACAAATGCCTCGAATATAACTACTTCCCCAAGTTATGGAAAGAGGCAACAGTGGTCGTACTTCGGAAGCCAGGAAAGACAGACTACACCACACCAAAATCGTACCGCCCAATTGGCCTGCTGCCGGTTCTCGGAAAAATTTACGAGAAGATGTTGGTGGCCCGACTCAGGTTCTACATAGCACCGAAGATGAGTACTCGCCAGTTCGGATTCATGCCACAAAGGAGTACCGAGGACTCCCTCTATACCCTCATGCAAAAAATACGCAACCATCTTAAACAAAAGAAAATAATAACATTAATATCGCTAGATATAGAGGGAGCCTTCGACAATGCCTGGTGGCCAGCCATAAGGGTCCGACTGGCTGAGGAAAAGTGTCCGGTCAACCTGAGAAGGGTCATTGACAGTTACCTGCGCGACAGGAGAGTACGGGTAAGGTACGCTGGTGCTGAACACCTGAAAAGCACGAATAAGGGTTGCGTACAGGGCTCGATTGGGGGCCCCATTCTCTGGAACCTTATACTGGATCCCCTCCTCAAAGACCTAGAGAGAAGAGGAGTGTACGCCCAAGCTTTCGCTGACGACGTGATCCTAGTCTTCGATGGACACACAGCATTGGAAATAGAGAGGCAGGCGAATGCCGTCCTCGAACGTGTTCGGGCGTGGGGTGTGGAAAATAAGCTAAACTTTGCACCACATAAGACGAGCGCCATTGTCATAACAAAAAAGCTAAAATACGACGCCCCACGCCTGAGCATGGGCGGGGTCGACATCGCTATGTCCAGAAAGATCAAAGTGCTGGGTGTCACCATCGACGACGGGCTCACATTTAGCGAGCACGTTTCGGACGTTTGCCGTAAGGCCATCGCGGTCCACAAACAGCTTAGCAGGGCTGCTAAAGTAAGCTGGGGCCTAAACCCAGAAGTGGTCAAAATAATATATGTGGCTACTGTGGAACCAGTTATTCTGTACGCTGCCAGTGCATGGGCGGAAGCCGCTAACAAACTGGGAATTATAAAACAACTAGGCGCTGTGCAGCGGGGCATAGCACAAAAAATGTGCAGGGCGTACCGGACCGTCTCCTTGAACTCAGTGCTCCTACTAGCAGGGATACTTCCCCTGGATCTTCGAATCCACGAGGTGGCATCGCTATACAAAGCCAAAAAAGGGGTACCACAGGCCATATTGGGGGACAGGGAGGTGGAACGGATGACCTCTGCACTGGAATCCCCGCATCCCGCGGAGCGAAGCGATCTAAAGATAGTCAGCCTGGTAAACCGTGAGGAGGTTGAGGCCAATTCAGACCAACAGGTTAAAATCTTTACTGACGGTAGTAAGATTGCGGGGCGTGTCGGTGCGGCGCTGTCTATATGGAACAGAGAGGCCGAGACGCGCGCCCTGAAGTTGGCGCTACCGGAATACTGTACGGTTTACCAGGCTGAATTGCTCGCGATCTGCCGAGCAACGTGGGAAATTACAAAAAGCACGGCGCCTACCTTCGGGGTCTTCAGCGACTCCATGGCGGCTCTTTTGACAGTGAAAAACCCTAGTTGCCTTCATCCCCTGGCAGTGGAGGCCAGAGAAAATATAAAAGCTGCGTCTCTCCAGAACAAGGTAGTATCCTTGTTCTGGATAAAGGCCCACGCGGGGTTGGAGGGCAACGAAAGAGCGGATCAGCTGGCCAAAGAGGCCGCCACGAATCTCAAGAAAAAACCGGACTATGACCAGTGCCCGATTTCATTCGTCAAGCGCCGCTTACGTATGGCGACGCTTGACGAGTGGAATCGGAGATACGGGTCTGGCCAAACCGCCGGTATCACAAAAATCTTTTTCCCAGATGCGGTGGCGGCGTATAGAATAATAAGAAAGATGAAATTAACCAACATCAGGGCACAAATCATGACGGGGCACGGTGGATTCTCCGAGTACTTGAATCGCTTCAAGTGCAAGGAGAGTCCATCGTGCATCTGCGATCCGGACAAAGACGAAACCGTGCCACACCTTCTCTTCGAATGCCCCGTACATGCAGTGGACAGATATGAACTGGAGCAGGCACTACAAATAAAACTGGATAAGGAGATAGTGGGGGAGGTGATGCGAGGAAAACAAAGGGAAACATTCCTTGAGTATTGCGTTAAGATTGCACAAAAGGCGATAGATAGAAATAAGACAGCTTAAGAAAGTATGCTGGTAGTATATTTAGTAATATATATATTAAGCATAGAAATAAGTATGAAATATAATTGGATAAGACATTAGTTTGTGTAAGTAGAAAGTAAGTAGAAAAATGTTGTTGAATAAGAGGAATTGTATAGATTAAGAGAAATTGTAAAGAAAGCAATAAATAAGAAGTAGACAGATGGAATGGGCTCGTAATGGTAACCCCACTGCGAGCCTTTTCTCATTAAGCATAGAAATAAGTATACAATATAATTAGATAAAGCTTTAGTTGTATAAGTACAAAAGAAGCAAAAATATATTGTTAAACAAAGGAAATATGAAAAACTGTATAGATTAAGAGAAAATGTTAAGAAAATAAAAGACTAAATGTGACCGTTATTCCCCCACATTATATTAGAAATAAAAATGAATAAAAAGTAGACAGATAGAATAGGCTCGTGATGGGAATCCCACCCACAATAAATGAATGAAAGATGATGAATGGAGAAAGATACAAGTATGCGGCATGAATGTGCGAGAGGAACAACTGCGGGAACTGGTATGACAAAGAGAATTAGGAATAGACGTAGACTCCGATAACGTCGGAGGTAGCCAGAATTAAAAAAAAAAAAAAAAAAAAAAAAAAAAAAAAAAAACCTAACCTAACCTAACCTAACCTAACCTAACCTAACCTAACCTAACCTAACCTAACCTAACCTAACCTAACCTAACCTAACCTAACCTAACCTAACCTAACCTAACCTAACCTAACCTAACCTAACCTAACCTAACCTAACCTAACCTAACCTAACCTAACCTAACCTAACCTAACCTAACCTAACCTAACCTAACCTAACCTAACCTAACCTAACCTAACCTAACCTAACCTAACCTAACCTAACCTAACCTAACCTAACCTAACCTAACCTAACCTAACCTAACCTTTTTTTTTTTTTTTTTTTTTTTTTTTTTAAACTGGGAAAAAATGCATTACGCATACCCTCCCGTCGGGGGAACGGGAGGGGTATGTGGGACTCCCCGGGCTGACCCGGTATACCCACTAAAACGACCCAGTGTTATTCCCGCGTCGTCCGAGTGGAAGAGGACTGGGAGATCGGCGCAGCCTTAGCGTCCAGTCCTCCTCCGACGACAACCCGCCTAAAGCGGCGGGCCCCTCAAGTCCTCCCCGTTCAGGGGGAGGGCTGGGAATTAACGGCGAGGGTGGTGTGGAGTGCAATGCGGGCGGAGGCGCCCCCGCGCCTATCGCCCGCCCATCACCACCATGAGGAGGGAGAAGACGGCGTCTTCTCCGACCTCTTCTGCGCCTGCGGAGCGGCGCAGCGAGAGGGTCGTCCTCCCGCGCACGCTCCGCCGCCTCCTTTTGCGAGATGACATCCTCGCAAAAAGAGGCGACTGCTGCCCAGGACCCCTCACTCTCCAGCATGGCGTTGACCACGCCGGGAAGCGAGAGGTCCTGTCCGATCTCCGCTGTTAGACTGCGGCGCGGCTCAGACCAAGCCGGGCACACCTCGAGGGTGTGCTGAGCCGTGTCCTCCGCCGCGCCGCAGTCGTGGCACGCCGGGGTTTCCTCCCTCCCGATCCGGTGCAGGTGCTTGCCGAAACAGCCGTGGCCTGACAACACCTGCACCAGACGGAATGAGAGGAACCCGTGGGAGCGCTCGAGCCAGTCTCGTAGGACCGGACCGAGCGCGTCCAAGGTTCGGCGGCCAAAGGTGGCGGAGGCGAGGTCATCCGTCCAATGGACGATGATGGCGTCCCTCGCCTCCCGCCGCACGGCCTCCCGCTCCTCCGCGACGGGGCGCTCCCCGAGGGCCTTTCGTCGCGCCGTCCACTCGTACACTCTGGCGAGCACCCACGCCTCCAACTCCCAAGGAGGGGTGCCCGCCAGAGCGCACGCCGCCGAAAAGCCCACCGAGCGGTAGGCCCTCGCCACCCGCAGTGCAATGGCCCTTTGGGGCCTCCGCATCAAAGTAGCGTTCTCCCTCCTGTGGAGGGAGTCCGCCCAGATGGGGGCCCCGTACAGGGCCATGCTCCGCAATATGCCGGCATACAAACGCCGGCATCGTGCGTTAGGCCCCCCCAGGTTCGGGAGGAGCCAGGAGAGGGCGTCCGCAGCCCTCAGCAGGCGCGTCGACAGCCCGCTAAAGTGCGGGCCGAAGCGCCACCTGCTGTCCAACACCAGGCCCAGATACTTCATCTGGGCCTGGACGCCCACCCTGACGCCCTCCACCATAATGTGGGCGTCTGGAGGGCAGCGTTGCCGAGGCCCGTGAAAGAACACGGCCTCGGTCTTGTTCAGCGCCACCCTCAATCCCAGGCGGCGGATCCTCCCTGCCACCAAGGACCCGCCAGCCGAGGCCAGACAGGCCGCCTCCCCGAAGCTCTTCCCCCGGGCAGTGAGGAGAGTGTCATCCGCGTAGCAGATGACACTCGTGCCCTGGAGAAGAGCTCCCCGCAACAGCCAGTCAAAGCCGATGTTCCACAGGGGGGGTCCTAAGACTGACCCCTGCGGAACACCGGACTCCGCGCTGTACCTCCGCATCCTGGCCAGTTTGTCCACAAGGAGGACCTCTCGATCCTCCAAGTAGCTGGCCAGGAGGCTCCTCAAATATTGGGGCACTCCGTGGTACCGGAGTGCCTCCAATATGGTGGAGTGGGGAACGGAGTTGAAGGCGTTGGCGATGTCAAACGACACCGCCAACACTCCGTCCCCCGCCTCGACCGCCTCTTTCACCTGGCCCTTAAGAAGGGCCAGCGCGTCGATGGTGGACCGGCCCTGTCGGAAACCGAACTGGGCGTCCGACAGGTCCGGCCCTACACCCTGCAAATGGCTCCTGAGCCGGCCGGCGATGATCCCCTCGAACAATTTACCGACCTCATCGAGCAGAACGATGGGCCGGTATGCCGAGGGGGAATCCGCCGGGCGTCCCTCCTTTCGGAGGAGGCATAGCTGCCCCTCCTTCCACAGTTTCGGGAACCTTCCAGCCGCAAAGCACGCGCTGAAGAGTTCCCGAAACCTGTCCTCCATTTGAGCGGCAGCTATGGCCACCACCCGTGCGGGGACGCCGTCCGGCCCAGGAGCCGTCTTCTTCGCGCGGAGGCTAAGCACCCCCGCGCGAAACTCCTCCTCCGTCACTGGAGGTACCTCCTCCTCTGGCGGAGCCGCCGCCTGCGGAGGGTCCATCGTTGGTGGGGTGAAGTCGGTCCTGCGCGGAAACAGAGACCGGACCACCCCATCCAGCAACGCCGGCTCGAGGGTCTCCGTAAGTGGGGGACCATGGGGCCGCAGTTGGTTCCGCGCCGCCCTGTATGGTCTCCCATACGGATCCCTGTCGAGACCCTCCAGCATCTCGGCCCTCGCCGAGTCCTTGGCAGCGCCCATAGCCGACTTGAGGACCGCCTTTGCCTCTCGGTAAGAGGCGTAGAGGCGGTCCTCCTCTGCCTGATTACGGGCGCTGCGCCGGCGGCTCCGCGTGTAGGCCCTTCTGGCCGCCACGCAAGTGGCCCGGAGGCCTGCCAGCTCCTCCGACCACCAATAAACGGCCCGGCGGGGAGGCGGACGCCGAGACCGAGGCATGCTGGAGTTGCACACCTCGGTCAGGGATTCCCTCAGCCGGACCGCTGCGGCGTCAACGTCCGGGGCCCCAACAGGGGGCGACAGCCAGTCCTGGAGGAAGGCCGCCTCCTTGGCTGCCTCCCGGTCCAGGCGAGTGAGAGCCCACCGTGGGAAGGGAGACCTGCCAGAGCGGGCCATCTCCCCACGGGGGCTCTGGGTGGAGATGTCGAACCGCACATAACGGTGGTCCGACAAGGTCTCCACCAACTCCACCCGCCAGTTCACAATGCGTGCGGCTAGCACGGGGGTGGCGAACGAAACGTCCACCACCGACCCTCCCCGTTGCCGCACGCACGTGTGGACCGCCCCCCTGTTGAGGAGGGACACGCCGCATGACGCCGCCCAAAACTCGACGGCGCGACCCCGGACGTTGCAGGAGGCGGCTGGGTTGCCCCAGGCCACCGACTTGGCGTTCAGGTCGCCTAACACCACGACCTGGCGTGGCGCCGCCCTCCCTACGGCTGCAGTGAGAATCTCCAGGAAATCCTCAAAGTCCGAGAGAGGGCGGTTAGGGGAGAAATAGACCCCAACCAGGGCCAAATCTCCCCACGCGGCGGCCACGTATCCGGGTCCCCTCTCTAAAAGCGAGAGGGGAGGGGAGTCTGTGGAAGACCGCGACACCAACGCCACCAGGCCGTCTCGGTCGCCCAGCCAATGGTCAGGGACCGAGTAAGGCTCGGCGACCACCGCCAAGTCCACCAACCACTCAGCCATGGTCTGCATCAGGAGATCCTGTGCAGCCCGGCAGTGGTTGGTGTTCGCCTGGAGGATGCGATGTTCGATTGAATCCATCAATCGGACATCGCACCCCCCTCCTCCGCAGCCAACGCCGTTCCAACCTCGGGAACGGCAGTGCTAGCAACAGGCCCGACCGGCACCTGCGCTTTGCCTTTCTTAAGGGGGGGGTTGCACAACCTCCCCCTCATTACGTGGCCTGCTGGGCGACCGCTCGCGGCACAGACGGCGCATTGCGGCTTGGCGACCGTGCAGGAGGCGGCTTTGTGGCCCTCCTTGCCGCAGCGGTAGCAGGTCTCCGACCTGTCCACCGCTGACGGGCACAGGGCTCGGGTGTGCCCGATGCCGCAGCACCGGAAGCAGCGCAGAGGCTGCTCCTCTAGGGCCCGGACTGCACCCGAGCTAAAGCCGACGGCGAGCCGTCCTTTTGCAAGGACGGCTTTGGCAACGGCGACTGGGCACTCGAGCCGGATAGTGCCCATGCCGCCGCGGCCAGGCCTGATGTCCCGGCCTTGCACCGCTGCGACGCCGCAGCCCCCAATGGCTGCGACCGCCGCCACCACCTCCTCCTTGGTGACCGAGTCATCAAGATCGGTCACCTGGATGGTCGCCGACTTTATCGGTCGGGCCACCTTGGCAGAGTCCGCGATGACCTCCTGCAGCTTGGCTGCAAAGAGGTCAGCGCTGGCGCTGCCCTCCGCCCCCGGGAACTCGAATATTCGAGCCCCGGTTTCGGTCTGCCTGCAAGAAACCTTGCCGATCCCCAGTTGGGCGGGATCGGCATTGGCACGCGCCCGCACCAAAATGGAAGCATAGGTTTCCCCGCGTTCCGCAGCCTCCGCGGTGAGCGTCACCACGACGGCTGCGGACTTCGGGGGAACCAATTTACCCTTCCCCTTCTTCTTGTTGCCCCCGCCAGCCGCCCGCGACTGACTGAGAGGCGTGGTGACGGGGACGGCAGGTCCGGGCGTTGCCGGCCTTTTGCCCTTCCCCTTCCCCTTTCCCTTCCCAGTCGCCTGCGACCGGCTGGGAGTCGTGGTGGCAGGGACGGCAGGGACGGCTGTTGCCGTCTTTTTCCCCCTGCCCTTCCCCTTCCGGACCACTTCAGTCCAACCCGGCTGGTTGGACGGAGTAGTGGAAGGGAGAAGGGCGTCCTCCCCTTGCGAGGACGGCCCCGGCTCGGCTCGCCTCTTGTCCGCCGCGAGCGGCGGTCGGAGGCGCTTCTCCGGCAGGAGCCGGTCCTCTATACCTGCTAAGCAGGCTCTGGTGAAGGCCCTCTCCTCCATGACAACCTTGCGGATAACATCCTCAAGGTTGGTGGGGTTGGGGGCCTCCGCCGCAGGTCTCGGTTCGGCCTGACTCGGCCGAGCCGTGACATCAGCCAGCTTCTGATGAAGCTGGCTGACCTCCACCTTCAGGCGATCCACTACCGCCTGCAGCTGGCGAGTCTCGTCGGTCGCCTTTCTTTTTACGAGCTCCGCAATGATGCCGCGCATGCTCGCACCTCGGCACTTAAGGGCCTTCTGGAAGGTACCCTTAAGGTTCGAGGATTTAGAGGCGACCTCCGCGATCTCCTCCTCGTCCTCTTCTGCCATCCGCTCCAGCTCGGCCAGAGAATAGTCCGCGTACAGAACGCGGGACGCGCCGTAACCGGACCTGGCCCGAGCAGCACGCGCCCGCTGCTCTTTAGCAGCGACCCTCTCCTCCAGGTCCTGCTGCTGCTGCGTCCGCCGAGCCAGGTCCAGCTGCCGCTGGGCGTCCGCGAGACCCACCACGTGGGTGTCCGCGGCTGTCGTCGGCCTCTTGGCCTTCGACCTCCTGGCTGAGCCCGAGGAGCCCTCGGATCCCTCCTTGAGGAAGGCCCGCTTCCGCGACCGACAAACGCCCGCGTCCGAGACGCTTAAGAGGGACTCGTCGTCGGAATCCGACAAGTCCACCCTTCCAACGAAGCTAGCCGCAGACGGCGCGCGACTAGCTTCCGACGCTGAAGCGTCGGAGTGGCCCTGAGAAGGGCCTTTTGGTTGGCCCTGAGAAGGGCCTTTGGGTTGGCCCTGAGAAGGGCCTTTGGGTTGGCCCTGAGAAGGGCCTTTTAAAAACCGCCCGTAGGCGTCCCGCGAGGGCATAGGCATGACACCTTCGGCAAATTCGCAGTCAGCAAGGCAGGATAAAATGATAACTACGAGAGCACAGAGTTCTTTGGCCGTACCCAATCTGCCACTCCGTTACGGTGACAAATTGGGCCGTTTCCAGGGGACGCGACGTGGACGCAAACTCTGTGGGGGGTCCCCCAACCTAACCTAACCTAACCTTTTTTTTTTTTTTTTTTTTTTTTTTTAAACTGGGAAAAAATGCATTACGCATACCCTCCCGTCGGGGGAACGGGAGGGGTATGTGGGACTCCCCGGGCTGACCCGGTATACCCACTAAAACGACCCAGTGTTATTCCCGCGTCGTCCGAGTGGAAGAGGACTGGGAGATCGGCGCAGCCTTAGCGTCCAGTCCTCCTCCGACGACAACCCGCCTAAAGCGGCGGGCCCCTCAAGTCCTCCCCGTTCAGGGGGAGGGCTGGGAATTAACGGCGAGGGTGGTGTGGAGTGCAATGCGGGCGGAGGCGCCCCCGCGCCTATCGCCCGCCCATCACCACCATGAGGAGGGAGAAGACGGCGTCTTCTCCGACCTCTTCTGCGCCTGCGGAGCGGCGCAGCGAGAGGGTCGTCCTCCCGCGCGCGCTCCGCCGCCTCCTTTTGCGAGATGACATCCTCGCAAAAAGAGGCGACAGCTGCCCAGGACCCCTCACTCCCCAGCATGGCGTTGACCACGCCGGGAAGCGAGAGGTCCTGTCCGATCTCCGCTGTTAGACTGCGACGCGGCTCAGACCAAGCCGGGCACACCTCGAGGGTGTGCTGAGCCGTGTCCTCCGCCGCACCGCAGTCGTGGCACGCCGGGGTCTCCTCCCTCCCGATCCGGTGCAGGTGCTTGCCGAAACAGCCGTGGCCTGACAATACCTGCACCAGACGGAATGAGAGGAAACCGTGGGAGCGCTCGAGCCAGTCTCGTAGGACCGGACCGAGCGCGTCCAAGGTTCGGCGGCCAAAGGTGGCGGAGGCGAGGTCGTCCGTCCAATGGACGATGATGGCGTCCCTCGCCTCCCGCCGCACGGCCTCCCGCTCCTCCGCGACGGGGCGCTCCCCGAGGGCCCTTCGTCGCGCCGTCCACTCGTACACTCTGGCGAGCACCCACGCCTCCAACTCCCAAGGAGGGGTGCCCGCCAGAGCGCACGCCGCCGAAAAGCCCACCGAGCGGTAGGCCCTCGCCACCCGCAGTGCAATGGCCCTTTGGGGCCTGCGCATGGCAGTTGCGTTCTCCCTCCTGTTGAGGGAGTCCGCCCAGATGGGGGCCCCGTACAGGGCCATGCTCCGCAGGATGCCGGCATATAAACGCCGGCATCGTGCGTTCGGCCCCCCCAGGTTCGGGAGGAGCCAGGAGAGGGCGTCCGCAGCCCTCAGCAGGCGCGTCGACAGCCCGCTAAAGTGCGGGCCGAAGCGCCACCTGCTGTCCAACACCAGGCCCAGATACTTCATCTGGGCCTGGACGCCCACCCTGACGCCCTCCACCACAATGTGGGCGTCTGGAGGGCAGCGCTGCCGAGGCCCGTGAAAGAACACGGCCTCGGTCTTGTTCAGCGCCACCCTCAATCCCAGGCGGCGGATCCTCCCTGCCACCAAGGACCCGCCAGCCGAGGCCAGACAGGCCGCCTCCCCGAAGCTCCTCCCCCGGGCAGTGAGGAGAGTGTCATCCGCGTAGCAGATGACACTCGTGCCCTGGAGAAGAGCTCCCCGCAACAGCCAGTCAAAGCCGATGTTCCACAGGGGGGGTCCTAAGACTGACCCCTGCGGAACACCGGACTCCGCGCTGTATCTCCGCATCCTGGCCAGTTTGTCCACAAGGAGGACCTCTCGATCCTCCAAGTAGCTGGCCAGGAGGCTCCTCAAATATTGGGGCACTCCGTGGTACCGGAGTGCCTCCAATATGGTGGAGTGGGGAACGGAGTTGAAGGCGTTGGCGATGTCAAACGACACCGCCAACACTCCGTCCCCCGCCTCGACCGCCTCTTTCACCTGGCCCTTCAAAAGGGCCAGCGCGTCGATGGTGGACCGGCCCTGTCGGAAACCGAACTGGGCGTCCGACAGGTCCGGCCCTACACCCTGCAGATGGCTCCTGAGCCGGCCGGCGATGATCCCCTCGAACAATTTACCGACCTCATCGAGCAGAACGATGGGCCGGTATGCCGAGGGGGAATCCGCCGGGCGTCCCTCCTTTCGGAGGAGGCATAGCTGCCCCTCCTTCCACAGTTTCGGGAACCTTCCAGCCGTAAGGCATGCGCTGAAGAGTTCCCGAAACCTGTCCTCCATCTGAGCGGCAGCTATGGCCACCACCCGTGCGGGGACGCCGTCCGGCCCAGGAGCCGTCTTCTTCGCGCGGAGGCTAAGCACCCCCGCGCGAAACTCCTCCTCCGTCACCGGAGGTGCCTCCTCCTCCACCTCCGGAGCCGCCGACTGTGGAGGGTCCATTGCTGGTGGGGCGAAGTCGGTCCTGCGCGGAAACAGAGACCGGACCACCCCATCCAGCAACGCCGGCTCGAGAACCTAACCTAACCTTTTTTTTTTTTTTTTTTTTTTTAAACTGGGAAAAAATGCATTACGCATACCCTCCCGTCGGGGGAACGGGAGGGGTATGTGGGACTCCCCGGGCTGACCCGGTATACCCACTAAAACGACCCAGTATTATTCCCGCGTCGTCCGAGTGGAAGACATGATACCTTCCGCTTGATCGCAGTCTACAACGCAAGTTAAAATGATGATAGCTACGAGTACACAGAGAACTTTGGCCGTACCCAGTATGCCACTCCGTTACGGTGACAAACTGGGCCGTTTCCAGGGGACGCGACGTGGACGCAAACTCTGTGGGGGGTCCCCCCCCCCCCAACCTAACCTTTTTTTTTTTTTTTTTTTTTTTTTTTAAACTGGGAAAAAATGCATTACGCATACCCTCCCGTCGGGGGAACGGGAGGGGTATGTGGACTCCCGGGCTGACCCGGTATACCCACTAAAACGACCCAGTGTTATTCCCGCGTCGTCCGAGTGGAAGAGGACTGGGAGATCGGCGCAGCCTTAGCGTCCAGTCCTCCTCCGACGACAACCCGCCTAAAGCGGCGGGCCCCTCAAGTCCTCCCCGTTCAGGGGGAGGGCTGGGAATGACCGGCGAGGGTGGTGTGGAGTGCAATGCGGGCGGAGGCGCCCCCGCGCCTATCGCCCGCCCATCACCACCATGAGGAGGGAGAAGACGGCGTCTTCTCCGACCTCTTCTGCGCCTGCGGAGCGGCGCAGCGAGAGGGTCGTCCTCCCGCGCGCGCTCCGCCGCCTCCTTTTGCGAGATGACATCCTCGCAAAAAGAGGCGACAGCTGCCCAGGACCCCTCACTCTCCAGCATGGCATTCACCACGCCGGGAAGCGAGAGGTCCTGTCCGATCTCCGCTGTTAGACTGCGACGCGGCTCAGACCAAGCCGGGCACACCTCGAGGGTGTGCTGAGCCGTGTCCCCCGCCGCGCCGCAGTCGTGGCACGCCGGGGTCTCCTCCCTCCCGATCCGGTGCAGGTGCTTGCCGAAACAGCCGTGGCCTGACAACACCTGCACCAGACGGAATGAGAGGAACCCGTGGGAGCGCTCGAGCCAGTCTCGCAGGACCGGACCGAGCGCGTCCAGGGTTCGGCGGCCAAAGGTGGCGGAGGCGAGGTCGTCCGTCCAATGGACGATGATGGCGTCCCTCGCCTCCCGCCGCACGGCCTCCCGCTCCTCCGCGACGGGGCGCTCCCCGAGGGCCTTTCGCCGCGCCGTCCACTCATACACTCTGGCGAGCACCCACGCCTCCAACTCCCAAGGAGGGGTGCCCGCCAGAGCGCACGCCGCCGAAAAGCCCACGGAGCGGTAGGCCCTCGCCACCCGCAGTGCAATGGCCCTTTGGGGCCTCCGCATCATAGTAGCGTTCTCCCTCCTGTTGAGGGAGTCCGACCAGATGGGGGCCCCGTACAGGGCCATGCTCCGCAGGATGCCGGCATATAAACGCCGGCATCGTGCGTTCGGCCCCCCCAGGTTCGGGAGGAGCCAGGAGAGGGCGTCCGCAGCCCTCAGCAGGCGCGTCGACAGCCCGCTAAAGTGCGGGCCGAAGCGCCACCTGCTGTCCAACACCAGGCCCAGATACTTCATCTGGGCCTGGACGCCCACCCTGACGCCCTCCACAACAATGTGGGCGTCGGGAGGGCAGCGCTGCCGAGGCCCGTGAAAGAACACGGCCTCGGTCTTGTTCAGCGCCACCCTCAATCCCAGGCGGCGGATCCTCCCTGCCACCAAGGACCCGCCAGCCGAGGCCAGACAGGCCGCCTCCCCGAAGCTCTTCCCCCGGGCAGTGAGGAGAGTGTCATCCGCGTAGCAGATGACACTCGTGCCCTGGAGAAGAGCTCCCCGCAACAGCCAGTCAAAGCCGATGTTCCACAGGGGGGGGCCCTAAGACTGACCCCTGCGGAACACCGGACTCCGCGCTGTATCTCCGCATCCTGGCCAGTTTGTCCACAAGGAGGACCTCTCGATCCTCCAAGTAGCTGGCCAGGAGGCTCCTCAAATATTGGGGCACTCCGTGGTACCGGAGTGCCTCCAATATGGTGGAGTGGGGAACGGAGTTGAAGGCGTTGGCTATGTCGAATGACACCGCCAACACTCCGTCCCCGCCTCGACCGCCTCTTTCACCTGGCCCTTAAGAAGGGCCAGCGCGTCGATGGTGGACCGGCCCTGTCGGAAACCGAACTGGGCGTCCGACAGGTTCGGCCCTACACCCTGCAAATGGCTCCTGAGCCGGCCGGCGATGATCCCCTCGAACAATTTACCGACCTCATCGAGCAGAACGATGGGCCGGTATGCCGAGGGGGAATCCGCCGGGCGTCCCTCCTTTCGGAGGAGGCATAGCTGCCCCTCCTTCCACAGTTTCGGGAACCTTCCAGCCGTAAGGCACGCGCTGAAGAGTTCCCGAATCTGTCCTCCATTTGAGCGGCAGCTATGGCCACCACCCGTGCGGGGACGCCGTCCGGCCCAGGAGCCGTCTTCTTCGCGCGGAGGCTAAAGCACCCCCGCGCGAAACTCCTCCTCCGTCACCGAGGTGCCTCCTCTTCCTCCTGCGGAGCCGCCGACTGCGGAGGGTCCATCGCTGGAGGGGTGAAGTCGGTCCTGCGTGGAAACAGAGACCGGACCACCCCATCCAGCAACGCCGGCTCGAGGGTCTCCGTAAGTGGGGGACCATGGGGCCGCAGTTGGTTCCGCGCCGCCCTGTATGGTCTCCCATACGGATCCCTGTCGAGACCCTCCAGCATCTCGGCCCTCGCCGAGTCCTTGGCAGCGCCCATAGCCGACTTGAGGACCGCCTTTGCCTCTCGGTAAGAGGCGTAGAGGCGGTCCTCCTCTGCCTGATTACGGGTGCTGCGCCGGCGGCTCCGCGTGTAGGCCCTTCTGGCCGCCACGCAGGTGGCTCGGAGGCCCGCCAGCTCCTCTGACCACCAATAAACGGCCCGGCGGGGAGGCGGACGCCGAGACCGAGGCATGCTGGAGTTGCACACCTCGGTCAGGGATTCCCTCAGCCGGACCGCTGCGGCGTCAACGTCCGGGGCCCCAACAGGGGGTGACAGCCAGTCCTGGAGGAAGGCCGCCTCCTTGGCTGCCTCCCGGTCCAGGCGAGTGAGAGCCCACCGTGGGAAGGGAGACCTGCCAGAGCGGGCCATCTCCCCACGGGGGCTCTGGGTGGAGATGTCGAACCGCACATAACGGTGGTCCGACAAGGTCTCCACCAACTCCACCCGCCAGTTCACAATGCGTGTGGCTAGCACGGGGGTGGCGAACGAAACGTCCACCACCGACCCTCCCCGTTGCCGCACACAAGTGTGGACCGCCCCCCTGTTGAGGAGGGACACGCCGCATGACGCCGCCCAAAACTCGACGGCGCGACCCCGGACGTTGCAGGAGGCGGCTGGGTTGCCCCAGGCCACCGACTTGGCGTTCAGGTCGCCTAACACCACGACCTGGCGTGGCGCCGCCCTCCCTACGGCTGCAGTGAGAATCTCTAGAAAATCCTCAAAGTCCGAGAGAGGGCGGTTTGGGGAGAAATAGACCCCAACCAGGGCCAAATCTCCCCACGCGGCGGCCACGTATCCCGGTCCCCTCTCTAAAAGCGAGAGGGGAGGGGAGTCTGTGGAAGACCGCGACACCATTGCCACCAGGCCGTCTCGGTCGCCCAGCCAATGGCCAGGGACCGAGTAAGGCTCGGCGACCACCGCCAAGTCCACCAACCACTCAGCCATGGTCTGCATCAGGAGATCCTGTGCAGCCTGGCAGTGGTTGGTGTTCGCCTGGAGGATGCGATATTCGATTGTATCCATCAATCGGACATCGCACCCCCCTCCTCCGCAGCAACCGCCGTTCCGGCCTCGGGAACGGCGTTGCCAGCAGCAGGCCCGACTGCCACCTGCGCTTTGCCCCTCTTAGATGGGGGGTTGCATAACCTCCCCCGCATGATGTGACCTGCTGGGCGGCCACTGGTAGCACACACTATGCAATGTGGCGTGGCGACCATGCAGGCGGCGGCTTTGTGGCCCTCCTTGCTGCAGCGGTAGCAGGCGTTGGACCTGTCGACGGTGGACGGACAGAGGGCTCGGGTGTGTCCGATGCCGCAGCACTTGAAGCAGCGTAAAGGCTGCTCCCCAAGTGCTCGGACTGCACCCGAGCTGAAACCGACGGCGAGCCGTCCTTTCTCAAGGACGGCTTTGGCAGCGGCGACCGGGCACTCGAGCCGGATAGTGCCCATGCCGCCGCAGCCAGGCCTGATGTCCCGACCCCGCACCGCCGCGACGCCGCAGCCACCAATCGCTGCGACCGCCGCCACCACCTCCTCCTTGGTGACCGAATCGTCAAGATCGGTCACCTCGATGGCCACCAACTTGACTGGTCGGGCCACCTTGGCAGCGTCCGCGATGACCTCCTGCAGCTTGGCTGCAAAGAGGTCAGCGTTGGCGCTGCCCTCCGCCCCCGGGAACTCGAAAATACGAGCCCCGGTTTCAGTACGCCGGCAAGATAATTTGCCGATCCCCAATTGGGCGGGATCGGCATTGGCACGCGCTCTCACCAAAATGGAAGCGTAGGTTTCCCCGCGTTCCGCAGCCTCCGCGGTGAGCGTCACCACGACGGCTGCGGACTTCGGGGGAACCAATTTCCCCTTCCCCTTCTTCTTGTTGCCCCCGCCAGCCGCCCGCGACTGACTGGGAGGCGTGGTGACGGGGACGGCAGGTCCGGGCGTTGCCGGCCTTTTGCCCTTCCGCTTTCCCTTTCTCCCACCAGTCGCCTGCGACTGGCCTGTATGTGTGGTGGCGGGGACGGCAGGGACGGCCGTCGCCGTCTTTTTACCTCGGCCCTTCCCCTTCCGGACCACCTCAGTCCAACCCGGCTGGTTGGACGGAGTAGTCGAAGGGAGAAGGGCGTCCTCCCCTTGCGAGGATGGCCCCGGCTCGGCTCGCCTCTTGTCCGCCGCGAGCGGCGGTCGAAGGCGCTTCTCCGGTAGGAGCCGGTCCTCTATGCCTGCTAGGCAGGCTCTGGTGAAGGCCCTCTCCTCCATAACCACCTTGCGGATGACATCCTCAAGGTTGGTGGAGGAGGGGGCCTCCGCCGCAGGTCTCGGTTCGGCCTGAATCGGCCGAGCCATGACATCAGCCAGCTTCTGATGAAGCTGGCTGACCTCCAGCTTGAGGCGATCGACGGTCGCCTGCAATTTGCGCGATTCGTCGGTCGCCTCACGCTGGACCAACTCCTCTATAATGGCGCGCATGCTTGCGGCACGGCACTTAAGGGCCTTTTGAAAAGTGCCCTTAAGATTGGAGGACTTGGAGGCGACCTCCACGATCTCCTCCTCGTCCTCTTCCGCCATGCGCGCCAGCTCGGCCAAGGATTGGTCCCCGTATAGCACGCGGGACGCACCATACCCTGACCTGGCCCGAGCAGCACGCGCACGCTGCTCCTTCGCAGCAACGCGCTCTTCGAGCTCTTGCTGGTGCTGCGCCCGCCGAGCCAGGTCCAACTGCCGCTGGGCATCTGCGAGACCCACGACGTGGGTGTCCGCAGATGTCGTCGGCTTCTTCGCGGCCGTGGACTTCCTCGTCGAACTTGAGGAGCCCTCGGACCCTTCCTTACGGAAAGCCCGCTTTCGCGACCTGGTGTCGCCTGCGTCCGAGACGCTTATGACGGACTCGTCCGAATCGGACAGGTCCGCCCTTCCAAAGAAGCTAGCCGCAGACGGCGCGCGGCTAGCTTCAGACGCTGAAGCGTCGGATTGGCCCTGAGAAGGGCCTTTTGGTTGGCCCTGAGAAGGGCCTTTTGGTTGGCCCTGAGAAGGGCCTTTTGGTTGGCCCTGAGAAGGGCCTTTTTTAAAACGCCCGCAGGCGTCCCGCGGGGGCGTAGGCATAGCCTTCCGCAAGCTCGTAGTTAAAACCGCAAGAATATAAAATGTAGCTACGAGAGCACAGAGTTCTTTAGCCGTACCCAATCTGCCACTCCGTTACGGTGACAGATTGGGCCGTTTCCAGGGGACGCGACGAGGACGCAAACTCTGTGGGGGGTCCCCCAACCTAACCTAACCTTTTTTTTTTTTTTTTTTTTTTTTTTTTTTTTTTTTTTTTTTTTTTTTTTTTTTTTTTTTTTTTAAGCTGGGAAAAAATGCATTACGCATACCCTCCCGTCGGGGGAACGGGAGGGATATGTGGGACTCCCCGGGCTGACCCGGTATACCCACTAAAATAACCCAGCGGCATTCCCGCCTCGTCCGAGTGGAAGAGGACTGGGAGATCGGCGCAGCCTTAGCGTCCAGTCCTCCTCCGACGATAACCCGCCTAAAGCGGCGGGCCCCTCAAGTCCTCCCCGTTCAGGGGGAGGGCTGGGAATGACCAGCGGAGGTGGTGTGGTGTGCAATGCGGGCGGAGGCGCCCCCGCGCCTATCGCCCGCCCATCACCACCATGAGGAAGGAGAAAACGGCGTCTTCTCCGACCTCTTCTCCGCCTACGGAGCGGCGCAGCGAGAGGGTCGTCCTCCCGCGCGCGCTCCGCCGCCTCCTTTTGCGAGATGACATCCTCGCAAAAAGAGGCGACAGCTGCCCAGGACCTCTCACTCTCCAGCATGGCGTTGACCACGCCGGGAAGCGAGAGGTCCTGTCCTATCTCCGCTGTTAGACTGCGGCGCGGCTCAAACCAAGCCGGGCACACCTCGAGGGTGTGCTGAGCCGTGTCCTCCGCCGCGCCGCAGTCGTGGCACGCCGGGGTCTCCTCCCTCCCGATCCGGTGCAGGTGCTTGCCGAAACAGCCGTGGCCTGACAACACCTGCACCAGACGGAATGAGAGGAACCCGTGGGAGCGCTCGAGCCAGTCTCGTAGGACCGGACCGAGCGCGTCCAAGGTTCGGCGGCCAAAGGTGGCGGAGGCGAGGTCATCCGTCCAATGGACGATGATGGCGTCCCTCGCCTCCCGCCGCACGGCCTCCCGCTCCTCCGCGACGGGGCGCTCCCCGAGGGCCTTTCGTCGCGCCGTCCACTCGTACACTCTGGCGAGCACCCACGCCTCCAACTCCCAAGGAGGGGTGCCCGCCAGAGCGCACGCCGCCGAAAAGCCCACCGAGCGGTAGGCCCTCGCCACCCGCAGTGCAATGGCCCTTTGGGGCCTCCGCATCAAAGTAGCGTTCTCCCTCCTGTGGAGGGAGTCCGCCCAGATGGGGGCCCCGTACAGGGCCATGCTCCGCAATATGCCGGCATACAAACGCCGGCATCGTGCGTTAGGCCCCCCCAGGTTCGGGAGGAGCCAGGAGAGGGCGTCCGCAGCCCTCAGCAGGCGCGTCGACAGCCCGCTAAAGTGCGGGCCGAAGCGCCACCTGCTGTCCAACACCAGGCCCAGATACTTCATCTGGGCCTGGACGCCCACCCTGACGCCCTCCACCATAATGTGGGCGTCTGGAGGGCAGCGCTGCCGAGGCCCGTGAAAGAACACGGCCTCGGTCTTGTTCAGCGCCACCCTCAATCCCAGGCGGCGGATCCTCCCTGCCACCAAGGACCCGCCAGCCGAGGCCAGACAGGCCGCCTCCCCGAAGCTCTTCCCCCGGGCAGTGAGGAGAGTGTCATCCGCGTAGCAGATGACACTCGTGCCCTGGAGAAGAGCTCCCCGCAACAGCCAGTCAAAGCCGATGTTCCACAGGGGGGGTCCTAAGACTGACCCCTGCGGAACACCGGACTCCGCGCTGTACCTCCGCATCCTGGCCAGTTTGTCCACAAGGAGGACCTCTCGATCCTCCAAGTAGCTGGCCAGGAGGCTCCTCAAATATTGGGGCACTCCGTGGTACCGGAGTGCCTCCAATATGGTGGAGTGGGGAACGGAGTTGAAGGCGTTGGCGATGTCAAACGACACCGCCAACACTCCGTCCCCCGCCTCGACCGCCTCTTTCACCTGGCCCTTAAGAAGGGCCAGCGCGTCGATGGTGGACCGGCCCTGTCGGAAACCGAACTGGGCGTCCGAAAGGTCCGGCCCTACACCCTGCAAATGGCTCCTGAGCCGGCCGGCGATGATCCCCTCGAACAATTTACCGACCTCATCGAGCAGAACGATGGGCCGGTATGCCGAGGGGGAATCCGCCGGGCGTCCCTCCTTTCGGAGGAGGCATAGCTGCCCCTCCTTCCACAGTTTCGGGAACCTTCCAGCCGTAAAGCACGCGCTGAAAAGTTCCCGAAACCTGTCCTCCATTTGAGCGGCAGCTATGGCCACCACCCGTGCGGGGACGCCGTCCGGCCCAGGAGCCGTCTTCTTCGCGCGGAGGCTAAGAACCCCCGCGCGAAACTCCTCCTCCGTCACCGGAGGTGCCTCCTCTTCCTCCTGCGGAGCCGCCGACTGCGGAGGGTCCATCGCTGGTGGGGCGAAGTCGGTCCTGCGCGGAAACAGAGACCGGACCACCCCATCCAGCAACGCCGGCTCGAGGGTCTCCGTAAGTGGGGGACCATGGGGCCGCAGTTGGTTCCGCGCCGCCCTGTATGGTCTCCCATACGGATCCCTGTCGAGACCCTCCAGCATACCTACCCTGAAATTAATTTTCAGTCCTAGTACTTGGGCAATTTTTGTGAAAATTTTAATACTTACCAACCTTTATCTAGTATACCCCTTAAGTAATTTCTGTTCTATTTGCGGAATCGAGTTTCCACCTGTCTAACTTCGGTTTTCGGGCGCTTTGCGCGAACTGAAAATCCGATCGGTCGCTGAAAACCCGATTTTTTCCTGAAAAAAGTGGTTTTTGGACCACCGTGCACATTTTTGCTCTTTTCAAAATTCTGAAAACGGTCTAGCTACCTCGCCCGCGCCGAGACGCGTCTTCCGACACCTCAAACGTGCGGCTGGCTCGCATAGAACCGCGAAAAATTTAAAACATTCCTTTTTAGCATTTCGCCAAAATCCACCTAAGGAAGCCCCGTTCAGACAAAAATTGCGATATCTTTATAACTAGGATAGATATTTTGACACAGTTTTCAGCTGTTACGTTGTCGGATAGGTCTCCCTTAACGTTTTGACTAATTTTTATTGACCTACCCTGAAATTAATTTTCAGTCCTAGTACTTAGGCAATTTTTGTGAAAATTTTAATACTTACCAACCTTTATCTAGTATACCCCTTAAGTAATTTCTGTTCTATTTGCGGAATCGAGTTTCCACCTGTCTAACCTCGGTTTTCGGGCGCTTTGCGCGAACTGAAAATCCGATCGGTCGCTGAAAACCCGATTTTTTCCTGAAACAAGTGGTTTTTTTACCACCGTGCACATTTTTGCTCTTTTCAAAATTCTGAAAACGGTCTAGCTAGCTCGCCCGCGCCGAGACGCGTCTTCCGACACCTCAAACGTGCGGCTGGCTCGCATAGAACCGCGAAAAATTTAAAACATTCCTTTTTAGCATTTCGCCAAAATCCACCTAAGGAAGCCCCGTTCAGACAAAAATTGCGATATCTTTATAACTAGGATAGATATTTTGACACAGTTTTCAGCTGTTACGTTGTCGGATAGGTCTCCCTTAACGTTTTGACTAATTTTTATTGACCTACCCTGAAATTAATTTTCAGTCCTAGTACTTAGGCAATTTTTATGAAAATTTTAATACTTACCAACCTTTATCTAGTATACCCCTTAAGTAATTTCTGTTCTATTTGCGGAATCGAGTTTCCACCTGTCTAACCTCGGTTTTCGGGCGCTTTGCGCGAACTGAAAATCCGATCGGTCGCTGAAAACCCGATTTTTTCCTGAAAAAAGTGGTTTTTTACCACCGTGCACATTTTTGCTCTTTTCAAAATTCTGAAAACGGTCTAGCTAGCTCGCCCGCGCCGAGACGCGTCTTCCGACACCTCAAACGTGCGGCTGGCTCGCATAGAACCGCGAAAAATTTAAAACATTCCTTTTTAGCATTTCGCCAAAATCCACCTAAGGAAGCCCCGTTCAGACAAAAATTGCGATATCTTTATAACTAGGATAGATATTTTGACACAGTTTTCAGCTGTTACGTTGTCGGATAGGTCTCCCTTAACGTTTTGACTAATTTTTATTGACCTACCCTGAAATTAATTTTCAGTCCTAGTACTTAGGCAATTTTTATGAAAATTTTAATACTTACCAACCTTTATCTAGTATACCCCTTAAGTAATTTCTGTTCTATTTGCGGAATCGAGTTTCCACCTGTCTAATCTCGGTTTTCGGGCGCTTTGCGCGAACTGAAAATCCGATCGGTCGCTGAAAACCCGATTTTTTCCTGAAAAAAGTGGTTTTTTGACCACCGTGCACATTTTTGCTCTTTTCAAAATTCTGAAAACGGTCTAGCTACCTCGCCCGCGCCGAGACGCGCCTTCCGACACCTCAAACGTGCGGCTGGCTCGCATAGAACCGCGAAAAATTTAAAACATTCCTTTTTAGCATTTCGCCAAAATCCACCTAAGGAAGCCCCGTTCAGACAAAAATTGCGATATCTTTATAACTAGGATAGATATTTTGACACAGTTTTCAGCTGTTACGTTGTCGGATAGGTCTCCCTTAACGTTTTGACTAATTTTTATTGACCTACCCTGAAATTAATTTTCAGTCCTAGTACTTAGGCAATTTTTGTGAAAATTTTAATACTTACCAACCTTTATCTAGTATACCCCTTAAGTAATTTCTGTTCTATTTGCGGAATCGAGTTTCCACCTGTCTAACCTCGGTTTTCGGGCGCTTTGCGCGAACTGAAAATCCGATCGGTCGCTGAAAACCCGATTTTTTCCTGAAAAAAGTGGTTTTTGGACCACCGTGCACATTTTTGCTCTTTTCAAAATTCTGAAAACGGTCTAGCTACCTCGCCCGCGCCGAGACGCGTCTTCCGACACCTCAAACGTGCGGCTGGCTCGCATAGAACCGCGAAAAATTTAAAACATTCCTTTTTAGCATTTCGCCAAAATCCACCTAAGGAAGCCCCGTTCAGACAAAAATTGCGATATCTTTATAACTAGGATAGATATTTTGACACAGTTTTCAGCTGTTACGTTGTCGGATAGGTCTCCCTTAACGTTTTGACTAATTTTTATTGACCTACCCTGAAATTAATTTTCAGTCCTAGTACTTAGGCAATTTTTGTGAAAATTTTAATACTTACCAACCTTTATCTAGTATACCCCTTAAGTAATTTCTGTTCTATTTGCGGAATCGAGTTTCCACCTGTCTAACCTCGGTTTTCGGGCGCTTTGCGCGAACTGAAAATCCGATCGGTCGCTGAAAACCCGATTTTTTCCTGAAAAAAGTGGTTTTTTGACCACCGTGCACATTTTTGCTCTTTTCAAAATTCTGAAAACGGTCTAGCTAGCTCGCCCGCGCCGAGACGCGTCTTCCGACACCTCAAACGTGCGGCTGGCTTGCATAGAACCGCGAAAAATTTAAAACATTCCTTTTTTGCATTTCGCCAAAATCCACCTAAGGAAGCCCCGTTCAGACAAAAATTGCGATATCTTTATAACTAGGATAGATATTTTGACACAGTTTTCAGCTGTTACGTTGTCGGATAGGTCTCCCTTAACGTTTTGACTAATTTTTATTGACCTACCCTGAAATTAATTTTCAGTCCTAGTACTTGGGCAATTTTTGTGAAAATTTTAATACTTACCAACCTTTATCTAGTATACCCCTTAAGTAATTTCTGTTCTATTTGCGGAATCGAGTTTCCACCTGTCTAACCTCGGTTTTCGGGCGCTTTGCGCGAACTGAAAATCCGATCGGTCGCTGAAAACCCGATTTTTTCCTGAAAAAAGTGGTTTTTTGACCACCGTGCACATTTTTGCTCTTTTCAAAATTCTGAAAACGGTCTAGCTAGCTTGTCCGCGCCGAGACGCGTCTTCCGACATCTCAAACGTGCGGCTGGCTCGCATAGAACCGCGAAAAATTTAAAACATTCCTTTTTAGCATTTCGCCAAAATCCACCTAAGGAAGCCCCGTTCAGACAAAAATTGCGATATCTTTATAACTAGGATAGATATTTTGACACAGTTTTCAGCTGTTACGTTGTCGGATAGGTGTCCCTTAACGTTTTGACTAATTTTTATTGACCTACCCTGAAATTAATTTTCAGTCCTAGTACTTAGGCAATTTTTGTGAAAATTTTAATACTTACCAACCTTTATCTAGTATACCCCTTAAGTAATTTCTGTTCTATTTGCGGAATCGAGTTTCCACCTGTCTAACCTCGGTTTTCGGGCGCTTTGCGCGAACTGAAAATCCGATCGGTCGCTGAAAACCCGATTTTTTCCTGAAAAAAGTGGTTTTTTGACCACCGTGCACATTTTTGCTATTTTCAAAATTCTGAAAACGGTCTAGCTAGCTCGCCCGCGCCGAGACGCGTCTTCCGACACCTCAAACGTGCGGCTGGCTCGCATAGAACCGCGAAAAATTTAAAACATTCCTTTTTAGCATTTCGCCAAAATCCACCTAAGGAAGCCCCGTTCAGACAAAAATTGCGATATCTTTATAACTAGGATAGATATTTTGACACAGTTTTCAGCTGTTACGTTGTCGGATAGGTCTCCCTTAACGTTTTGACTAATTTTTATTGACCTACCCTGAAATTAATTTTCAGTCCTAGTACTTGGGCAATTTTTGTGAAAATTTTAATACTTACCAACCTTTATCTAGTATACCCCTTAAGTAATTTCTGTTCTATTTGCGGAATCGAGTTTCCACCTGTCTAACTTCGGTTTTCGGGCGCTTTGCGCGAACTGAAAATCCGATCGGTCGCTGAAAACCCGATTTTTTCCTGAAAAAAGTGGTTTTTTGACCACCGTGCACATTTTTGCTCTTTTCAAAATTCTGAAAACGGTCTAGCTACCTCGCCCGCGCCGAGACGCGTCTTCCGACACCTCAAACGTGCGGCTGGCTCGCATAGAACCGCGAAAAATTTAAAACATTCCTTTTTAGCATTTCGCCAAAATCCACCTAAGGAAGCCCCGTTCAGACAAAAATTGCGATATCTTTATAACTAGGATAGATATTTTGACACAGTTTTCAGCTGTTACGTTGTCGGATAGGTCTCCCTTAACGTTTTGACTAATTTTTATTGACCTACCCTGAAATTAATTTTCAGTCCTAGTACTTAGGCAATTTTTGTGAAAATTTTAATACTTACCAACCTTTATCTAGTATACCCCTTAAGTAATTTCTGTTCTATTTGCGGAATCGAGTTTCCACCTGTCTAACCTCGGTTTTCGGGCGCTTTGCGCGAACTGAAAATCCGATCGGTCGCTGAAAACCCGATTTTTTCCTGAAAAAAGTGGTTTTTGGACCACCGTGCACATTTTTGCTCTTTTCAAAATTCTGAAAACGGTCTAGCTAGCTCGCCCGCGCCGAGACGCGTCTTCCGACACCTCAAACGTGCGGCTGGCTCGCATAGAACCGCGAAAAATTTAAAACATTCCTTTTTAGCATTTCTCCAAAATCCACCTAAGGAAGCCCCGTTCAGACAAAAATTGCGATATCTTTATAACTAGGATAGATATTTTGACACAGTTTTCAGCTGTTACGTTGTCGGATAGGTCTCCCTTAACGTTTTGACTAATTTTTATTGACCTACCCTGAAATTAATTTTCAGTCCTAGTACTTAGGCAATTTTTGTGAAAATTTTAATACTTACCAACCTTTATCTAGTATACCCCTTAAGTAATTTCTGTTCTATTTGCGGAATCGAGTTTCCACCTGTCTAACCTCGGTTTTCGGGCGCTTTGCGCGAACTGAAAATCCGATCGGTCGCTGAAAACCCGATTTTTTCCTGAAAAAAGTGGTTTTTTGACCACCGTGCACATTTTTGCTCTTTTCAAAATTCTGAAAACGGTCTAGCTACCTCGCCCGCGCCGAGACGCGTCTTCCGACACCTCAAACGTGCGGCTGGCTCGCATAGAACCGCGAAAAATTTAAAACATTCCTTTTTAGCATTTCGCCAAAATCCACCTAAGGAAGCCCCGTTCAGACAAAAATTGCGATATCTTTATAACTAGGATAGATATTTTGACACAGTTTTCAGCTGTTACGTTGTCGGATAGGTCTCCCTTAACGTTTTGACTAATTTTTATTGACCTACCCTGAAATTAATTTTCAGTCCTAGTACTTAGGCAATTTTTGTGAAAATTTTAATACTTACCAACCTTTATCTAGTATACCCCTTAAGTAATTTCTGTTCTATTTGCGGAATCGAGTTTCCACCTGTCTAACCTCGGTTTTCGGGCGCTTTGCGCGAACTGAAAATCCGATCGGTCGCTGAAAACCCGATTTTTTCCTGAAAAAAGTGGTTTTTTGACCACCGTGCACATTTTTGCTCTTTTCAAAATTCTGAAAACGGTCTAGCTACCTCGCCCGCGCCGAGACGCGTCTTCCGACACCTCAAACGTGCGGCTGGCTCGCATAGAACCGCGAAAAATTTAAAACATTCCTTTTTAGCATTTCGCCAAAATCCACCTAAGGAAGCCCCGTTCAGACAAAAATTGCGATATCTTTATAACTAGGATAGATATTTTGACACAGTTTTCAGCTGTTACGTTGTCGGATAGGTCTCCCTTAACGTTTTGACTAATTTTTATTGACCTACCCTGAAATTAATTTTCAGTCCTAGTACTTAGGCAATTTTTGTGAAAATTTTAATACTTACCAACCTTTATCTAGTATACCCCTTAAGTAATTTCTGTTCTATTTGCGGAATCGAGTTTCCACCTGTCTAACCTCGGTTTTCGGGCGCTTTGCGCGAACTGAAAATCCGATCGGTCGCTGAAAACCCGATTTTTTCCTGAAAAAAGTGGTTTTTTGACCACCGTGCACATTTTTGCTCTTTTCAAAATTCTGAAAACGGTCTAGCTACCTCGCCCGCGCCGAGACGCGTCTTCCGACACCTCAAACGTGCGGCTGGCTCGCATAGAACCGCGAAAAATTTAAAACATTCCTTTTTAGCATTTCGCCAAAATCCACCTAAGGAAGCCCCGTTCAGACAAAAATTGCGATATCTTTATAACTAGGATAGATATTTTGACACAGTTTTCAGCTGTTACGTTGTCGGATAGGTCTCCCTTAACGTTTTGACTAATTTTTATTGACCTACCCTGAAATTAATTTTCAGTCCTAGTACTTAGGCAATTTTTGTGAAAATTTTAATACTTACCAACCTTTATCTAGTATACCCCTTAAGTAATTTCTGTTCTATTTGCGGAATCGAGTTTCCACCTGTCTAACCTCGGTTTTCGGGCGCTTTGCGCGAACTGAAAATCCGATCGGTCGCTGAAAACCCGATTTTTTCCTGAAAAAAGTGGTTTTTGGACCACCGTGCACATTTTTGCTCTTTTCAAAATTCTGAAAACGGTCTAGCTACCTCGCCCGCGCCGAGACGCGTCTTCCGACACCTCAAACGTGCGGCTGGCTCGCATAGAACCGCGAAAAATTTAAAACATTCCTTTTTAGCATTTCGCCAAAATCCACCTAAGGAAGCCCCGTTCAGACAAAAATTGCGATATCTTTATAACTAGGATAGATATTTTGACACAGTTTTCAGCTGTTACGTTGTCGGATAGGTCTCCCTTAACGTTTTGACTAATTTTTATTGACCTACCCTGAAATTAATTTTCAGTCCTAGTACTTAGGCAATTTTTGTGAAAATTTTAATACTTACCAACCTTTATCTAGTATACCCCTTAAGTAATTTCTGTTCTATTTGCGGAATCGAGTTTCCACCTGTCTAACCTCGGTTTTCGGGCGCTTTGCGCGAACTGAAAATCCGATCGGTCGCTGAAAACCCGATTTTTTCCTGAAAAAAGTGGTTTTTTGACCACCGTGCACATTTTTGCTCTTTTCAAAATTCTGAAAACGGTCTAGCTAGCTCGCTCGCGCCGAGACGCGTCTTCCGACACCTCAAACGTGCGGCTGGCTCGCATAGAACCGCGAAAAATTTAAAACATTCCTTTTTAGCATTTCGCCAAAATCCACCTAAGGAAGCCCCGTTCAGACAAAAATTGCGATATCTTTATAACTAGGATAGATATTTTGACACAGTTTTCAGCTGTTACGTTGTCGGATAGGTCTCCCTTAACGTTTTGACTAATTTTTATTGACCTACCCTGAAATTAATTTTCAGTCCTAGTACTTAGGCAATTTTTGTGAAAATTTTAATACTTACCAACCTTTATCTAGTATACCCCTTAAGTAATTTCTGTTCTATTTGCGGAATCGAGTTTCCACCTGTCTAACCTCGGTTTTCGGGCGCTTTGCGCGAACTGAAAATCCGATCGGTCGCTGAAAACCCGATTTTTTCCTGAAAAAAGTGGTTTTTTGACCACCGTGCACATTTTTGCTCTTTTCAAAATTCTGAAAACGGTCTAGCTACCTCGCCCGCGCCGAGACGCGTCTTCCGACACCTCAAACGTGCGGCTGGCTCGCATAGAACCGCGAAAAATTTAAAACATTCCTTTTTAGCATTTCGCCAAAATCCACCTAAGGAAGCCCCGTTCAGACAAAAATTGCGATATCTTTATAACTAGGATAGATATTTTGACACAGTTTTCAGCTGTTACGTTGTCGGATAGGTCTCCCTTAACGTTTTGACTAATTTTTATTGACCTACCCTGAAATTAATTTTCAGTCCTAGTACTTAGGCAATTTTTGTGAAAATTTTAATACTTACCAACCTTTATCTAGTATACCCCTTAAGTAATTTCTGTTCTATTTGCGGAATCGAGTTTCCACCTGTCTAACCTCGGTTTTCGGGCGCTTTGCGCGAACTGAAAATCCGATCGGTCGCTGAAAACCCGATTTTTTCCTGAAAAAAGTGGTTTTTGGACCACCGTGCACATTTTTGCTCTTTTCAAAATTCTGAAAACGGTCTAGCTACCTCGCCCGCGCCGAGACGCGTCTTCCGACACCTCAAACGTGCGGCTGGCTCGCATAGAACCGCGAAAAATTTAAAACATTCCTTTTTAGCATTTCGCCAAAATCCACCTAAGGAAGCCCCGTTCAGACAAAAATTGCGATATCTTTATAACTAGGATAGATATTTTGACACAGTTTTCAGCTGTTACGTTGTCGGATAGGTCTCCCTTAACGTTTTGACTAATTTTTATTGACCTACCCTGAAATTAATTTTCAGTCCTAGTACTTAGGCAATTTTTGTGAAAATTTTAATACTTACCAACCTTTATCTAGTATACCCCTTAAGTAATTTCTGTTCTATTTGCGGAATCGAGTTTCCACCTGTCTAACCTCGGTTTTCGGGCGCTTTGCGCGAACTGAAAATCCGATCGGTCGCTGAAAACCCGATTTTTTCCTGAAAAAAGTGGTTTTTTGACCACCGTGCACATTTTTGCTCTTTTCAAAATTCTGAAAACGGTCTAGCTACCTCGCCCGCGCCTAGACGCGTCTTCCGACACCTCAAACGTGCGGCTGGCTCGCATAGAACCGCGAAAAATTTAAAACATTCCTTTTTAGCATTTCGCCAAAATCCAAAGTCAAAGTCAAAGTCAAGTCAAAGTCAAAACGTTTATTCCAATTAGGCCATTAAACGGCACTTTTGAACGTCATTCACATTTCAAATATTTAAAAGTTCTGAAGTGACTCTACTGTCCATTCGGAAAGGTAGATTCTTATGGAGAAGAATGGACAAGAAACTCCATAGTTACTCTTTTCAATTAATCTTTTACAATATTTGGTAAGTATACAATTTTTTTTTTTTTTATATGTGAGGACCATGCACCTAGGGTATGCAGAGGTAGACTTATAAATTTTCTAAATAAGTAGGTACATGATACTCACACATTTACAAATATTGGAATGACTAATTAACAGTGTGTGAGTTAACAGAAAAATACAGACACAAAAAGAGACAGAACATCTATAAAGTTAATACATAAAGCAACCAGTTTGATTTTGTCCACAACATTGACCGTCCTATGGAGCAGGACCAGCATGCTTCCAGGCATTCTTATCCTGAATGTAATCTTCTAATTTGTAATAAGCTTGTTTACAAAGTGTGCTTTTGATATATGCTTTAAATTTTCTTTCATTTAGTTCTAATATGTCACAAGGTATTTTATTGTAACATTTAACACAGTACCCCATGAAAGATGTGTGTACTTTAGCTAATCTATAAAATGGTTGATCTAACTTATCTTTATTTCTAGTATTAAAATTATGTCTATCACTAATTTTACTAAAAAGATGGCGATTTTTCCGTACATACATTATATTTTCATAAATGAATTGGCAAGGGACTGTCATAATATTAATCTTTTTAAAAAGTTCCCTTAGAGAATCGCGGCGGCGCAGATTATAAAGGGCTCTGACAGCTCTCTTTTGTAAAATAAATATGGATTCAATGTCAGCAGCCCGACCCCACAACAAAATTCCGTATGACATAATGCTGTGAAAGTAGCTAAAATAGACCAAACGTGCGGTTTCTACGTCTGTTAACTGTCTTATTTTCCTAACAGCATAAGCAGCTGAGCTTAGCCGCCCCGCTAGAGATGTAATATGAGGTCCCCATTGCAACTTCTCGTCCACTGTGATTCCCAAGAAAACTGTCTGATCAATAAACTCCAGTTTTTCTCCGTTCAATATTATGTCACATTCGGTACTTTTAACATTAGGCAAAGTAAATCTAATACATTTAGTTTTTTTTTCATTTAATACCAAGTTGTTTGCCGTAAACCAATTTTGGACTTGAAGAATAGAGTTATTAACGACGTCAAGATTTCGTGATCGTCGCTCTATTTTAAATATCAATGAAGTGTCATCCGCAAATAATACCATCTTTGGGTGATTTTGAAGTAATTGGGGCAAATCATTTATATAAACTAGAAAGAGGAAAGGACCTAATATTGAGCCTTGAGGAACTCCCATTGTCACTTCAGACCCTCGTGAGTTTACACCGTTTACCTGAACTTTAACCTGTCTGTCCATCAAGTATGACCTAAGCAACTCAAGGGCTGTATTTCCGATTCCATAGTGCTCAAGTTTCAACAAAAGTGTCTCATGTTCAACGCAATCAAACGCCTTCGAGAGGTCACAGAATATTCCAATGGCGTCTTGTGACTCTTCCCAGGCGTTAAAGATGTTCTTTATGAGGGTGACCCCGGCGTCAGTTGTACAACGCCCTTTGGTGAAACCGTACTGTTGTTCATGAAAGATGGAATTTTTATTAAAGTGAAGTAACATCTGATTAAGAATTAACTTTTCAAACACTTTACTGAGCACTGGCAAAATTGACACAGGTCTATAATTATTGGGTGCCTGATTATCACCCGATTTGAACAAAGGAACTACTTTACTGTGTTTCATAAGATCGGGAAATACTCCTTGGTCTATACTAGTATTAAATATAACAGCTAAGTAGGGGGCAATAGTTTCAATGACAGATTTACAGACTTTTACAGACATTCCCCAAAGATCTTCAGTTGATTTTATTTTAAGATCTTTAAAAGCTTTTATAATGGCCTGGGGGTTTGTATGTTGAAACTTAAACTCCGATGGGCATACCTTTACATTCTTCCTAAGTAAAGCAGCAGCGAGCGCAGGAGATGAGTTGAGACTTTCAGTAGTTTTAAGAGGGATGTTAGCAAAGAAATTTTCAAATTCCTGAGCTACCTCTGCATCAGAGTTTATTGGGCCATTTACAGTATTTAAATTAAATTTAGTCTCACGTTGTTTCTTCCTACCTGTTTCGTTATTTATTATTTTCCAAGTAGTTTTTATTTTATCGTCTGCTGATTTTATTTTATTGCTAATATGTAGAGCTTTTGCTGTTTTGCATACACTTTTATAAGTTTTTGAATATTTTGCAACATACTTATTAAAGCTTGTATTATTCATATATTGCTTTTGGCCATACAGTTCATATAGCTTATCCCTGCTTTTGCGAATGCCTGGAGTTGCCCAATCGCTAAATAAGAACTTGGTGTAAATACTTTTGGACTTTAGGGGAAAAGTCTCAGCAAATTTAATGTTTAATAATGAAAAGAACTCAGTGTAGAACTCATTTGGGTCATTAATATTATTAAAATTATGGGCACCTAGTCTACTATCTAAAGCATTATTAAATTCCTGCAATTTTTTATCCGTAATTGGTCTAAATTTTATTTGAATTTTTTCTAAAGGTACGTAAGTGCAAAACGTTATTGATTGTCCATTGTGATCAGATGGCAACTTATTTACAATTTCTTTATGTAGGTAATCACAATTACAAAATATATTGTCTATGCAAGTTGCAGTAGAAGCTGTCACACGAGTTGGCTCAACAAAAACATTTGATAAATTAAATGATTTAAAAAGACTCAATAACCTAATACTATTGGAGTTTGTTTCTAATAAGTTAATATTAAAGTCGCCACATATTATTACTGATTTACAAGTAGAACTAACTTTATTCAACACATCTTCCATTACTGTATCAAACACAGATAGATTCTGGTGACATGGAGGTCTGTAGACACATACCACAACATGCTTATCTAGCTCAACACAGGACAATTCAATGGTGTGTTCCACCGACAGTTTAACAATATCTTTTCTTTCTTTAGATTTAATCGAAGTTTTAATTAAAATTAATGACCCACCATGTATCATGCGTTGTCGGCTGAAGTAGCTACCTACATAATAATTATCATAATTAATGGAACTTACTTGGTGGTCTTTTAACCAATGCTCTGTAAGGCAAACTACATCAAACTTGGTTTTCTCTAAAAACATTTCTATCTCAAGTAATTTGGAAGAGCAACCTTGAATGTTCTGATTAAATAACTTTAAAGTGAATTGCCCTCCCCTAGGTTTTTTACAATGAGCTAAATTGCTAGAAGATACTTTGTCATTCACTAATAGTAATTGTTCATTACTTGAAGGGATAACTTCTGTTGTCTTGCAGTTTAGTTTAAATTTACACTAGTATCCGGAGTGACCTCCAGAGCTACAATTGAGGAGTCTAAACTGCCTGTATGGGTTCTATCAGGAAGAGAATACTCTACCTGACTGTTAGTGGCCTCCAAGAATGTTGACATTATAGGTGGGTCCTCCTTCGTACAACACAAAGAATCACAATAATTAGTCCCTATATTGTTAGTACAACTAGACAACACAGGCTCGTCACTTAACCTAATATTTGTTATATTAGCTATAACCTCGTTAATACTATATGCTATCAACATAGCAATCAAATGCCTATATTTACCAGAGAGGGATAAAGCTCCCTGAGTTATCTTAAAACCACTAACAAACTTATTAGTGTCAAAATACAATAATTTGTCACTATGACAACATGTCAACAAGTGAATAGTATTATTCAGCTTTAAAATGTTATTATTTTGTTCATCTGAAAAAGTATCAGAGTAAGGAAAAGCACACAACATCAGCTTTCCTAAATTTAACTTTAATAATGATTCAACCCCATCCACTATGTCCTTTTTGGTAATACCAGTACTATTACCCAGCAGTAGAACCATTGAATGGTAATTATCTAGATTTGAATTCACAATTCTATTAATCATTTGTTTAAAACTAATATTGTGATAACTATGATTGGTAAAACTGTGGCTTAGGTAGTTGTGTAATATTTTTCCGAAGCCAGAACCTAATTCATCACAAAAGAAAACAGATTTGTTTTTCTGTTTATTGACATATGTTTCCGCTGGAAGAGTCAAGACCGGTGGAGACATGTCAAGTTGGGGTTGGGGAGGTGGTGGATGGTTGACACAGCTGCATGAAAGATTATTAGTCAGAGACTCACATCTTTCAGCATTGTACTTCACCAAGTCCAGTAGTTCCCCAGCCTCAAGCAATCGCTCACTCAGTTGTTGTTGTGAATCCTCATATTTTTCAAAAATGTTTCTCAGCAAATACTCCTTATAAAGTAAATCATTTTGGAGGCACTGAGTGTCCCTATCATATTGTTCCCTACATTTGTTAAGCTCTTCAGTACAAACTTTTAATCTATTTTTTAGGCTGACTCGGTCCTTTCTAAGTATGATATTAAATTTTAGGAGATTATGTTTTTTTATTGCTCTCCGAGACTTTTTAATAATTTTCTTAATTTTAATATATTTCTTTAATTTGTTGTGACTCATAGCAATAGGACATAATGGTTTGGTATCCTCACCTGCCAAATCTATAATTATGGCTGGCTCACACACTGATATCGACTGCAAACCTACCAACTCATCAAATAAATTATTAGTGTTAGTAAACTGTTCACTAACCTTAGCAGACTTTGCAATAGATAGGTCCTTACGGGCATCACATAATTCTTTCCACCTAAGGAAGCCCCGTTCAGACAAAAATTGCGATATCTTTATAACTAGGATAGATATTTTGACACAGTTTTCAGCTGTTACGTTGTCGGATAGGTCTCCCTTAACGTTTTGACTAATTTTTATTGACCTACCCTGAAATTAATTTTCAGTCCTAGTACTTAGGCAATTTTTGTGAAAATTTTAATACTTACCAACCTTTATCTAGTATACCCCTTAAGTAATTTCTGTTCTATTTGCGGAATCGAGTTTCCACCTGTCTAACCTCGGTTTTCGGGCGCTTTGCGCGAACTGAAAATCCGATCGGTCGCTGAAAACCCGATTTTTTCCTGAAAAAAGTGGTTTTTGGACCACCGTGCACATTTTTGCTCTTTTCAAAATTCTGAAAACGGTCTAGCTACCTCGCCCGCGCCGAGACGCGTCTTCCGACACCTCAAACGTGCGGCTGGCTCGCATAGAACCGCGAAAAATTTAAAACATTCCTTTTTAGCATTTCGCCAAAATCCACCTAAGGAAGCCCCGTTCAGACAAAAATTGCGATATCTTTATAACTAGGATAGATATTTTGACACAGTTTTCAGCTGTTACGTTGTCGGATAGGTCTCCCTTAACGTTTTGACTATTTTTTATTGACCTACCCTGAAATTAATTTTCAGTCCTAGTACTTAGGCAATTTTTGTGAAAATTTTAATACTTACCAACCTTTATCTAGTATACCCCTTAAGTAATTTCTGTTCTATTTGCGGAATCGAGTTTCCACCTGTCTAACCTCGGTTTTCGGGCGCTTTGCGCGAACTGAAAATCCGATCGGTCGCTGAAAACCCGATTTTTTCCTGAAAAAAGTGGTTTTTTGACCACCGTGCACATTTTTGCTCTTTTCAAAATTCTGAAAACGGTCTAGCTAGCTCGCCCGCGCCGAGACGCGTCTTCCGACACCTCAAACGTGCGGCTGGCTCGCATAGAACCGCGAAAAATTTAAAACATTCCTTTTTAGCATTTCGCCAAAATCCACCTAAGGAAGCCCCGTTCAGACAAAAATTGCGATATCTTTATAACTAGGATAGATATTTTGACACAGTTTTCAGCTGTTACGTTGTCGGATAGGTCTCCCTTAACGTTTTGACTAATTTTTATTGACCTACCCTGAAATTAATTTTCAGTCCTAGTACTTAGGCAATTTTTGTGAAAATTTTAATACTTACCAACCTTTATCTAGTATACCCCTTAAGTAATTTCTGTTCTATTTGCGGAATCGAGTTTCCACCTGTCTAACCTCGGTTTTCGGGCGCTTTGCGCGAACTGAAAATCCGATCGGTCGCTGAAAACCCGATTTTTTCCTGAAAAAAGTGGTTTTTTGACCACCGTGCACATTTTTGCTCTTTTTAAAATTCTGAAAACGGTCTAGCTACCTCGCCCGCGCCGAGACGCGTCTTCCGACACCTCAAACGTGCGGCTGGCTCGCATAGAACCGCGAAAAATTTAAAACATTCCTTTTTAGCATTTCGCCAAAATCCACCTAAGGAAGCCCCGTTCAGACAAAAATTGCGATATCTTTATAACTAGGATAGATATTTTGACACAGTTTTCAGCTGTTACGTTGTCGGATAGGTCTCCCTTAACGTTTTGACTAATTTTTATTGACCTACCCTGAAATTAATTTTCAGTCCTAGTACTTAGGCAATTTTTGTGAAAATTTTAATACTTACCAACCTTTATCTAGTATACCCCTTAAGTAATTTCTGTTCTATTTGCGGAATCGAGTTTCCACCTGTCTAACCTCGGTTTTCGGGCGCTTTGCGCGAACTGAAAATCCGATCGGTCGCTGAAAACCCGATTTTTTCCTGAAAAAAGTGGTTTTTGGACCACCGTGCACATTTTTGCTCTTTTCAAAATTCTGAAAACGGTCTAGCTACCTCGCCCGCGCCGAGACGCGTCTTCCGACACCTCAAACGTGCGGCTGGCTCGCATAGAACCGCGAAAAATTTAAAACATTCCTTTTTAGCATTTCGCCAAAATCCACCTAAGGAAGCCCCGTTCAGACAAAAATTGCGATATCTTTATAACTAGGATAGATATTTTGACACAGTTTTCAGCTGTTACGTTGTCGGATAGGTCTCCCTTAACGTTTTGACTAATTTTTATTGACCTACCCTGAAATTAATTTTCAGTCCTAGTACTTAGGCAATTTTTGTGAAAATTTTAATACTTACCAACCTTTATCTAGTATACCCCTTAAGTAATTTCTGTTCTATTTGCGGAATCGAGTTTCCACCTGTCTAACCTCGGTTTTCGGGCGCTTTGCGCGAACTGAAAATCCGATCGGTCGCTGAAAACCCGATTTTTTCCTGAAAAAAGTGGTTTTTTGACCACCGTGCACATTTTTGCTCTTTTCAAAATTCTGAAAACGGTCTAGCTACCTCGCCCGCGCCGAGACGCGTCTTCCGACACCTCAAACGTGCGGCTGGCTCGCATAGAACCGCGAAAAATTTAAAACATTCCTTTTTAGCATTTCGCCAAAATCCAAAGTCAAAGTCAAAGTCAAGTCAAAGTCAAAACGTTTATTCCAATTAGGCCATTAAACGGCACTTTTGAACGTCATTCACATTTCAAATATTTAAAAGTTCTGAAGTGACTCTACTGTCCATTCGGAAAGGTAGATTCTTATGGAGAAGAATGGACAAGAAACTCCATAGTTACTCTTTTCAATTAATCTTTTACAATATTTGGTAAGTATACAATTTTTTTTTTTTTTATATGTGAGGACCATGCACCTAGGGTATGCAGAGGTAGACTTATAAATTTTCTAAATAAGTAGGTACATGATACTCACACATTTACAAATATTGGAATGACTAATTAACAGTGTGTGAGTTAACAGAAAAATACAGACACAAAAAGAGACAGAACATCTATAAAGTTAATACATAAAGCAACCAGTTTGATTTTGTCCACAACATTGACCGTCCTATGGAGCAGGACCAGCATGCTTCCAGGCATTCTTATCCTGAATGTAATCTTCTAATTTGTAATAAGCTTGTTTACAAAGTGTGCTTTTGATATATGCTTTAAATTTTCTTTCATTTAGTTCTAATATGTCACAAGGTATTTTATTGTAACATTTAACACAGTACCCCATGAAAGATGTGTGTACTTTAGCTAATCTATAAAATGGTTGATCTAACTTATCTTTATTTCTAGTATTAAAATTATGTCTATCACTAATTTTACTAAAAAGATGGCGATTTTTCCGTACATACATTATATTTTCATAAATGAATTGGCAAGGGACTGTCATAATATTAATCTTTTTAAAAAGTTCCCTTAGAGAATCGCGGCGGCGCAGATTATAAAGGGCTCTGACAGCTCTCTTTTGTAAAATAAATATGGATTCAATGTCAGCAGCCCGACCCCACAACAAAATTCCGTATGACATAATGCTGTGAAAGTAGCTAAAATAGACCAAACGTGCGGTTTCTACGTCTGTTAACTGTCTTATTTTCCTAACAGCATAAGCAGCTGAGCTTAGCCGCCCCGCTAGAGATGTAATATGAGGTCCCCATTGCAACTTCTCGTCCACTGTGATTCCCAAGAAAACTGTCTGATCAATAAACTCCAGTTTTTCTCCGTTCAATATTATGTCACATTCGGTACTTTTAACATTAGGCAAAGTAAATCTAATACATTTAGTTTTTTTTTCATTTAATACCAAGTTGTTTGCCGTAAACCAATTTTGGACTTGAAGAATAGAGTTATTAACGACGTCAAGATTTCGTGATCGTCGCTCTATTTTAAATATCAATGAAGTGTCATCCGCAAATAATACCATCTTTGGGTGATTTTGAAGTAATTGGGGCAAATCATTTATATAAACTAGAAAGAGGAAAGGACCTAATATTGAGCCTTGAGGAACTCCCATTGTCACTTCAGACCCTCGTGAGTTTACACCGTTTACCTGAACTTTAACCTGTCTGTCCATCAAGTATGACCTAAGCAACTCAAGGGCTGTATTTCCGATTCCATAGTGCTCAAGTTTCAACAAAAGTGTCTCATGTTCAACGCAATCAAACGCCTTCGAGAGGTCACAGAATATTCCAATGGCGTCTTGTGACTCTTCCCAGGCGTTAAAGATGTTCTTTATGAGGGTGACCCCGGCGTCAGTTGTACAACGCCCTTTGGTGAAACCGTACTGTTGTTCATGAAAGATGGAATTTTTATTAAAGTGAAGTAACATCTGATTAAGAATTAACTTTTCAAACACTTTACTGAGCACTGGCAAAATTGACACAGGTCTATAATTATTGGGTGCCTGATTATCACCCGATTTGAACAAAGGAACTACTTTACTGTGTTTCATAAGATCGGGAAATACTCCTTGGTCTATACTAGTATTAAATATAACAGCTAAGTAGGGGGCAATAGTTTCAATGACAGATTTACAGACTTTTACAGACATTCCCCAAAGATCTTCAGTTGATTTTATTTTAAGATCTTTAAAAGCTTTTATAATGGCCTGGGGGTTTGTATGTTGAAACTTAAACTCCGATGGGCATACCTTTACATTCTTCCTAAGTAAAGCAGCAGCGAGCGCAGGAGATGAGTTGAGACTTTCAGTAGTTTTAAGAGGGATGTTAGCAAAGAAATTTTCAAATTCCTGAGCTACCTCTGCATCAGAGTTTATTGGGCCATTTACAGTATTTAAATTAAATTTAGTCTCACGTTGTTTCTTCCTACCTGTTTCGTTATTTATTATTTTCCAAGTAGTTTTTATTTTATCGTCTGCTGATTTTATTTTATTGCTAATATGTAGAGCTTTTGCTGTTTTGCATACACTTTTATAAGTTTTTGAATATTTTGCAACATACTTATTAAAGCTTGTATTATTCATATATTGCTTTTGGCCATACAGTTCATATAGCTTATCCCTGCTTTTGCGAATGCCTGGAGTTGCCCAATCGCTAAATAAGAACTTGGTGTAAATACTTTTGGACTTTAGGGGAAAAGTCTCAGCAAATTTAATGTTTAATAATGAAAAGAACTCAGTGTAGAACTCATTTGGGTCATTAATATTATTAAAATTATGGGCACCTAGTCTACTATCTAAAGCATTATTAAATTCCTGCAATTTTTTATCCGTAATTGGTCTAAATTTTATTTGAATTTTTTCTAAAGGTACGTAAGTGCAAAACGTTATTGATTGTCCATTGTGATCAGATGGCAACTTATTTACAATTTCTTTATGTAGGTAATCACAATTACAAAATATATTGTCTATGCAAGTTGCAGTAGAAGCTGTCACACGAGTTGGCTCAACAAAAACATTTGATAAATTAAATGATTTAAAAAGACTCAATAACCTAATACTATTGGAGTTTGTTTCTAATAAGTTAATATTAAAGTCGCCACATATTATTACTGATTTACAAGTAGAACTAACTTTATTCAACACATCTTCCATTACTGTATCAAACACAGATAGATTCTGGTGACATGGAGGTCTGTAGACACATACCACAACATGCTTATCTAGCTCAACACAGGACAATTCAATGGTGTGTTCCACCGACAGTTTAACAATATCTTTTCTTTCTTTAGATTTAATCGAAGTTTTAATTAAAATTAATGACCCACCATGTATCATGCGTTGTCGGCTGAAGTAGCTACCTACATAATAATTATCATAATTAATGGAACTTACTTGGTGGTCTTTTAACCAATGCTCTGTAAGGCAAACTACATCAAACTTGGTTTTCTCTAAAAACATTTCTATCTCAAGTAATTTGGAAGAGCAACCTTGAATGTTCTGATTAAATAACTTTAAAGTGAATTGCCCTCCCCTAGGTTTTTTACAATGAGCTAAATTGCTAGAAGATACTTTGTCATTCACTAATAGTAATTGTTCATTACTTGAAGGGATAACTTCTGTTGTCTTGCAGTTTAGTTTAAATTTACACTAGTATCCGGAGTGACCTCCAGAGCTACAATTGAGGAGTCTAAACTGCCTGTATGGGTTCTATCAGGAAGAGAATACTCTACCTGACTGTTAGTGGCCTCCAAGAATGTTGACATTATAGGTGGGTCCTCCTTCGTACAACACAAAGAATCACAATAATTAGTCCCTATATTGTTAGTACAACTAGACAACACAGGCTCGTCACTTAACCTAATATTTGTTATATTAGCTATAACCTCGTTAATACTATATGCTATCAACATAGCAATCAAATGCCTATATTTACCAGAGAGGGATAAAGCTCCCTGAGTTATCTTAAAACCACTAACAAACTTATTAGTGTCAAAATACAATAATTTGTCACTATGACAACATGTCAACAAGTGAATAGTATTATTCAGCTTTAAAATGTTATTATTTTGTTCATCTGAAAAAGTATCAGAGTAAGGAAAAGCACACAACATCAGCTTTCCTAAATTTAACTTTAATAATGATTCAACCCCATCCACTATGTCCTTTTTGGTAATACCAGTACTATTACCCAGCAGTAGAACCATTGAATGGTAATTATCTAGATTTGAATTCACAATTCTATTAATCATTTGTTTAAAACTAATATTGTGATAACTATGATTGGTAAAACTGTGGCTTAGGTAGTTGTGTAATATTTTTCCGAAGCCAGAACCTAATTCATCACAAAAGAAAACAGATTTGTTTTTCTGTTTATTGACATATGTTTCCGCTGGAAGAGTCAAGACCGGTGGAGACATGTCAAGTTGGGGTTGGGGAGGTGGTGGATGGTTGACACAGCTGCATGAAAGATTATTAGTCAGAGACTCACATCTTTCAGCATTGTACTTCACCAAGTCCAGTAGTTCCCCAGCCTCAAGCAATCGCTCACTCAGTTGTTGTTGTGAATCCTCATATTTTTCAAAAATGTTTCTCAGCAAATACTCCTTATAAAGTAAATCATTTTGGAGGCACTGAGTGTCCCTATCATATTGTTCCCTACATTTGTTAAGCTCTTCAGTACAAACTTTTAATCTATTTTTTAGGCTGACTCGGTCCTTTCTAAGTATGATATTAAATTTTAGGAGATTATGTTTTTTTATTGCTCTCCGAGACTTTTTAATAATTTTCTTAATTTTAATATATTTCTTTAATTTGTTGTGACTCATAGCAATAGGACATAATGGTTTGGTATCCTCACCTGCCAAATCTATAATTATGGCTGGCTCACACACTGATATCGACTGCAAACCTACCAACTCATCAAATAAATTATTAGTGTTAGTAAACTGTTCACTAACCTTAGCAGACTTTGCAATAGATAGGTCCTTACGGGCATCACATAATTCTTTCCACCTAAGGAAGCCCCGTTCAGACAAAAATTGCGATATCTTTATAACTAGGATAGATATTTTGACACAGTTTTCAGCTGTTACGTTGTCGGATAGGTCTCCCTTAACGTTTTGACTAATTTTTATTGACCTACCCTGAAATTAATTTTCAGTCCTAGTACTTAGGCAATTTTTGTGAAAATTTTAATACTTACCAACCTTTATCTAGTATACCCCTTAAGTAATTTCTGTTCTATTTGCGGAATCGAGTTTCCACCTGTCTAACCTCGGTTTTCGGGCGCTTTGCGCGAACTGAAAATCCGATCGGTCGCTGAAAACCCGATTTTTTCCTGAAAAAAGTGGTTTTTGGACCACCGTGCACATTTTTGCTCTTTTCAAAATTCTGAAAACGGTCTAGCTACCTCGCCCGCGCCGAGACGCGTCTTCCGACACCTCAAACGTGCGGCTGGCTCGCATAGAACCGCGAAAAATTTAAAACATTCCTTTTTAGCATTTCGCCAAAATCCACCTAAGGAAGCCCCGTTCAGACAAAAATTGCGATATCTTTATAACTAGGATAGATATTTTGACACAGTTTTCAGCTGTTACGTTGTCGGATAGGTCTCCCTTAACGTTTTGACTAATTTTTATTGACCTACCCTGAAATTAATTTTCAGTCCTAGTACTTAGGCAATTTTTGTGAAAATTTTAATACTTACCAACCTTTATCTAGTATACCCCTTAAGTAATTTCTGTTCTATTTGCGGAATCGAGTTTCCACCTGTCTAACCTCGGTTTTCGGGCGCTTTGCGCAAACTGAAAATCCGATCGGTCGCTGAAATCCCGATTTTTTCCTGAAAAAAGTGGTTTTTTGACCACCGTGCACATTTTTGCTCTTTTCAAAATTCTGAAAACGGTCTAGCTAGCTCGCCCGCGCCGAGACGCGTCTTCCGACACCTCAAACGTGCGACTGGCTCGCATAGAACCGCGAAAAATTTAAAACATTCCTTTTTAGCATTTTGCCAAAATCCACCTAAGGAAGCCCCGTTCAGACAAAAATTGCGATATCTTTATAACTAGGATAGATATTTTGACACAGTTTTCAGCTGTTACGTTGTCGGATAGGTCTCCCTTAACGTTTTGACTAATTTTTATTGACCTACCCTGAAATTATTTTCAGTCCTAGTACTTAGGCAATTTTTGTGAAAATTTTAATACTTACCAACCTTTATCTAGTATACCCCTTAAGTAATTTCTGTTCTATTTGCGGAATCGAGTTTCCACCTGTCTAACCTCGGTTTTCGGGCGCTTTGTGCGAACTGAAAATCCGATCGGTCGCTGAAAACCCGATTTTTTCCTGAAAAAAGTGGTTTTTTGACCACCGTGCACATTTTTGCTCTTTTCAAAATTCTGAAAACGGTCTAGCTAGCTCGCCCGCGCCGAGACGCGTCTTCCGACACCTCAAACGTGCGGCTGGCTCGCATAGAACCGCGAAAAATTTAAAACATTCCTTTTTAGCATTTCGCCAAAATCCACCTAAGGGAGCCCTGCTCAGACAAAAGTTGCAATATTTTTGTAACCAGAACAGCTATTTTGACACGGTTTTCTGCGGGAACGTTGTCCGGTGGGCTATTACTAGCATCCCGAAACGTTAAAACTGACCTACCTGAAAAATAATTTTTCAGTTCCAGTACTTGTGAATTTTTTACAAAATTTTTATACTTACCTATTTTTATTAGCACAACCCTACATCCGAATTTAATTCTGTCTGCGGAATCGAGTTTCCACCTGTCCAGCCCCGGATTCTCGGCGCTTTGCGCGAACTGAAAATCCGATCGGTCGCTGAAAACTCGATTTTTGCCTGAAAAAACTGGTTTTTTGACAACCCTGCACATTTTGATCTTTTCAAAATTCTGAAAACGGTCTAGCTAGCTCGCCCGCGCCGAGACGCGTCTTCCGACACCTCAAACGTGCGGCTGGCTCGCATAGAACTGCTAAAAAATTTCAAATTTCTCTAAATTAATTCGCCAGTACTTACCTCAAAATCCACCTAAGGGAGCCCTGCTCAGACAAAAGTTGCAATATTTTTGTAACCAGAACAGCTATTTTGACACGGTTTTCTGCGGGAACGTTGTCCGGTGGGCTATTACTAGCATCCCGAAACGTTAAAACTGACCTACCTGAAAAATAATTTTTCAGTTCCAGTACTTGTGAATTTTTTACAAAATTTTTATACTTACCTATTTTTATTAGCACAACCCTACATCCGAATTTAATTCTGTCTGCGGAATCGAGTTTCCACCTGTCCAGCCCCGGATTCTCGGCGCTTTGCGCGAACTGAAAATCCGATCGGTCGCTGAAAACTCGATTTTTGCCTGAAAAAACTGGTTTTTTGACAACCCTGCACATTTCTGATCTTTTCAAAATTCTGAAAACGGTCTAGCTAGCTCGCCCGCGCCGAGACGCGTCTTCCGACACCTCAAACGTGCGGCTGGCTCGCATAGAACTGCTAAAAAATTTCAAATTTCTCTAAATTAATTCGCCAGTACTTACCTCAAAATCCACCTAAGGGAGCCCTGCTCAGACAAAAGTTGCAATATTTTTGTAACCAGAACAGCTATTTTGACACGGTTTTCTGCGGGAACGTTGTCCGGTGGGCTATTACTAGCATCCCGAAACGTTAAAACTGACCTACCTGAAAAATAATTTTTCAGTTCCAGTACTTGTGAATTTTTTACAAAATTCTTATACTTACCTATTTTTATTAGCACAACCCTACATCCGAATTTAATTCTGTCTGCGGAATCGAGTTCCCACCTGTCCAGCCCCGGATTCTCGGCGCTTTGCGCGAACTGAAAATCCGATCGGTCGCTGAAAACTCGATTTTTGCCTGAAAAAACTGGATTTTTGACAACCCTGCACATTTTTGATCTTTTCAAAATTCTGAAAACGGTCTAGCTAGCTCGCCCGCGCCGAGACGCGTCTTCCGACACCTCAAACGTGCGGCTGGCTCGCATAGAACTGCTAAAAAATTTCAAATTTCTCTAAATTAATTCGCCAGTACTTACCTCAAAATCCACCTAAGGGAGCCCTGCTCAGACAAAAGTTGCAATATTTTTGTAACCAGAACAGCTATTTTGACACGGTTTTCTGCGGGAACGTTGTCCGGTGGGCTATTACTAGCATCCCGAAACGTTAAAACTGACCTACCTGAAAAATAATTTTTCAGTTCCAGTACTTGTGAATTTTTTACAAAATTTTTATACTTACCTATTTTTATTAGCACAACCCTACATCCGAATTTAATTCTGTCTGCGGAATCGAGTTCCCACCTGTCCAGCCCCGGATTCTCGGCGCTTTGCGCGAACTGAAAATCCGATCGGTCGCTGAAAACTCGATTTTTGCCTGAAAAAACTGGTTTTTTGACAACCCTGCACATTTTTGATCTTTTCAAAATTCTGAAAACGGTCTAGCTAGCTCGCCCGCGCCGAGACGCGTCTTCCGACACCTCAAACGTGCGGCTGGCTCGCATAGAACTGCTAAAAAATTTCAAATTTCTCTAAATTAATTCGCCAGTACTTACCTCAAAATCCACCTAAGGGAGCCCTGCTCAGACAAAAGTTGCAATATTTTTGTAACCAGAACAGCTATTTTGACACGGTTTTCTGCGGGAACGTTGTCCGGTGGGCTATTACTAGCATCCCGAAACGTTAAAACTGACCTACCTGAAAAATAATTTTTCAGTTCCAGTACTTGTGAATTTTTTACAAAATTTTTATACTTACCTATTTTTATTAGCACAACCCTACATCCGAATTTAATTCTGTCTGCGGAATCGAGTTCCCACCTGTCCAGCCCCGGATTCTCGGCGCTTTGCGCGAACTGAAAATCCGATCGGTCGCTGAAAACTCGATTTTTGCCTGAAAAAATTGGTTTTTTGACAACCCTGCACATTTTTGATCTTTTCAAAATTCTGAAAACGGTCTAGCTAGCTCGCCCGCGCCGAGACGCGTCTTCCGACACCTCAAACGTGCGGCTGGCTCGCATAGAACTGCTAAAAAATTTCAAATTTCTCTAAATTAATTCGCCAGTACTTACCTCAAAATCCACCTAAGGGAGCCCTGCTCAGACAAAAGTTGCAATATTTTTGTAACCAGAACAGCTATTTTGACACGGTTTTCTGCGGGAACGTTGTCCGGTGGGCTATTACTAGCATCCCGAAACGTTAAAACTGACCTACCTGAAAAATAATTTTTCAGTTCCAGTACTTGTGAATTTTTTACAAAATTTTTATACTTACCTATTTTTATTAGCACAACCCTACATCCGAATTTAATTCTGTCTGCGGAATCGAGTTTCCACCTGTCCAGCCCCGGATTCTCGGCGCTTTGCGCGAACTGAAAATCCGATCGGTCGCTGAAAACTCGATTTTTGCCTGAAAAAACTGGTTTTTTGACAACCCTGCACATTTTTGATCTTTTCAAAATTCTGAAAACGGTCTAGCTAGCTCGCCCGCGCCGAGACGCGTCTTCCGACACCTCAAACGTGCGGCTGGCTCGCATAGAACTGCTAAAAAATTTCAAATTTCTCTAAATTAATTCGCCAGTACTTACCTCAAAATCCACCTAAGGGAGCCCTGCTCAGACAAAAGTTGCAATATTTTTGTAACCAGAACAGCTATTTTGACACGGTTTTCTGCGGGAACGTTGTCCGGTGGGCTATTACTAGCATCCCGAAACGTTAAAACTGACCTACCTGAAAAATAATTTTTCAGTTCCAGTACTTGTGAATTTTTTACAAAATTTTTATACTTACCTATTTTTATTAGCACAACCCTACATCCGAATTTAATTCTGTCTGCGGAATCGAGTTTCCACCTGTCCAGCCCCGGATTCTCGGCGCTTTGCGCGAACTGAAAATCCGATCGGTCGCTGAAAACTCGATTTTTGCCTGAAAAAACTGGTTTTTTGACAACCCTGCACATTTTTGATCTTTTCAAAATTCTGAAAACGGTCTAGCTAGCTCGCCCGCGCCGAGACGCGTCTTCCGACACCTCAAACGTGCGGCTGGCTCGCATAGAACTGCTAAAAAATTTCAAATTTCTCTAAATTAATTCGCCAGTACTTACCTCAAAATCCACCTAAGGGAGCCCTGCTCAGACAAAAGTTGCAATATTTTTGTAACCAGAACAGCTATTTTGACACGGTTTTCTGCGGGAACGTTGTCCGGTGGGCTATTACTAGCATCCCGAAACGTTAAAACTGACCTACCTGAAAAATAATTTTTCAGTTCCAGTACTTGTGAATTTTTTACAAAATTTTTATACTTACCTATTTTTATTAGCACAACCCTACATCCGAATTTAATTCTGTCTGCGGAATCGAGTTCCCACCTGTCCAGCCCCGGATTCTCGGCGCTTTGCGCGAACTGAAAATCCGATCGGTCGCTGAAAACTCGATTTTTGCCTGAAAAAACTGGTTTTTTGACAACCCTGCACATTTTTGATCTTTTCAAAATTCTGAAAACGGTCTAGCTAGCTCGCCCGCGCCGAGACGCGTCTTCCGACACCTCAAACGTGCGGCTGGCTCGCATAGAACTGCTAAAAAATTTCAAATTTCTCTAAATTAATTCGCCAGTACTTACCTCAAAATCCACCTAAGGGAGCCCTGCTCAGACAAAAGTTGCAATATTTTTGTAACCAGAACAGCTATTTTGACACGGTTTTCTGCGGGAACGTTGTCCGGTGGGCTATTACTAGCATCCCGAAACGTTAAAACTGACCTACCTGAAAAATAATTTTTCAGTTCCAGTACTTGTGAATTTTTTACAAAATTTTTATACTTACCTATTTTTATTAGCACAACCCTACATCCGAATTTAATTCTGTCTGCGGAATCGAGTTCCCACCTGTCCAGCCCCGGATTTTCGGCGCTTTGCGCGAACTGAAAATCCGATCGGTCGCTGAAAACTCGATTTTTGCCTGAAAAAACTGGTTTTTTGACAACCCTGCACATTTTTGATCTTTTCAAAATTCTGAAAACGGTCTAGCTAGCTCGCCCGCGCCGAGACGCGTCTTCCGACACCTCAAACGTGCGGCTGGCTCGCATAGAACTGCTAAAAAATTTCAAATTTCTCTAAATTAATTCGCCAGTACTTACCTCAAAATCCACCTAAGGGAGCCCTGCTCAGACAAAAGTTGCAATATTTTTGTAACCAGAACAGCTATTTTGACACGGTTTTCTGCGGGAACGTTGTCCGGTGGGCTATTACTAGCATCCCGAAACGTTAAAACTGACCTACCTGAAAAATAATTTTTCAGTTCCAGTACTTGTGAATTTTTTACAAAATTTTTATACTTACCTATTTTTATTAGCACAACCCTACATCCGAATTTAATTCTGTCTGCGGAATCGAGTTCCCACCTGTCCAGCCCCGGATTCTCGGCGCTTTGCGCGAACTGAAAATCCGATCGGTCGCTGAAAACTCGATTTTTGCCTGAAAAAACTGGTTTTTTGACAACCCTGCACATTTTTGATCTTTTCAAAATTCTGAAAACGGTCTAGCTAGCTCGCCCGCGCCGAGACGCGTCTTCCGACACCTCAAACGTGCGGCTGGCTCGCATAGAACTGCTAAAAAATTTCAAATTTCTCTAAATTAATTCGCCAGTACTTACCTCAAAATCCACCTAAGGGAGCCCTTTTTTTTTTTTTTTTTTTTTTTAAGGATGGGAAATCATCAAATGACTCCTCCCGCTCTGGGTGAAGCAAGAGGGAGTGTCAGACTCTTACTGACTAAAACCCATCCGTGTTCCTCCTGGTGCCCTTTGTGTTCCAAGGCTACGGCACCTCTTTCGAACAGATTCCGCAGCCCCAGCAGGCACCTGCCCTATCGGGCCCCGTCTTCCACGCTGACATCTCTTTGAGGCGCGCTGGGATCGCAGCGCGCCGCCGACCCGGGCCTAGTTCTGATCAGACGGCGAGCCACCCACTGCTCGCCGTCCGCAGGCCCGCGCCTACGGCGGCCGGGAATCGTCCTGCGACTCCCGACGCCTGGGGCGTCTTCTTCTGTTGCGGCGACTGGGACGTGAGGTTTCCCTCTCTCTCACACGTTCGGCCTCCTCCTTTGCTAGCATTACTGCTTCGCAGAAGGAGGTGATCGCTTCCCATGCCTCCTCGCTCCGGACCAAAGATTGAACCAAGGCCGGTCGCGAGAGGTCGCCGCCGCCGATCGCCTCGACGAGGACCCGGCGGTGCTCCGCCCAAGCAGGGCAGACCTCCACCGTATGCTCCACCGTGTCCTCCGGGCGATCCTCGCAGTGATGACACCCGAGCGCGTCCTCCCGCCGAATCCGAAACAGGTATCTCCCGAAACAACCGTGTCCGGTGAGTACCTGTGTCAGGCGGAAGGTGAGGACGCCGTGGCGCCGCTCCAGCCACTCCTCAAAGAGGGGACTTATCGCCTGGATTGTTGCGTGCCCAGCGCTGGGTTGCGACAGTCGCTGTCTCCATACCGCCATGAGGTCCTGCCGGAGCTCCGTCCGCCTTGCTGCGATTTGCCGCGGCAGAGGTGTCTCGCCCCGGCGTTGCGCCTCCACGCGCCACTCGTAAATGTGCGCGAGGGCTCTCGCCTCCAGATCCCATGGCGGCAGTCCGGCAAGGAGGCTCGCCGCCTCGCCAGAGACCGTGCGGTATCCCCGGGCCAGCCGGATGGCCATGACCCTCTGAGACGCGTTGAGGTAACGGGCAGGTCGCTTCCTCAAAGTAGGCGCCCATACTGGCGCCCCATAAAGGGCCATGGACCGCACGACCCCCGCGTAAAGCTTCCGGCAGGAGGCATTTGGACCCCCTAGATTGGGCAGAAGCCGCTTGAAGGCAGCCCCGGCTCGTCCCAGTCTGGGAGCCAAACGTCGGAAGTGTTCGACGAAGTTCCATCGGCTGTCAAGGACGAGACCTAGATACGTCATCGTCGACCCGACGCCAATGTGAACCCCTCCCACCGTTATTTGACATCCCGATGGTGGCCTGTTCCGAGAACCATGGAAGCACATGGCTTCGGACTTGTGCAAGGCCACCTCGAGACCCAACTGCCGGATCCTCTCAACGACTATCGCAACCCCGCGTGTCATAGCGTCGGTCGCCGCCTGGTGCGACCTCCCCTGCGCCAGGACCAGCGTATCGTCAGCATAGCAGACAACGTTGACGCCGCCAGGGAGGTCGGCGCGCAGCACCCAATCGTAGCCGATGTCCCACAGAAGCGGCCCCAGAACGGAACCCTGTGGAACACCGCACGACATCTCTCGCCGGTTCCACTCTCCCAGGTGACCGGGGTAGATGACGGCTCTGTCCATCAAGTAAGCCTCAACTACGCGACGGAGGTAGGTCGGCACCCGGTGATACCGAAGTGCCTCCCTGATGCAACTCCAAGGCAGGGTGTTAAAGGCATTGGCGATGTCTAGAGACACAGCCAAGACGACCCCGCCCCGGGAAACCGCGTCCCCCGTCGAGAGGGCTCTCACGCGCATGATGGCGTCCACCGTCGAGCGTCCCGTGCGGAAACCGAACTGGTTTTCCGCCAGATCCGGCCCCACCCTCACTAGGTGCTCGACGAGGCGGTTTGCAATTACTCTTTCAAAGAGCTTGCCCACCTCATCGAGCAGCACGATGGGCCGGTATGCGGACGGAGAGTCCGCGGGGCGCCCCGGCTTCTTAATGAGGACCAGTTTCCCCGTCTTCCAACGAAGTGGGAACTGGCCCCTCTCTAAGCATGCGCTTAGGAACCCTCTTAGTCGAGGCCCAAGAGCCTCCAAGGCCAGGACCCAAGCTTTCCCAGGTAAGCCGTCGGGTCCTGGGGCGGTATTTTTGGCCTTCAGCCTATTAACCGCCACTCTCAGGTCTACCTCAGTCACCTCAGGGGCATCGTCATCGTCGTCATCGGTGCAATCCGCATCGGGCACCGCAGGTGGCGGAGCCATAGGCGGGGGAGTATGCTCCTCTCGCGAGGGGAATAAAGCGCTCACCACGTCCTCCACCAGCTGAGGCCGGAGACTCTGCGTCAAGGGGGGGGCCCAGGTGCGGAGCTTATTCCGCACCATTTTGTAGGGTCTACCCCACGGGTCCCCGTTCAGAGACTCCAGCATCTCCTTGCGAGCCAGATCCTTGGCCTGCAGGATCCCTGCTTTGAGGGCGGCCTTCGCCACTTTGTACTCCTCGTATAGCTCCGCCTCTCTGACCTGCGCATCTGGAGGGCGGATGCGGAGCCTGCGGTGCCTGGTGTACCGGCGCCGTGCGGCAACGCATGCCTGACGCAGCGTCGCCAGCTCTTGTGACCACCAGTACACCTGGCGGCGGGCGCGTCCTTGTTTAACCCGGGGCATTGCCACATCACAAATATCGGACATGGCCTCCCGGAACCACTCCGCTTCGTCGTTGATATCAGCAGGCCTATCCGGAGGTGACACCCAGGCCTGCACGATCGAAGCTTCCAGGAGGAGCTCCCGGTCCAGCTGCTTCAGCGCCCACCGCGGACCAGTCGAGGCCTGCCGGACTGGCGCGGTTGAGGTCTGGGTGGAGACGTCAAACCGGATATACCGGTGATCGGAATAGGTCTCCACCTCCTCTAATACGCGCCAGTCAATGACACGCGGTGACAGAGCAGGGCTGGCGAACGAAATGTCCACCACCGACTCCCCCTGCATCCGCACACACGTGGGGACAGAACCCCGGTTTAGGACGACCAGGCCTGCCTCCAGAGCCCAGTCCTCCACCATCCTGCCCCGCGTATCCGTATAACGGGAACCCCAAGCCAAGTGCTTGGCATTGAAGTCCCCGAGAACGAGTACGGGGAGGGAACGACACCCGGCGACGACGACGCCCAACTCCGTAAGGGAGTTTTGGAACTCAGCGAGAGTTCGGTTCGGGGAGAAGTACACTCCTACCACGACAATCTCCCCGAACCGTGCTGCTACGCACCCCTGTCCTCTCCTGACGCTTTCGAGGGATGGGGTACCTGCAGCGGCCGACGAAATTAGGGCCACTGAGCCGTTCAGGTCCTCCACCCAGTCATCCCTGGGCGGGACAAAGTAGGGCTCAGCGACCACAGCGATGTTAATCAACCACTGTGCCATGCTCTGGACCAACAGGTCTTGAGCGGCGGCGCAGTGGTTGATGTTCGCCTGAAGGAAGCGTAATGGAACCGTTATTGGCACTCCATTTCTGCTTCCTCCTGAGTCCCTTGTGAGTGTGACTCACTCGCGACAACCGAAGCGAATTCGGTGGCAGTGACGGCGGTGGTGGTCGCGGCAGCGGCGACTGCAGTGGCGGCGGTGGCGGCAGGGACGTCGGCGGCGGCAGGGACGGCGGTGGTGGAGGGCTTCTTTTTGCCCCCGGCTTTGGCGGGTGGGACGCAGGCTTTGCCCCCAACCCAGTGATCGGCCGGCTTGCCAGCTGCCGCACATACAACGCAGTGCGGCTTGGCGTTACACGAGCCGGCCTTGTGTCCGGGCTGACCACAGCGAAAACAAAGATCGCTGCGGTCCACCTCCGAGGTGCACTGGACTCCCACATGGTTGCCCACTTGGCAGCGGAAGCACCTCAGAGGTCTGGGTTCCAGCAGTTTGACCTGCGCAGATACCCAGCCCACCAGGAGTCTTCGGCCCTCCGATATTTTCTTGGCCGCCGTCACGGGACAGCTCACCACAACGGTTCGCATGCCCGTGCGGTCAGGATGTATGGTGCCTGCCTTCACCTGCTCGGCAGAGCACCCTCCAGTCCTGACGACGGCGGCCACCACTTCCTCCTCCGTGACGGAGTCGTCCAGGCCTATAATGCGCATATCAACGCACTTGGTAGGCCTGGACACTCGGACCTCGTCCGCATTTAAGGACGCTCTAAGCCTTTCAGCCAGAGCGTCAGCGGTCGGGCCACTGGCTGCACCGGGGATCTCCAACATCCGGGCCCCAGTCATGGTCATCCTGTGTCGGAGGCCCCCAGTAATGCCGAGCTCCTGAAGGTTCACCGCCTCCTTTGCCTTTATGAGCACTTGGCTGTACGTCACGCCCCTCTTCTCCGCGTCCGGCTGTAGTGTGATCACTACAGCTGCGGTCTTAGGGGCACGGAGCCTGGCTGCGACACTTCGTTCTTTTTGCCGCCGTCTCCTCTCGCGTTTCTTAGTCGCCCTGTTTACTTTTCTCGCCTTCTTCCTCTCTCCGACTACTTGCCATCCAGCTTCGGCCGCAGGAGAGTTTGAAGACGGGGACACCTGTTGCACAGCTGGTGCTGGAGCTCGCGCTGCCTGTGCAGCCACCCTACCTGTCTTTGTCTTGGTCGTTGCCGGCCTAGCCCCTCGGTTGGCCTGACCGGATGACCCCGGTTTGGCAGCCACGGTGGCTGCATACGAGGCTGCCTTCTGCTGGCCCGATGCCTTTTGGCTCGCCGCCAGGGGGGGGCGCAGGACGATGCCCTCCAGTACAGAGAACCGTGCTGCGAAGGCGGCCATCTCCTGCCGCACAAGGTTCAAAACCTGCTCCTCCACAGGCACGGGCTGGCTTTTCCCGCGCTTGCGCCCCTCTTGAGGTGCCTCCTTGGAGCCGTCTCCTTGGAGCCTGGTCAAGTCTGCTCGGAGTTTTTCGTTCTCCTTTTGGAGAAGCTCCGTGGCGGTCGCCAGGCGGGTAACCTCCGCCCGCAACTTGGACATTTCGTCCGATTGGGGCCCGCGGAAGTTGGCCTCCGCTGCCGCCAAAATGGAGGCCGCCGCCGCGCTTATGGCCTTGTTTTTAGTGGCTTGCTTCCGCTTCAAGGCCACATCGCGGACGGCCGCCTCCACGATCTGTACAAATCTGGCCTTATTGGAGCCGCCAGCAGCGTCTAGCTCACTGCCAGAAGACCCCGAGATAGAGGCTCTGCGACTGTTCGCTCCGGGGTGTCGCCCCTCCTCGGCAAGCTTTGCAGCTCGCTGTGTAGCCTCCTGGGATGCAAGCCCCCTCCCTTTGCCTCCGTCTCGGCCTCTGCCCCGTGCACTAGTGGGGATCTTACGGGCTGAGACCGCCTCTCTGTTGGAAGACGACCCCTGGTCATCCTCCGGCCTGGGCCGCTTACGGAAGAACTTGGAGTTCTCCGAAGCAACCTCGGCTCCCTCGTGTCCAGAGCTCGCCGAGCTGATGCCAGACGCAGAGTCAGAGTCTGACCCCGCATCTCCTTGACGCTCAAGCGAGCCCTTCCTCCAATGATTGGAGGGAGCCTCCGCACTACGTTGGCCCGACATCTTGTCGGGTTTACTATAATTAAAGCCGATCATCTCCTTAAAGGACGTTGCGGATCGGGAGCCTCCTCGGCTCTTGTTGCCACTGGCTAACGGTTCAAGACAACCGTTGCCCCCCCCAGAATACGAGGGGCATGACGCCTCCGAAGGAGACGTGGCGGATTCTCCAGCTGCTGAGCAGCTGGTACCGCCCTGGGGTAATGCTTTTCCGTGTGTCTTCTTTTTCATTTTGTTTTTTTGTTCCTTTTAAAGGGTGTGGTCCCTATCTTCTCCTCCCTTCTCCTCCCTTTTCTTGCTTGCTCACTGCCCTCACAGTCACGTCTGATGAGCAGACGCGTACCAGAGAACAGTGAGCAAGATTCCTTCCTATGAAACGCACACCGTCCGAAAACCCGAACATTGCTCAAGTCTCCGAACGGTGTGCCCTTCTCGTGTCCCTCTTTGTCTGGTCTCTCACTTGAACCTTTCCGGCATGAGTAACTCTACCGGCAGAGCTCCAAGATCACTGAGACACACAAGCCCCACCACGACGGCAACGTGGGGACACACTCGGTGGGGACCTAAGGGAGCCCTGCTCAGACAAAAGTTGCAATATTTTTGTAACCAGAACAGCTATTTTGACACGGTTTTCTGCGGGAACGTTGTCCGGTGGGCTATTACTAGCATCCCGAAACGTTAAAACTGACCTACCTGAAAAATAATTTTTCAGTTCCAGTACTTGTGAATTTTTTACAAAATTTTTATACTTACCTATTTTTATTAGCACAACCCTACATCCGAATTTAATTCTGTCTGCGGAATCGAGTTCCCACCTGTCCAGCCCCGGATTCTCGGCGCTTTGCGCGAACTGAAAATCCGATCGGTCGCTGAAAACTCGATTTTTGCCTGAAAAAATTGGTTTTTTGACAACCCTGCACATTTTTGATCTTTTCAAAATTCTGAAAACGGTCTAGCTAGCTCGCCCGCGCCGAGACGCGTCTTCCGACACCTCAAACGTGCGGCTGGCTCGCATAGAACTGCTAAAAAATTTCAAATTTCTCTAAATTAATTCGCCAGTACTTACCTCAAAATCCACCTAAGGGAGCCCTTTTTTTTTTTCTTTTTTTTTTTTTTTTATGGATGGGAAATCATCAAATGACTCCTCCCGCTTTGGGTGAAGCAGAAGGGAGTGTCAGACTCTTACTGACTAAAACCCATCCGCGTTTCTCCCAGTGCCCTTTGCGTTCCAGGGTACGGTGCCTCTTTCGAACGAAGTCCGCAGCCCCAGCAGGCACTGGCCCTAGCGGGCCCCGTCTTTTACGCTGACAGCTCTTTGAGGCACGCGTGAAACACAGCGCGCCGTCCACCCGGGCCTGGTTCTGATCAGACGGCGAGCCACCCAATGCTCGCCGTCCGCAGGCTCGCGCTTACGGTGGCCGAAAATCGTCTTGCGACTCCCGACGCCCGGGGCGTCTTCTTCTGTTGCGGCGGCTGGGGCGTGAGGTTTCCCTTTCTCTCACACGTTCGGCTTCCTCCTTTGCTAGCATTACTGCTTCGCAGAAGGAGGTGACCGCTTCCCATGTCTCCTCGCTTCGGACCATAGCCTGAACCAGGGCCGGACGCGAGAGATCACCGCCGCCGATCGCCTCGGCGAGGACACGGCGGTGCTCCGCCCAAGCAGGGCAGACCTCAACCGTATGCTCCACCGTGTCCTCCGGGCGATCCTCGCAGTGATAACACCCGGACGTATCCTCCCGCCGTATTCGAAACAGGTACCTCCCGAAACAACCGTGTCCGGTGAGTACCTGCGTCAAGCGGAAAGTAAGGACGCCGTGGCGCCGCTCTAGCCACTCCTCAAAGAGGGGACTTATCGCCGCAATTGTGGCGTGACCAGCGCTGGGTTGGGACAGTCTTTGTCTCCATACTGCCATGAGATCCTGCCGGAGCTCCGCCCGCCGTACTGCGATTTGCCGCGGCAGAGGAGTCTCGCCCCGGCGTAGCACTTCCAGGCGCCATTCGTAAATGAGTGCGAGGGCTCTCGCCTCTAGATCCCATGGCGGCAGTCCGGCAAGGAGGTTCGCCGCCTCGCCAGAGACCGTGCGGTATCCCCGGGCAAGCCGGATGGCCATCACCCTCTGGGACGAGTTGAGGTAACGGGCAGGTCGCTTCCTCAAAGTAGGCGCCCACACCGGCGCCCCATAAAGGGCCATGGACCGCACGATCCCCGCGTAAAGCCTCCGGCAGGAGGCGTTTGGACCCCCTAGATTGGGCAAAAGCCGCTTGAAGGCAGCCCCGGCTCGCTCCAATCTAGGAGCCAAACGTCGGAAATGCTCAACAAAGTTCCACCGGCTGTCAATAACGAGACCCAAGTAAGTCATCGTCGATCCGACGCTGATTTGAACCCCTCCTACCGTTATTTGGGATCCCGACGGTGGTCTGTTCCGAGATCCATGAAAGCACATGGCTTCGGACTTGTGTAGGGCCACCTCGAGACCCAACTGCCGGATCCTCTCAACGACTATCGCAACCCCGCGTGTCATAGCGTCAGCCGCCGCTTGGTGCGATCCCCCTTGCGCCAGTACCAGCGTGTCGTCGGCATAGCACACAACGCTGACGCCACTAGGGAGGTCGGCGCGCAGCACCCAGTCGTAGCCGATGTCCCACAGAAGCGGCCCCAGAACGGAACCCTGTGGAACACCGCACGACATCCCTCGCCGGTTCCACTCTCCCAGGTGACCGGGGTAGATGACGGCTCTGTCCGTCAAGTAATCCTCGACTACGCGACGGAGGTAGGTCGGCACCCGGTGATACTGAAGTGCCTCCCTGATGCAACTCCAGGGCAGGGTGTTGAAGGCATTGGCGATGTCTAGAGACACCGCCAAGACGACCCTGCTCCGGGAAACCGCGTCCCCCGTCGAGAGGGCTCTCACGCGCATGATGGCGTCCACCGTAGAGCGTCCCGTGCGGAAACCGAACTGGTTCTCCGCCAGATCCGGCCCCACCCTCCCTAGGTGCTCGATAAGGCGGTTTGCAATTACTCTTTCAAAGAGCTTGCCCACCTCATCGAGCAGCACAATGGGCCGGTATGCGGACGGAGAGTCCGCAGGGCGCCCCGGCTTCTTAATGAGGACCAGTTTCCCCGTCTTCCAACGAAGTGGGAACTGGCCCCTCTCCAAGCATGCGCTTAGGAACCCTCTTAGTCGAGGCCCGAGAGCCTCCAAGGCCAGGACCCAGGCTTTTCCAGGTAAGCCGTCGGGTCCTGGGGCGATATTTTTGGCCTTCAGCCTATTAACCGCCACTCTCAGGTCTACCTCAGTCACCTCAGGAGCATCGTCATCGTCGTCACCGGTGTAGTCCGTATCAGGCGCCGCAGGTGGCAGAGCCATAAGCGGGGGAGTATGCTCCCCTCGCGAGGGGAACAGAGCGCTTACCACGTCCTCCACCAGCTGGGGCCGGAGACTCTGCGTCAACGGGGGGGCCCAGGTGCGGAGCTTATTCCGCACCATTTTGTAGGGTCTTCCCCACGGGTCCCCGTTCAGAGACTCCAGCATCTCCTTGACAGCCAGATCCTTGGCCTGCAGGATCTCAGCTCGGAGGGCGGCCTTCGCCACTCTGTACCCCTCGTACAGCTCCGCCTCTCTGATCTGCGCATCCGGAGGGCGGATGCGGAGCCTGCGGTGCCTGGTGTACCGGCGCTGTGCGGCAACGCATGCCTGACGCAGCGTCGCCAGCTCTTGCGACCACCAGTACACCTGGCGGCGGGCGCGTCCTGGCTTAACCCGGGGCATTGCCACGTCACAAATATTGGACATGGCCTCCCGGAACCACTCCGCTTCGTCGTTGATGTCAGCAGGCCTGTCCGGAGGTGACACCCAGGCCTGCACGATCGAAGCTTCCAGGAGGAGCTCCCGGTCCAGCTGTTTCAGCGCCCACCGCGGACCACTCGGGGCCTGCCGGACTGGCGCGGTTGAAGTCTGGGCGGAGACGTCAAACCGGATGTACCGGTGATCGGAATAGGTCTCCACCTCCTCTAATACGCGCCAGTCAATAACACGCGGTGACAGAGCAGGGTTAGCGAACGAAATGTCCACCACAGACTCCCCCTGCATCCGCACACACGTGGGGACAGAACCTCGGTTTAGGACGACCAGGCCTGACTCCAGAGCCCAGTTCCCTACCATCCTACCCCGCGTATCGGTGTAACGGGAACCCCAAGCCAGGTGCTTGGCATTGAAGTCCCCGAGAACGAGTACAGGGAGGGAACGACACCCGGCGACGACGGCGCCCAACTCCGTAAGGGAGTTTTGGAACTCGGCGAGAGTTCGGTTCGGGGAGAAGTACACTCCTACCACAACAATCTCCCCAAACCGTGCTGCTACGCACCCCTGTCCTCTCCTGACGCTTTCGAGGGATGGGGTACCTGCAGCGGCCGACGAAATTAGGGCAACTGAGCCATTTAGGTCCTCCACCCAGTCATCCCTGGGCGGGACAAAGTAGGGCTCAGCGACCACGGCGATGTTAATCAACCACTGTGCCATGCTTTGGACCAACAGGTCCTGAGCGGCGGCGCAGTGGTTGATGTTCGCCTGGAGGAGGCGTAATGGAGCCGTTATTGGCTCTCCATTTCAGCCTCCTCCTGAGTCCCTTGTGAGGGCTCACTCGCAGCAACCGAAGTGACGGCGGCGGCAGGGACGGCGGTGGTGGAGGGCTTCTTTTTGCCCCCGGCCTTGGCAGGTGGAGCGCAGGCTTTGCCCCCAGCCCAGTGATCGGCCGGCTTGCCAGCTGCCGCACAAACAACGCAGTGCGGCGTGGCGTTACACGAGCCGGCCTTGTGTCCGGGCTGACCACAGCGGAAACAAAGGTCGCTGCGGTCCACCTCCGAGGTGCAGAGAGCTCTCGTGTGATTGCCCACTAGGCAGCGGAACCTAAGGGAGCCCTGCTCAGACAAAAGTTGCAATATTTTTGTAACCAGAACAGCTATTTTGACACGGTTTTCTGCGGGAACGTTGTCCGGTGGGCTATTACTAGCATCCCGAAACGTTAAAACTGACCTACCTGAAAAATAATTTTTCAGTTCCAGTACTTGTGAATTTTTTACAAAATTTTTATACTTACCTATTTTTATTAGCACAACCCTACATCCGAATTTAATTCTGTCTGCGGAATCGAGTTTCCACCTGTCCAGCCCCGGATTCTCGGCGCTTTGCGCGAACTGAAAATCCGATCGGTCGCTGAAAACTCGATTTTTGCCTGAAAAAACTGGTTTTTTGACAACCCTGCACATTTTTGATCTTTTCAAAATTCTGAAAACGGTCTAGCTAGCTCGCCCGCGCCGAGACGCGTCTTCCGACACCTCAAACGTGCGGCTGGCTCGCATAGAACTGCTAAAAAATTTCAAATTTCTCTAAATTAATTCGCCAGTACTTACCTCAAAATCCACCTAAGGGAGCCCTGCTCAGACAAAAGTTGCAATATTTTTGTAACCAGAACAGCTATTTTGACACGGTTTTCTGCGGAAACGTTGTCCGGTGGGCTATTACTAGCATCCCGAAACGTTAAAACTGACCTACCTGAAAAATAATTTTTCAGTTCCAGTACTTGTGAATTTTTTACAAAATTTTTATACTTACCTATTTTTATTAGCACAACCCTACATCCGAATTTAATTCTGTCTACGGAATCGAGTTCCCACCTGTCCAGCCCCGGATTCTCGGCGCTTTGCGCGAACTGAAAATCCGATCGGTCGCTGAAAACTCGATTTTTGCCTGAAAAAACTGGTTTTTTGACAACCCTGCACATTTTTGATCTTTTCAAAATTCTGAAAACGGTCTAGCTAGCTCGCCCGCGCCGAGACGCGTCTTCCGACACCTCAAACGTGCGGCTGGCTCGCATAGAACTGCTAAAAAATTTCAAATTTCTCTAAATTAATTCGCCAGTACTTACCTCAAAATCCACCTAAGGGAGCCCTGCTCAGACAAAAGTTGCAATATTTTTGTAACCAGAACAGCTATTTTGACACGGTTTTCTGCGGGAACGTTGTCCGGTGGGCTATTACTAGCATCCCGAAACGTTAAAACTGACCTACCTGAAAAATAATTTTTCAGTTCCAGTACTTGTGAATTTTTTACAAAATTCTTATACTTACCTATTTTTATTAGCACAACCCTACATCCGAATTTAATTCTGTCTGCGGAATCGAGTTTCCACCTGTCCAGCCCCGGATTCTCGGCGCTTTGCGCGAACTGAAAATCCGATCGGTCGCTGAAAACTCGATTTTTGCCTGAAAAAACTGGTTTTTTCACAACCCTGCACATTTTTGATCTTTTCAAAATTCTGAAAACGGTCTAGCTAGCTCGCCCGCGCCGAGACGCGTCTTCCGACACCTCAAACGTGCGGCTGGCTCGCATAGAACTGCTAAAAAATTTCAAATTTCTCTAAATTAATTCGCCAGTACTTACCTCAAAATCCACCTAAGGGAGCCCTGCTCAGACAAAAGTTGCAATATTTTTGTAACCAGAACAGCTATTTTGACACGGTTTTCTGCGGGAACGTTGTCCGGTGGGCTATTACTAGCATCCCGAAACGTTAAAACTGACCTACCTGAAAAATAATTTTTCAGTTCCAGTACTTGTGAATTTTTTACAAAATTTTTATACTTACCTATTTTTATTAGCACAACCCTACATCCGAATTTAATTCTGTCTGCGGAATCGAGTTTCCACCTGTCCAGCCCCGGATTCTCGGCGCTTTGCGTGAACTGAAAATCCGATCGGTCGCTGAAAACTCGATTTTTGCCTGAAAAAACTGGTTTTTTGACAACCCTGCACATTTTTGATCTTTTCAAAATTCTGAAAACGGTCTAGCTAGCTCGCCCGCGCCGAGACGCGTCTTCTGACACCTCAAACGTGCGGCTGGCTCGCATAGAACTGCTAAAAAATTTCAAATTTCTCTAAATTAATTCGCCAGTACTTACCTCAAAATCCACCTAAGGGAGCCCTGCTCAGACAAAAGTTGCAATATTTTTGTAACCAGAACAGCTATTTTGACACGGTTTTCTGCGGGAACGTTGTCCGGTGGGCTATTACTAGCATCCCGAAACGTTAAAACTGACCTACCTGAAAAATAATTTTTCAGTTCCAGTACTTGTGAATTTTTTACAAAATTTTTATACTTACCTATTTTTATTAGCACAACCCTACATCCGAATTTAATTCTGTCTGCGGAATCGAGTTCCCACCTGTCCAGCCCCGGATTCTCGGCGCTTTGCGCGAACTGAAAATCCGATCGGTCGCTGAAAACTCGATTTTTGCCTGAAAAAACTGGTTTTTTGACAACCCTGCACATTTTTGATCTTTTCAAAATTCTGAAAACGGTCTAGCTAGCTCGCCCGCGCCGAGACGCGTCTTCCGACACCTCAAACGTGCGGCTGGCTCGCATAGAACTGCTAAAAAATTTCAAATTTCTCTAAATTAATTCGCCAGTACTTACCTCAAAATCCACCTAAGGGAGCCCTGCTCAGACAAAAGTTGCAATATTTTTGTAACCAGAACAGCTATTTTGACACGGTTTTCTGCGGGAACGTTGTCCGGTGGGCTATTACTAGCATCCCGAAACGTTAAAACTGACCTACCTGAAAAATAATTTTTCAGTTCCAGTACTTGTGAATTTTTTACAAAATTCTTATACTTACCTATTTTTATTAGCACAACCCTACATCCGAATTTAATTCTGTCTGCGGAATCGAGTTTCCACCTGTCCAGCCCCGGATTCTCGGCGCTTTGCGCGAACTGAAAATCCGATCGGTCGCTGAAAACTCGATTTTTGCCTGAAAAAACTGGTTTTTTGACAATCCTGCACATTTTTGATCTTTTCAAAATTCTGAAAACGGTCTAGCTAGCTCGCCCGCGCCGAGACGCGTCTTCCGACACCTCAAACGTGCGGCTGGCTCGCATAGAACTGCTAAAAAATTTCAAATTTCTCTAAATTAATTCGCCAGTACTTACCTCAAAATCCACCTAAGGGAGCCCTGCTCAGACAAAAGTTGCAATATTTTTGTAACCAGAACAGCTATTTTGACACGGTTTTCTGCGGGAACGTTGTCCGGTGGGCTATTACTAGCATCCCGAAACGTTAAAACTGACCTACCTGAAAAATAATTTTTCAGTTCCAGTACTTGTGAATTTTTTACAAAATTTTTATACTTACCTATTTTTATTAGCACAACCCTACATCCGAATTTAATTCTGTCTGCGGAATCGAGTTTCCACCTGTCCAGCCCCGGATTCTCGGCGCTTTGCGCGAACTGAAAATCCGATCGGTCGCTGAAAACTCGATTTTTGCCTGAAAAAACTGGTTTTTTGACAACCCTGCACATTTTTGATCTTTTCAAAATTCTGAAAACGGTCTAGCTAGCTCGCCCGCGCCGAGACGCGTCTTCCGACACCTCAAACGTGCGGCTGGCTCGCATAGAACTGCTAAAAAATTTCAAATTTCTCTAAATTAATTCGCCAGTACTTACCTCAAAATCCACCTAAGGGAGCCCTGCTCAGACAAAAGTTGCAATATTTTTGTAACCAGAACAGCTATTTTGACACGGTTTTCTGCGGGAACGTTGTCCGGTGGGCTATTACTAGCATCCCGAAACGTTAAAACTGACCTACCTGAAAAATAATTTTTCAGTTCCAGTACTTGTGAATTTTTTACAAAATTTTTATACTTACCTATTTTTATTAGCACAACCCTACATCCGAATTTAATTCTGTCTGCGGAATCGAGTTCCCACCTGTCCAGCCCCGGATTCTCGGCGCTTTGCGCGAACTGAAAATCCGATCGGTCGCTGAAAACTCGATTTTTGCCTGAAAAAATTGGTTTTTTGACAACCCTGCACATTTTTGATCTTTTCAAAATTCTGAAAACGGTCTAGCTAGCTCGCCCGCGCCGAGACGCGTCTTCCGACACCTCAAACGTGCGGCTGGCTCGCATAGAACTGCTAAAAAATTTCAAATTTCTCTAAATTAATTCGCCAGTACTTACCTCAAAATCCACCTAAGGGAGCCCTTTTTTTTTTTCTTTTTTTTTTTTTTTTATGGATGGGAAATCATCAAATGACTCCTCCCGCTTTGGGTGAAGCAGAAGGGAGTGTCAGACTCTTACTGACTAAAACCCATCCGCGTTTCTCCCAGTGCCCTTTGCGTTCCAGGGTACGGTGCCTCTTTCGAACGAAGTCCGCAGCCCCAGCAGGCACTGGCCCTAGCGGGCCCCGTCTTTTACGCTGACAGCTCTTTGAGGCACGCGTGAAACACAGCGCGCCGTCCACCCGGGCCTGGTTCTGATCAGACGGCGAGCCACCCAATGCTCGCCGTCCGCAGGCTCGCGCTTACGGTGGCCGAAAATCGTCTTGCGACTCCCGACGCCCGGGGCGTCTTCTTCTGTTGCGGCGGCTGGGGCGTGAGGTTTCCCTTTCTCTCACACGTTCGGCTTCCTCCTTTGCTAGCATTACTGCTTCGCAGAAGGAGGTGACCGCTTCCCATGTCTCCTCGCTTCGGACCATAGCCTGAACCAGGGCCGGACGCGAGAGATCACCGCCGCCGATCGCCTCGGCGAGGACACAGCGGTGCTCCGCCCAAGCAGGGCAGACCTCAACCGTATGCTCCACCGTGTCCTCCGGGCGATCCTCGCAGTGATAACACCCGGACGTATCCTCCCGCCGTATTCGAAACAGGTACCTCCCGAAACAACCGTGTCCGGTGAGTACCTGCGTCAAGCGGAAAGTAAGGACGCCGTGGCGCCGCTCTAGCCACTCCTCAAAGAGGGGACTTATCGCCGCAATTGTGGCGTGACCAGCGCTGGGTTGGGACAGTCTTTGTCTCCATACTGCCATGAGATCCTGCCGGAGCTCCGCCCGCCGTACTGCGATTTGCCGCGGCAGAGGAGTCTCGCCCCGGCGTAGCACTTCCAGGCGCCATTCGTAAATGAGTGCGAGGGCTCTCGCCTCTAGATCCCATGGCGGCAGTCCGGCAAGGAGGTTCGCCGCCTCGCCAGAGACCGTGCGGTATCCCCGGGCAAGCCGGATGGCCATCACCCTCTGGGACGAGTTGAGGTAACGGGCAGGTCGCTTCCTCAAAGTAGGCGCCCACACCGGCGCCCCATAAAGGGCCATGGACCGCACGATCCCCGCGTAAAGCCTCCGGCAGGAGGCGTTTGGACCCCCTAGATTGGGCAAAAGCCGCTTGAAGGCAGCCCCGGCTCGCTCCAATCTAGGAGCCAAACGTCGGAAATGCTCAACAAAGTTCCACCGGCTGTCAATAACGAGACCCAAGTAAGTCATCGTCGATCCGACGCTGATTTGAACCCCTCCTACCGTTATTTGGGATCCCGACGGTGGTCTGTTCCGAGATCCATGAAAGCACATGGCTTCGGACTTGTGTAGGGCCACCTCGAGACCCAACTGCCGGATCCTCTCAACGACTATCGCAACCCCGCGTGTCATAGCGTCAGCCGCCGCTTGGTGCGATCCCCCTTGCGCCAGTACCAGCGTGTCGTCGGCATAGCACACAACGCTGACGCCACTAGGGAGGTCGGCGCGCAGCACCCAGTCGTAGCCGATGTCCCACAGAAGCGGCCCCAGAACGGAACCCTGTGGAACACCGCACGACATCCCTCGCCGGTTCCACTCTCCCAGGTGACCGGGGTAGATGACGGCTCTGTCCGTCAAGTAATCCTCGACTACGCGACGGAGGTAGGTCGGCACCCGGTGATACTGAAGTGCCTCCCTGATGCAACTCCAGGGCAGGGTGTTGAAGGCATTGGCGATGTCTAGAGACACCGCCAAGACGACCCTGCTCCGGGAAACCGCGTCCCCCGTCGAGAGGGCTCTCACGCGCATGATGGCGTCCACCGTAGAGCGTCCCGTGCGGAAACCGAACTGGTTCTCCGCCAGATCCGGCCCCACCCTCCCTAGGTGCTCGATAAGGCGGTTTGCAATTACTCTTTCAAAGAGCTTGCCCACCTCATCGAGCAGCACAATGGGCCGGTATGCGGACGGAGAGTCCGCAGGGCGCCCCGGCTTCTTAATGAGGACCAGTTTCCCCGTCTTCCAACGAAGTGGGAACTGGCCCCTCTCCAAGCATGCGCTTAGGAACCCTCTTAGTCGAGGCCCGAGAGCCTCCAAGGCCAGGACCCAGGCTTTTCCAGGTAAGCCGTCGGGTCCTGGGGCGATATTTTTGGCCTTCAGCCTATTAACCGCCACTCTCAGGTCTACCTCAGTCACCTCAGGAGCATCGTCATCGTCGTCACCGGTGTAGTCCGTATCAGGCGCCGCAGGTGGCAGAGCCATAAGCGGGGGAGTATGCTCCCCTCGCGAGGGGAACAGAGCGCTTACCACGTCCTCCACCAGCTGGGGCCGGAGACTCTGCGTCAACGGGGGGGCCCAGGTGCGGAGCTTATTCCGCACCATTTTGTAGGGTCTTCCCCACGGGTCCCCGTTCAGAGACTCCAGCATCTCCTTGACAGCCAGATCCTTGGCCTGCAGGATCTCAGCTCGGAGGGCGGCCTTCGCCACTCTGTACCCCTCGTACAGCTCCGCCTCTCTGATCTGCGCATCCGGAGGGCGGATGCGGAGCCTGCGGTGCCTGGTGTACCGGCGCCGTGCGGCAACGCATGCCTGACGCAGCGTCGCCAGCTCTTGCGACCACCAGTACACCTGGCGGCGGGCGCGTCCTGGCTTAACCCGGGGCATTGCCACGTCACAAATATTGGACATGGCCTCCCGGAACCACTCCGCTTCGTCGTTGATGTCAGCAGGCCTGTCCGGAGGTGACACCCAGGCCTGCACGATCGAAGCTTCCAGGAGGAGCTCCCGGTCCAGCTGTTTCAGCGCCCACCGCGGACCACTCGGGGCCTGCCGGACTGGCGCGGTTGAAGTCTGGGCGGAGACGTCAAACCGGATGTACCGGTGATCGGAATAGGTCTCCACCTCCTCTAATACGCGCCAGTCAATAACACGCGGTGACAGAGCAGGGTTAGCGAACGAAATGTCCACCACAGACTCCCCCTGCATCCGCACACACGTGGGGACAGAACCTCGGTTTAGGACGACCAGGCCTGACTCCAGAGCCCAGTTCCCTACCATCCTACCCCGCGTATCGGTGTAACGGGAACCCCAAGCCAGGTGCTTGGCATTGAAGTCCCCGAGAACGAGTACAGGGAGGGAACGACACCCGGCGACGACGGCGCCCAACTCCGTAAGGGAGTTTTGGAACTCGGCGAGAGTTCGGTTCGGGGAGAAGTACACTCCTACCACAACAATCTCCCCAAACCGTGCTGCTACGCACCCCTGTCCTCTCCTGACGCTTTCGAGGGATGGGGTACCTGCAGCGGCCGACGAAATTAGGGCAACTGAGCCATTCAGGTCCTCCACCCAGTCATCCCTGGGCGGGACAAAGTAGGGCTCAGCGACCACGGCGATGTTAATCAACCACTGTGCCATGCTTTGGACCAACAGGTCCTGAGCGGCGGCGCAGTGGTTGATGTTCGCCTGGAGGAGGCGTAATGGAGCCGTTATTGGCTCTCCATTTCAGCCTCCTCCTGAGTCCCTTGTGAGGGCTCACTCGCAGCAACCGAAGTGACGGCGGCGGCAGGGACGGCGGTGGTGGAGGGCTTCTTTTTGCCCCCGGCCTTGGCAGGTGGAGCGCAGGCTTTGCCCCCAGCCCAGTGATCGGCCGGCTTGCCAGCTGCCGCACAAACAACGCAGTGCGGCGTGGCGTTACACGAGCCGGCCTTGTGTCCGGGCTGACCACAGCGGAAACAAAGGTCGCTGCGGTCCACCTCCGAGGTGCAGAGAGCTCCCGTGTGATTGCCCACTAGGCAGCGGAACCTAAGGGAGCCCTGCTCAGACAAAAGTTGCAATATTTTTGTAACCAGAACAGCTATTTTGACACGGTTTTCTGCGGGAACGTTGTCCGGTGGGCTATTACTAGCATCCCGAAACGTTAAAACTGACCTACCTGAAAAATAATTTTTCAGTTCCAGTACTTGTGAATTTTTTACAAAATTTTTATACTTACCTATTTTTATTAGCACAACCCTACATCCGAATTTAATTCTGTCTGCGGAATCGAGTTTCCACCTGTCCAGCCCCGGATTCTCGGCGCTTTGCGCGAACTGAAAATCCGATCGGTCGCTGAAAACTCGATTTTTGCCTGAAAAAACTGGTTTTTTGACAACCCTGCACATTTTTGATCTTTTCAAAATTCTGAAAACGGTCTAGCTAGCTCGCCCGCGCCGAGACGCGTCTTCCGACACCTCAAACGTGCGGCTGGCTCGCATAGAACTGCTACAAAATTTCAAATTTCTCTAAATTAATTCGCCAGTACTTACCTCAAAATCCACCTAAGGGAGCCCTGCTCAGACAAAAGTTGCAATATTTTTGTAACCAGAACAGCTATTTTGACACGGTTTTCTGCGGGAACGTTGTCCGGTGGGCTATTACTAGCATCCCGAAACGTTAAAACTGACCTACCTGAAAAATAATTTTTCAGTTCCAGTACTTGTGAATTTTTTACAAAATTCTTATACTTACCTATTTTTATTAGCACAACCCTACATCCGAATTTAATTCTGTCTGCGGAATCGAGTTTCCACCTGTCCAGCCCCGGATTCTCGGCGCTTTGCGCGAACTGAAAATCCGATCGGTCGCTGAAAACTCGATTTTTGCCTGAAAAAACTGGTTTTTTCACAACCCTGCACATTTTTGATCTTTTCAAAATTCTGAAAACGGTCTAGCTAGCTCGCCCGCGCCGAGACGCGTCTTCCGACACCTCAAACGTGCGGCTGGCTCGCATAGAACTGCTAAAAAATTTCAAATTTCTCTAAATTAATTCGCCAGTACTTACCTCAAAATCCACCTAAGGGAGCCCTGCTCAGACAAAAGTTGCAATATTTTTGTAACCAGAACAGCTATTTTGACACGGTTTTCTGCGGGAACGTTGTCCGGTGGGCTATTACTAGCATCCCGAAACGTTAAAACTGACCTACCTGAAAAATAATTTTTCAGTTCCAGTACTTGTGAATTTTTTACAAAATTTTTATACTTACCTATTTTTATTAGCACAACCCTACATCCGAATTTAATTCTGTCTGCGGAATCGAGTTTCCACCTGTCCAGCCCCGGATTCTCGGCGCTTTGCGCGAACTGAAAATCCGATCGGTCGCTGAAAACTCGATTTTTGCCTGAAAAAACTGGTTTTTTGACAACCCTGCACATTTTTGATCTTTTCAAAATTCTGAAAACGGTCTAGCTAGCTCGCCCGCGCCGAGACGCGTCTTCTGACACCTCAAACGTGCGGCTGGCTCGCATAGAACTGCTAAAAAATTTCAAATTTCTCTAAATTAATTCGCCAGTACTTACCTCAAAATCCACCTAAGGGAGCCCTGCTCAGACAAAAGTTGCAATATTTTTGTAACCAGAACAGCTATTTTGACACGGTTTTCTGCGGGAACGTTGTCCGGTGGGCTATTACTAGCATCCCGAAACGTTAAAACTGACCTACCTGAAAAATAATTTTTCAGTTCCAGTACTTGTGAATTTTTTACAAAATTTTTATACTTACCTATTTTTATTAGCACAACCCTACATCCGAATTTAATTCTGTCTGCGGAATCGAGTTCCCACCTGTCCAGCCCCGGATTCTCGGCGCTTTGCGCGAACTGAAAATCCGATCGGTCGCTGAAAACTCGATTTTTGCCTGAAAAAACTGGTTTTTTGACAACCCTGCACATTTTTGATCTTTTCAAAATTCTGAAAACGGTCTAGCTAGCTCGCCCGCGCCGAGACGCGTCTTCCGACACCTCAAACGTGCGGCTGGCTCGCATAGAACTGCTAAAAAATTTCAAATTTCTCTAAATTAATTCGCCAGTACTTACCTCAAAATCCACCTAAGGGAGCCCTGCTCAGACAAAAGTTGCAATATTTTTGTAACCAGAACAGCTATTTTGACACGGTTTTCTGCGGGAACGTTGTCCGGTGGGCTATTACTAGCATCCCGAAACGTTAAAACTGACCTACCTGAAAAATAATTTTTCAGTTCCAGTACTTGTGAATTTTTTACAAAATTTTTATACTTACCTATTTTTATTAGCACAACCCTACATCCGAATTTAATTCTGTCTGCGGAATCGAGTTCCCACCTGTCCAGCCCCGGATTCTCGGCGCTTTGCGCGAACTGAAAATCCGATCGGTCGCTGAAAACTCGATTTTTGCCTGAAAAAACTGGTTTTTTGACAACCCTGCACATTTTTGATCTTTTCAAAATTCTGAAAACGGTCTAGCTAGCTCGCCCGCGCCGAGACGCGTCTTCCGACACCTCAAACGTGCGGCTGGCTCGCATAGAACTGCTAAAAAATTTCAAATTTCTCTAAATTAATTCGCCAGTACTTACCTCAAAATCCACCTAAGGGAGCCCTGCTCAGACAAAAGTTGCAATATTTTTGTAACCAGAACAGCTATTTTGACACGGTTTTCTGCGGGAACGTTGTCCGGTGGGCTATTACTAGCATCCCGAAACGTTAAAACTGACCTACCTGAAAAATAATTTTTCAGTTCCAGTACTTGTGAATTTTTTACAAAATTTTTATACTTACCTATTTTTATTAGCACAACCCTACATCCGAATTTAATTCTGTCTGCGGAATCGAGTTTCCACCTGTCCAGCCCCGGATTCTCGGCGCTTTGCGCGAACTGAAAATCCGATCGGTCGCTGAAAACTCGATTTTTGCCTGAAAAAACTGGTTTTTTGACAACCCTGCACATTTTTGATCTTTTCAAAATTCTGAAAACGGTCTAGCTAGCTCGCCCGCGCCGAGACGCGTCTTCCGACACCTCAAACGTGCGGCTGGCTCGCATAGAACTGCTAAAAAATTTCAAATTTCTCTAAATTAATTCGCCAGTACTTACCTCAAAATCCACCTAAGGGAGCCCTGCTCAGACAAAAGTTGCAATATTTTTGTAACCAGAACAGCTATTTTGACACGGTTTTCTGCGGGAACGTTGTCCGGTGGGCTATTACTAGCATCCCGAAACGTTAAAACTGACCTACCTGAAAAATAATTTTTCAGTTCCAGTACTTGTGAATTTTTTACAAAATTCTTATACTTACCTATTTTTATTAGCACAACCCTACATCCGAATTTAATTCTGTCTGCGGAATCGAGTTTCCACCTGTCCAGCCCCGGATTCTCGGCGCTTTGCGCGAACTGAAAATCCGATCGGTCGCTGAAAACTCGATTTTTGCCTGAAAAAACTGGTTTTTTGACAATCCTGCACATTTTTGATCTTTTCAAAATTCTGAAAACGGTCTAGCTAGCTCGCCCGCGCCGAGACGCGTCTTCCGACACCTCAAACGTGCGGCTGGCTCGCATAGAACTGCTAAAAAATTTCAAATTTCTCTAAATTAATTCGCCAGTACTTACCTCAAAATCCACCTAAGGGAGCCCTGCTCAGACAAAAGTTGCAATATTTTTGTAACCAGAACAGCTATTTTGACACGGTTTTCTGCGGGAACGTTGTCCGGTGGGCTATTACTAGCATCCCGAAACGTTAAAACTGACCTACCTGAAAAATAATTTTTCAGTTCCAGTACTTGTGAATTTTTTACAAAATTCTTATACTTACCTATTTTTATTAGCACAACCCTACATCCGAATTTAATTCTGTCTGCGGAATCGAGTTCCCACCTGTCCAGCCCCGGATTCTCGGCGCTTTGCGCGAACTGAAAATCCGATCGGTCGCTGAAAACTCGATTTTTGCCTGAAAAAACTGGTTTTTTGACAACCCTGCACATTTTTGATCTTTTCAAAATTCTGAAAACGGTCTAGCTAGCTCGCCCGCGCCGAGACGCGTCTTCCGACACCTCAAACGTGCGGCTGGCTCGCATAGAACTGCTAAAAAATTTCAAATTTCTCTAAATTAATTCGCCAGTACTTACCTCAAAATCCACCTAAGGGAGCCCTGCTCAGACAAAAGTTGCAATATTTTTGTAACCAGAACAGCTATTTTGACACGGTTTTCTGCGGGAACGTTGTCCGGTGGGCTATTACTAGCATCCCGAAACGTTAAAACTGACCTACCTGAAAAATAATTTTTCAGTTCCAGTACTTGTGAATTTTTTACAAAATTTTTATACTTACCTATTTTTATTAGCACAACCCTACATCCGAATTTAATTCTGTCTGCGGAATCGAGTTTCCACCTGTCCAGCCCCGGATTCTCGGCGCTTTGCGCGAACTGAAAATCCGATCGGTCGCTGAAAACTCGATTTTTGCCTGAAAAAACTGGTTTTTTGACAACCCTGCACATTTTTGATCTTTTCAAAATTCTGAAAACGGTCTAGCTAGCTCGCCCGCGCCGAGACGCGTCTTCCGACACCTCAAACGTGCGGCTGGCTCGCATAGAACTGCTAAAAAATTTCAAATTTCTCTAAATTAATTCGCCAGTACTTACCTCAAAATCCACCTAAGGGAGCCCTGCTCAGACAAAAGTTGCAATATTTTTGTAACCAGAACAGCTATTTTGACACGGTTTTCTGCGGGAACGTTGTCCGGTGGGCTATTACTAGCATCCCGAAACGTTAAAACTGACCTACCTGAAAAATAATTTTTCAGTTCCAGTACTTGTGAATTTTTTACAAAATTTTTATACTTACCTATTTTTATTAGCACAACCCTACATCCGAATTTAATTCTGTCTGCGGAATCGAGTTCCCACCTGTCCAGCCCCGGATTCTCGGCGCTTTGCGCGAACTGAAAATCCGATCGGTCGCTGAAAACTCGATTTTTGCCTGAAAAAACTGGTTTTTTGACAACCCTGCTCATTTTTGATCTTTTCAAAATTCTGAAAACGGTCTAGCTAGCTCGCCCGCGCCGAGACGCGTCTTCCGACACCTCAAACGTGCGGCTGGCTCGCATAGAACTGCTAAAAAATTTCAAATTTCTCTAAATTAATTCGCCAGTACTTACCTCAAAATCCACCTAAGGGAGCCCTGCTCAGACAAAAGTTGCAATATTTTTGTAACCAGAACAGCTATTTTGACACGGTTTTCTGCGGGAACGTTGTCCGGTGGGCTATTACTAGCATCCCGAAACGTTAAAACTGACCTACCTGAAAAATAATTTTTCAGTTCCAGTACTTGTGAATTTTTTACAAAATTTTTATACTTACCTATTTTTATTAGCACAACCCTACATCCGAATTTAATTCTGTCTGCGGAATCGAGTTTCCACCTGTCCAGCCCCGGATTCTCGGCGCTTTGCGCGAACTGAAAATCCGATCGGTCGCTGAAAACTCGATTTTTGCCTGAAAAAACTGGTTTTTTGACAACCCTGCACATTTTTGATCTTTTCAAAATTCTGAAAACGGTCTAGCTAGCTCGCCCGCGCCGAGACGCGTCTTCCGACACCTCAAACGTGCGGCTGGCTCGCATAGAACTGCTAAAAAATTTCAAATTTCTCTAAATTAATTCGCCAGTACTTACCTCAAAATCCACCTAAGGGAGCCCTGCTCAGACAAAAGTTGCAATATTTTTGTAACCAGAACAGCTATTTTGACACGGTTTTCTGCGGGAACGTTGTCCGGTGGGCTATTACTAGCATCCCGAAACGTTAAAACTGACCTACCTGAAAAATAATTTTTCAGTTCCAGTACTTGTGAATTTTTTACAAAATTCTTATACTTACCTATTTTTATTAGCACAACCCTACATCCGAATTTAATTCTGTCTGCGGAATCGAGTTTCCACCTGTCCAGCCCCGGATTCTCGGCGCTTTGCGCGAACTGAAAATCCGATCGGTCGCTGAAAACTCGATTTTTGCCTGAAAAAACTGGTTTTTTGACAATCCTGCACATTTTTGATCTTTTCAAAATTCTGAAAACGGTCTAGCTAGCTCGCCCGCGCCGAGACGCGTCTTCCGACACCTCAAACGTGCGGCTGGCTCGCATAGAACTGCTAAAAAATTTCAAATTTCTCTAAATTAATTCGCCAGTACTTACCTCAAAATCCACCTAAGGGAGCCCTGCTCAGACAAAAGTTGCAATATTTTTGTAACCAGAACAGCTATTTTGACACGGTTTTCTGCGGGAACGTTGTCCGGTGGGCTATTACTAGCATCCCGAAACGTTAAAACTGACCTACCTGAAAAATAATTTTTCAGTTCCAGTACTTGTGAATTTTTTACAAAATTCTTATACTTACCTATTTTTATTAGCACAACCCTACATCCGAATTTAATTCTGTCTGCGGAATCGAGTTCCCACCTGTCCAGCCCCGGATTCTCGGCGCTTTGCGCGAACTGAAAATCCGATCGGTCGCTGAAAACTCGATTTTTGCCTGAAAAAACTGGTTTTTTGACAACCCTGCACATTTTTGATCTTTTCAAAATTCTGAAAACGGTCTAGCTAGCTCGCCCGCGCCGAGACGCGTCTTCCGACACCTCAAACGTGCGGCTGGCTCGCATAGAACTGCTAAAAAATTTCAAATTTCTCTAAATTAATTCGCCAGTACTTACCTCAAAATCCACCTAAGGGAGCCCTGCTCAGACAAAAGTTGCAATATTTTTGTAACCAGAACAGCTATTTTGACACGGTTTTCTGCGGGAACGTTGTCCGGTGGGCTATTACTAGCATCCCGAAACGTTAAAACTGACCTACCTGAAAAATAATTTTTCAGTTCCAGTACTTGTGAATTTTTTACAAAATTTTTATACTTACCTATTTTTATTAGCACAACCCTACATCCGAATTTAATTCTGTCTGCGGAATCGAGTTTCCACCTGTCCAGCCCCGGATTCTCGGCGCTTTGCGCGAACTGAAAATCCGATCGGTCGCTGAAAACTCGATTTTTGCCTGAAAAAACTGGTTTTTTGACAACCCTGCACATTTTTGATCTTTTCAAAATTCTGAAAACGGTCTAGCTAGCTCGCCCGCGCCGAGACGCGTCTTCCGACACCTCAAACGTGCGGCTGGCTCGCATAGAACTGCTAAAAAATTTCAAATTTCTCTAAATTAATTCGCCAGTACTTACCTCAAAATCCACCTAAGGGAGCCCTGCTCAGACAAAAGTTGCAATATTTTTGTAACCAGAACAGCTATTTTGACACGGTTTTCTGCGGGAACGTTGTCCGGTGGGCTATTACTAGCATCCCGAAACGTTAAAACTGACCTACCTGAAAAATAATTTTTCAGTTCCAGTACTTGTGAATTTTTTACAAAATTTTTATACTTACCTATTTTTATTAGCACAACCCTACATCCGAATTTAATTCTGTCTGCGGAATCGAGTTCCCACCTGTCCAGCCCCGGATTCTCGGCGCTTTGCGCGAACTGAAAATCCGATCGGTCGCTGAAAACTCGATTTTTGCCTGAAAAAACTGGTTTTTTGACAACCCTGCTCATTTTTGATCTTTTCAAAATTCTGAAAACGGTCTAGCTAGCTCGCCCGCGCCGAGACGCGTCTTCCGACACCTCAAACGTGCGGCTGGCTCGCATAGAACTGCTAAAAAATTTCAAATTTCTCTAAATTAATTCGCCAGTACTTACCTCAAAATCCACCTAAGGGAGCCCTGCTCAGACAAAAGTTGCAATATTTTTGTAACCAGAACAGCTATTTTGACACGGTTTTCTGCGGGAACGTTGTCCGGTGGGTTATTACTAGCATCCCGAAACGTTAAAACTGACCTACCTGAAAAATAATTTTTCAGTTCCAGTACTTGTGAATTTTTTACAAAATTTTTATACTTACCTATTTTTATTAGCACAACCCTACATCCGAATTTAATTCTGTCTGCGGAATCGAGTTCCCACCTGTCCAGCCCCGGATTCTCGGCGCTTTGCGCGAACTGAAAATCCGATCGGTCGCTGAAAACTCGATTTTTGCCTGAAAAAATTGGTTTTTTGACAACCCTGCACATTTTTGATCTTTTCAAAATTCTGAAAACGGTCTAGCTAGCTCGCCCGCGCCGAGACGCGTCTTCCGACACCTCAAACGTGCGGCTGGCTCGCATAGAACTGCTAAAAAATTTCAAATTTCTCTAAATTAATTCGCCAGTACTTACCTCAAAATCCACCTAAGGGAGCCCTTTTTTTTTTTTCTTTTTTTTTTTTTTTTTATGGATGGGAAATCATCAATGACTCCTCCCGCTTTGGGTGAAGCAGAAGGGAGTGTCAGACTCTTACTGACTAAAACCCATCCGCGTTTCTCCCAGTGCCCTTTGCGTTCCAGGGTACGGTGCCTCTTTCGAACGAAGTCCGCAGCCCCAGCAGGCACTGGCCCTAGCGGGCCCCGTCTTTTACGCTGACAGCTCTTTGAGGCACGCGTGAAACACAGCGCGCCGTCCACCCGGGCCTGGTTCTGATCAGACGGCGAGCCACCCAATGCTCGCCGTCCGCAGGCTCGCGCTTACGGTGGCCGAAAATCGTCTTGCGACTCCCGACGCCCGGGGCGTCTTCTTCTGTTGCGGCGGCTGGGGCGTGAGGTTTCCCTTTCTCTCACACGTTCGGCTTCCTCCTTTGCTAGCATTACTGCTTCGCAGAAGGAGGTGACCGCTTCCCATGTCTCCTCGCTTCGGACCATAGCCTGAACCAGGGCCGGACGCGAGAGATCACCGCCGCCGATCGCCTCGGCGAGGACACGGCGGTGCTCCGCCCAAGCAGGGCAGACCTCAACCGTATGCTCCACCGTGTCCTCCGGGCGATCCTCGCAGTGATAACACCCGGACGTATCCTCCCGCCGTATTCGAAACAGGTACCTCCCGAAACAACCGTGTCCGGTGAGTACCTGCGTCAAGCGGAAAGTAAGGACGCCGTGGCGCCGCTCTAGCCACTCCTCAAAGAGGGGACTTATCGCCGCAATTGTGGCGTGACCAGCGCTGGGTTGGGACAGTCTTTGTCTCCATACTGCCATGAGATCCTGCCGGAGCTCCGCCCGCCGTACTGCGATTTGCCGCGGCAGAGGAGTCTCGCCCCGGCGTAGCACTTCCAGGCGCCATTCGTAAATGAGTGCGAGGGCTCTCGCCTCTAGATCCCATGGCGGCAGTCCGGCAAGGAGGTTCGCCGCCTCGCCAGAGACCGTGCGGTATCCCCGGGCAAGCCGGATGGCCATCACCCTCTGGGACGAGTTGAGGTAACGGGCAGGTCGCTTCCTCAAAGTAGGCGCCCACACCGGCGCCCCATAAAGGGCCATGGACCGCACGATCCCCGCGTAAAGCCTCCGGCAGGAGGCGTTTGGAACCCCTAGATTGGGCAAAAGCCGCTTGAAGGCAGCCCCGGCTCGCTCCAATCTAGGAGCCAAACGTCGGAAATGCTCAACAAAGTTCCACCGGCTGTCAATAACGAGACCCAAGTAAGTCATCGTCGATCCGACGCTGATTTGAACCCCTCCTACCGTTATTTGGGATCCCGACGGTGGTCTGTTCCGAGATCCATGAAAGCACATGGCTTCGGACTTGTGTAGGGCCACCTCGAGACCCAACTGCCGGATCCTCTCAACGACTATCGCAACCCCGCGTGTCATAGCGTCAGCCGCCGCTTGGTGCGATCCCCCTTGCGCCAGTACCAGCGTGTCGTCGGCATAGCACACAACGCTGACGCCACTAGGGAGGTCGGCGCGCAGCACCCAGTCGTAGCCGATGTCCCACAGAAGCGGCCCCAGAACGGAACCCTGTGGAACACCGCACGACATCCCTCGCCGGTTCCACTCTCCCAGGTGACCGGGGTAGATGACGGCTCTGTCCGTCAAGTAATCCTCGACTACGCGACGGAGGTAGGTCGGCACCCGGTGATACTGAAGTGCCTCCCTGATGCAACTCCAGGGCAGGGTGTTGAAGGCATTGGCGATGTCTAGAGACACCGCCAAGACGACCCTGCTCCGGGAAACCGCGTCCCCCGTCGAGAGGGCTCTCACGCGCATGATGGCGTCCACCGTAGAGCGTCCCGTGCGGAAACCGAACTGGTTCTCCGCCAGATCCGGCCCCACCCTCCCTAGGTGCTCGATAAGGCGGTTTGCAATTACTCTTTCAAAGAGCTTGCCCACCTCATCGAGCAGCACAATGGGCCGGTATGCGGACGGAGAGTCCGCAGGGCGCCCCGGCTTCTTAATGAGGACCAGTTTCCCCGTCTTCCAACGAAGTGGGAACTGGCCCCTCTCCAAGCATGCGCTTAGGAACCCTCTTAGTCGAGGCCCGAGAGCCTCCAAGGCCAGGACCCAGGCTTTTCCAGGTAAGCCGTCGGGTCCTGGGGCGATATTTTTGGCCTTCAGCCTATTAACCGCCACTCTCAGGTCTACCTCAGTCACCTCAGGAGCATCGTCATCGTCGTCACCGGTGTAGTCCGTATCAGGCGCCGCAGGTGGCAGAGCCATAAGCGGGGGAGTATGCTCCCCTCGCGAGGGGAACAGAGCGCTTACCACGTCCTCCACCAGCTGGGGCCGGAGACTCTGCGTCAACGGGGGGGCCCAGGTGCGGAGCTTATTCCGCACCATTTTGTAGGGTCTTCCCCACGGGTCCCCGTTCAGAGACTCCAGCATCTCCTTGACAGCCAGATCCTTGGCCTGCAGGATCTCAGCTCGGAGGGCGGCCTTCGCCACTCTGTACCCCTCGTACAGCTCCGCCTCTCTGATCTGCGCATCCGGAGGGCGGATGCGGAGCCTGCGGTGCCTGGTGTACCGGCGCCGTGCGGCAACGCATGCCTGACGCAGCGTCGCCAGCTCTTGCGACCACCAGTACACCTGGCGGCGGGCGCGTCCTGGCTTAACCCGGGGCATTGCCACGTCACAAATATTGGACATGGCCTCCCGGAACCACTCCGCTTCGTCGTTGATGTCAGCAGGCCTGTCCGGAGGTGACACCCAGGCCTGCACGATCGAAGCTTCCAGGAGGAGCTCCCGGTCCAGCTGTTTCAGCGCCCACCGCGGACCACTCGGGGCCTGCCGGACTGGCGCGGTTGAAGTCTGGGCGGAGACGTCAAACCGGATGTACCGGTGATCGGAATAGGTCTCCACCTCCTCTAATACGCGCCAGTCAATAACACGCGGTGACAGAGCAGGGTTAGCGAACGAAATGTCCACCACAGACTCCCCCTGCATCCGCACACACGTGGGGACAGAACCTCGGTTTAGGACGACCAGGCCTGACTCCAGAGCCCAGTTCCCTACCATCCTACCCCGCGTATCGGTGTAACGGGAACCCCAAGCCAGGTGCTTGGCATTGAAGTCCCCGAGAACGAGTACAGGGAGGGAACGACACCCGGCGACGACGGCGCCCAACTCCGTAAGGGAGTTTTGGAACTCGGCGAGAGTTCGGTTCGGGGAGAAGTACACTCCTACCACAACAATCTCCCCAAACCGTGCTGCTACGCACCCCTGTCCTCTCCTGACGCTTTCGAGGGATGGGGTACCTGCAGCGGCCGACGAAATTAGGGCAACTGAGCCATTCAGGTCCTCCACCCAGTCATCCCTGGGCGGGACAAAGTAGGGCTCAGCGACCACGGCGATGTTAATCAACCACTGTGCCATGCTTTGGACCAACAGGTCCTGAGCGGCGGCGCAGTGGTTGATGTTCGCCTGGAGGAGGCGTAATGGAGCCGTTATTGGCTCTCCATTTCAGCCTCCTCCTGAGTCCCTTGTGAGGGCTCACTCGCAGCAACCGAAGTGACGGCGGCGGCAGGGACGGCGGTGGTGGAGGGCTTCTTTTTGCCCCCGGCCTTGGCAGGTGGAGCGCAGGCTTTGCCCCCAGCCCAGTGATCGGCCGGCTTGCCAGCTGCCGCACAAACAACGCAGTGCGGCGTGGCGTTACACGAGCCGGCCTTGTGTCCGGGCTGACCACAGCGGAAACAAAGGTCGCTGCGGTCCACCTCCGAGGTGCAGAGAGCTCTCGTGTGATTGCCCACTAGGCAGCGGAACCTAAGGGAGCCCTGCTCAGACAAAAGTTGCAATATTTTTGTAACCAGAACAGCTATTTTGACACGGTTTTCTGCGGGAACGTTGTCCGGTGGGCTATTACTAGCATCCCGAAACGTTAAAACTGACCTACCTGAAAAATAATTTTTCAGTTCCAGTACTTGTGAATTTTTTACAAAATTTTTATACTTACCTATTTTTATTAGCACAACCCTACATCCGAATTTAATTCTGTCTGCGGAATCGAGTTTCCACCTGTCCAGCCCCGGATTCTCGGCGCTTTGCGCGAACTGAAAATCCGATCGGTCGCTGAAAACTCGATTTTTGCCTGAAAAAACTGGTTTTTTGACAACCCTGCACATTTTTGATCTTTTCAAAATTCTGAAAACGGTCTAGCTAGCTCGCCCGCGCCGAGACGCGTCTTCCGACACCTCAAACGTGCGGCTGGCTCGCATAGAACTGCTAAAAAATTTCAAATTTCTCTAAATTAATTCGCCAGTACTTACCTCAAAATCCACCTAAGGGAGCCCTGCTCAGACAAAAGTTGCAATATTTTTGTAACCAGAACAGCTATTTTGACACGGTTTTCTGCGGAAACGTTGTCCGGTGGGCTATTACTAGCATCCCGAAACGTTAAAACTGACCTACCTGAAAAATAATTTTTCAGTTCCAGTACTTGTGAATTTTTTACAAAATTTTTATACTTACCTATTTTTATTAGCACAACCCTACATCCGAATTTCATTCTGTCTACGGAATCGAGTTCCCACCTGTCCAGCCCCGGATTCTCGGCTCTTTGCGCGAACTGAAAATCCGATCGGTCGCTGAAAACTCGATTTTTGCCTGAAAAAACTGGTTTTTTGACAACCCTGCACATTTTTGATCTTTTCAAAATTCTGAAAACGGTCTAGCTAGCTCGCCCGCGCCGAGACGCGTCTTCCGACACCTCAAACGTGCGGCTGGCTCGCATAGAACTGCTAAAAAATTTCAAATTTCTCTAAATTAATTCGCCAGTACTTACCTCAAAATCCACCTAAGGGAGCCCTGCTCAGACAAAAGTTGCAATATTTTTGTAACCAGAACAGCTATTTTGACACGGTTTTCTGCGGGAACGTTGTCCGGTGGGCTATTACTAGCATCCCGAAACGTTAAAACTGACCTACCTGAAAAATAATTTTTCAGTTCCAGTACTTGTGAATTTTTTACAAAATTTTTATACTTACCTATTTTTATTAGCACAACCCTACATCCGAATTTAATTCTGTCTGCGGAATCGAGTTTCCACCTGTCCAGCCCCGGATTCTCGGCGCTTTGCGCGAACTGAAAATCCGATCGGTCGCTGAAAACTCGATTTTTGCCTGAAAAAACTGGTTTTTTGACAACCCTGCACATTTTTGATCTTTTCAAAATTCTGAAAACGGTCTAGCTAGCTCGCCCGCGCCGAGACGCGTCTTCCGACACCTCAAACGTGCGGCTGGCTCGCATAGAACTGCTAAAAAATTTCAAATTTCTCTAAATTAATTCGCCAGTACTTACCTCAAAATCCACCTAAGGGAGCCCTGCTCAGACAAAAGTTGCAATATTTTTGTAACCAGAACAGCTATTTTGACACGGTTTTCTGCGGGAACGTTGTCCGGTGGGCTATTACTAGCATCCCGAAACGTTAAAACTGACCTACCTGAAAAATAATTTTTCAGTTCCAGTACTTGTGAATTTTTTACAAAATTTTTATACTTACCTATTTTTATTAGCACAACCCTACATCCGAATTTAATTCTGTCTGCGGAATCGAGTTCCCACCTGTCCAGCCCCGGATTCTCGGCGCTTTGCGCGAACTGAAAATCCGATCGGTCGCTGAAAACTCGATTTTTGCCTGAAAAAACTGGTTTTTTGACAACCCTGCACATTTTTGATCTTTTCAAAATTCTGAAAACGGTCTAGCTAGCTCGCCCGCGCCGAGACGCGTCTTCCGACACCTCAAACGTGCGGCTGGCTCGCATAGAACTGCTAAAAAATTTCAAATTTCTCTAAATTAATTCGCCAGTACTTACCTCAAAATCCACCTAAGGGAGCCCTGCTCAGACAAAAGTTGCAATATTTTTGTAACCAGAACAGCTATTTTGACACGGTTTTCTGCGGGAACGTTGTCCGGTGGGCTATTACTAGCATCCCGAAACGTTAAAACTGACCTACCTGAAAAATAATTTTTCAGTTCCAGTACTTGTGAATTTTTTACAAAATTTTTATACTTACCTATTTTTATTAGCACAACCCTACATCCGAATTTAATTCTGTCTGCGGAATCGAGTTTCCACCTGTCCAGCCCCGGATTCTCGGCGCTTTGCGCGAACTGAAAATCCGATCGGTCGCTGAAAACTCGATTTTTGCCTGAAAAAACTGGTTTTTTGACAACCCTGCACATTTTTGATCTTTTCAAAATTCTGAAAACGGTCTAGCTAGCTCGCCCGCGCCGAGACGCGTCTTCCGACACCTCAAACGTGCGGCTGGCTCGCATAGAACTGCTAAAAAATTTCAAATTTCTCTAAATTAATTCGCCAGTACTTACCTCAAAATCCACCTAAGGGAGCCCTGCTCAGACAAAAGTTGCAATATTTTTGTAACCAGAACAGCTATTTTGACACGGTTTTCTGCGGGAACGTTGTCCGGTGGGCTATTACTAGCATCCCGAAACGTTAAAACTGACCTACCTGAAAAATAATTTTTCAGTTCCAGTACTTGTGAATTTTTTACAAAATTTTTATACTTACCTATTTTTATTAGCACAACCCTACATCCGAATTTAATTCTGTCTGCGGAATCGAGTTTCCACCTGTCCAGCCCCGGATTCTCGGCGCTTTGCGCGAACTGAAAATCCGATCGGTCGCTGAAAACTCGATTTTTGCCTGAAAAAACTGGTTTTTTGACAACCCTGCACATTTTTGATCTTTTCAAAATTCTGAAAACGGTCTAGCTAGCTCGCCCGCGCCGAGACGCGTCTTCCGACACCTCAAACGTGCGGCTGGCTCGCATAGAACTGCTAAAAAATTTCAAATTTCTCTAAATTAATTCGCCAGTACTTACCTCAAAATCCACCTAAGGGAGCCCTGCTCAGACAAAAGTTGCCATATTTTTGTAACCAGAACAGCTATTTTGACACGGTTTTCTGCGGGAACGTTGTCCGGTGGGCTATTACTAGCATCCCGAAACGTTAAAACTGACCTACCTGAAAAATAATTTTTCAGTTCCAGTACTTGTGAATTTTTTACAAAATTTTTATACTTACCTATTTTTATTAGCACAACCCTACATCCGAATTTAATTCTGTCTGCGGAATCGAGTTCCCACCTGTCCAGCCCCGGATTCTCGGCGCTTTGCGCGAACTGAAAATCCGATCGGTCGCTGAAAACTCGATTTTTGCCTGAAAAAACTGGTTTTTTGACAACCCTGCACATTTTTGATCTTTTCAAAATTCTGAAAACGGTCTAGCTAGCTCGCCCGCGCCGAGACGCGTCTTCCGACACCTCAAACGTGCGGCTGGCTCGCATAGAACTGCTAAAAAATTTCAAATTTCTCTAAATTAATTCGCCAGTACTTACCTCAAAATCCACCTAAGGGAGCCCTGCTCAGACAAAAGTTGCAATATTTTTGTAACCAGAACAGCTATTTTGACACGGTTTTCTGCGGGAACGTTGTCCGGTGGGCTATTACTAGCATCCCGAAACGTTAAAACTGACCTACCTGAAAAATAATTTTTCAGTTCCAGTACTTGTGAATTTTTTACAAAATTTTTATACTTACCTATTTTTATTAGCACAACCCTACATCCGAATTTAATTCTGTCTGCGGAATCGAGTTTCCACCTGTCCAGCCCCGGATTCTCGGCGCTTTGCGCGAACTGAAAATCCGATCGGTCGCTGAAAACTCGATTTTTGCCTGAAAAAACTGGTTTTTTGACAACCCTGCACATTTTTGATCTTTTCAAAATTCTGAAAACGGTCTAGCTAGCTCGCCCGCGCCGAGACGCGTCTTCCGACACCTCAAACGTGCGGCTGGCTCGCATAGAACTGCTAAAAAATTTCAAATTTCTCTAAATTAATTCGCCAGTACTTACCTCAAAATCCACCTAAGGGAGCCCTGCTCAGACAAAAGTTGCAATATTTTTGTAACCAGAACAGCTATTTTGACACGGTTTTCTGCGGGAACGTTGTCCGGTGGGCTATTACTAGCATCCCGAAACGTTAAAACTGACCTACCTGAAAAATAATTTTTCAGTTCCAGTACTTGTGAATTTTTTACAAAATTTTTATACTTACCTATTTTTATTAGCACAACCCTACATCCGAATTTAATTCTGTCTGCGGAATCGAGTTTCCACCTGTCCAGCCCCGGATTCTCGGCGCTTTGCGCGAACTGAAAATCCGATCGGTCGCTGAAAACTCGATTTTTGCCTGAAAAAACTGGTTTTTTGACAACCCTGCACATTTTTGATCTTTTCAAAATTCTGAAAACGGTCTAGCTAGCTCGCCCGCGCCGAGACGCGTCTTCCGACACCTCAAACGTGCGGCTGGCTCGCATAGAACTGCTAAAAAATTTCAAATTTCTCTAAATTAATTCGCCAGTACTTACCTCAAAATCCACCTAAGGGAGCCCTGCTCAGACAAAAGTTGCCATATTTTTGTAACCAGAACAGCTATTTTGACACGGTTTTCTGCGGGAACGTTGTCCGGTGGGCTATTACTAGCATCCCGAAACGTTAAAACTGACCTACCTGAAAAATAATTTTTCAGTTCCAGTACTTGTGAATTTTTTACAAAATTTTTATACTTACCTATTTTTATTAGCACAACCCTACATCCGAATTTAATTCTGTCTGCGGAATCGAGTTCCCACCTGTCCAGCCCCGGATTCTCGGCGCTTTGCGCGAACTGAAAATCCGATCGGTCGCTGAAAACTCGATTTTTGCCTGAAAAAACTGGTTTTTTGACAACCCTGCACATTTTTGATCTTTTCAAAATTCTGAAAACGGTCTAGCTAGCTCGCCCGCGCCGAGACGCGTCTTCCGACACCTCAAACGTGCGGCTGGCTCGCATAGAACTGCTAAAAAATTTCAAATTTCTCTAAATTAATTCGCCAGTACTTACCTCAAAATCCACCTAAGGGAGCCCTGCTCAGACAAAAGTTGCAATATTTTTGTAACCAGAACAGCTATTTTGACACGGTTTTCTGCGGGAACGTTGTCCGGTGGGCTATTACTAGCATCCCGAAACGTTAAAACTGACCTACCTGAAAAATAATTTTTCAGTTCCAGTACTTGTGAATTTTTTACAAAATTTTTATACTTACCTATTTTTATTAGCACAACCCTACATCCGAATTTAATTCTGTCTGCGGAATCGAGTTTCCACCTGTCCAGCCCCGGATTCTCGGCGCTTTGCGCGAACTGAAAATCCGATCGGTCGCTGAAAACTCGATTTTTGCCTGAAAAAACTGGTTTTTTGACAACCCTGCACATTTTTGATCTTTTCAAAATTCTGAAAACGGTCTAGCTAGCTCGCCCGCGCCGAGACGCGTCTTCCGACACCTCAAACGTGCGGCTGGCTCGCATAGAACTGCTAAAAAATTTCAAATTTCTCTAAATTAATTCGCCAGTACTTACCTCAAAATCCACCTAAGGGAGCCCTGCTCAGACAAAAGTTGCAATATTTTTGTAACCAGAACAGCTATTTTGACACGGTTTTCTGCGGGAACGTTGTCCGGTGGGCTATTACTAGCATCCCGAAACGTTAAAACTGACCTACCTGAAAAATAATTTTTCAGTTCCAGTACTTGTGAATTTTTTACAAAATTTTTATACTTACCTATTTTTATTAGCACAACCCTACATCCGAATTTAATTCTGTCTGCGGAATCGAGTTTCCACCTGTCCAGCCCCGGATTCTCGGCGCTTTGCGCGAACAGAAAATCCGATCGGTCGCTGAAAACTCGATTTTTGCCTGAAAAAACTGGTTTTTTGACAACCCTGCACATTTTTGATCTTTGCAAAATTCTGAAAACGGTCCAGCTAGCTCGCCCGCGCCGAGACGCGTCTTCCGACACCTCAAACGTGCGGCTGGCTCGCATAGAACTGCTAAAAAATTTCAAATTTCTCTAAATTAATTCGCCAGTACTTACCTCAAAATCCACCTAAGGGAGCCCTGCTCAGACAAAAGTTGCAATATTTTTGTAACCAGAACAGCTATTTTGACACGGTTTTCTGCGGGAACGTTGTCCGGTGGGCTATTACTAGCATCCCGAAACGTTAAAACTGACCTACCTGAAAAATAATTTTTCAGTTCCAGTACTTGTGAATTTTTTACAAAATTCTTATACTTACCTATTTTTATTAGCACAACCCTACATCCGAATTTAATTCTGTCTGCGGAATCGAGTTTCCACCTGTCCAGCCCCGGATTCTCGGCGCTTTGCGCGAACTGAAAATCCGATCGGTCGCTGAAAACTCGATTTTTGCCTGAAAAAACTGGTTTTTTGACAACCCTGCACATTTTTGATCTTTTCAAAATTCTGAAAACGGTCTAGCTAGCTCGCCCGCGCCGAGACGCGTCTTCCGACACCTCAAACGTGCGGCTGGCTCGCATAGAACTGCTAAAAAATTTCAAATTTCTCTAAATTAATTCGCCAGTACTTACCTCAAAATCCACCTAAGGGGTAAATTTCACCCTATACACAAGGTTGCCAGGATCTGCAACCTGGAGGGCCTCAGAATTGAGAGACCACATCGTAGTGGCACCGTTGGTCAATGCCATAGGTGCCAGCTCTACGGTCATTCGCAGCGCAACTGCCACGGCAAACCGCGCTGCGTTAAGTGCCTGGGTGACCATGGCACCCAAGACTGCCCCCGTCCAAAGGACCGGAACCTTTGCGTCGACCCTCCCAGCTGTGTGCTGTGTGGGGAGTCTGGCCACCCGGCTAACTACCGGGGCTGCCCCAAGGCTCCCAAATCTTCCTCCCCTAACCTGGCGAAGCGCGGTAACGCTCGCCAGCAAAGGGAAGTCCGTCCCAAGACCTCAGATCCCCAGCGCCCCAATCCATGGAACGCGCAAAATCACGAGAAGCACTTCCCAGCGCTTCGAAAGCCCTCCCAAGCCTCAAAGGCCCCTCTGGCCCCCGAGACTTCCAAGTCCCCCCCGGCTGTCCCAGCCCATAAGGATGTCGCCATCCCCCCCTTTTCCCTGCCAACAACTTCCCGGGCAGGCGCTAAAAAGGACTCACGGCCTTCGCAAAAGTCTGCGCAAAGGTCCCTCCCCCCTCCTCCCCCCCCAAAGAGTAACACTAGTCTACTCGAGGGGGCTAAAATTTACAACACCCAGCTGATGTACCTGGCGTTCTGTTCGCCCAGGGCAAAAGCAATGCAGAAGGCTGTTGCTGAGGGCTCCAGCAGTCTGCCGGAGATCATAGAAGAGTTTGGCGACGTTCAATGCCACATAGAAAATTTCAATACGTTGAATGGGTAGATCCCATATCAATAGTAGACTCAAACCGAAGGCCCTCCGGATAGGGCACTTCAATGCAAACGGCCTTCCGAGCCAACGTGATGAGATCGCCACCTTCCTCCGCGACCATCACTTAGATATTCTTCTGGTGCAAGAGACCTTCCTAAAACCACACCACCGGGATCCTAAAATTGCCAACTATCGTTTAGTTCGCAACGACAGGACCCGGTGTCATGGTGGAGGTACTCTTATCTATTATAAACTGTCCCTGTACTGCATCCCTATGGATCCACCCACCTTATCCCTGATTGAGACCTCTGTCTGTCGGCTGGGCATGACAGGCCATCAACCTATCACGATCATCTCAGCTTATATTCCCCCCGCTAGCTCTTCGGACAACATTTCCCTGAGAGATGATCTTACAGTTCTTCTTGGCTTGAGCGACTCTGTCATTTTGGCAGGCGACCTCAATGCCAAGCACCCAGCCTGGAATAGCCAGGTCACCAACTGCAGAGGCAGAGCTCTTGCTGATCTCTCCTGCTCTCTTAACTTTGATGTTATTGCTCCGATGCATCCCACGCATTACCCTCACGACCACACTCACCGTCCCGATACACTCGACATCACCCTTCTCAAAAATGTTAACCTACGGTTGCATTCTGTGGAGGCACTGCACGAGTTAAACTCGGACCATAGACCAGTAATTCTGGAGCTCGCTCCCAGATATGGTCCTATGGATCCCAACCAACCCCCCCCTTCCCAAATGATCACTGACTGGAAGAAAGTAAGCGAAATGCTGAAAGACACCACGTCACATCATTTGGATAAGATTCCAAACGAGATCGAGTCTGCAGCCGACACGGGATCCGCGATCAGCTCACTCACGGAACACGTACAATCGGTCCTGAACACTTGTTCAAGGGAGGTCCCAGTGACGATTGATCGTCGCTGGAAGCTCCCGGACGATGTGCGTGCCCTCGTGACTGAGAAGAACGCGGCCGTCCGAGCTTATAGCTCCTGGCCCTGCGCAAATAACAAAGCTTTTATGCGTTACTTACAGCGTAAGCTAAGTAAACGTGTTAAAGAGCTGCGTGAAGAGCGCTGGAATAAGACTCTTGGTGATCTCGAGCCAAACCACCTAGCATTTTGGGAGCTTCAGAGGAAATTACGCGCCACTGAGGTTTCCACTATGCCTCCCCTCACTCGACCCGATAATTCCGTCGCGTTCGACGACGACGAGAAGGCCGAATGCCTGGCTGACAGTCTGGAGTCTCAATGCTCCCCGAGCACAATCCCGGTCGACCCGGCCCATCTCGCTGAGGTGGACGCTGAAGTCGAACGTAGGACTGCTCTCCCCCCTGTCGAGGACCCTGATGATCCCCTCCCCCCCGTCACACCAGACGAGGTAGAGGATATCATTAAGCGACTCAAACCCAGGAAAGCACCTGGGTCCGATGGTATCACCAACAAGGTGTTACAACTTTTCCCTAGAGCTCTGATCGTGTTGATGACCGCCATTTTCAACGGCGCTCTGTCCAACAACATGTTTCCCCAAGAGTGGAAAGAGGCTACCGTTATTGGTATTCCCAAACCCGGAAAGCCCAAGTCCTCCCCGACCTCATATCGCCCCATCAGTCTGCTCAATGTGCTCGGCAAAATCTACGAGAGACTTATTTATAAGCGTCTCAAGGATTTTGTCGAGCGCAAGAGCCTCATTCCAGACGAGCAGTTTGGCTTTAGAGCTAATCACTCATGTGTTCAACAGGTACATCGTATCGTTGAACACATCAACGGCCACTTCCAGCATGGTCGAATGTCTGGTTCCCTATTCTTCGATATTGCGAAAGCATTCGACAAAGTTTGGCACAACGGCTTGATTTACAAGCTGTATAAACTTGGCGTGCCAGACCGTCTCGTGCTCATCTTACGAGACTATCTGTCGAATCGTACCTTTCGTTATCGTATCGAAGGGGCGCTTTCTAGCCCCCGTCCCATACGTGCCGGCGTACCGCAAGGCGGTGTGCTCTCCCCCCTAATATTCACGCTATTCACTAGCGATGTCCCCAAAAACCCCAAGACGCAGTTGGCATTATTTGCCGATGACACGGCCATCTACTGCTCCGGCACGAGCACCAAGGCCATCACCCTCAACCTCCAAAGATCCGCCAACGCCCTAGGCGAATGGTTTCGGAGATGGAGGATTGAAGTAAATCCGGAGAAGAGCCAGGCGGTCTTGTTTCGCAAGCCGCGTACTAGAGCTCTACCCCCCCTTAGTCCGATCACCATGTTTGACAAGCCGATCCCTTGGGAGAAGCAAGCCAAATATCTAGGAGTGATCCTTGACCAAAACCTCACCTTTGGCGAGCACATAAAAGCGGTACGTTCGCGTGCCGCTTTCGCTCTCGGTAGGCTTCATCCCATGCTGAATGCACGCAGCAAGCTATCCCTTAAATGCAAACTGCGCATCTATACCACGTGCATACGTCCGATAATGACCTATGCGTGTGCCGTCTTCGCACACACAAAGGATCGACATATCCATAGGATGCAGACCATCCAAAATCGTTTTCTCCGAAAGGCCACGGGCGCTCCGTGGTTCGTTAGGAATGACCGACTACATGTCGACCTCAAAGTCCCAACTATCAAGCAATTCATGAAGCGTCTTACTAAGCACTTCATCGAATCTGCAGAAAAGCACCAGAATCCCTTAATCGTATCGGCTACCCGATACGCTCCCTCCAAGATTAGTAAGATTCGCCGTCCTCGGCATACCCTCGTCGACCCTGACGACCCAATCACCGTCCTTCAAGAAAGCTGTAGGGAAACCAGCACTCTCAAGAAACACAAATACAGACCGCGATCCGTATTCCGACCTCGCCGCCGAGGTCCGTCGCGACGTCCCAGTAACGCTCCCCCCCGTCTTTTGCCAAACGAGCCAGCCCGCGAAGCTGAGCCAGTAGTGACAAATATCTCCCTAAATAATGACATGACCCAGCCAGTCTCTTGCTGCCCCCCCCAAAACGACGCCGCTGAGCCGAGGTCCGTACCCCACAGGGGGTGCCCTCAGCGAGCGGAGTTCTAATAAATATAATATTTGTAGCCTCGGCTGGGGGCCTTAAATTCTAGAGGCCCACACAGGCAAGTCCGGTTTAGTAGTTGACAACCCTCTAGGGTTGAAAACTGCGAGTGGCCATCGACAAAAAAAAAAAAAAAACCCTGCTCAGACAAAAGTTGCAATATTTTTGTAACCAGAACAGCTATTTTGACACGGTTTTCTGCGGGAACGTTGTCCGGTGGGCTATTACTAGCATCCCGAAACGTTAAAACTGACCTACCTGAAAAATAATTTTTCAGTTCCAGTACTTGTGAATTTTTTACAAAATTTTTATACTTACCTATTTTTATTAGCACAACCCTACATCCGAATTTAATTCTGTCTGCGGAATCGAGTTCCCACCTGTCCAGCCCCGGATTCTCGGCGCTTTGCGCGAACTGAAAATCCGATCGGTCGCTGAAAACTCGATTTTTGCCTGAAAAAACTGGTTTTTTGACAACCCTGCACATTTTTGATCTTTTCAAAATTCTGAAAACGGTCTAGCTAGCTCGCCCGCGCCGAGACGCGTCTTCCGACACCTCAAACGTGCGGCTGGCTCGCATAGAACTGCTAAAAAATTTCAAATTTCTCTAAATTAATTCGCCAGTACTTACCTCAAAATCCACCTAAGGGAGCCCTGCTCAGACAAAAGTTGCAATATTTTTGTAACCAGAACAGCTATTTTGACACGGTTTTCTGCGGGAACGTTGTCCGGTGGGCTATTACTAGCATCCCGAAACGTTAAAACTGACCTACCTGAAAAATAATTTTTCAGTTCCAGTACTTGTGAATTTTTTACAAAATTTTTATACTTACCTATTTTTATTAGCACAACCCTACATCCGAATTTAATTCTGTCTGCGGAATCGAGTTTCCACCTGTCCAGCCCCGGATTCTCGGCGCTTTGCGCGAACTGAAAATCCGATCGGTCGCTGAAAACTCGATTTTTGCCTGAAAAAACTGGTTTTTTGACAACCCTGCACATTTTTGATCTTTTCAAAATTCTGAAAACGGTCTAGCTAGCTCGCCCGCGCCGAGACGCGTCTTCCGACACCTCAAACGTGCGGCTGGCTCGCATAGAACTGCTAAAAAATTTCAAATTTCTCTAAATTAATTCGCCAGTACTTACCTCAAAATCCACCTAAGGGAGCCCTGCTCAGACAAAAGTTGCAATATTTTTGTAACCAGAACAGCTATTTTGACACGGTTTTCTGCGGGAACGTTGTCCGGTGGGCTATTACTAGCATCCCGAAACGTTAAAACTGACCTACCTGAAAAATAATTTTTCAGTTCCAGTACTTGTGAATTTTTTACAAAATTTTTATACTTACCTATTTTTATTAGCACAACCCTACATCCGAATTTAATTCTGTCTGCGGAATCGAGTTCCCACCTGTCCAGCCCCGGATTCTCGGCGCTTTGCGCGAACTGAAAATCCGATCGGTCGCTGAAAACTCGATTTTTGCCTGAAAAAACTGGTTTTTTGACAACCCTGCACATTTTTGATCTTTTCAAAATTCTGAAAACGGTCTAGCTAGCTCGCCCGCGCCGAGACGCGTCTTCCGACACCTCAAACGTGCGGCTGGCTCGCATAGAACTGCTAAAAAATTTCAAATTTCTCTAAATTAATTCGCCAGTACTTACCTCAAAATCCACCTAAGGGAGCCCTGCTCAGACAAAAGTTGCAATATTTTTGTAACCAGAACAGCTATTTTGACACGGTTTTCTGCGGGAACGTTGTCCGGTGGGCTATTACTAGCATCCCGAAACGTTAAAACTGACCTACCTGAAAAATAATTTTTCAGTTCCAGTACTTGTGAATTTTTTACAAAATTTTTATACTTACCTATTTTTATTAGCACAACCCTACATCCGAATTTAATTCTGTCTGCGGAATCGAGTTTCCACCTGTCCAGCCCCGGATTCTCGGCGCTTTGCGCGAACTGAAAATCCGATCGGTCGCTGAAAACTCGATTTTTGCCTGAAAAAACTGGTTTTTTGACAACCCTGCACATTTTTGATCTTTTCAAAATTCTGAAAACGGTCTAGCTAGCTCGCCCGCGCCGAGACGCGTCTTCCGACACCTCAAACGTGCGGCTGGCTCGCATAGAACTGCTAAAAAATTTCAAATTTCTCTAAATTAATTCGCCAGTACTTACCTCAAAATCCACCTAAGGGAGCCCTGCTCAGACAAAAGTTGCAATATTTTTGTAACCAGAACAGCTATTTTGACACGGTTTTCTGCGGGAACGTTGTCCGGTGGGCTATTACTAGCATCCCGAAACGTTAAAACTGACCTACCTGAAAAATAATTTTTCAGTTCCAGTACTTGTGAATTTTTTACAAAATTTTTATACTTACCTATTTTTATTAGCACAACCCTACATCCGAATTTAATTCTGTCTGCGGAATCGAGTTTCCACCTGTCCAGCCCCGGATTCTCGGCGCTTTGCGCGAACAGAAAATCCGATCGGTCGCTGAAAACTCGATTTTTGCCTGAAAAAACTGGTTTTTTGACAACCCTGCACATTTTTGATCTTTTCAAAATTCTGAAAACGGTCCAGCTAGCTCGCCCGCGCCGAGACGCGTCTTCCGACACCTCAAACGTGCGGCTGGCTCGCATAGAACTGCTAAAAAATTTCAAATTTCTCTAAATTAATTCGCCAGTACTTACCTCAAAATCCACCTTAGGGAGCCCTGCTCAGACAAAAGTTGCAATATTTTTGTAACCAGAACAGCTATTTTGACACGGTTTTCTGCGGGAACGTTGTCCGGTGGGCTATTACTAGCATCCCGAAACGTTAAAACTGACCTACCTGAAAAATAATTTTTCAGTTCCAGTACTTGTGAATTTTTTACAAAATTCTTATACTTACCTATTTTTATTAGCACAACCCTACATCCGAATTTAATTCTGTCTGCGGAATCGAGTTTCCACCTGTCCAGCCCCGGATTCTCGGCGCTTTGCGCGAACTGAAAATCCGATCGGTCGCTGAAAACTCGATTTTTGCCTGAAAAAACTGGTTTTTTGACAACCCTGCACATTTTTGATCTTTTCAAAATTCTGAAAACGGTCTAGCTAGCTCGCCCGCGCCGAGACGCGTCTTCCGACACCTCAAACGTGCGGCTGGCTCGCATAGAACTGCTAAAAAATTTCAAATTTCTCTAAATTAATTCGCCAGTACTTACCTCAAAATCCACCTAAGGGAGCCCTGCTCAGACAAAAGTTGCAATATTTTTGTAACCAGAACAGCTATTTTGACACGGTTTTCTGCGGGAACGTTGTCCGGTGGGCTATTACTAGCATCCCGAAACGTTAAAACTGACCTACCTGAAAAATAATTTTTCAGTTCCAGTACTTGTGAATTTTTTACAAAATTCTTATACTTACCTATTTTTATTAGCACAACCCTACATCCGAATTTAATTCTGTCTGCGGAATCGAGTTTCCACCTGTCCAGCCCCGGATTCTCGGCGCTTTGCGCGAACTGAAAATCCGATCGGTCGCTGAAAACTCGATTTTTGCCTGAAAAAACTGGTTTTTTGACAACCCTGCACATTTTTGATCTTTTCAAAATTCTGAAAACGGTCTAGCTAGCTCGCCCGCGCCGAGACGCGTCTTCCGACACCTCAAACGTGCGGCTGGCTCGCATAGAACTGCTAAAAAATTTCAAATTTCTCTAAATTAATTCGCCAGTACTTACCTCAAAATCCACCTAAGGGAGCCCTGCTCAGACAAAAGTTGCAATATTTTTGTAACCAGAACAGCTATTTTGACACGGTTTTCTGTGGGAACGTTGTCCGGTGGGCTATTACTAGCATCCCGAAACGTTAAAACTGACCTACCTGAAAAATAATTTTTCAGTTCCAGTACTTGTGAATTTTTTACAAAATTTTTATACTTACCTATTTTTATTAGCACAACCCTACATCCGAATTTAATTCTGTCTGCGGAATCGAGTTCCCACCTGTCCAGCCCCGGATTCTCGGCTCTTTGCGCGAACTGAAAATCCGATCGGTCGCTGAAAACTCGATTTTTGCCTGAAAAAACTGGTTTTTTGACAACCCTGCACATTTTTGATCTTTTCAAAATTCTGAAAACGGTCTAGCTAGCTCGCCCGCGCCGAGACGCGTCTTCCGACACCTCAAACGTGCGGCTGGCTCGCATAGAACTGCTAAAAAATTTCAAATTTCTCTAAATTAATTCGCCAGTACTTACCTCAAAATCCACCTAAGGGAGCCCTGCTCAGACAAAAGTTGCAATATTTTTGTAACCAGAACAGCTATTTTGACACGGTTTTCTGCGGGAACGTTGTCCGGTGGGCTATTACTAGCATCCCGAAACGTTAAAACTGACCTACCTGAAAAATAATTTTTCAGTTCCAGTACTTGTGAATTTTTTACAAAATTTTTATACTTACCTATTTTTATTAGCACAACCCTACATCCGAATTTAATTCTGTCTGCGGAATCGAGTTCCCACCTGTCCAGCCCCGGATTCTCGGCGCTTTGCGCGAACTGAAAATCCGATCGGTCGCTGAAAACTCGATTTTTGCCTGAAAAAACTGGTTTTTTGACAACCCTGCACATTTTTGATCTTTTCAAAATTCTGAAAACGGTCTAGCTAGCTCGCCCGCGCCGAGACGCGTCTTCCGACACCTCAAACGTGCGGCTGGCTCGCATAGAACTGCTAAAAAATTTCAAATTTCTCTAAATTAATTCGCCAGTACTTACCTCAAAATCCACCTAAGGGAGCCCTGCTCAGACAAAAGTTGCAATATTTTTGTAACCAGAACAGCTATTTTGACACGGTTTTCTGCGGGAACGTTGTCCGGTGGGCTATTACTAGCATCCCGAAACGTTAAAACTGACCTACCTGAAAAATAATTTTTCAGTTCCAGTACTTGTGAATTTTTTACAAAATTTTTATACTTACCTATTTTTATTAGCACAACCCTACATCCGAATTTAATTCTGTCTGCGGAATCGAGTTTCCACCTGTCCAGCCCCGGATTCTCGGCGCTTTGCGCGAACTGAAAATCCGATCGGTCGCTGAAAACTCGATTTTTGCCTGAAAAAACTGGTTTTTTGACAACCCTGCACATTTTTGATCTTTTCAAAATTCTGAAAACGGTCTAGCTAGCTCGCCCGCGCCGAGACGCGTCTTCCGACACCTCAAACGTGCGGCTGGCTCGCATAGAACTGCTAAAAAATTTCAAATTTCTCTAAATTAATTCGCCAGTACTTACCTCAAAATCCACCTAAGGGAGCCCTGCTCAGACAAAAGTTGCAATATTTTTGTAACCAGAACAGCTATTTTGACACGGTTTTCTGCGGGAACGTTGTCCGGTGGGCTATTACTAGCATCCCGAAACGTTAAAACTGACCTACCTGAAAAATAATTTTTCAGTTCCAGTACTTGTGAACTTTTTACAAAATTTTTATACTTACCTATTTTTATTAGCACAACCCTACATCCGAATTTAATTCTGTCTGCGGAATCGAGTTTCCACCTGTCCAGCCCCGGATTCTCGGCGCTTTGCGCGAACAGAAAATCCGATCGGTCGCTGAAAACTCGATTTTTGCCTGAAAAAACTGGTTTTTTGACAACCCTGCACATTTTTGATCTTTTCAAAATTCTGAAAACGGTCCAGCTAGCTCGCCCGCGCCGAGACGCGTCTTCCGACACCTCAAACGTGCGGCTGGCTCGCATAGAACTGCTAAAAAATTTCAAATTTCTCTAAATTAATTCGCCAGTACTTACCTCAAAATCCACCTAAGGGAGCCCTGCTCAGACAAAAGTTGCAATATTTTTGTAACCAGAACAGCTATTTTGACACGGTTTTCTGCGGGAACGTTGTCCGGTGGGCTATTACTAGCATCCCGAAACGTTAAAACTGACCTACCTGAAAAATAATTTTTCAGTTCCAGTACTTGTGAATTTTTTACAAAATTCTTATACTTACCTATTTTTATTAGCACAACCCTACATCCGAATTTAATTCTGTCTGCGGAATCGAGTTTCCACCTGTCCAGCCCCGGATTCTCGGCGCTTTGCGCGAACTGAAAATCCGATCGGTCGCTGAAAACTCGATTTTTGCCTGAAAAAACTGGTTTTTTGACAACCCTGCACATTTTTGATCTTTTCAAAATTCTGAAAACGGTCTAGCTAGCTCGCCCGCGCCGAGACGCGTCTTCCGACACCTCAAACGTGCGGCTGGCTCGCATAGAACTGCTAAAAAATTTCAAATTTCTCTAAATTAATTCGCCAGTACTTACCTCAAAATCCACCTAAGGGAGCCCTGCTCAGACAAAAGTTGCAATATTTTTGTAACCAGAACAGCTATTTTGACACGGTTTTCTGCGGGAACGTTGTCCGGTGGGCTATTACTAGCATCCCGAAACGTTAAAACTGACCTACCTGAAAAATAATTTTTCAGTTCCAGTACTTGTGAATTTTTTACAAAATTCTTATACTTACCTATTTTTATTAGCACAACCCTACATCCGAATTTAATTCTGTCTGCGGAATCGAGTTTCCACCTGTCCAGCCCCGGATTCTCGGCGCTTTGCGCGAACTGAAAATCCGATCGGTCGCTGAAAACTCGATTTTTGCCTGAAAAAACTGGTTTTTTGACAACCCTGCACATTTTTGATCTTTTCAAAATTCTGAAAACGGTCTAGCTAGCTCGCCCGCGCCGAGACGCGTCTTCCGACACCTCAAACGTGCGGCTGGCTCGCATAGAACTGCTAAAAAATTTCAAATTTCTCTAAATTAATTCGCCAGTACTTACCTCAAAATCCACCTAAGGGAGCCCTGCTCAGACAAAAGTTGCAATATTTTTGTAACCAGAACAGCTATTTTGACACGGTTTTCTGTGGGAACGTTGTCCGGTGGGCTATTACTAGCATCCCGAAACGTTAAAACTGACCTACCTGAAAAATAATTTTTCAGTTCCAGTACTTGTGAATTTTTTACAAAATTTTTATACTTACCTATTTTTATTAGCACAACCCTACATCCGAATTTAATTCTGTCTGCGGAATCGAGTTCCCACCTGTCCAGCCCCGGATTCTCGGCGCTTTGCGCGAACTGAAAATCCGATCGGTCGCTGAAAACTCGATTTTTGCCTGAAAAAACTGGTTTTTTGACAACCCTGCACATTTTTGATCTTTTCAAAATTCTGAAAACGGTCTAGCTAGCTCGCCCGCGCCGAGACGCGTCTTCCGACACCTCAAACGTGCGGCTGGCTCGCATAGAACTGCTAAAAAATTTCAAATTTCTCTAAATTAATTCGCCAGTACTTACCTCAAAATCCACCTAAGGGAGCCCTGCTCAGACAAAAGTTGCAATATTTTTGTAACCAGAACAGCTATTTTGACACGGTTTTCTGCGGGAACGTTGTCCGGTGGGCTATTACTAGCATCCCGAAACGTTAAAACTGACCTACCTGAAAAATAATTTTTCAGTTCCAGTACTTGTGAATTTTTTACAAAATTTTTATACTTACCTATTTTTATTAGCACAACCCTACATCCGAATTTAATTCTGTCTGCGGAATCGAGTTCCCACCTGTCCAGCCCCGGATTCTCGGCGCTTTGCGCGAACTGAAAATCCGATCGGTCGCTGAAAACTCGATTTTTGCCTGAAAAAACTGGTTTTTTGACAACCCTGCACATTTTTGATCTTTTCAAAATTCTGAAAACGGTCTAGCTAGCTCGCCCGCGCCGAGACGCGTCTTCCGACACCTCAAACGTGCGGCTGGCTCGCATAGAACTGCTAAAAAATTTCAAATTTCTCTAAATTAATTCGCCAGTACTTACCTCAAAATCCACCTAAGGGAGCCCTGCTCAGACAAAAGTTGCAATATTTTTGTAACCAGAACAGCTATTTTGACACGGTTTTCTGCGGGAACGTTGTCCGGTGGGCTATTACTAGCATCCCGAAACGTTAAAACTGACCTACCTGAAAAATAATTTTTCAGTTCCAGTACTTGTGAATTTTTTACAAAATTTTTATACTTACCTATTTTTATTAGCACAACCCTACATCCGAATTTAATTCTGTCTGCGGAATCGAGTTTCCACCTGTCCAGCCCCGGATTCTCGGCGCTTTGCGCGAACTGAAAATCCGATCGGTCGCTGAAAACTCGATTTTTGCCTGAAAAAACTGGTTTTTTGACAACCCTGCACATTTTTGATCTTTTCAAAATTCTGAAAACGGTCTAGCTAGCTCGCCCGCGCCGAGACGCGTCTTCCGACACCTCAAACGTGCGGCTGGCTCGCATAGAACTGCTAAAAAATTTCAAATTTCTCTAAATTAATTCGCCAGTACTTACCTCAAAATCCACCTAAGGGAGCCCTGCTCAGACAAAAGTTGCAATATTTTTGTAACCAGAACAGCTATTTTGACACGGTTTTCTGCGGGAACGTTGTCCGGTGGGCTATTACTAGCATCCCGAAACGTTAAAACTGACCTACCTGAAAAATAATTTTTCAGTTCCAGTACTTGTGAATTTTTTACAAAATTTTTATACTTACCTATTTTTATTAGCACAACCCTACATCCGAATTTAATTCTGTCTGCGGAATCGAGTTTCCACCTGTCCAGCCCCGGATTCTCGGCGCTTTGCGCGAACAGAAAATCCGATCGGTCGCTGAAAACTCGATTTTTGCCTGAAAAAACTGGTTTTTTGACAACCCTGCACATTTTTGATCTTTTCAAAATTCTGAAAACGGTCCAGCTAGCTCGCCCGCGCCGAGACGCGTCTTCCGACACCTCAAACGTGCGGCTGGCTCGCATAGAACTGCTAAAAAATTTCAAATTTCTCTAAATTAATTCGCCAGTACTTACCTCAAAATCCACCTAAGGGAGCCCTGCTCAGACAAAAGTTGCAATATTTTTGTAACCAGAACAGCTATTTTGACACGGTTTTCTGCGGGAACGTTGTCCGGTGGGCTATTACTAGCATCCCGAAACGTTAAAACTGACCTACCTGAAAAATAATTTTTCAGTTCCAGTACTTGTGAATTTTTTACAAAATTTTTATACTTACCTATTTTTATTAGCACAACCCTACATCCGAATTTAATTCTGTCTGCGGAATCGAGTTTCCACCTGTCCAGCCCCGGATTCTCGGCGCTTTGCGCGAACTGAAAATCCGATCGGTCGCTGAAAACTCGATTTTTGCCTGAAAAAACTGGTTTTTTGACAACCCTGCACATTTTTGATCTTTTCAAAATTCTGAAAACGGTCTAGCTAGCTCGCCCGCGCCGAGACGCGTCTTCCGACACCTCAAACGTGCGGCTGGCTCGCATAGAACTGCTAAAAAATTTCAAATTTCTCTAAATTAATTCGCCAGTACTTACCTCAAAATCCACCTAAGGGAGCCCTGCTCAGACAAAAGTTGCAATATTTTTGTAACCAGAACAGCTATTTTGACACGGTTTTCTGCGGGAACGTTGTCCGGTGGGCTATTACTAGCATCCCGAAACGTTAAAACTGACCTACCTGAAAAATAATTTTTCAGTTCCAGTACTTGTGAATTTTTTACAAAATTTTTATACTTACCTATTTTTATTAGCACAACCCTACATCCGAATTTAATTCTGTCTGCGGAATCGAGTTTCCACCTGTCCAGCCCCGGATTCTCGGCGCTTTGCGCGAACAGAAAATCCGATCGGTCGCTGAAAACTCGATTTTTGCCTGAAAAAACTGGTTTTTTGACAACCCTGCACATTTTTGATCTTTTCAAAATTCTGAAAACGGTCCAGCTAGCTCGCCCGCGCCGAGACGCGTCTTCCGACACCTCAAACGTGCGGCTGGCTCGCATAGAACTGCTAAAAAATTTCAAATTTCTCTAAATTAATTCGCCAGTACTTACCTCAAAATCCACCTAAGGGAGCCCTGCTCAGACAAAAGTTGCAATATTTTTGTAACCAGAACAGCTATTTTGACACGGTTTTCTGCGGGAACGTTGTCCGGTGGGCTATTACTAGCATCCCGAAACGTTAAAACTGACCTACCTGAAAAATAATTTTTCAGTTCCAGTACTTGTGAATTTTTTACAAAATTCTTATACTTACCTATTTTTATTAGCACAACCCTACATCCGAATTTAATTCTGTCTGCGGAATCGAGTTTCCACCTGTCCAGCCCCGGATTCTCGGCGCTTTGCGCGAACTGAAAATCCGATCGGTCGCTGAAAACTCGATTTTTGCCTGAAAAAACTGGTTTTTTGACAACCCTGCACATTTTTGATCTTTTCAAAATTCTGAAAACGGTCTAGCTAGCTCGCCCGCGCCGAGACGCGTCTTCCGACACCTCAAACGTGCGGCTGGCTCGCATAGAACTGCTAAAAAATTTCAAATTTCTCTAAATTAATTCGCCAGTACTTACCTCAAAATCCACCTAAGGGAGCCCTGCTCAGACAAAAGTTGCAATATTTTTGTAACCAGAACAGCTATTTTGACACGGTTTTCTGCGGGAACGTTGTCCGGTGGGCTATTACTAGCATCCCGAAACGTTAAAACTGACCTACCTGAAAAATAATTTTTCAGTTCCAGTACTTGTGAATTTTTTACAAAATTCTTATACTTACCTATTTTTATTAGCACAACCCTACATCCGAATTTAATTCTGTCTGCGGAATCGAGTTTCCACCTGTCCAGCCCCGGATTCTCGGCGCTTTGCGCGAACTGAAAATCCGATCGGTCGCTGAAAACTCGATTTTTGCCTGAAAAAACTGGTTTTTTGACAACCCTGCACATTTTTGATCTTTTCAAAATTCTGAAAACGGTCTAGCTAGCTCGCCCGCGCCGAGACGCGTCTTCCGACACCTCAAACGTGCGGCTGGCTCGCATAGAACTGCTAAAAAATTTCAAATTTCTCTAAATTAATTCGCCAGTACTTACCTCAAAATCCACCTAAGGGAGCCCTGCTCAGACAAAAGTTGCAATATTTTTGTAACCAGAACAGCTATTTTGACACGGTTTTCTGTGGGAACGTTGTCCGGTGGGCTATTACTAGCATCCCGAAACGTTAAAACTGACCTACCTGAAAAATAATTTTTCAGTTCCAGTACTTGTGAATTTTTTACAAAATTTTTATACTTACCTATTTTTATTAGCACAACCCTACATCCGAATTTAATTCTGTCTGCGGAATCGAGTTCCCACCTGTCCAGCCCCGGATTCTCGGCTCTTTGCGCGAACTGAAAATCCGATCGGTCGCTGAAAACTCGATTTTTGCCTGAAAAAACTGGTTTTTTGACAACCCTGCACATTTTTGATCTTTTCAAAATTCTGAAAACGGTCTAGCTAGCTCGCCCGCGCCGAGACGCGTCTTCCGACACCTCAAACGTGCGGCTGGCTCGCATAGAACTGCTAAAAAATTTCAAATTTCTCTAAATTAATTCGCCAGTACTTACCTCAAAATCCACCTAAGGGAGCCCTGCTCAGACAAAAGTTGCAATATTTTTGTAACCAGAACAGCTATTTTGACACGGTTTTCTGCGGGAACGTTGTCCGGTGGGCTATTACTAGCATCCCGAAACGTTAAAACTGACCTACCTGAAAAATAATTTTTCAGTTCCAGTACTTGTGAATTTTTTACAAAATTTTTATACTTACCTATTTTTATTAGCACAACCCTACATCCGAATTTAATTCTGTCTGCGGAATCGAGTTCCCACCTGTCCAGCCCCGGATTCTCGGCGCTTTGCGCGAACTGAAAATCCGATCGGTCGCTGAAAACTCGATTTTTGCCTGAAAAAACTGGTTTTTTGACAACCCTGCACATTTTTGATCTTTTCAAAATTCTGAAAACGGTCTAGCTAGCTCGCCCGCGCCGAGACGCGTCTTCCGACACCTCAAACGTGCGGCTGGCTCGCATAGAACTGCTAAAAAATTTCAAATTTCTCTAAATTAATTCGCCAGTACTTACCTCAAAATCCACCTAAGGGAGCCCTGCTCAGACAAAAGTTGCAATATTTTTGTAACCAGAACAGCTATTTTGACACGGTTTTCTGCGGGAACGTTGTCCGGTGGGCTATTACTAGCATCCCGAAACGTTAAAACTGACCTACCTGAAAAATAATTTTTCAGTTCCAGTACTTGTGAATTTTTTACAAAATTTTTATACTTACCTATTTTTATTAGCACAACCCTACATCCGAATTTAATTCTGTCTGCGGAATCGAGTTTCCACCTGTCCAGCCCCGGATTCTCGGCGCTTTGCGCGAACTGAAAATCCGATCGGTCGCTGAAAACTCGATTTTTGCCTGAAAAAACTGGTTTTTTGACAACCCTGCACATTTTTGATCTTTTCAAAATTCTGAAAACGGTCTAGCTAGCTCGCCCGCGCCGAGACGCGTCTTCCGACACCTCAAACGTGCGGCTGGCTCGCATAGAACTGCTAAAAAATTTCAAATTTCTCTAAATTAATTCGCCAGTACTTACCTCAAAATCCACCTAAGGGAGCCCTGCTCAGACAAAAGTTGCAATATTTTTGTAACCAGAACAGCTATTTTGACACGGTTTTCTGCGGGAACGTTGTCCGGTGGGCTATTACTAGCATCCCGAAACGTTAAAACTGACCTACCTGAAAAATAATTTTTCAGTTCCAGTACTTGTGAATTTTTTACAAAATTTTTATACTTACCTATTTTTATTAGCACAACCCTACATCCGAATTTAATTCTGTCTGCGGAATCGAGTTTCCACCTGTCCAGCCCCGGATTCTCGGCGCTTTGCGCGAACAGAAAATCCGATCGGTCGCTGAAAACTCGATTTTTGCCTGAAAAAACTGGTTTTTTGACAACCCTGCACATTTTTGATCTTTTCAAAATTCTGAAAACGGTCCAGCTAGCTCGCCCGCGCCGAGACGCGTCTTCCGACACCTCAAACGTGCGGCTGGCTCGCATAGAACTGCTAAAAAATTTCAAATTTCTCTAAATTAATTCGCCAGTACTTACCTCAAAATCCACCTAAGGGAGCCCTGCTCAGACAAAAGTTGCAATATTTTTGTAACCAGAACAGCTATTTTGACACGGTTTTCTGCGGGAACGTTGTCCGGTGGGCTATTACTAGCATCCCGAAACGTTAAAACTGACCTACCTGAAAAATAATTTTTCAGTTCCAGTACTTGTGAATTTTTTACAAAATTCTTATACTTACCTATTTTTATTAGCACAACCCTACATCCGAATTTAATTCTGTCTGCGGAATCGAGTTTCCACCTGTCCAGCCCCGGATTCTCGGCGCTTTGCGCGAACTGAAAATCCGATCGGTCGCTGAAAACTCGATTTTTGCCTGAAAAAACTGGTTTTTTGACAACCCTGCACATTTTTGATCTTTTCAAAATTCTGAAAACGGTCTAGCTAGCTCGCCCGCGCCGAGACGCGTCTTCCGACACCTCAAACGTGCGGCTGGCTCGCATAGAACTGCTAAAAAATTTCAAATTTCTCTAAATTAATTCGCCAGTACTTACCTCAAAATCCACCTAAGGGAGCCCTGCTCAGACAAAAGTTGCAATATTTTTGTAACCAGAACAGCTATTTTGACACGGTTTTCTGCGGGAACGTTGTCCGGTGGGCTATTACTAGCATCCCGAAACGTTAAAACTGACCTACCTGAAAAATAATTTTTCAGTTCCAGTACTTGTGAATTTTTTACAAAATTCTTATACTTACCTATTTTTATTAGCACAACCCTACATCCGAATTTAATTCTGTCTGCGGAATCGAGTTTCCACCTGTCCAGCCCCGGATTCTCGGCGCTTTGCGCGAACTGAAAATCCGATCGGTCGCTGAAAACTCGATTTTTGCCTGAAAAAACTGGTTTTTTGACAACCCTGCACATTTTTGATCTTTTCAAAATTCTGAAAACGGTCTAGCTAGCTCGCCCGCGCCGAGACGCGTCTTCCGACACCTCAAACGTGCGGCTGGCTCGCATAGAACTGCTAAAAAATTTCAAATTTCTCTAAATTAATTCGCCAGTACTTACCTCAAAATCCACCTAAGGGAGCCCTGCTCAGACAAAAGTTGCAATATTTTTGTAACCAGAACAGCTATTTTGACACGGTTTTCTGTGGGAACGTTGTCCGGTGGGCTATTACTAGCATCCCGAAACGTTAAAACTGACCTACCTGAAAAATAATTTTTCAGTTCCAGTACTTGTGAATTTTTTACAAAATTTTTATACTTACCTATTTTTATTAGCACAACCCTACATCCGAATTTAATTCTGTCTGCGGAATCGAGTTCCCACCTGTCCAGCCCCGGATTCTCGGCTCTTTGCGCGAACTGAAAATCCGATCGGTCGCTGAAAACTCGATTTTTGCCTGAAAAAACTGGTTTTTTGACAACCCTGCACATTTTTGATCTTTTCAAAATTCTGAAAACGGTCTAGCTAGCTCGCCCGCGCCGAGACGCGTCTTCCGACACCTCAAACGTGCGGCTGGCTCGCATAGAACTGCTAAAAAATTTCAAATTTCTCTAAATTAATTCGCCAGTACTTACCTCAAAATCCACCTAAGGGAGCCCTGCTCAGACAAAAGTTGCAATATTTTTGTAACCAGAACAGCTATTTTGACACGGTTTTCTGCGGGAACGTTGTCCGGTGGGCTATTACTAGCATCCCGAAACGTTAAAACTGACCTACCTGAAAAATAATTTTTCAGTTCCAGTACTTGTGAATTTTTTACAAAATTTTTATACTTACCTATTTTTATTAGCACAACCCTACATCCGAATTTAATTCTGTCTGCGGAATCGAGTTCCCACCTGTCCAGCCCCGGATTCTCGGCGCTTTGCGCGAACTGAAAATCCGATCGGTCGCTGAAAACTCGATTTTTGCCTGAAAAAACTGGTTTTTTGACAACCCTGCACATTTTTGATCTTTTCAAAATTCTGAAAACGGTCTAGCTAGCTCGCCCGCGCCGAGACGCGTCTTCCGACACCTCAAACGTGCGGCTGGCTCGCATAGAACTGCTAAAAAATTTCAAATTTCTCTAAATTAATTCGCCAGTACTTACCTCAAAATCCACCTAAGGGAGCCCTGCTCAGACAAAAGTTGCAATATTTTTGTAACCAGAACAGCTATTTTGACACGGTTTTCTGCGGGAACGTTGTCCGGTGGGCTATTACTAGCATCCCGAAACGTTAAAACTGACCTACCTGAAAAATAATTTTTCAGTTCCAGTACTTGTGAATTTTTTACAAAATTTTTATACTTACCTATTTTTATTAGCACAACCCTACATCCGAATTTAATTCTGTCTGCGGAATCGAGTTTCCACCTGTCCAGCCCCGGATTCTCGGCGCTTTGCGCGAACTGAAAATCCGATCGGTCGCTGAAAACTCGATTTTTGCCTGAAAAAACTGGTTTTTTGACAACCCTGCACATTTTTGATCTTTTCAAAATTCTGAAAACGGTCTAGCTAGCTCGCCCGCGCCGAGACGCGTCTTCCGACACCTCAAACGTGCGGCTGGCTCGCATAGAACTGCTAAAAAATTTCAAATTTCTCTAAATTAATTCGCCAGTACTTACCTCAAAATCCACCTAAGGGAGCCCTGCTCAGACAAAAGTTGCAATATTTTTGTAACCAGAACAGCTATTTTGACACGGTTTTCTGCGGGAACGTTGTCCGGTGGGCTATTACTAGCATCCCGAAACGTTAAAACTGACCTACCTGAAAAATAATTTTTCAGTTCCAGTACTTGTGAATTTTTTACAAAATTTTTATACTTACCTATTTTTATTAGCACAACCCTACATCCGAATTTAATTCTGTCTGCGGAATCGAGTTTCCACCTGTCCAGCCCCGGATTCTCGGCGCTTTGCGCGAACAGAAAATCCGATCGGTCGCTGAAAACTCGATTTTTGCCTGAAAAAACTGGTTTTTTGACAACCCTGCACATTTTTGATCTTTTCAAAATTCTGAAAACGGTCCAGCTAGCTCGCCCGCGCCGAGACGCGTCTTCCGACACCTCAAACGTGCGGCTGGCTCGCATAGAACTGCTAAAAAATTTCAAATTTCTCTAAATTAATTCGCCAGTACTTACCTCAAAATCCACCTAAGGGAGCCCTGCTCAGACAAAAGTTGCAATATTTTTGTAACCAGAACAGCTATTTTGACACGGTTTTCTGCGGGAACGTTGTCCGGTGGGCTATTACTAGCATCCCGAAACGTTAAAACTGACCTACCTGAAAAATAATTTTTCAGTTCCAGTACTTGTGAATTTTTTACAAAATTTTTATACTTACCTATTTTTATTAGCACAACCCTACATCCGAATTTAATTCTGTCTGCGGAATCGAGTTCCCACCTGTCCAGCCCCGGATTCTCGGCGCTTTGCGCGAACTGAAAATCCGATCGGTCGCTGAAAACTCGATTTTTGCCTGAAAAAACTGGTTTTTTGACAACCCTGCACATTTTTGATCTTTTCAAAATTCTGAAAACGGTCTAGCTAGCTCGCCCGCGCCGAGACGCGTCTTCCGACACCTCAAACGTGCGGCTGGCTCGCATAGAACTGCTAAAAAATTTCAAATTTCTCTAAATTAATTCGCCAGTACTTACCTCAAAATCCACCTAAGGGAGCCCTGCTCAGACAAAAGTTGCAATATTTTTGTAACCAGAACAGTTATTTTGACACGGTTTTCTGCGGGAACGTTGTCCGGTGGGCTATTACTAGCATCCCGAAACGTTAAAACTGACCTACCTGAAAAATAATTTTTCAGTTCCAGTACTTGTGAATTTTTTACAAAATTTTTATACTTACCTATTTTTATTAGCACAACCCTACATCCGAATTTAATTCTGTCTGCGGAATCGAGTTTCCACCTGTCCAGCCCCGGATTCTCGGCGCTTTGCGCGAACTGAAAATCCGATCGGTCGCTGAAAACTCGATTTTTGCCTGAAAAAACTGGTTTTTTGACAACCCTGCACATTTTTGATCTTTTCAAAATTCTGAAAACGGTCTAGCTAGCTCGCCCGCGCCGAGACGCGTCTTCCGACACCTCAAACGTGCGGCTGGCTCGCATAGAACTGCTAAAAAATTTCAAATTTCTCTAAATTAATTCGCCAGTACTTACCTCAAAATCCACCTAAGGGAGCCCTGCTCAGACAAAAGTTGCAATATTTTTGTAACCAGAACAGCTATTTTGACACGGTTTTCTGCGGGAACGTTGTCCGGTGGGCTATTACTAGCATCCCGAAACGTTAAAACTGACCTACCTGAAAAATAATTTTTCAGTTCCAGTACTTGTGAATTTTTTACAAAATTTTTATACTTACCTATTTTTATTAGCACAACCCTACATCCGAATTTAATTCTGTCTGCGGAATCGAGTTCCCACCTGTCCAGCCCCGGATTCTCGGCGCTTTGCGCGAACTGAAAATCCGATCGGTCGCTGAAAACTCGATTTTTGCCTGAAAAAACTGGTTTTTTGACAACCCTGCACATTTTTGATCTTTTCAAAATTCTGAAAACGGTCTAGCTAGCTCGCCCGCGCCGAGACGCGTCTTCCGACACCTCAAACGTGCGGCTGGCTCGCATAGAACTGCTAAAAAATTTCAAATTTCTCTAAATTAATTCGCCAGTACTTACCTCAAAATCCACCTAAGGGAGCCCTGCTCAGACAAAAGTTGCAATATTTTTGTAACCAGAACAGCTATTTTGACACGGTTTTCTGCGGGAACGTTGTCCGGTGGGCTATTACTAGCATCCCGAAACGTTAAAACTGACCTACCTGAAAAATAATTTTTCAGTTCCAGTACTTGTGAATTTTTTACAAAATTTTTATACTTACCTATTTTTATTAGCACAACCCTACATCCGAATTTAATTCTGTCTGCGGAATCGAGTTTCCACCTGTCCAGCCCCGGATTCTCGGCGCTTTGCGCGAACTGAAAATCCGATCGGTCGCTGAAAACTCGATTTTTGCCTGAAAAAACTGGTTTTTTGACAACCCTGCACATTTTTGATCTTTTCAAAATTCTGAAAACGGTCTAGCTAGCTCGCCCGCGCCGAGACGCGTCTTCCGACACCTCAAACGTGCGGCTGGCTCGCATAGAACTGCTAAAAAATTTCAAATTTCTCTAAATTAATTCGCCAGTACTTACCTCAAAATCCACCTAAGGGAGCCCTGCTCAGACAAAAGTTGCAATATTTTTGTAACCAGAACAGCTATTTTGACACGGTTTTCTGCGGGAACGTTGTCCGGTGGGCTATTACTAGCATCCCGAAACGTTAAAACTGACCTACCTGAAAAATAATTTTTCAGTTCCAGTACTTGTGAATTTTTTACAAAATTTTTATACTTACCTATTTTTATTAGCACAACCCTACATCCGAATTTAATTCTGTCTGCGGAATCGAGTTTCCACCTGTCCAGCCCCGGATTCTCGGCGCTTTGCGCGAACTGAAAATCCGATCGGTCGCTGAAAACTCGATTTTTGCCTGAAAAAACTGGTTTTTTGACAACCCTGCACATTTTTGATCTTTTCAAAATTCTGAAAACGGTCTAGCTAGCTCGCCCGCGCCGAGACGCGTCTTCCGACACCTCAAACGTGCGGCTGGCTCGCATAGAACTGCTAAAAAATTTCAAATTTCTCTAAATTAATTCGCCAGTACTTACCTCAAAATCCACCTAAGGGAGCCCTGCTCAGACAAAAGTTGCAATATTTTTGTAACCAGAACAGCTATTTTGACACGGTTTTCTGCGGGAACGTTGTCCGGTGGGCTATTACTAGCATCCCGAAACGTTAAAACTGACCTACCTGAAAAATAATTTTTCAGTTCCAGTACTTGTGAATTTTTTACAAAATTTTTATACTTACCTATTTTTATTAGCACAACCCTACATCCGAATTTAATTCTGTCTGCGGAATCGAGTTCCCACCTGTCCAGCCCCGGATTCTCGGCGCTTTGCGCGAACTGAAAATCCGATCGGTCGCTGAAAACTCGATTTTTGCCTGAAAAAACTGGTTTTTTGACAACCCTGCACATTTTTGATCTTTTCAAAATTCTGAAAACGGTCTAGCTAGCTCGCCCGCGCCGAGACGCGTCTTCCGACACCTCAAACGTGCGGCTGGCTCGCATAGAACTGCTAAAAAATTTCAAATTTCTCTAAATTAATTCGCCAGTACTTACCTCAAAATCCACCTAAGGGAGCCCTGCTCAGACAAAAGTTGCAATATTTTTGTAACCAGAACAGCTATTTTGACACGGTTTTCTGCGGGAACGTTGTCCGGTGGGCTATTACTAGCATCCCGAAACGTTAAAACTGACCTACCTGAAAAATAATTTTTCAGTTCCAGTACTTGTGAATTTTTTACAAAATTTTTATACTTACCTATTTTTATTAGCACAACCCTACATCCGAATTTAATTCTGTCTGCGGAATCGAGTTTCCACCTGTCCAGCCCCGGATTCTCGGCGCTTTGCGCGAACTGAAAATCCGATCGGTCGCTGAAAACTCGATTTTTGCCTGAAAAAACTGGTTTTTTGACAACCCTGCACATTTTTGATCTTTTCAAAATTCTGAAAACGGTCTAGCTAGCTCGCCCGCGCCGAGACGCGTCTTCCGACACCTCAAACGTGCGGCTGGCTCGCATAGAACTGCTAAAAAATTTCAAATTTCTCTAAATTAATTCGCCAGTACTTACCTCAAAATCCACCTAAGGGAGCCCTGCTCAGACAAAAGTTGCAATATTTTTGTAACCAGAACAGCTATTTTGACACGGTTTTCTGCGGGAACGTTGTCCGGTGGGCTATTACTAGCATCCCGAAACGTTAAAACTGACCTACCTGAAAAATAATTTTTCAGTTCCAGTACTTGTGAATTTTTTACAAAATTTTTATACTTACCTATTTTTATTAGCACAACCCTACATCCGAATTTAATTCTGTCTGCGGAATCGAGTTTCCACCTGTCCAGCCCCGGATTCTCGGCGCTTTGCGCGAACAGAAAATCCGATCGGTCGCTGAAAACTCGATTTTTGCCTGAAAAAACTGGTTTTTTGACAACCCTGCACATTTTTGATCTTTTCAAAATTCTGAAAACGGTCCAGCTAGCTCGCCCGCGCCGAGACGCGTCTTCCGACACCTCAAACGTGCGGCTGGCTCGCATAGAACTGCTAAAAAATTTCAAATTTCTCTAAATTAATTCGCCAGTACTTACCTCAAAATCCACCTAAGGGAGCCCTGCTCAGACAAAAGTTGCAATATTTTTGTAACCAGAACAGCTATTTTGACACGGTTTTCTGCGGGAACGTTGTCCGGTGGGCTATTACTAGCATCCCGAAACGTTAAAACTGACCTACCTGAAAAATAATTTTTCAGTTCCAGTACTTGTGAATTTTTTACAAAATTCTTATACTTACCTATTTTTATTAGCACAACCCTACATCCGAATTTAATTCTGTCTGCGGAATCGAGTTTCCACCTGTCCAGCCCCGGATTCTCGGCGCTTTGCGCGAACTGAAAATCCGATCGGTCGCTGAAAACTCGATTTTTGCCTGAAAAAACTGGTTTTTTGACAACCCTGCACATTTTTGATCTTTTCAAAATTCTGAAAACGGTCTAGCTAGCTCGCCCGCGCCGAGACGCGTCTTCCGACACCTCAAACGTGCGGCTGGCTCGCATAGAACTGCTAAAAAATTTCAAATTTCTCTAAATTAATTCGCCAGTACTTACCTCAAAATCCACCTAAGGGAGCCCTGCTCAGACAAAAGTTGCAATATTTTTGTAACCAGAACAGCTATTTTGACACGGTTTTCTGCGGGAACGTTGTCCGGTGGGCTATTACTAGCATCCCGAAACGTTAAAACTGACCTACCTGAAAAATAATTTTTCAGTTCCAGTACTTGTGAATTTTTTACAAAATTCTTATACTTACCTATTTTTATTAGCACAACCCTACATCCGAATTTAATTCTGTCTGCGGAATCGAGTTTCCACCTGTCCAGCCCCGGATTCTCGGCGCTTTGCGCGAACTGAAAATCCGATCGGTCGCTGAAAACTCGATTTTTGCCTGAAAAAACTGGTTTTTTGACAACCCTGCACATTTTTGATCTTTTCAAAATTCTGAAAACGGTCTAGCTAGCTCGCCCGCGCCGAGACGCGTCTTCCGACACCTCAAACGTGCGGCTGGCTCGCATAGAACTGCTAAAAAATTTCAAATTTCTCTAAATTAATTCGCCAGTACTTACCTCAAAATCCACCTAAGGGAGCCCTGCTCAGACAAAAGTTGCAATATTTTTGTAACCAGAACAGCTATTTTGACACGGTTTTCTGTGGGAACGTTGTCCGGTGGGCTATTACTAGCATCCCGAAACGTTAAAACTGACCTACCTGAAAAATAATTTTTCAGTTCCAGTACTTGTGAATTTTTTACAAAATTTTTATACTTACCTATTTTTATTAGCACAACCCTACATCCGAATTTAATTCTGTCTGCGGAATCGAGTTCCCACCTGTCCAGCCCCGGATTCTCGGCTCTTTGCGCGAACTGAAAATCCGATCGGTCGCTGAAAACTCGATTTTTGCCTGAAAAAACTGGTTTTTTGACAACCCTGCACATTTTTGATCTTTTCAAAATTCTGAAAACGGTCTAGCTAGCTCGCCCGCGCCGAGACGCGTCTTCCGACACCTCAAACGTGCGGCTGGCTCGCATAGAACTGCTAAAAAATTTCAAATTTCTCTAAATTAATTCGCCAGTACTTACCTCAAAATCCACCTAAGGGAGCCCTGCTCAGACAAAAGTTGCAATATTTTTGTAACCAGAACAGCTATTTTGACACGGTTTTCTGCGGGAACGTTGTCCGGTGGGCTATTACTAGCATCCCGAAACGTTAAAACTGACCTACCTGAAAAATAATTTTTCAGTTCCAGTACTTGTGAATTTTTTACAAAATTTTTATACTTACCTATTTTTATTAGCACAACCCTACATCCGAATTTAATTCTGTCTGCGGAATCGAGTTCCCACCTGTCCAGCCCCGGATTCTCGGCGCTTTGCGCGAACTGAAAATCCGATCGGTCGCTGAAAACTCGATTTTTGCCTGAAAAAACTGGTTTTTTGACAACCCTGCACATTTTTGATCTTTTCAAAATTCTGAAAACGGTCTAGCTAGCTCGCCCGCGCCGAGACGCGTCTTCCGACACCTCAAACGTGCGGCTGGCTCGCATAGAACTGCTAAAAAATTTCAAATTTCTCTAAATTAATTCGCCAGTACTTACCTCAAAATCCACCTAAGGGAGCCCTGCTCAGACAAAAGTTGCAATATTTTTGTAACCAGAACAGCTATTTTGACACGGTTTTCTGCGGGAACGTTGTCCGGTGGGCTATTACTAGCATCCCGAAACGTTAAAACTGACCTACCTGAAAAATAATTTTTCAGTTCCAGTACTTGTGAATTTTTTACAAAATTTTTATACTTACCTATTTTTATTAGCACAACCCTACATCCGAATTTAATTCTGTCTGCGGAATCGAGTTTCCACCTGTCCAGCCCCGGATTCTCGGCGCTTTGCGCGAACTGAAAATCCGATCGGTCGCTGAAAACTCGATTTTTGCCTGAAAAAACTGGTTTTTTGACAACCCTGCACATTTTTGATCTTTTCAAAATTCTGAAAACGGTCTAGCTAGCTCGCCCGCGCCGAGACGCGTCTTCCGACACCTCAAACGTGCGGCTGGCTCGCATAGAACTGCTAAAAAATTTCAAATTTCTCTAAATTAATTCGCCAGTACTTACCTCAAAATCCACCTAAGGGAGCCCTGCTCAGACAAAAGTTGCAATATTTTTGTAACCAGAACAGCTATTTTGACACGGTTTTCTGCGGGAACGTTGTCCGGTGGGCTATTACTAGCATCCCGAAACGTTAAAACTGACCTACCTGAAAAATAATTTTTCAGTTCCAGTACTTGTGAATTTTTTACAAAATTTTTATACTTACCTATTTTTATTAGCACAACCCTACATCCGAATTTAATTCTGTCTGCGGAATCGAGTTTCCACCTGTCCAGCCCCGGATTCTCGGCGCTTTGCGCGAACAGAAAATCCGATCGGTCGCTGAAAACTCGATTTTTGCCTGAAAAAACTGGTTTTTTGACAACCCTGCACATTTTTGATCTTTTCAAAATTCTGAAAACGGTCCAGCTAGCTCGCCCGCGCCGAGACGCGTCTTCCGACACCTCAAACGTGCGGCTGGCTCGCATAGAACTGCTAAAAAATTTCAAATTTCTCTAAATTAATTCGCCAGTACTTACCTCAAAATCCACCTAAGGGAGCCCTGCTCAGACAAAAGTTGCAATATTTTTGTAACCAGAACAGCTATTTTGACACGGTTTTCTGCGGGAACGTTGTCCGGTGGGCTATTACTAGCATCCCGAAACGTTAAAACTGACCTACCTGAAAAATAATTTTTCAGTTCCAGTACTTGTGAATTTTTTACAAAATTCTTATACTTACCTATTTTTATTAGCACAACCCTACATCCGAATTTAATTCTGTCTGCGGAATCGAGTTTCCACCTGTCCAGCCCCGGATTCTCGGCGCTTTGCGCGAACTGAAAATCCGATCGGTCGCTGAAAACTCGATTTTTGCCTGAAAAAACTGGTTTTTTGACAACCCTGCACATTTTTGATCTTTTCAAAATTCTGAAAACGGTCTAGCTAGCTCGCCCGCGCCGAGACGCGTCTTCCGACACCTCAAACGTGCGGCTGGCTCGCATAGAACTGCTAAAAAATTTCAAATTTCTCTAAATTAATTCGCCAGTACTTACCTCAAAATCCACCTAAGGGAGCCCTGCTCAGACAAAAGTTGCAATATTTTTGTAACCAGAACAGCTATTTTGACACGGTTTTCTGCGGGAACGTTGTCCGGTGGGCTATTACTAGCATCCCGAAACGTTAAAACTGACCTACCTGAAAAATAATTTTTCAGTTCCAGTACTTGTGAATTTTTTACAAAATTCTTATACTTACCTATTTTTATTAGCACAACCCTACATCCGAATTTAATTCTGTCTGCGGAATCGAGTTTCCACCTGTCCAGCCCCGGATTCTCGGCGCTTTGCGCGAACTGAAAATCCGATCGGTCGCTGAAAACTCGATTTTTGCCTGAAAAAACTGGTACTTACCTATTTTTATTAGCACAACCCTACATCCGAATTTAATTCTGTCTGCGGAATCGAGTTTCCACCTGTCCAGCCCCGGATTCTCGGCGCTTTGTAACCAGAACAGCTATTTTGACACGGTTTTCTGCGGGAACGTTGTCCGGTGGGCTATTACTAGCATCCCGAAACGTTAAAACTGACCTACCTGAAAAATAATTTTTCAGTTCCAGTACTTGTGAATTTTTTACAAAATTTTTATACTTACCTATTTTTATTAGCACAACCCTACATCCGAATAATTTTTCAGTTCCAGTACTTGTGAATTTTTTACAAAATTCTTATACTTACCTATTTTTATTAGCACAACCCTACATCCGAATTTAATTCTGTCTGCGGAATCGAGTTTCCACCTGTCCAGCCCCGGATTCTCGGCGCTTTGCGCGAACTGAAAATCCGATCGGTCGCTGAAAACTCGATTTTTGCCTGAAAAAACTGGTTTTTTGACAACCCTGCACATTTTTGATCTTTTCAAAATTCTGAAAACGGTCTAGCTAGCTCGCCCGCGCCGAGACGCGTCTTCCGACACCTCAAACGTGCGGCTGGCTCGCATAGAACTGCTAAAAAATTTCAAATTTCTCTAAATTAATTCGCCAGTACTTACCTCAAAATCCACCTAAGGGAGCCCTGCTCAGACAAAAGTTGCAATATTTTTGTAACCAGAACAGCTATTTTGACACGGTTTTCTGCGGGAACGTTGTCCGGTGGGCTATTACTAGCATCCCGAAACGTTAAAACTGACCTACCTGAAAAATAATTTTTCAGTTCCAGTACTTGTGAATTTTTTAAAAAAATTTTATACTTACCTATTTTTATTAGCACAACCCTACATCCGAATTTAATTCTGTCTGCGGAATCGAGTTCCCACCTGTCCAGCCCCGGATTCTCGGCGCTTTGCGCGAACTGAAAATCCGATCGGTCGCTGAAAACTCGATTTTTGCCTGAAAAAACTGGTTTTTTGACAACCCTGCACATTTTTGATCTTTTCAAAATTCTGAAAACGGTCTAGCTAGCTCGCCCGCGCCGAGACGCGTCTTCCGACACCTCAAACGTGCGGCTGGCTCGCATAGAACTGCTAAAAAATTTCAAATTTCTCTAAATTAATTCGCCAGTACTTACCTCAAAATCCACCTAAGGGAGCCCTGCTCAGACAAAAGTTGCAATATTTTTGTAACCAGAACAGCTATTTTGACACGGTTTTCTGCGGGAACGTTGTCCGGTGGGCTATTACTAGCATCCCGAAACGTTAAAACTGACCTACCTGAAAAATATTTTTTCAGTTCCAGTACTTGTGAATTTTTTACAAAATTCTTATACTTACCTATTTTTATTAGCACAACCCTACATCCGAATTTAATTCTGTCTGCGGAATCGAGTTTCCACCTGTCCAGCCCCGGATTCTCGGCGCTTTGCGCGAACTGAAAATCCGATCGGTCGCTGAAAACTCGATTTTTGCCTGAAAAAACTGGTTTTTTGACAACCCTGCACATTTTTGATCTTTTCAAAATTCTGAAAACGGTCTAGCTAGCTCGCCCGCGCCGAGACGCGTCTTCCGACACCTCAAACGTGCGGCTGGCTCGCATAGAACTGCTAAAAAATTTCAAATTTCTCTAAATTAATTCGCCAGTACTTACCTCAAAATCCACCTAAGGGAGCCCTGCTCAGACAAAAGTTGCAATATTTTTGTAACCAGAACAGCTATTTTGACACGGTTTTCTGCGGGAACGTTGTCCGGTGGGCTATTACTAGCATCCCGAAACGTTAAAACTGACCTACCTGAAAAATAATTTTTCAGTTCCAGTACTTGTGAATTTTTTACAAAATTTTTATACTTACCTATTTTTATTAGCACAACCCTACATCCGAATTTAATTCTGTCTGCGGAATCGAGTTCCCACCTGTCCAGCCCCGGATTCTCGGCGCTTTGCGCGAACTGAAAATCCGATCGGTCGCTGAAAACTCGATTTTTGCCTGAATAAACTGGTTTTTTGACAACCCTGCACATTTTTGATCTTTTCAAAATTCTGAAAACGGTCTAGCTAGCTCGCCCGCGCCGAGACGCGTCTTCCGACACCTCAAACGTGCGGCTGGCTCGCATAGAACTGCTAAAAAATTTCAAATTTCTCTAAATTAATTCGCCAGTACTTACCTCAAAATCCACCTAAGGGAGCCCTGCTCAGACAAAAGTTGCAATATTTTTGTAACCAGAACAGCTATTTTGACACGGTTTTCTGCGGGAACGTTGTCCGGTGGGCTATTACTAGCATCCCGAAACGTTAAAACTGACCTACCTGAAAAATAATTTTTCAGTTCCAGTACTTGTGAATTTTTTACAAAATTTTTATACTTACCTATTTTTATTAGCACAACCCTACATCTGAATTTAATTCTGTCTGCGGAATCGAGTTCCCACCTGTCCAGCCCCGGATTCTCGGCGCTTTGCGCGAACTGAAAATCCGATCGGTCGCTGAAAACTCGATTTTTGCCTGAAAAAACTGGTTTTTTGACAACCCTGCACATTTTTGATCTTTTCAAAATTCTGAAAACGGTCCAGCTAGCTCGCCCGCGCCGAGACGCGTCTTCCGACACCTCAAACGTGCGGCTGGCTCGCATAGAACTGCTAAAAAATTTCAAATTTCTCTAAATTAATTCGCCAGTACTTACCTCAAAATCCACCTAAGGGAGCCCTGCTCAGACAAAAGTTGCAATATTTTTGTAACCAGAACAGCTATTTTGACACGGTTTTCTGCGGGAACGTTGTCCGGTGGGCTATTACTAGCATCCCGAAACGTTAAAACTGACCTACCTGAAAAATAATTTTTCAGTTCCAGTACTTGTGAATTTTTTACAAAATTTTTATACTTACCTATTTTTATTAGCACAACCCTACATCTGAATTTAATTCTGTCTGCGGAATCGAGTTCCCACCTGTCCAGCCCCGGATTCTCGGCGCTTTGCGCGAACTGAAAATCCGATCGGTCGCTGAAAACTCGATTTTTGCCTGAAAAAACTGGTTTTTTGACAACCCTGCACATTTTTGATCTTTTCAAAATTCTGAAAACGGTCCAGCTAGCTCGCCCGCGCCGAGACGCGTCTTCCGACACCTCAAACGTGCGGCTGGCTCGCATAGAACTGCTAAAAAATTTCAAATTTCTCTAAATTAATTCGCCAGTACTTACCTCAAAATCCACCTAAGGGAGCCCTGCTCAGACAAAAGTTGCAATATTTTTGTAACCAGAACAGCTATTTTGACACGGTTTTCTGCGGGAACGTTGTCCGGTGGGCTATTACTAGCATCCCGAAACGTTAAAACTGACCTACCTGAAAAATAATTTTTCAGTTCCAGTACTTGTGAATTTTTTACAAAATTCTTATACTTACCTATTTTTATTAGCACAACCCTACATCCGAATTTAATTCTGTCTGCGGAATCGAGTTTCCACCTGTCCAGCCCCGGATTCTCGGCGCTTTGCGCGAACTGAAAATCCGATCGGTCGCTGAAAACTCGATTTTTGCCTGAAAAAACTGGTTTTTTGACAACCCTGCACATTTTTGATCTTTTCAAAATTCTGAAAACGGTCTAGCTAGCTCGCCCGCGCCGAGACGCGTCTTCCGACACCTCAAACGTGCGGCTGGCTCGCATAGAACTGCTAAAAAATTTCAAATTTCTCTAAATTAATTCGCCAGTACTTACCTCAAAATCCACCTAAGGGAGCCCTGCTCAGACAAAAGTTGCAATATTTTTGTAACCAGAACAGCTATTTTGACACGGTTTTCTGCGGGAACGTTGTCCGGTGGGCTATTACTAGCATCCCGAAACGTTAAAACTGACCTACCTGAAAAATAATTTTTCAGTTCCAGTACTTGTGAATTTTTTACAAAATTTTTATACTTACCTATTTTTATTAGCACAACCCTACATCCGAATTTAATTCTGTCTGCGAAATCGAGTTCCCACCTGTCCAGCCCCGGATTCTCGGCGCTTTGCGCGAACTGAAAATCCGATCGGTCGCTGAAAACTCGATTTTTGCCTGAAAAAACTGGTTTTTTGACAACCCTGCACATTTTTGATCTTTTCAAAATTCTGAAAACGGTCTAGCTAGCTCGCCCGCGCCGAGACGCGTCTTCCGACACCTCAAACGTGCGGCTGGCTCGCATAGAACTGCTAAAAAATTTCAAATTTCTCTAAATTAATTCGCCAGTACTTACCTCAAAATCCACCTAAGGGAGCCCTGCTCAGACAAAAGTTGCAATATTTTTGTAACCAGAACAGCTATTTTGACACGGTTTTCTGCGGGAACGTTGTCCGGTGGGCTATTACTAGCATCCCGAAACGTTAAAACTGACCTACCTGAAAAATATTTTTTCAGTTCCAGTACTTGTGAATTTTTTACAAAATTCTTATACTTACCTATTTTTATTAGCACAACCCTACATCCGAATTTAATTCTGTCTGCGGAATCGAGTTTCCACCTGTCCAGCCCCGGATTCTCGGCGCTTTGCGCGAACTGAAAATCCGATCGGTCGCTGAAAACTCGATTTTTGCCTGAAAAAACTGGTTTTTTGACAACCCTGCACATTTTTGATCTTTTCAAAATTCTGAAAACGGTCTAGCTAGCTCGCCCGCGCCGAGACGCGTCTTCCGACACCTCAAACGTGCGGCTGGCTCGCATAGAACTGCTAAAAAATTTCAAATTTCTCTAAATTAATTCGCCAGTACTTACCTCAAAATCCACCTAAGGGAGCCCTGCTCAGACAAAAGTTGCAATATTTTTGTAACCAGAACAGCTATTTTGACACGGTTTTCTGCGGGAACGTTGTCCGGTGGGCTATTACTAGCATCCCGAAACGTTAAAACTGACCTACCTGAAAAATAATTTTTCAGTTCCAGTACTTGTGAATTTTTTACAAAATTCTTATACTTACCTATTTTTATTAGCACAACCCTACATCCGAATTTAATTCTGTCTGCGGAATCGAGTTTCCACCTGTCCAGCCCCGGATTCTCGGCGCTTTGCGCGAACTGAAAATCCGATCGGTCGCTGAAAACTCGATTTTTGCCTGAAAAAACTGGTTTTTTGACAACCCTGCACATTTTTGATCTTTTCAAAATTCTGAAAACGGTCTAGCTAGCTCGCCCGCGCCGAGACGCGTCTTCCGACACCTCAAACGTGCGGCTGGCTCGCATAGAACTGCTAAAAAATTTCAAATTTCTCTAAATTAATTCGCCAGTACTTACCTCAAAATCCACCTAAGGGAGCCCTGCTCAGACAAAAGTTGCAATATTTTTGTAACCAGAACAGCTATTTTGACACGGTTTTCTGCGGGAACGTTGTCCGGTGGGCTATTACTAGCATCCCGAAACGTTAAAACTGACCTACCTGAAAAATAATTTTTCAGTTCCAGTACTTGTGAATTTTTTACAAAATTCTTATACTTACCTATTTTTATTAGCACAACCCTACATCCGAATTTAATTCTGTCTGCGGAATCGAGTTTCCACCTGTCCAGCCCCGGATTCTCGGCGCTTTGCGCGAACTGAAAATCCGATCGGTCGCTGAAAACTCGATTTTTGCCTGAAAAAACTGGTTTTTTGACAACCCTGCACATTTTTGATCTTTTCAAAATTCTGAAAACGGTCCAGCTAGCTCGCCCGCGCCGAGACGCGTCTTCCGACACCTCAAACGTGCGGCTGGCTCGCATAGAACTGCTAAAAAATTTCAAATTTCTCTAAATTAATTCGCCAGTACTTACCTCAAAATCCACCTAAGGGAGCCCTGCTCAGACAAAAGTTGCAATATTTTTGTAACCAGAACAGCTATTTTGACACGGTTTTCTGCGGGAACGTTGTCCGGTGGGCTATTACTAGCATCCCGAAACGTTAAAACTGACCTACCTGAAAAATAATTTTTCAGTTCCAGTACTTGTGAATTTTTTACAAAATTTTTATACTTACCTATTTTTATTAGCACAACCCTACATCCGAATTTAATTCTGTCTGCGGAATCGAGTTCCCACCTGTCCAGCCCCGGATTCTCGGCGCTTTGCGCGAACTGAAAATCCGATCGGTCGCTGAAAACTCGATTTTTGCCTGAAAAAACTGGTTTTTTGACAACCCTGCACATTTTTGATCTTTTCAAAATTCTGAAAACGGTCTAGCTAGCTCGCCCGCGCCGAGACGCGTCTTCCGACACCTCAAACGTGCGGCTGGCTCGCATAGAACTGCTAAAAAATTTCAAATTTCTCTAAATTAATTCGCCAGTACTTACCTCAAAATCCACCTAAGGGAGCCCTGCTCAGACAAAAGTTGCAATATTTTTGTAACCAGAACAGCTATTTTGACACGGTTTTCTGCGGGAACGTTGTCCGGTGGGCTATTACTAGCATCCCGAAACGTTAAAACTGACCTACCTGAAAAATAATTTTTCAGTTCCAGTACTTGTGAATTTTTTACAAAATTCTTATACTTACCTATTTTTATTAGCACAACCCTACATCCGAATTTAATTCTGTCTGCGGAATCGAGTTTCCACCTGTCCAGCCCCGGATTCTCGGCGCTTTGCGCGAACTGAAAATCCGATCGGTCGCTGAAAACTCGATTTTTGCCTGAAAAAACTGGTTTTTTGACAACCCTGCACATTTTTGATCTTTTCAAAATTCTGAAAACGGTCTAGCTAGCTCGCCCGCGCCGAGACGCGTCTTCCGACACCTCAAACGTGCGGCTGGCTCGCATAGAACTGCTAAAAAATTTCAAATTTCTCTAAATTAATTCGCCAGTACTTACCTCAAAATCCACCTAAGGGAGCCCTGCTCAGACAAAAGTTGCAATATTTTTGTAACCAGAACAGCTATTTTGACACGGTTTTCTGCGGGAACGTTGTCCGGTGGGCTATTACTAGCATCCCGAAACGTTAAAACTGACCTACCTGAAAAATAATTTTTCAGTTCCAGTACTTGTGAATTTTTTACAAAATTCTTATACTTACCTATTTTTATTAGCACAACCCTACATCCGAATTTAATTCTGTCTGCGGAATCGAGTTTCCACCTGTCCAGCCCCGGATTCTCGGCGCTTTGCGCGAACCGAAAATCCGATCGGTCGCTGAAAACTCGATTTTTGCCTGAAAAAACTGGTTTTTTGACAACCCTGCACATTTTTGATCTTTTCAAAATTCTGAAAACGGTCTAGCTAGCTCGCCCGCGCCGAGACGCGTCTTCCGACACCTCAAACGTCCGGCTGGCTCGCATAGAACTGCTAAAAAATTTCAAATTTCTCTAAATTAATTCGCCAGTACTTACCTCAAAATCCACCTAAGGGAGCCCTGCTCAGACAAAAGTTGCAATATTTTTGTAACCAGAACAGCTATTTTGACACGGTTTTCTGCGGGAACGTTGTCCGGTGGGCTATTACTAGCATCCCGAAACGTTAAAACTGACCTACCTGAAAAATAATTTTTCAGTTCCAGTACTTGTGAATTTTTTACAAAATTCTTATACTTACCTATTTTTATTAGCACAACCCTACATCCGAATTTAATTCTGTCTGCGGAATTGAGTTTCCACCTGTCCAGCCCCGGATTCTCGGCGCTTTGCGCGAACTGAAAATCCGATCGGTCGCTGAAAACTCGATTTTTGCCTGAAAAAACTGGTTTTTTGACAACCCTGCACATTTTTGATCTTTTCAAAATTCTGAAAACGGTCTAGCTAGCTCGCCCGCGCCGAGACGCGTCTTCCGACACCTCAAACGTGCGGCTGGCTCGCATAGAACTGCTAAAAAATTTCAAATTTCTCTAAATTAATTCGCCAGTACTTACCTCAAAATCCACCTAAGGGAGCCCTGCTCAGACAAAAGTTGCAATATTTTTGTAACCAGAACAGCTATTTTGACACGGTTTTCTGCGGGAACGTTGTCCGGTGGGCTATTACTAGCATCCCGAAACGTTAAAACTGACCTACCTGAAAAATAATTTTTCAGTTCCAGTACTTGTGAATTTTTTACAAAATTTTTATACTTACCTATTTTTATTAGCACAACCCTACATCCGAATTTAATTCTGTCTGCGGAATCGAGTTTCCACCTGTCCAGCCCCGGATTCTCGGCGCTTTGCGCGAACTGAAAATCCGATCGGTCGCTGAAAACTCGATTTTTGCCTGAAAAAACTGGTTTTTTGACAACCCTGCACATTTTTGATCTTTTCAAAATTCTGAAAACGGTCTAGCTAGCTCGCCCGCGCCGAGACGCGTCTTCCGACACCTCAAACGTGCGGCTGGCTCGCATAGAACTGCTAAAAAATTACAAATTTCTCTAAATTAATTCGCCAGTACTTACCTCAAAATCCACCTAAGGGAGCCCTGCTCAGACAAAAGTTGCAATATTTTTGTAACCAGAACAGCTATTTTGACACGGTTTTCTGCGGGAACGTTGTCCGGTGGGCTATTACTAGCATCCCGAAACGTTAAAACTGACCTACCTGAAAAATAATTTTTCAGTTCCAGTACTTGTGAATTTTTTACAAAATTTTTATACTTACCTATTTTTATTAGCACAACCCTACATCCGAATTTAATTCTGTCTGCGGAATCGAGTTCCCACCTGTCCAGCCCCGGATTCTCGGCGCTTTGCGCGAACTGAAAATCCGATCGGTCGCTGAAAACTCGATTTTTGCCTGAAAAAACTGGTTTTTTGACAACCCTGCACATTTTTGATCTTTTCAAAATTCTGAAAACGGTCTAGCTAGCTCGCCCGCGCCGAGACGCGTCTTCCGACACCTCAAACGTGCGGCTGGCTCGCATAGAACTGCTAAAAAATTTCAAATTTCTCTAAATTAATTCGCCAGTACTTACCTCAAAATCCACCTAAGGGAGCCCTGCTCAGACAAAAGTTGCAATATTTTTGTAACCAGAACAGCTATTTTGACACGGTTTTCTGCGGGAACGTTGTCCGGTGGGCTATTACTAGCATCCCGAAACGTTAAAACTGACCTACCTGAAAAATAATTTTTCAGTTCCAGTACTTGTGAATTTTTTACAAAATTCTTATACTTACCTATTTTTATTAGCACAACCCTACATCCGAATTTAATTCTGTCTGCGGAATCGAGTTTCCACCTGTCCAGCCCCGGATTCTCGGCGCTTTGCGCGAACCGAAAATCCGATCGGTCGCTGAAAACTCGATTTTTGCCTGAAAAAACTGGTTTTTTGACAACCCTGCACATTTTTGATCTTTTCAAAATTCTGAAAACGGTCTAGCTAGCTCGCCCGCGCCGAGACGCGTCTTCCGACACCTCAAACGTCCGGCTGGCTCGCATAGAACTGCTAAAAAATTTCAAATTTCTCTAAATTAATTCGCCAGTACTTACCTCAAAATCCACCTAAGGGAGCCCTGCTCAGACAAAAGTTGCAATATTTTTGTAACCAGAACAGCTATTTTGACACGGTTTTCTGCGGGAACGTTGTCCGGTGGGCTATTACTAGCATCCCGAAACGTTAAAACTGACCTACCTGAAAAATAATTTTTCAGTTCCAGTACTTGTGAATTTTTTACAAAATTCTTATACTTACCTATTTTTATTAGCACAACCCTACATCCGAATTTAATTCTGTCTGCGGAATTGAGTTTCCACCTGTCCAGCCCCGGATTCTCGGCGCTTTGCGCGAACTGAAAATCCGATCGGTCGCTGAAAACTCGATTTTTGCCTGAAAAAACTGGTTTTTTGACAACCCTGCACATTTTTGATCTTTTCAAAATTCTGAAAACGGTCTAGCTAGCTCGCCCGCGCCGAGACGCGTCTTCCGACACCTCAAACGTGCGGCTGGCTCGCATAGAACTGCTAAAAAATTTCAAATTTCTCTAAATTAATTCGCCAGTACTTACCTCAAAATCCACCTAAGGGAGCCCTGCTCAGACAAAAGTTGCAATATTTTTGTAACCAGAACAGCTATTTTGACACGGTTTTCTGCGGGAACGTTGTCCGGTGGGCTATTACTAGCATCCCGAAACGTTAAAACTGACCTACCTGAAAAATAATTTTTCAGTTCCAGTACTTGTGAATTTTTTACAAAATTTTTATACTTACCTATTTTTATTAGCACAACCCTACATCCGAATTTAATTCTGTCTGCGGAATCGAGTTTCCACCTGTCCAGCCCCGGATTCTCGGCGCTTTGCGCGAACTGAAAATCCGATCGGTCGCTGAAAACTCGATTTTTGCCTGAAAAAACTGGTTTTTTGACAACCCTGCACATTTTTGATCTTTTCAAAATTCTGAAAACGGTCTAGCTAGCTCGCCCGCGCCGAGACGCGTCTTCCGACACCTCAAACGTGCGGCTGGCTCGCATAGAACTGCTAAAAAATTACAAATTTCTCTAAATTAATTCGCCAGTACTTACCTCAAAATCCACCTAAGGGAGCCCTGCTCAGACAAAAGTTGCAATATTTTTGTAACCAGAACAGCTATTTTGACACGGTTTTCTGCGGGAACGTTGTCCGGTGGGCTATTACTAGCATCCCGAAACGTTAAAACTGACCTACCTGAAAAATAATTTTTCAGTTCCAGTACTTGTGAATTTTTTACAAAATTTTTATACTTACCTATTTTTATTAGCACAACCCTACATCCGAATTTAATTCTGTCTGCGGAATCGAGTTCCCACCTGTCCAGCCCCGGATTCTCGGCGCTTTGCGCGAACTGAAAATCCGATCGGTCGCTGAAAACTCGATTTTTGCCTGAAAAAACTGGTTTTTTGACAACCCTGCACATTTTTGATCTTTTCAAAATTCTGAAAACGGTCTAGCTAGCTCGCCCGCGCCGAGACGCGTCTTCCGACACCTCAAACGTGCGGCTGGCTCGCATAGAACTGCTAAAAAATTTCAAATTTCTCTAAATTAATTCGCCAGTACTTACCTCAAAATCCACCTAAGGGAGCCCTGCTCAGACAAAAGTTGCAATATTTTTGTAACCAGAACAGCTATTTTGACACGGTTTTCTGCGGGAACGTTGTCCGGTGGGCTATTACTAGCATCCCGAAACGTTAAAACTGACCTACCTGAAAAATAATTTTTCAGTTCCAGTACTTGTGAATTTTTTACAAAATTTTTATACTTACCTATTTTTATTAGCACAACCCTACATCCGAATTTAATTCTGTCTGCGGAATCGAGTTTCCACCTGTCCAGCCCCGGATTCTCGGCGCTTTGCGCGAACTGAAAATCCGATCGGTCGCTGAAAACTCGGTTTTTGCCTGAAAAAACTGGTTTTTTGACAACCCTGCACATTTTTGATCTTTTCAAAATTCTGAAAACGGTCTAGCTAGCTCGCCCGCGCCGAGACGCGTCTTCCGACACCTCAAACGTGCGGCTGGCTCGCATAGAACTGCTAAAAAATTTCAAATTTCTCTAAATTAATTCGCCAGTACTTACCTCAAAATCCACCTAAGGGAGCCCTGCTCAGACAAAAGTTGCAATATTTTTGTAACCAGAACAGCTATTTTGACACGGTTTTCTGCGGGAACGTTGTCCGGTGGGCTATTACTAGCATCCCGAAACGTTAAAACTGACCTACCTGAAAAATAATTTTTCAGTTCCAGTACTTGTGAATTTTTTACAAAATTTTTATACTTACCTATTTTTATTAGCACAACCCTACATCCGAATTTAATTCTGTCTGCGGAATCGAGTTTCCACCTGTCCAGCCCCGGATTCTCGGCGCTTTGCGCGAACTGAAAATCCGATCGGTCGCTGAAAACTCGGTTTTTGCCTGAAAAAACTGGTTTTTTGACAACCCTGCACATTTTTGATCTTTTCAAAATTCTGAAAACGGTCTAGCTAGCTCGCCCGCGCCGAGACGCGTCTTCCGACACCTCAAACGTGCGGCTGGCTCGCATAGAACTGCTAAAAAATTTCAAATTTCTCTAAATTAATTCGCCAGTACTTACCTCAAAATCCACCTAAGGGAGCCCTGCTCAGACAAAAGTTGCAATATTTTTGTAACCAGAACAGCTATTTTGACACGGTTTTCTGCGGGAACGTTGTCCGGTGGGCTATTACTAGCATCCCGAAACGTTAAAACTGACCTACCTGAAAAATAATTTTTCAGTTCCAGTACTTGTGAATTTTTTACAAAATTCTTATACTTACCTATTTTTATTAGCACAACCCTACATCCGAATTTAATTCTGTCTGCGGAATCGAGTTTCCACCTGTCCAGCCCCGGATTCTCGGCGCTTTGCGCGAACTGAAAATCCGATCGGTCGCTGAAAACTCGATTTTTGCCTGAAAAAACTGGTTTTTTGACAACCCTGCACATTTTTGATCTTTTCAAAATTCTGAAAACGGTCTAGCTAGCTCGCCCGCGCCGAGACGCGTCTTCCGACACCTCAAACGTGCGGCTGGCTCGCATAGAACTGCTAAAAAATTTCAAATTTCTCTAAATTAATTCGCCAGTACTTACCTCAAAATCCACCTAAGGGAGCCCTGCTCAGACAAAAGTTGCAATATTTTTGTAACCAGAACAGCTATTTTGACACGGTTTTCTGCGGGAACGTTGTCCGGTGGGCTATTACTAGCATCCCGAAACGTTAAAACTGACCTACCTGAAAAATAATTTTTCAGTTCCAGTACTTGTGAATTTTTTACAAAATTTTTATACTTACCTATTTTTATTAGCACAACCCTACATCCGAATTTAATTCTGTCTGCGGAATCGAGTTCCCACCTGTCCAGCCCCGGATTCTCGGCGCTTTGCGCGAACTGAAAATCCGATCGGTCGCTGAAAACTCGATTTTTGCCTGAAAAAACTGGTTTTTTGACAACCCTGCACATTTTTGATCTTTTCAAAATTCTGAAAACGGTCTAGCTAGCTCGCCCGCGCCGAGACGCGTCTTCCGACACCTCAAACGTGCGGCTGGCTCGCATAGAACTGCTAAAAAATTTCAAATTTCTCTAAATTAATTCGCCAGTACTTACCTCAAAATCCACCTAAGGGAGCCCTGCTCAGACAAAAGTTGCAATATTTTTGTAACCAGAACAGCTATTTTGACACGGTTTTCTGCGGGAACGTTGTCCGGTGGGCTATTACTAGCATCCCGAAACGTTAAAACTGACCTACCTGAAAAATAATTTTTCAGTTCCAGTACTTGTGAATTTTTTACAAAATTCTTATACTTACCTATTTTTATTAGCACAACCCTACATCCGAATTTAATTCTGTCTGCGGAATCGAGTTTCCACCTGTCCAGCCCCGGATTCTCGGCGCTTTGCGCGAACTGAAAATCCGATCGGTCGCTGAAAACTCGATTTTTGCCTGAAAAAACTGGTTTTTTGACAACCCTGCACATTTTTGATCTTTTCAAAATTCTGAAAACGGTCTAGCTAGCTCGCCCGCGCCGAGACGCGTCTTCCGACACCTCAAACGTGCGGCTGGCTCGCATAGAACTGCTAAAAAATTTCAAATTTCTCTAAATTAATTCGCCAGTACTTACCTCAAAATCCACCTAAGGGAGCCCTGCTCAGACAAAAGTTGCAATATTTTTGTAACCAGAACAGCTATTTTGACACGGTTTTCTGCGGGAACGTTGTCCGGTGGGCTATTACTAGCATCCCGAAACGTTAAAACTGACCTACCTGAAAAATAATTTTTCAGTTCCAGTACTTGTGAATTTTTTACAAAATTCTTATACTTACCTATTTTTATTAGCACAACCCTACATCCGAATTTAATTCTGTCTGCGGAATCGAGTTTCCACCTGTCCAGCCCCGGATTCTCGGCGCTTTGCGCGAACTGAAAATCCGATCGGTCGCTGAAAACTCGATTTTTGCCTGAAAAAACTGGTTTTTTGACAACCCTGCACATTTTTGATCTTTTCAAAATTCTGAAAACGGTCTAGCTAGCTCGCCCGCGCCGAGACGCGTCTTCCGACACCTCAAACGTGCGGCTGGCTCGCATAGAACTGCTAAAAAATTTCAAATTTCTCTAAATTAATTCGCCAGTACTTACCTCAAAATCCACCTAAGGGAGCCCTGCTCAGACAAAAGTTGCAATATTTTTGTAACCAGAACAGCTATTTTGACACGGTTTTCTGCGGGAACGTTGTCCGGTGGGCTATTACTAGCATCCCGAAACGTTAAAACTGACCTACCTGAAAAATAATTTTTCAGTTCCAGTACTTGTGAATTTTTTACAAAATTCTTATACTTACCTATTTTTATTAGCACAACCCTACATCCGAATTTAATTCTGTCTGCGGAATCGAGTTTCCACCTGTCCAGCCCCGGATTCTCGGCGCTTTGCGCGAACTGAAAATCCGATCGGTCGCTGAAAACTCGATTTTTGCCTGAAAAAACTGGTTTTTTGACAACCCTGCACATTTTTGATCTTTTCAAAATTCTGAAAACGGTCTAGCTAGCTCGCCCGCGCCGAGACGCGTCTTCCGACACCTCAAACGTGCGGCTGGCTCGCATAGAACTGCTAAAAAATTTCAAATTTCTCTAAATTAATTCGCCAGTACTTACCTCAAAATCCACCTAAGGGAGCCCTGCTCAGACAAAAGTTGCAATATTTTTGTAACCAGAACAGCTATTTTGACACGGTTTTCTGCGGGAACGTTGTCCGGTGGGCTATTACTAGCATCCCGAAACGTTAAAACTGACCTACCTGAAAAATAATTTTTCAGTTCCAGTACTTGTGAATTTTTTACAAAATTTTTATACTTACCTATTTTTATTAGCACAACCCTACATCCGAATTTAATTCTGTCTGCGGAATCGAGTTCCCACCTGTCCAGCCCCGGATTCTCGGCGCTTTGCGCGAACTGAAAATCCGATCGGTCGCTGAAAACTCGATTTTTGCCTGAAAAAACTGGTTTTTTGACAACCCTGCACATTTTTGATCTTTTCAAAATGCTGAAAACGGTCTAGCTAGCTCGCCCGCGCCGAGACGCGTCTTCCGACACCTCAAACGTGCGGCTGGCTCGCATAGAACTGCTAAAAAATTTCAAATTTCTCTAAATTAATTCGCCAGTACTTACCTCAAAATCCACCTAAGGGAGCCCTGCTCAGACAAAAGTTGCAATATTTTTGTAACCAGAACAGCTATTTTGACACGGTTTTCTGCGGGAACGTTGTCCGGTGGGCTATTACTAGCATCCCGAAACGTTAAAACTGACCTACCTGAAAAATAATTTTTCAGTTCCAGTACTTGTGAATTTTTTACAAAATTCTTATACTTACCTATTTTTATTAGCACAACCCTACATCCGAATTTAATTCTGTCTGCGGAATCGAGTTTCCACCTGTCCAGCCCCGGATTCTCGGCGCTTTGCGCGAACTGAAAATCCGATCGGTCGCTGAAAACTCGATTTTTGCCTGAAAAAACTGGTTTTTTGACAACCCTGCACATTTTTGATCTTTTCAAAATTCTGAAAACGGTCTAGCTAGCTCGCCCGCGCCGAGACGCGTCTTCCGACACCTCAAACGTGCGGCTGGCTCGCATAGAACTGCTAAAAAATTTCAAATTTCTCTAAATTAATTCGCCAGTACTTACCTCAAAATCCACCTAAGGGAGCCCTGCTCAGACAAAAGTTGCAATATTTTTGTAACCAGAACAGCTATTTTGACACGGTTTTCTGCGGGAACGTTGTCCGGTGGGCTATTACTAGCATCCCGAAACGTTAAAACTGACCTACCTGAAAAATAATTTTTCAGTTCCAGTACTTGTGAATTTTTTACAAAATTCTTATACTTACCTATTTTTATTAGCACAACCCTACATCCGAATTTAATTCTGTCTGCGGAATCGAGTTTCCACCTGTCCAGCCCCGGATTCTCGGCGCTTTGCGCGAACTGAAAATCCGATCGGTCGCTGAAAACTCGATTTTTGCCTGAAAAAACTGGTTTTTTGACAACCCTGCACATTTTTGATCTTTTCAAAATTCTGAAAACGGTCTAGCTAGCTCGCCCGCGCCGAGACGCGTCTTCCGACACCTCAAACGTGCGGCTGGCTCGCATAGAACTGCTAAAAAATTTCAAATTTCTCTAAATTAATTCGCCAGTACTTACCTCAAAATCCACCTAAGGGAGCCCTGCTCAGACAAAAGTTGCAATATTTTTGTAACCAGAACAGCTATTTTGACACGGTTTTCTGCGGGAACGTTGTCCGGTGGGCTATTACTAGCATCCCGAAACGTTAAAACTGACCTACCTGAAAAATAATTTTTCAGTTCCAGTACTTGTGAATTTTTTACAAAATTCTTATACTTACCTATTTTTATTAGCACAACCCTACATTCGAATTTAATTCTGTCTGCGGAATCGAGTTTCCACCTGTCCAGCCCCGGATTCTCGGCGCTTTGCGCGAACTGAAAATCCGATCGGTCGCTGAAAACTCGATTTTTGCCTGAAAAAACTGGTTTTTTGACAACCCTGCACATTTTTGATCTTTTCAAAATTCTGAAAACGGTCTAGCTAGCTCGCCCGCGCCGAGACGCGTCTTCCGACACCTCAAACGTGCGGCTGGCTCGCATAGAACTGCTAAAAAATTTCAAATTTCTCTAAATTAATTCGCCAGTACTTACCTCAAAATCCACCTAAGGGAGCCCTGCTCAGACAAAAGTTGCAATATTTTTGTAACCAGAACAGCTATTTTGACACGGTTTTCTGCGGGAACGTTGTCCGGTGGGCTATTACTAGCATCCCGAAACGTTAAAACTGACCTACCTGAAAAATAATTTTTCAGTTCCAGTACTTGTGAATTTTTTACAAAATTCTTATACTTACCTATTTTTATTAGCACAACCCTACATCCGAATTTAATTCTGTCTGCGGAATCGAGTTTCCACCTGTCCAGCCCCGGATTCTCGGCGCTTTGCGCGAACTGAAAATCCGATCGGTCGCTGAAAACTCGATTTTTGCCTGAAAAAACTGGTTTTTTGACAACCCTGCACATTTTTGATCTTTTCAAAATTCTGAAAACGGTCTAGCTAGCTCGCCCGCGCCGAGACGCGTCTTCCGACACCTCAAACGTGCGGCTGGCTCGCATAGAACTGCTAAAAAATTTCAAATTTCTCTAAATTAATTCGCCAGTACTTACCTCAAAATCCACCTAAGGGAGCCCTGCTCAGACAAAAGTTGCAATATTTTTGTAACCAGAACAGCTATTTTGACACGGTTTTCTGCGGGAACGTTGTCCGGTGGGCTATTACTAGCATCCCGAAACGTTAAAACTGACCTACCTGAAAAATAATTTTTCAGTTCCAGTACTTGTGAATTTTTTACAAAATTCTTATACTTACCTATTTTTATTAGCACAACCCTACATCCGAATTTAATTCTGTCTGCGGAATCGAGTTTCCACCTGTCCAGCCCCGGATTCTCGGCGCTTTGCGCGAACTGAAAATCCGATCGGTCGCTGAAAACTCGATTTTTGCCTGAAAAAACTGGTTTTTTGACAACCGTGCACATTTTTGATCTTTTCAAAATTCTGAAAACGGTCTAGCTAGCTCGCCCGCGCCGAGACGCGTCTTCCGACACCTCAAACGTGCGGCTGGCTCGCATAGAACTGCTAAAAAATTTCAAATTTCTCTAAATTAATTCGCCAGTACTTACCTCAAAATCCACCTAAGGGAGCCCTGCTCAGACAAAAGTTGCAATATTTTTGTAACCAGAACAGCTATTTTGACACGGTTTTCTGCGGGAACGTTGTCCGGTGGGCTATTACTAGCATCCCGAAACGTTAAAACTGACCTACCTGAAAAATAATTTTTCAGTTCCAGTACTTGTGAATTTTTTACAAAATTCTTATACTTACCTATTTTTATTAGCACAACCCTACATCCGAATTTAATTCTGTCTGCGGAATCGAGTTTCCACCTGTCCAGCCCCGGATTCTCGGCGCTTTGCGCGAACTGAAAATCCGATCGGTCGCTGAAAACTCGATTTTTGCCTGAAAAAACTGGTTTTTTGACAACCCTGCACATTTTTGATTTTTTCAAAATTCTGAAAACGGTCTAGCTAGCTCGCCCGCGCCGAGACGCGTCTTCCGACACCTCAAACGTGCGGCTGGCTCGCATAGAACTGCTAAAAAATTTCAAATTTCTCTAAATTAATTCGCCAGTACTTACCTCAAAATCCACCTAAGGGAGCCCTGCTCAGACAAAAGTTGCAATATTTTTGTAACCAGAACAGCTATTTTGACACGGTTTTCTGCGGGAACGTTGTCCGGTGGGCTATTACTAGCATCCCGAAACGTTAAAACTGACCTACCTGAAAAATAATTTTTCAGTTCCAGTACTTGTGAATTTTTTACAAAATTTTTATACTTACCTATTTTTATTAGCACAACCCTACATCCGAATTTAATTCTGTCTGCGGAATCGAGTTCCCACCTGTCCAGCCCCGGATTCTCGGCGCTTTGCGCGAACTGAAAATCCGATCGGTCGCTGAAAACTCGATTTTTGCCTGAAAAAACTGGTTTTTTGACAACCCTGCACATTTTTGATCTTTTCAAAATTCTGAAAACGGTCTAGCTAGCTCGCCCGCGCCGAGACGCGTCTTCCGACACCTCAAACGTGCGGCTGGCTCGCATAGAACTGCTAAAAAATTTCAAATTTCTCTAAATTAATTCGCCAGTACTTACCTCAAAATCCACCTAAGGGAGCCCTGCTCAGACAAAAGTTGCAATATTTTTGTAACCAGAACAGCTATTTTGACACGGTTTTCTGCGGGAACGTTGTCCGGTGGGCTATTACTAGCATCCCGAAACGTTAAAACTGACCTACCTGAAAAATAATTTTTCAGTTCCAGTACTTGTGAATTTTTTACAAAATTCTTATACTTACCTATTTTTATTAGCACAACCCTACATCCGAATTTAATTCTGTCTGCGGAATCGAGTTCCCACCTGTCCAGCCCCGGATTCTCGGCGCTTTGCGCGAACTGAAAATCCGATCGGTCGCTGAAAACTCGATTTTTGCCTGAAAAAACTGGTTTTTTGACAACCCTGCACATTTTTGATCTTTTCAAAATTCTGAAAACGGTCTAGCTAGCTCGCCCGCGCCGAGACGCGTCTTCCGACACCTCAAACGTGCGGCTGGCTCGCATAGAACTGCTAAAAAATTTCAAATTTCTCTAAATTAATTCGCCAGTACTTACCTCAAAATCCACCTAAGGGAGCCCTGCTCAGACAAAAGTTGCAATATTTTTGTAACCAGAACAGCTATTTTGACACGGTTTTCTGCGGGAACGTTGTCCGGTGGGCTATTACTAGCATCCCGAAACGTTAAAACTGACCTACCTGAAAAATAATTTTTCAGTTCCAGTACTTGTGAATTTTTTACAAAATTCTTATACTTACCTATTTTTATTAGCACAACCCTACATCCGAATTTAATTCTGTCTGCGGAATCGAGTTTCCACCTGTCCAGCCCCGGATTCTCGGCGCTTTGCGCGAACTGAAAATCCGATCGGTCGCTGAAAACTCGATTTTTGCCTGAAAAAACTGGTTTTTTGACAACCCTGCACATTTTTGATCTTTTCAAAATTCTGAAAACGGTCTAGCTAGCTCGCCCGCGCCGAGACGCGTCTTCCGACACCTCAAACGTGCGGCTGGCTCGCATAGAACTGCTAAAAAATTTCAAATTTCTCTAAATTAATTCGCCAGTACTTACCTCAAAATCCACCTAAGGGAGCCCTGCTCAGACAAAAGTTGCAATATTTTTGTAACCAGAACAGCTATTTTGACACGGTTTTCTGCGGGAACGTTGTCCGGTGGGCTATTACTAGCATCCCGAAACGTTAAAACTGACCTACCTGAAAAATAATTTTTCAGTTCCAGTACTTGTGAATTTTTTACAAAATTCTTATACTTACCTATTTTTATTAGCACAACCCTACATCCGAATTTAATTCTGTCTGCGGAATCGAGTTTCCACCTGTCCAGCCCCGGATTCTCGGCGCTTTGCGCGAACTGAAAATCCGATCGGTCGCTGAAAACTCGATTTTTGCCTGAAAAAACTGGTTTTTTGACAACCCTGCACATTTTTGATCTTTTCAAAATTCTGAAAACGGTCTAGCTAGCTCGCCCGCGCCGAGACGCGTCTTCCGACACCTCAAACGTGCGGCTGGCTCGCATAGAACTGCTAAAAAATTTCAAATTTCTCTAAATTAATTCGCCAGTACTTACCTCAAAATCCACCTAAGGGAGCCCTGCTCAGACAAAAGTTGCAATATTTTTGTAACCAGAACAGCTATTTTGACACGGTTTTCTGCGGGAACGTTGTCCGGTGGGCTATTACTAGCATCCCGAAACGTTAAAACTGACCTACCTGAAAAATAATTTTTCAGTTCCAGTACTTGTGAATTTTTTACAAAATTCTTATACTTACCTATTTTTATTAGCACAACCCTACATCCGAATTTAATTCTGTCTGCGGAATCGAGTTTCCACCTGTCCAGCCCCGGATTCTCGGCGCTTTGCGCGAACTGAAAATCCGATCGGTCGCTGAAAACTCGATTTTTGCCTGAAAAAACTGGTTTTTTGACAACCCTGCACATTTTTGATCTTTTCAAAATTCTGAAAACGGTCTAGCTAGCTCGCCCGCGCCGAGACGCGTCTTCCGACACCTCAAACGTGCGGCTGGCTCGCATAGAACTGCTAAAAAATTTCAAATTTCTCTAAATTAATTCGCCAGTACTTACCTCAAAATCCACCTAAGGGAGCCCTGCTCAGACAAAAGTTGCAATATTTTTGTAACCAGAACAGCTATTTTGACACGGTTTTCTGCGGGAACGTTGTCCGGTGGGCTATTACTAGCATCCCGAAACGTTAAAACTGACCTACCTGAAAAATAATTTTTCAGTTCCAGTACTTGTGAATTTTTTACAAAATTCTTATACTTACCTATTTTTATTAGCACAACCCTACATCCGAATTTAATTCTGTCTGCGGAATCGAGTTTCCACCTGTCCAGCCCCGGATTCTCGGCGCTTTGCGCGAACTGAAAATCCGATCGGTCGCTGAAAACTCGATTTTTGCCTGAAAAAACTGGTTTTTTGACAACCCTGCACATTTTTGATCTTTTCAAAATTCTGAAAACGGTCTAGCTAGCTCGCCCGCGCCGAGACGCGTCTTCCGACACCTCAAACGTGCGGCTGGCTCGCATAGAACTGCTAAAAAATTTCAAATTTCTCTAAATTAATTCGCCAGTACTTACCTCAAAATCCACCTAAGGGAGCCCTGCTCAGACAAAAGTTGCAATATTTTTGTAACCAGAACAGCTATTTTGACACGGTTTTCTGCGGGAACGTTGTCCGGTGGGCTATTACTAGCATCCCGAAACGTTAAAACTGACCTACCTGAAAAATAATTTTTCAGTTCCAGTACTTGTGAATTTTTTACAAAATTCTTATACTTACCTATTTTTATTAGCACAACCCTACATCCGAATTTAATTCTGTCTGCGGAATCGAGTTTCCACCTGTCCAGCCCCGGATTCTCGGCGCTTTGCGCGAACTGAAAATCCGATCGGTCGCTGAAAACTCGATTTTTGCCTGAAAAAACTGGTTTTTTGACAACCCTGCACATTTTTGATTTTTTCAAAATTCTGAAAACGGTCTAGCTAGCTCGCCCGCGCCGAGACGCGTCTTCCGACACCTCAAACGTGCGGCTGGCTCGCATAGAACTGCTAAAAAATTTCAAATTTCTCTAAATTAATTCGCCAGTACTTACCTCAAAATCCACCTAAGGGAGCCCTGCTCAGACAAAAGTTGCAATATTTTTGTAACCAGAACAGCTATTTTGACACGGTTTTCTGCGGGAACGTTGTCCGGTGGGCTATTACTAGCATCCCGAAACGTTAAAACTGACCTACCTGAAAAATAATTTTTCAGTTCCAGTACTTGTGAATTTTTTACAAAATTTTTATACTTACCTATTTTTATTAGCACAACCCTACATCCGAATTTAATTCTGTCTGCGGAATCGAGTTCCCACCTGTCCAGCCCCGGATTCTCGGCGCTTTGCGCGAACTGAAAATCCGATCGGTCGCTGAAAACTCGATTTTTGCCTGAAAAAACTGGTTTTTTGACAACCCTGCACATTTTTGATCTTTTCAAAATTCTGAAAACGGTCTAGCTAGCTCGCCCGCGCCGAGACGCGTCTTCCGACACCTCAAACGTGCGGCTGGCTCGCATAGAACTGCTAAAAAATGTCAAATTTCTCTAAATTAATTCGCCAGTACTTACCTCAAAATCCACCTAAGGGAGCCCTGCTCAGACAAAAGTTGCAATATTTTTGTAACCAGAACAGCTATTTTGACACGGTTTTCTGCGGGAACGTTGTCCGGTGGGCTATTACTAGCATCCCGAAACGTTAAAACTGACCTACCTGAAAAATAATTTTTCAGTTCCAGTACTTGTGAATTTTTTACAAAATTCTTATACTTACCTATTTTTATTAGCACAACCCTACATCCGAATTTAATTCTGTCTGCGGAATCGAGTTCCCACCTGTCCAGCCCCGGATTCTCGGCGCTTTGCGCGAACTGAAAATCCGATCGGTCGCTGAAAACTCGATTTTTGCCTGAAAAAACTGGTTTTTTGACAACCCTGCACATTTTTGATCTTTTCAAAATTCTGAAAACGGTCTAGCTAGCTCGCCCGCGCCGAGACGCGTCTTCCGACACCTCAAACGTGCGGCTGGCTCGCATAGAACTGCTAAAAAATTTCAAATTTCTCTAAATTAATTCGCCAGTACTTACCTCAAAATCCACCTAAGGGAGCCCTGCTCAGACAAAAGTTGCAATATTTTTGTAACCAGAACAGCTATTTTGACACGGTTTTTTGCGGGAACGTTGTCCGGTGGGCTATTACTAGCATCCCGAAACGTTAAAACTGACCTACCTGAAAAATAATTTTTCAGTTCCAGTACTTGTGAATTTTTTACAAAATTCTTATACTTACCTATTTTTATTAGCACAACCCTACATCCGAATTTAATTCTGTCTGCGGAATCGAGTTTCCACCTGTCCAGCCCCGGATTCTCGGCGCTTTGCGCGAACTGAAAATCCGATCGGTCGCTGAAAACTCGATTTTTGCCTGAAAAAACTGGTTTTTTGACAACCCTGCACATTTTTGATCTTTTCAAAATTCTGAAAACGGTCTAGCTAGCTCGCCCGCGCCGAGACGCGTCTTCCGACACCTCAAACGTGCGGCTGGCTCGCATAGAACTGCTAAAAAATTTCAAATTTCTCTAAATTAATTCGCCAGTACTTACCTCAAAATCCACCTAAGGGAAGCCCTGCTCAGACAAAAGTTGCAATATTTTTGTAACCAGAACAGCTATTTTGACACGGTTTTCTGCGGGAACGTTGTCCGGTGGGCTATTACTAGCATCCCGAAACGTTAAAACTGACCTACCTGAAAATTAATTTTTCAGTTCCAGTACTTGTGAATTTTTTACAAAATTCTTATACTTACCTATTTTTATTAGCACAACCCTACATCCGAATTTAATTCTGTCTGCGGAATCGAGTTTCCACCTGTCCAGCCCCGGATTCTCGGCGCTTTGCGCGAACTGAAAATCCGATCGGTCGCTGAAAACTCGATTTTTGCCTGAAAAAACTGGTTTTTTGACAACCCTGCACATTTTTGATCTTTTCAAAATTCTGAAAACGGTCTAGCTAGCTCGCCCGCGCCGAGACGCGTCTTCCGACACCTCAAACGTGCGGCTGGCTCGCATAGAACTGCTAAAAAATTTCAAATTTCTCTAAATTAATTCGCCAGTACTTACCTCAAAATCCACCTAAGGGAGCCCTGCTCAGACAAAAGTTGCAATATTTTTGTAACCAGAACAGCTATTTTGACACGGTTTTCTGCGGGAACGTTGTCCGGTGGGCTATTACTAGCATCCCGAAACGTTAAAACTGACCTACCTGAAAAATAATTTTTCAGTTCCAGTACTTGTGAATTTTTTACAAAATTCTTATACTTACCTATTTTTATTAGCACAACCCTACATCCGAATTTAATTCTGTCTGCGGAATCGAGTTTCCACCTGTCCAGCCCCGGATTCTCGGCGCTTTGCGCGAACTGAAAATCCGATCGGTCGCTGAAAACTCGATTTTTGCCTGAAAAAACTGGTTTTTTGACAACCCTGCACATTTTTGATCTTTTCAAAATTCTGAAAACGGTCTAGCTAGCTCGCCCGCGCCGAGACGCGTCTTCCGACACCTCAAACGTGCGGCTGGCTCGCATAGAACTGCTAAAAAATTTCAAATTTCTCTAAATTAATTCGCCAGTACTTACCTCAAAATCCACCTAAGGGAGCCCTGCTCAGACAAAAGTTGCAATATTTTTGTAACCAGAACAGCTATTTTGACACGGTTTTCTGCGGGAACGTTGTCCGGTGGGCTATTACTAGCATCCCGAAACGTTAAAACTGACCTACCTGAAAAATAATTTTTCAGTTCCAGTACTTGTGAATTTTTTACAAAATTCTTATACTTACCTATTTTTATTAGCACAACCCTACATCCGAATTTAATTCTGTCTGCGGAATCGAGTTTCCACCTGTCCAGCCCCGGATTCTCGGCGCTTTGCGCGAACTGAAAATCCGATCGGTCGCTGAAAACTCGATTTTTGCCTGAAAAAACTGGTTTTTTGACAACCCTGCACATTTTTGATCTTTTCAAAATTCTGAAAACGGTCTAGCTAGCTCGCCCGCGCCGAGACGCGTCTTCCGACACCTCAAACGTGCGGCTGGCTCGCATAGAACTGCTAAAAAATTTCAAATTTCTCTAAATTAATTCGCCAGTACTTACCTCAAAATCCACCTAAGGGAGCCCTGCTCAGACAAAAGTTGCAATATTTTTGTAACCAGAACAGCTATTTTGACACGGTTTTCTGCGGGAACGTTGTCCGGTGGGCTATTACTAGCATCCCGAAACGTTAAAACTGACCTACCTGAAAAATAATTTTTCAGTTCCAGTACTTGTGAATTTTTTACAAAATTCTTATACTTACCTATTTTTATTAGCACAACCCTACATCCGAATTTAATTCTGTCTGCGGAATCGAGTTTCCACCTGTCCAGCCCCGGATTCTCGGCGCTTTGCGCGAACTGAAAATCCGATCGGTCGCTGAAAACTCGATTTTTGCCTGAAAAAACTGGTTTTTTGACAACCCTGCACATTTTTGATCTTTTCAAAATTCTGAAAACGGTCTAGCTAGCTCGCCCGCGCCGAGACGCGTCTTCCGACAACTCAAACGTGCGGCTGGCTCGCATAGAACTGCTAAAAATTCCCCGCCCATCCTCCCTGTTTTCATTGACTAGTATATAGGGAAAACTTATTGACATTTGTGAAAAAATTTTTGTTACGTTTTCTGGACTTTTATGGTACCTGGTCAATTGTATATTACAAAGGACTTAAATTGGCACGACAATTACAGGTAGATCCTGGTTATAATTTGACATTGCCCTTTTTTGACTTTGAATTGGTATATATATATCTTTTTAGTTTCTTATTTTAACATATTATTCATTTATTTATTTTATACTATACCATTGTTACATTTTCGGACATATTTTTGACTATCCCCCCTTTACAGGGATACGGAAATAGGTGTCCTCTGACAGGCATATGAACCTGACTTTCACGCACTCCTCCGCCATGTACCGCACACCAGCTAGGACGGACGCGAGCTCATCGGGCTTGAAAGGCTCGCCGCGTTCCAATGAAAAGGCTGAACCTTCACGTCCCAATGTGAGGCGAAGCATCGGGGACTGGGAAGCTGGGAAAGCCAAACCCCAAGTAAAATCTCCGGCCATTCCTAAGAGGGACGCCACACCAAGCACCTCACGGGAAACCTCAAGCAGTATAGAGGCGCGCCATGTCCTGGCAGGCGATGCATTACCAGCAAAGCAGGCCGGGTCTGGTTACCCCAGCATCACCGCGGAGGCGAGAGCTTGCCTGAATAAGGCAAAGCTCCACCTCAACAACTCGCGAAGCCTCAAAGCCGAGATTAAGAAGGAGGTTACAGCGGCGATATACCGGCTGTACCAATTGGTTAAAGAGGCGGATAGAACAAAGGATGGTGGCCAGAACCAAAGGAGGGGAAAGGAGGGTCAGAAAGAAAAGGAGAGTGGGGATGACTCGGACAGTATCACCTGGCTGCGCTCCGCACTTGAAGAGCAAACTCGGATAGTGAAGGAGGGCAACCAGATGATAAAACAGCTGCAGGTGATAATGCAGGAACAAGGGGAAACACAAGCCCTACGTGACAGAGAACGACACGATGACGGAGAAATCCTAAAGGAGATTCGGGCACTCGAGGAGACCACCCAAGAAATGGGAAGGATGGTCTCCGAGATTAAAGGGAGAGCACCCACCTACGCTGAAACCCTAGCCACACCCCAAAACACCTGGGGCCAAAAGCCGAAACACTCGGTCATCGTGTCGTCCGATGTCACAATGGACACCAGCACTGAAGTAGTGGGAAGAGTCAAACAGGCGCTAGATGCAAAGAAGAGTGGACTGCAGATCGAGAGAGTCCGAAAAGTCAAGGACAAGAGGGTCATCCTGAGCTTCAATAGCAAAGAGGAGATGGCTAAAACAACTGCCGAACTCAAAAAAGACAAAAACCTGAAAGTGGAAGAAGCCAAACATCGTAACCCACTTGTTATCATCAAGGACCTCTTGTCCTACAACAGCGACGAGGACATCTTGACTGCCATAAAAGATCAGAACGCGCGCCTGATAGAAGACCTGACGATCGAGGAAGCGACTGCCTCGGTGAAGTACCGAAGGAGGGCACGGAACTCGTTAGAGAGCCATGTCGTCCTACAGGTGACACCGAAGCTGTGGCAGAGACTGACCGCGGCTGGCAGAATATACGTCGACCTACAATGCGTTCGGGTTCAAGACCAAACACCGCTCATTCAGTGTACAAAGTGCTTGGCGTATGGGCATGGCCGAAAACTGTGCACAGAAGCGGTGGATCTGTGCAACTTTTGCGGAGGGCCACATCTCAAGGCCGAATGCACCGAACTGGCAACGGGCGAAAGACCGACGTGCAGGAACTGTGTCAAAGAAAAGCACGACGACACAAGCCACACGGTCTATAGCCAAGAATGCCCGGTGCGTAGGAAATGGGATGCATTAGCGCGAACCGCAATAGCGTACTGCTAAGGTTGTCCCGGGGATCGAAAGAACAGCAGTTGAGCAGGTATACGTCGTGGCGCAAGCAAACCTCCAGCGCAAGCAACTGGCAACCAACGAGCTTATGCTCGAGGCTACGAAGCGTAAAATAGCCTTCGCTTTGGTCCAGGAGCCGTATGTGGGAAGCATAAGTGCTATGAAGTCGTACGGGGGGGCTAGAGTCTACCAGAACAGCAGTGGTGGCACGGTAAAGGCGGCGATAGTCGTGTACAATCGCGACATCGACGTCATACAATGTTCAGAATTCACCACCAATAACATCGTGGTGGTGAAGCTGCGAACGAGCGCCTGGGAGATTCTCGCCGTCTCGTACTATTTTGAGCCTGACCAACCCATTGGGCCATACCTGGACCATATAACAACCGCGCTAAAGGAGCTAAAGCCCAGGAAAGCCATCGTTGGAGGCGATGCCAATGCCAAGAGCGTGTGGTGGGGGAGTAGCGCTATCGACGATAGAGGTGATGACCTGGCAGGAATGATCGGAGAGCTGGATCTCCAGGTACTCAACTGCGGAAACAAGCCCACCTTCGACACCATCAGAGGAGGACGAAGATTAACAAGCCACGTTGACGTGACCCTGTGCACAGAGGACCTGCTCGGCCTGGTGGAAGAGTGGACGGTAGCTGAGGACTTGACGAGTTCTGACCACAATGGAATTATAATAAAAATTAAGCTACAAAAAGGAAAGGGTATCCAAATTAAAAGAACAACTAGGAAATATAACACGAAAAAAGCCAATTGGGAACTATTTTTTGAAAAAATGGACCAATTAAAAACAGAAACCGAAATTAATAAAATACAAATAGAACAGATAAATAACAATACAGATTTAGACAACCTTATTGGGAAATACACAGAAATATTAACAAAAGCATGTGATGAATCCATCCCAAAGAAAAAAGAAAATCAAATACCCACCTTGCCGTGGTGGTCCAAAGAGCTCGAAGCTATGAAGCGCGAAGTCGCCACCAGGAAGAGAAGGATCCGATGTGCTGCACCGTCGCGTAGAGAGGGTGTGGTCGCGCTGTACCTGGAAAAGAAAGAAATGTATGAACTAGAGGTCAAAAAACGCACTACGGAGAGTTGGAAGGGATTCTGTGAGAGGCAAAACAGGGAAGGGGTCTGGGAAGGGATCTACAGGGTCATAAGAAACACCACAAAAAGACAAGAGGACCTGCCACTGGTGTGGAACGGGAAGGATGCAGGGCAGGAAGGTTCTGCGAGAATACTGGCAGAAACATTCTACCCGGAGGACGCAGAAGAGGAAGATACTCCAGACCATCGCCGGATCAGAGCTCTTGCAGACCGAGTAAACGACTGGTGCCATTATGATATACATGACCCAGTGTTTACGACGGAGGAGCTCCGGGCCGCGACGGAGAGTTTCAATCCCAAGAAGGCACCCGGAGAAGATGGCTTTACAGCCGACATCTGCCAGAGGGTAATATCGCAGGACGTAGAACTGCACCTGGCCCTGTTTAACAAGTGCTGGCAATTGATGCACTTCCCCACACGGTGGAAAGAGGCCACGGTGGTGGTGCTCAGGAAGCCAGGTAAGGACAATTATACCAGTCCCAAGTCCTATAGGCCAATTGGACTGTTACCAGTAATGGGCAAAATTCTGGAGAAAATGGTGGTCAAAAGGCTAGTTTGGTACCTGGCACCCCGGATAAGTCCCCGTCAGTATGGCTTCATGCCACAACGAAGCACGGAAGACGCCCTCTATGACCTGCTGGCCCACGTGAGAGGTAAACTCCAAGAGAGGAAGCTCATCACGATGGTCTCGCTGGACATAGAGGGAGCCTTTGACAGTGCGTGGTGGCCAGACATAAAGGTCAGACTGGCGGAAGAGAAGTGCCCTGCGAATCTCAGGAGGATGATAGCCAGCTACCTAAGCAACCGTAAGGTCCGGGTAAGGTATGCTGGCCATGAGTTCGCAAAACCTACCAACAAAGGGTGTGTCCAGGGATCAATAGGTGGCCCCATTTTATGGAATCTCGTTCTGAACCCATTACTGGAAAGCCTAACGCAGCGAGGCAACTATTGCCAGGCATTCGCCGATGATGTGGTGTTGGTGTTTTCGGGGGAGACAGCTCTGGAAATCCAGGGGCAGGCCAATGCCGCTCTCGAACATGTTCGGGAGTGGGGTGTCATGAATAAGCTTAGGTTCGCGCCACACAAGACGTGCGCAATGGTGGTCACCAGGAAGCTTAGATATGACACGCCACACCTGACCATGGGAGGGATCGACATTGGAATGTCCTCGGAGATGAAGATCCTGGGACTCACAGTGGACGCCAAGTTAACCTTCAACAGCCATACAGCCAACGTATGCAAGAAGGCACTTGGTGTCTACAAACAGCTGTCGAGAGCTGCGAAAGTGAGCTGGGGTCTCAATCCGGAAATAGTCCGCACAATTTACACCGCTACGGTAGAGCCTATCATTACATACGCTGCAGGCGCCTGGTCTTCTGCGTCTAAAAAGTTGGGGGTCCAACGCCACCTAAACGCCGTCCAGAGGGGCTTTGCCCAGAAGATGTGCGGAGCGTACCGCACGGCCTCTCTCCACTCAACGCTGGTGCTGGCTGGAATTCTGCCACTCGACTTTCGCTTACAGGAGGCAGCCGCCCTGTATGAAGCCAGGAGAGGGGTTTCCCAGCCGGAGCTGGTAGACAGAGAGGTCGAGCAAAGAGTGTCGTTCTCCAGTACGCCTCACCCGGGGAAGCATACCGCGATCGGGTTTGTGAGCCTGGTAAACCAGGAACAAGTTAATAGCCATAATAACCAGGATATTAGGATATTTACGGATGGGAGCCGGATCGAGGAGAAGGTTGGAGCTGCGCTATCCTTATGGAGTGGCGCAGCCGAGGTTAAGGCTATAAAACTCAGGCTGGCCCCATTCTGCACGGTTTACCAGGCGGAACTCCTCGCGGTATGTAGAGCCACTGAAGTAATCCGGGGGAGGCGTGAAGGTAGTTACGGCATATACAGCGACTCTCGATCGGCCCTGGAGACGATCGCAAACTCCTGCACAACGCACCCTCTGGCAGTAGAAACCCGCAAGAACCTGCGAGCCATTGAAAACCAGAACAAAACTGTGTCTTTGTTCTGGGTCAAGGCACACGCGGGTCTTGCGGGAAATGAGAGGGCGGATGAATTGGCGAAAGACGCAGCCTTAAAACTAAAGACCAAACCTGATTACGACCTGTGCCCGGTTTCATTCGTCAAACGACAGATCCGAAAGGTGTCGATTGACGAATGGAACCGCAGGTACAAAACAGGTACCACCGCAGGGGTAACAAAGCTGTTTTTCCCTGAGGTTATCCATTCCCACAAAGTGGTCCGACAGTTGATCCCGACCAATATTATAACCCAAGTGCTAACGGGGCACGGTGGATTCTCGGAGTACCTGAATCGGTTCAGGTGCAGGGAGAATCCATCGTGCATCTGCCAACCAGGGACACCCGAAACGGTGCGACACATATTAACCGAATGCCCGGTTCACGCCCTAAAACGACATGAAATAGAAAGTCTGTTGGATCAGAGAATGGTAGTCGAAAACTTTCCAGAATTTATGGCCAACAGAAAAACTAGAGGATTATTTATAGACTATATGACAGATGTTGCAAAAATAGTTTTAAAAAGAAATAAGTAATATAGTTAATTTATGCTATATATATCAATTCAATTCAATTCAATTCAATTCAATTTATTTCAGATAGATTACAATCATAATAATTACAAATTATAAACATCCATAGCAATTTAAATAAAATATCACTAGACACAAACACAACAAGGGAAACAAACAAAACAAACAAACAAACAAACACACAACATTGGAGATATTGGATCAGGTCCGCACTACCCGTACATGTAACTTTGTCCAATGCTCCATGAAGTGGCAATCCACATCCATTCTCCCTACAATGAGCTTCAGTAAGCTGTTATATATATTAATCTAGAATATATAAGGTTAGCATAATTACAATCATAGATATAAAATTAAAAAGTAAGGCGTTAGAAAATTAAGACAATAGAAGTAAGTACAAATATAGGAAATGTTAAGATAGAGAAGAGTATAACTTAGAATATAAGGACTGGCATAAGAATAGATAAGTAAAGAATAGAAGATAAATCATTAAGTAAAGATTATAGTAAGATAAAAACACCTGCAGACGCATCTCATCCAAAATGTAAAAAAACAGGACTCTGATTATGTCAGAAGGACACCTTGAAAGGCAGGAGGTGGTTTTAGCCGGTAAGAGTCCGGCACTGCCCCAACCGTGTCATTCATGAGGCGGTTGGGGCGTCCATGAGGATTTCCCCTCCTGCCATAAAAAAAAAAAAAAAAAAAAAAAAAAAAAACCTAACCTCGGTCGACAGAGGCAAGGGCCTGTCTCAATAGAGCGAAGCTTTTGCTGAGCTCATCGAGAAACACTAAGACCGAGATCAAGAACGGCATTACTGAGGCACTTGACCGGCTGTTCCAGCTGGTGAAGGAAGCGGAAAGGCTCGGTAGGGCGGGGGTATCGGGAGTGGGTAAAGCTGGTTTGCGGCCCGAGGTCCCGGCTGCTGACGTCACTGTTTCGTGCCAAACCGAGCATAGCCTGGAAACCCAAATAAAAGCCCACTCTGTGTTGCTGGAGAACAATAATACAAAGATAGATGAGCTGAAAATAGCCATAGAGCAACACAGAGAGAAAATGGAAAGCACAAACGCCAACGCCGCAACGTACGCGAATGTGGCGGCGACCCAGGGGGACAGGGCGATGCAAAAGCGTACGTTGCACTCGGTCGCGGTTGCCTCGACCGTGGAGTCGGAAACAGGAGAGGAGGTGCTCGAAAGAGTTAGAAAGACCATCGATGCCAAAGAAGGATGGATAAAGGTGGAGAGGGTGAGAAAAGCCAAAAATAGGAAGGTTATAATGGGCTTTGGGTCCAAGGAAGAAAGGGAAAAGGCGAAGGACCGAATAGCGAAAGAAGGAGGAAGCCTTACCACCGAGGACGTGGAGAACAAGGATCCGCTGGTCAGGCTTGGGGATGTCCTGTCAGTAAATACTGACGAGGATATCCTCAAGGCTCTCCGGAATCAGAACGATTCTCTTTTCCGGGGCCTCGGTGAGGGGGACGACAGATCATCATCTGCCTAGCCTTTTCCCAACTATATTGGGGTCGGCTTCCAGTCAAACCGGATTTAGCTGAATACCAGTATTTTACGCGGAGCGGCTGCCTACCAGACCTCCACAACCCAGTAACTGGGTAACACGGTACTTCATGGCAAGACTGGAGTCAGATTTACTGGCTTCTGACTATCCGTAACGACTGCCAAAGATCAACAAATGACAGCCGGGACCAACGGCTTAACGTGCTTTCCGAGGCACGGAGGAAACTCGCTATGTTAAGATGGTCACCCATCCACAGACCAACCTTGGCAAGCGTTGCTTAACCTTGAATATCGACCCGTGCGGCTGTTATTATTTAGCCACGAGCTCCTCGTGAGGGGGACGACAGAATAGCTGTTAAATACAGAAGAAGAGCCAGAAACCCTCACACCACCCACGTGATCGTAAGCGTGTCGCCCAGTATCTGGAGGCGGGTGACAGAGAGAGGCCACGTATACATTGATCTCCAGCGAGTTCGAGTGGAAGACCAGACTCCACTAGTCCAGTGCACGCGTTGTCTGGGGTACGGCCATGGCAGGAAGTACTGCCAAGAGACAGCAGACGCATGCAGCCATTGTGGCGGCCCCCACCTGAGAACGGAGTGCGCGGACTGGGTAGCTGGGGAGCCACCCGCCTGCAGAAACTGTAAAAAGGCGAAACTGGCGCAGACAGATCACAATGCTTTCAACTCTGAGTGCCCAGTACGCCGCCGGTGGGACGAATTGGCCCGGTCGACCGTCGCGTATTGCTAACGCCAACGTTGTCACCACCACATATAGCTATATGCAAGCGAACCTCCAGCGGAAAAGGCTTGCAACAGTTGAGCTGCTGCTCGAGGCACAAAAACAGAGGGTAGCCGTAGCCTTGATGCAAGAGCCATACACTGGGGGAAGTAAGATGATGAAAAACCACAGGGGAGTAAGGGTCTTCCAGAGCACTGGAGATGGAGAAGGGACTGTCAAGCCCGCAATTGCTGTCTTTGATAGCAATCTTAACGTAAGGCAGTACCCAAAACTCACTACAAACAACATCGTCGTGGTGGGGATCGGGATCCAAACCAGTGCCTGGGAGATCACCTTGGCGTCCATATACTTCGAGCCGGACAAACCAGTGGAGCCCTATTTAGACCAGCTTAAAGAAATAGTGGCTAAAAATGGCTCAAAGCCCATAATCGTTGGAGGCGACGTAAATGCAAAAAGCACTTGGTGGGGCAGCCCGACGATCGACCGTAGGGGAGAGGAGGTGTGCGGAGCTCTCGGGGAGCTCGGGTTGCACATACTCAACACTGGGGAGGTGCCGACCTTCGACACAGTCAGGGGAGGACAACGCTACAGCAGCTATGTCGACATAACCGCTTGTTCGGCAAATATCCTTGACAAGGTAGCAGACTGGAAAGTCGTTGAGGGCCTCGGATCAGGTGTGCTGCTCCGGTCCGTAGAGCCATCGTGGTCGAGAGGTACCTGCAACAGAAAGAAGAGTATGAGGCGGAGGCGGCCAGAGCTCAAACCGAGAGCTGGAAGGAATTCTGCTGCAAACAGGATAGGGAAGGGGTGTGGGAGGGGATTTACATTGTCATAGGAAGGACAGCGAGTAGGGTGGAGGACCCGCCGCTGGTGAGAGATGGGGAAGTGCTGGATGCAGAAGGGTCTGCCCGATTCATAGCGGAAACCCTGTATCCAGAGGACTGCCCAGCAAATGATGACCCCCACCAAAGCCGTGTCAGACTGGAGGCGGAGAGGGTGAATGAAGGAGAAAATGGTGAGCCATGCGACCCTCCATTCACCATAGCCGAACTGAAGGCGTCGAGCGAGTCCTTCAATCCAAAAAAGGCTCCGGGAATGGACGGCCTCACAGCCGATGTGTGCTACCATGCTATCAGCAAAGAACCTGAAACTTTCCTGGCAATCCTTAACAAATGCCTCGCATATAACTACTTCCCCAAATTATGGAAAGAGGCAACAGTGGTCGTACTTCGGAAGCCAGGAAAGACAGACTACACCACACCAAAAGCGTACCGCCCAATTGGCCTGCTGCCGGTTCTCGGAAAAATTTACGAGAAGATGTTGGTGGCCCGACTCAGGTTCTACATAGCACCGAAGATGAGTACTCGCCAGTTCGGATTCATGCCACAAAGGAGTACCGAGGACTCCCTCTATACCCTCATGCAAAAAATACGCAACCATCTTAAACAAAAGAAAATAATAACACTAATATCGCTAGATATAGAGGGAGCCTTCGACAATGCCTGGTGGCCAGCCATAAGGGTCCGACTGGCTGAGGAAAAGTGTCCGGTAAACCTGAGAAGGGTTATTGACAGTTACCTGCGCGACAGGAGAGTACGGGTAAGGTACGCTGGTGCTGAACACCTGAAAAGCACGAAGAAGGGTTGCGTACAAGGCTCGATTGGGGGCCCCATTCTCTGGAACCTCGACTCGCTGATAGCATATTCTTTCGATTTTGAAGCCTTACTCGCTACTCGTTGATCGCCAAATCTTGCGATTTTAAAGCCTTATTTGCTACTCGCTGATCGCATATTTTTTCATATTTGAAGCCTTACTCGCGACTCACTGATCGCATATTCTTTCGATTTTGAAGCCTTACTCGCTACTCGTTGATCGCCAAATCTTGCGATTTTAAAGCCTTACTTGCTACTCGCTGATCGCATATTTTTTCAATTTTGAAGCCTTACTCGCGACTCGCTGAACGCATATTCTTTCGATTTTGAAGCCTTACTTGCTACTCGCTGATCGCATATTTTTTTAATTTTGAAGCTTTACTTGCGACTCGCTAATAGCATATTTTTTCAATTTTAAAGCCTTACTCGCGATTCGCTGATCGCATATTCTTTCGATTTTGAAGCCTTTCTCGCTTCTCGTTGATCGCAAAATCTTGCGATTTTAAAGCCTTACTTGCTACTCGCTGATCGCATATTCTTTCGATTTTGAAGCCTTACTCGCTACTCGTTGATCGCCAAATCTTGCGATTTTAAAACCTTACTTGCTACTCGCTGATCGCATATTTTTTCAATTTTGAAGCCTTACTCGCAACTCGCTGATCGCATATTCTTTCGATTTTGAAGCCTTACTCGCTTCTCGTTGATCGCCAAATCTTGCGATTTTAAAACCTTACTTGCTACTCGCTGATCGCAAATTTTTTCAATTTTGAAGCCATACTCGCGACTCGCTGATCGCATATTCTTTCGATTTTGAAGCCTTACTCGCTACTCGTTGATCGCCAAATCTTGCGATTTTAAAGCCGTACTTGCTTTTCGCTGGTTGCATATTTTTTCAATTTTGAAGCCTTACTCGCGACTCGCTGATCGCATATTCTTTCCATTTTGAAGCCTTACTCGCTACTCGTTGATCGCCAAATCTTGCGATTTTAAAGCCTTACTTGCTACTCGCTGATCGCATATTTTTTAAATTTTGAAGCCTTATTCGCGACTCGCTGATCGCATATTCTTTCGATTTTGAAGCCTTACTTGCTACTCGCTGATCGCATGTTTTTTCAATTTTAAAACCGTACTCGCGACTCGCTGATCGCATATTCTTTCAATTTTGAAGCCTTACTCGCTATTCGTTGATCACCAAATCTTGCGATTTTAAAACCTTACTTGCTACTCGCTGATCGCATATTTTTTCAATTTTGAAGCCTTACTCGCTACTCGTAAATCGCCAAATCTTGCGATTTTAAAGCCTTACTTGCAACTCGCTGATCGCATTATTTTTAAATTTTGAAGCCTTACTTGCGACTCGCTGATCGCATATTCTTTCGATTTTAAAGCCTTACTTGCTACTCGCTGATCGCATATTTTTTCAATTATAAAACCGTACTCGCGACTCGCTGGTCGCATATTCTTTCAATTTTGAAGCCTTACACGCTACTTGTTGATCGCCAAATCTTGCGATTTTAAAGCCTTACTTGCTACTCGCTGATCGCATATTTTTTCAATTTTGAAGCCTTATTCGCGACACGCTGATCGCATTTTCTTTAGGATTTGGAGCCTTACTCGCTACTCGTTGATCGCCAAATCTTGCGATTTTAAAGCCTTACTTGCTACTCGCTGGTCGCATATTTTTTCAATTTTGAAGCCTTACTCGCGACTCGCTGAACGCATACTCTTTCGATTTTGAAGCCTTACTTGCTACTCGCTGATCGCATATTTTTTTAATTTTGAAGCTTTACTTGCGACTCGCTAATAGCATATTTTTTCAATTTTAAAGCCTTACTCGCGACTCGCTGATCGCATATTCTTTCGATTTTGAAGCCTTTCTCGCTTCTCGTTGATCGCAAAATCTTGCGATTTTAAAGCCTTACTTGCTACTCGCTGATCGCATATTCTTTCGATTTTGAAGCCTTTCTCGCTACTCGTTGATCGCCAAATCTTGCGATTTTAAAACCTTACTTGCTACTCGCTGATCGCATATTTTTTCAATTTTGAAGCCTTACTCGCAACTCGCTGATCGCATATTCTTTCGATTTTGAAGCCTTACTCGCGACTCGTTGATCGCCAAATCTTGCGATTTTAAAACCTTACTTGCTACTCGCTGATCGCAAATTTTTTCAATTTTGAAGCCTTACTCGCGACTCGCTGATCGCATATTCTTTCGATTTTGAAGCCTTACTCGCTACTCGTTGATCACCAAATCTTGCGATTTTAAAGCCGTACTTGCTTTTCGCTGGTCGCATATTTTTTCAATTTTGAAGCCTTACTCGCGACTCGCTGATCGCATATTCTTTCGATTTTGAAGCCTTACTCGCTACTCGTTGATCGCCAAATCTTGCGATTTTAAAGCCTTACTTGCTACTCGCTGATCGCATATTTTTAAAATTTTGAAGCCTTACTCGCGACTCGCTGATCGCATATTCTTTCGATTTTAAAGCCTTTCTTGCTACTCGCTGATCGCATGTTGTTTCAATTTTAAAACTGTACCTGCGACTCGCTGATCGCATATTCTTTTAATTTTGAAGCCTTACTCGCTACTTGTTAATCGCCAAATCTTGCGATTTTAAAGCCTTCCTTGCTACTCGCTGATCGCATATTTTTTCAATTTTGAAGCCTTACTCGCGACTCGCTGATCGCATATTCTTTTGATTTTGAAGCCTTACTCGCTAATCGTTGATTGCCAAATCTTGCGATTTTAAAGCCTTACTTGCTACTCGCTGATCGCATATTTTTTCAATTTTAAAACCTTATTCGCGACTCGCTGATCGCATTTTCTTTCGATTTTGAAGCCTTACTCGCGACTCGCTGATTGCTTATTCTTTCGATTTTGAAGCCTTACTTGCTACTCGTTGATCGCCAAATCTTGCGATTTTGAAGCCTTACTTGCTACTCGCTGGTCGCATATTTTTTCAATTTTGAAGCCTTACTCGCAACTCGCTGATCGCATATTCTTTCGATTTTGAAGCCTTACTTACTACTCGTTGATCGCCAAATCTTGCGATTTAAAAGCCTTACTTGCTACTCGCTGATCGCAAATTTTTTCAATTTTGAAGCTTTACTCGCGACTCGCTGGTCGCAAATTCTTTGGATTTTGAAGCCTTACTTGCTACTCGTTGATCGTTAAATCTTGCGATTTTAAAGCCTTACTTGCTACTCGCTGATCGCATATTTTTCAATTTTGAAGCCTTACTCGCGACTCGCTGATCGCATATTCTTTCAATTTTGAAGCCTTACTTGCTACTCGTTGATCGCCAAATCTTGCGATTTTAAAGCCTTACTTGCTACTCGCTGATCGCGTATTTTTTCAATTTTGAAGCCTAACTCGCAACTCGCTGATTGCATATTCTTTCGATTTTGAAGCCTTACTCGCTAGTCGTTGATCGCCAAATCTTGCGATTTTAAAGCCTTACTTGCTACTCGCTGGTCGCATATTTTTTCAATTTTGAAGCCTTACTCGCGACTCGCTGATAGCATATTCTTTCGATTTTGAAGCCTAACTTGCTACTCGCTGATCGCATATTTTTTCAATTTTGAAGCCTTACTCGCGACTCGCTGATCGCATATTCTTTCGATTTTGAAGCCTTACTCGCTTCTCGTTGATCGCCAAATCTTGCGATTTTAAAGCCTTACTTGCTACTCGCTGATCGCATATTTTTTCAATTTTGAAGCTTTACTCGCAACTCTCTGATCGCATACTCTTTCGATTTTGAAGCCTTCCTCGCTACTCGTAGATCGCCAATCCTTGCGATTTTAAAGCCTTACTTGCTACTCGCTGGTCGCATATTTTTTTAATTTTAAAGCCTTACTTGCTACTCGCTGATTGCATATTTTTTAAATTTTGAAGCCTTAATTGCGACTCGCTGATCGCATATTTTTTCGATTTTAAAGCCTTACTTGCTTCTCTCTGATTGCATATTCTTCCGATTTTGAAGTCTTACTCACTACTCGCTGATCGCAAATTCTTTCGATTTTGAAGCCTTACTCGCGACTCGCTGATCGCATATTCTTTCGATTATGAAGCCTTACTCGCTACTCGTTGATCGCCAAATCTTGCGATTTTAAAGCCTTATTTTCTACTCGCTGATTGCATATTTTTTCAATTTTGAAGCCTTACTCGCGACTCGCTGATCGCATATTCTTTCGATTTTGAAGCCTTACTCGCGACTCGCTGATTGCTTATTCTTTCGATTTTGAAGCCTTACTTGCTACTCGTTGATCGCCAAATCTTGCGATTTTGAAGCCTTACTTGCTACTCGCTGGTCGCATATTTTTTCAATTTTGAAGCCTTACTCGCAACTCGCTGATCGCATATTCTTTCGATTTTGAAGCCTTACTTACTACTCGTTGATCGCCAAATCTTGCGATTTAAAAGCCTTACTTGCTACTCGCTGATCGCAAATTTTTTCAATTTTGAAGCTTTACTCGCGACTCGCTGGTCGCAAATTCTTTGGATTTTGAAGCCTTACTCGCTACTCGTTGATCGTTAAATCTTGCGATTTTAAAGCCTTACTTGCTACTCGCTGATCGCATATTTTTCAATTTTGAAGCCTTACTCGCGACTCGCTGATCGCATATTCTTTCAATTTTGAAGCCTTACTTGCTTCTCGTTTATCGCCAAATCTTGCGATTTTAAAGCCTTACTTGCTACTCGCTGATCGCGTATTTTTTCAATTTTGAAGCCTAACTCGCAACTCGCTGATTGCATATTCTTTCGATTTTGAAGCCTTACTCGCTAGTCGTTGATCGCCAAATCTTGCGATTTTAAAGCCTTACTTGCTACTCGCTGATCGCATATTTTTCAATTTTGAAGCCTTACTCGCGACTCGCTGATCGCATATTCTTTCAATTTTGAAGCCTTACTTGCTTCTCGTTTATCGCCAAATCTTGCTATTTTAAAGCATTACTTGCTACTCGCTGATCGCGTATTTTTTCAATTTTGAAGCTTTAATTGCGACTCGCTGATCGCAAATTCTTTGGATTTTGAAGCCTTACTCGCTACTCGTTGATCGTTAAATCTTGCGATTTTAAAGCCTTACTTGATACTCGCTAATCGCATATTTTTCAATTTTGAAGCCTTACTCGCGACTCGCTGATCGCATATTCTTTCAATTTTGAAGCCTTACTTGCTACTCGCTGATCGCCAAATCTTGCGATTTTAAAAGCCTTACTTGCTACTCGCTGATCGCATATTTTTTCAATTTTGAAGCCTAACTCGCAACTCGCTGATCGCATATTCTTTCGATTTTGAAGCCTAACTCGCTACTCGTTGATCGCCAAATCTTGCGATTTTTAAGCCTTACTTGCTACTTGTTGATCGCCAAATCTTGCGATTTTAAAGCCTTTCTTGCTACTCGCTGATCGCAAATTCTTTCGATTTTGAAGCCTTACTCGCTACTTGTTGATCGCCAAATCTTGCAATTTTAAAGCCTTACTTGCTACTCGCTGATCGCATATTTTTTCAATTTTGAAGCCGTACTCGCGACTCGCTGATCGCATATTCTTTCGATTTTGAAGCCTTACTCGCGACTCGCTGATCGCATATTTTTTCAATTTTAAAACAGTACTCGCGACTCGCTGATCGCATATTCTTTCAATTTTGAAGCCTTACTCACTACTTGTTGATCACCAAATCTTGCGATTTGAAAGCCTTATTTGCTACTCGCTGATCGCATATTCTTTCGATTTTGAAGCCTTACTCGCTACTCGTTGATCGTTAAATCTTGCGATTTTAAAGCCTTACTTGCTACTCGCTGATTGCACATTTTTTCAATTTTGAAGCCTTACTCGCCACTCGCTGATCACATATTCTTTCAATTTTGAAGCCTTACTCGCTACTCGTTTATCGCCAAATCTTGCGATTTTAAAGCGTTACTCGCGACTCGCTGATCGCATATTCTTTCGATTTTGAAGCCTTACTCGCGACTCGCTGATCACATATTGTTTCAATTTTGAAGCCTTACTCGCTACTCGTTTATCGCCAAATCTTGCGATTTTAAGCGTTACTCGCGACTCGCTGATCGCATATTCTTTCGATTTTGAAGCCTTACTCGCGACTCGCTGATCACATATTGTTTCGATTTTGAAGCCTTACTCGCTACTCGTTGATCGCCAAATCTTGCGATTTAAAGCCTTACTTGCTATTCGCTGGTTGCATATTTTTTCAATTTTGAAGCCTTACTCGCAACTCGCTGATCGCATATTCATTCGATTTTGAAGCCTTACTCACTACTCGTTGATCGCCAAATCTTGCGATTTTAAAGCCTTACTTGCTACTCGCTGATCGCATATTTTTTCAATTTTGAAGTCTTACTCGCGACTCGCTGATCGCATATTCTTTCGATTTTGAAGCCTTACTCGCTACTCGTTGATCGCCAAATCTTGCGATTTTAAAGCCTTACTTCCTACTTGCTGGTCGAATATTTTTTCAATTTTGAAGCCTTACTCGCGACTCGCTGATCGCATATCTTTCGATTTTGAAGCCTTACTCGCTACTCGTTGATTGCTAAATCTTGCGATTTTAAAGCCTTACTTGCTACTCGCTATTCGCATATTTTTTAAATTTTGAAGCCTTACTCGCGACTCGCTGATCGCAAATTCTTTCAAATTTGAAGACTTACTTGCTACGCGCTGATCGCATATTTTTTCAATTTTAAAACCGTACTCGCGACTCGCTGATCGCATATTTTTTCAATTTTGAAGCCTTACTCGCTACTTGTTGATCGCCAAATCTTGCGATTTTAAAGCCTTACTTGCTCCTCGCTGATCGCATATTTTTTCAATTTTGAAGCCTTACTCGCGACTTGCTGATCGCATATTCTTTCGATTTTGAAGCCTTACTTGCGACTCGCTGATCGCATATTCTTTCAATTTTTAAGCCTTACTCGCTACTCGTTTATCGCCAAATCTTGCGATTTTAAAGCCTTACTCGCGACTCGCTAGTCGCATATTTTTTAAATTTTGAAGCCTTACTCGCGAGTCGCTGATCGCATATTCTTTCAATTTTAAAGCTATACTTGCTACTCGCTGATCGCATATTTTTTCAATTTTAAAACCGTACTCGCGACTCGCTGATCGCATATTCTTTCAATTTTGAAGCCATACTCGCTACTAGTTGATCACCAAATCTTGCGATTTTAAAGCCTTACTTGCTACTCGCTGATCGCATATTCTTTCAATTTTGAAGCCTTACTCGCTACTCTTATCGCCAAATCTTGCGATTTTAAAGCCTTACTCGCGACTTGCTGATCGCATATTCTTTCGATTTTGAAGCCTAACTCGCTACTCGTTGATCGCCAAATCTTGCGATTTTAAAGCCTTACTTGCTACTCGCTGATCGCATATTTTTTCAATTTTGAAGCCTTACTCGCGACTCGCTGATCGCATATTCTATCGATTTTGAAGCCTTACTCAATACTCGTTGATCGCCAAATCTTGCGATTTTTAAGCCTTACTTGCTACTCGCTGGTCGCATATTTTTTTAATTTTGAAGCCTTACTCGCTACTCGTTGATCGCCAAATCTTGCGATTTTAAAGCCTTACTTGCTACTCGCTGATCGCATATTTTTTCAATTTTGAAGCCTTACTCGCGACTCGCTGATCGCATATTCTATCGATTTTGAAGCCTTACTCGCTACTCGTTGATCGCCAAATCTTGCGATTTTAAAGCCTTACTTGCTACTCGCTGGTCGCATATTTTTTAAATTTTGAAGCCTTACTCGCGACTCGCTGATCGCATATTCTTTCAATTTTAAAGCTTTACTTGCTACTCGCTGATCGCATATTTTTTCAATTTTAAAACCGTACTCGCGACTCGCTGATCGCATATTCTTTCAATTTTGAAGCCAAACTCGCTACTTGTTGATCACCAAATCTTGCGATTTTAAAGCCTTACTTGCTACTCGCTGATCGCATATTCTTTCAATTTTGAAGCCTTACTCGCTACTCTTATCGCCAAATCTTGCGATTTAAAAGCACTACTCGCGACTCGCTGATCGCATATTTTTTCAATTTTGAAGCCTTACTCGCAACTCGCTGATCGCATATTCTTTCGATTTTGAAATCTTAGGTACTCGCTACTTGTTGATCGCCAAATCTTGCGATTTTAAAGCCTTACTTGCTACTCGCTGATCGCATATTCTTTCAATTTTGAAGCCTTACTCGCTAATTGTTGATCACCAAATCTTGCGATTTTAAAGCCTTACTTGCTACTCGCTGATCGCATATTTTTTCAATTTTGAAGCCTTACTCGCGACTCGCTGATCGCATATTCATTCGATTTTGAAGCCTTACTCGCTACTCGTTGATCGCCAAATCTTGCGATTTTACAGCCTTACTTGCTACTCGCTGGTCGCATATTTTTTCAATTTTGAAGCCTTACTCGCAACTCGCTGATCGCATATTCTTTCGATTTTGAAGCCTTACTTGCTACTCGCTGATCGCATATTCTTTCAATTTTGAAGCCTTACTCGCTACTCTTATCGCCAAATCTTGCGATTTTAAAGCCTTACTTGCTACTCGCTGATCGCATATTCTTTCAATTTTGAAGCCTTACTCGCTAATTGTTGATCACCAAATCTTGCGATTTTAAAGCCTTACTTGCTACTCGCTGATCGCATATTTTTTCAATTTTGAAGCCTTACTCGCGACTCGCTGATCGCATATTCATTCGATTTTGAAGCCTTACTCGCTACTCGTTGATCGCCAAATCTTGCGATTTTAAAGCCTTACTTGCTACTCGCTGGTCGCATATTTTTTCAATTTTGAAGCCTTACTCGCGACTCGCTGATCGCAAATTCTTTCAAATTTGAAGACTTACTTGCTACGCGCTGATCGCATATTTTTTCAATTTTAAAACCGTACTCGCGACTCGCTGATCGCATATTTTTTCAATTTTGAAGCCTTACTCGCTACTTGTTGATCGCCAAATCTTGCGATTTTAAAGCCTTACTTGCTCGTCGCTGATCGCATATTTTTTCAATTTTGAAGCCTTACTCGCGACTTGCTGATCGCATATTCTTTCGATTTTGAAGCCTTACTCGCGACTCGCTGATCGCATATTCCTTCAATTTTTAAGCCTTACTCGCTACTCGTTTATCGCCAAATCTTGCGATTTTAAAGCCTTACTCGCGACTCGCTAGTCGCATATTTTTTAAATTTTGAAGCCTTACTCGCGAGTCGCTGATCGCATATTCTTTCAATTTTAAAGCTATACTTGCTACTCGCTGATCGCATATTTTTTCAATTTTAAAACCGTACTCGCGACTCGCTGATCGCATATTCTTTCAATTTTGAAGCCATACTCGCTACTAGTTGATCACCAAATCTTGCGATTTTAAAGCCTTACTTGCTACTCGCTGATCGCATATTCTTTCAATTTTGAAGCCTTACTCGCTACTCTTATCGCCAAATCTTGCGATTTTAAAGCCTTACTCGCGACTTGCTGATCGCATATTCTTTCGATTTTGAAGCCTAACTCGCTACTCGTTGATCGCCAAATCTTGCGATTTTAAAGCCTTACTTGCTACTCGCTGATCGCATATTTTTTCAATTTTGAAGCCTTACTCGCGACTCGCTGATCGCATATTCTATCGATTTTGAAGCCTTATTCAATACTCGTTGATCACCAAATCTTGCGATTTTTAAGCCTTACTTGCTACTCGCTGGTCGCATATTTTTTTAATTTTGAAGCCTTACTCGCTACTCGTTGATCGCCAAATCTTGCGATTTTAAAGCCTTACTTGCTACTCGCTGATCGCATATTTTTTCAATTTTGAAGCCTTACTCGCGACTCGCTGATCGCATATTCTATCGATTTTGAAGCCTTACTCGCTACTCGTTGATCGCCAAATCTTGCGATTTTAAAGCCTTACTTGCTACTCGCTGGTCGCATATTTTTTAAATTTTGAAGCCTTACTCGCGACTCGCTGATCGCATATTCTTTCAATTTTAAAGCTTTACTTGCTACTCGCTGATCGCATATTTTTTCAATTTTAAAACCGTACTCGCGACTCGCTGATCGCATATTCTTTCAATTTTGAAGCCAAACTCGCTACTTGTTGATCACCAAATCTTGCGATTTTAAAGCCTTACTTGCTACTCGCTGATCGCATATTCTTTCAATTTTGAAGCCTTACTCGCTACTCTTATCGCCAAATCTTGCGATTTAAAAGCACTACTCGCGACTCGCTGATCGCATATTTTTTCAATTTTGAAGCCTTACTCGCAACTCGCTGATCGCATATTCTTTCGATTTTGAAATCTTAGGTACTCGCTACTTGTTGATCGCCAAATCTTGCGATTTTAAAGCCTTACTTGCTACTCGCTGATCGCATATTCTTTCAATTTTGAAGCCTTACTCGCTAATTGTTGATCACCAAATCTTGCGATTTTAAAGCCTTACTTGCTACTCGCTGATCGCATATTTTTTTTAATTTTGAAGCCTTACTCGCGACTCGCTGATCGCATATTCATTCGATTTTGAAGCCTTACTCGCTACTCGTTGATCGCCAAATCTTGCGATTTTAAAGCCTTACTTGCTACTCGCTGTTCGCATATTTTTTCAATTTTGAAGCCTTACTCGCAACTCGCTGATCGCATATTCTTTCGATTTTGAAGCCTTACTTGCTACTCGCTGATCGCATATTCTTTCAATTTTGAAGCCTTACTCGCTACTCTTATCGCCAAATCTTGCGATTTTAAAGCCTTACTCGCGACTTGCTGATCGCATATTCTTTCGATTTTGAAGCCTAACTCGCTACTCGTTGATCGCCAAATCTTGCGATTTTAAAGTCTTACTTGCTACTCGCTGATCGCATATTTTTTCAATTTTGAAGCCTTACTCGCGACTCGCTGATCGCATATTCTATCGATTTTGAAGCCTTACTCAATACTCGTTGATCGCCAAATCTTGCGATTTTTAAGCCTTACTTGCTACTCGCTGGTCGCATATTTTTTTAATTTTGAAGCCTTACTCGCTACTCGTTGATCGCCAAATCTTGCGATTTTAAAGCCTTACTTGCTACTCGCTGATCGCATATTTTTTCAATTTTGAAGCCTTACTCGCGACTCGCTGATCGCATATTCTATCGATTTTGAAGCCTTACTCGCTACTCGTTGATCGCCAAATCTTGCGATTTTAAAGCCTTACTTGCTACTCGCTGGTCGCATATTTTTTAAATTTTGAAGCCTTACTCGCGACTCGCTGATCGCATATTCTTTCAATTTTAAAGCTTTACTTGCTACTCGCTGATCGCATATTTTTTCAATTTTAAAACTGTACTCGCGACTCGCTGATCGCATATTCTTTCAATTTTGAAGCCAAACTCGCTACTTGTTGATCACCAAATCTTGCGATTTTAAAGCCTTACTTGCTACTCGCTGATCGCATATTCTTTCAATTTTGAAGCCTTACTCGCTACTCTTATCGCCAAATCTTGCGATTTAAAAGCACTACTCGCGACTCGCTGATCGCATATTTTTTCAATTTTGAAGCCTTACTCGCAACTCGCTGATCGCATATTCTTTCGATTTTGAAATCTTAGGTACTCGCTACTTGTTGATCGCCAAATCTTGCGATTTTAAAGCCTTACTTGCTACTCGCTGATCGCATATTCTTTCAATTTTGAAGCCTTACTCGCTAATTGTTGATCACCAAATCTTGCGATTTTAAAGCCTTACTTGCTACTCGCTGATCGCATATTTTTTCAATTTTGAAGCCTTACTTGCGACTCGCTGATCGCATATTCATTCGATTTTGAAGCCTTACTCGCTACTCGTTGATCGCCAAATCTTGCGATTTTAAAGCCTTACTTGCTACTCGCTGGTCGCATATTTTTTCAATTTTGAAGCCTTACTCGCAACTCGCTGATCGCATATTCTTTCGATTTTGAAGCCTTACTTGCTACTCGCTGATCGCATATTCTTTCAATTTTGAAGCCTTACTCGCTACTCTTATCGCCAAATCTTGCGATTTTAAAGTTTTACTTGCTACTCGCTGGTCGCATATTTTTTTAATTTTGAAGCCTTACTCGCTACTCGTTGATCGCCAAATCTTGCGATTTTAAAGCCTTACTTGCTACTCGCTGATCGCATATTTTTTCAATTTTGAAGCCTTACTCGCGACTCGCTGATCGCATATTCTATCGATTTTGAAGCCTTACTCGCTACTCGTTGATCGCCAAATCTTGCGATTTTAAAGCCTTACTTGCTACTCGCTGGTCGCATATTTTTTAAATTTTGAGGCCTTACTCGCGACTCGCTGATCGCATATTCTTTCAATTTTAAAGCTTTACTTGCTACTCGCTGATCGCATATTTTTTCAATTTTAAAACCGTACTCGCGACTCGCTGATCGCATATTCTTTCAATTTTGAAGCCAAACTCGCTACTTGTTGATCACCAAATCTTGCGATTTTAAAGCCTTACTTGCTACTCGCTGATCGCATATTCTTTCAATTTTGAAGCCTTACTCGCTACTCTTATCGCCAAATCTTGCGATTTAAAAGCACTACTCGCGACTCGCTGATCGCATATTTTTTCAATTTTGAAGCCTTACTCGCAACTCGCTGATCGCATATTCTTTCGATTTTGAAATCTTAGGTACTCGCTACTTGTTGATCGCCAAATCTTGCGATTTTAAAGCCTTACTTGCTACTCGCTGATCGCATATTCTTTCAATTTTGAAGCCTTACTCGCTAATTGTTGATCACCAAATCTTGCGATTTTAAAGCCTTACTTGCTACTCGCTGATCGCATATTTTTTCAATTTTGAAGCCTTACTCGCGACTCGCTGATCGCATATTCATTCGATTTTGAAGCCTTACTCGCTACTCGTTGATCGCCAAATCTTGCGATTTTAAAGCCTTACTTGCTACTCGCTGGTCGCATATTTTTTCAATTTTGAAGCCTTACTCGCGACTCGCTGATCGCAAATTCTTTCAAATTTGAAGACTTACTTGCTACGCGCTGATCGCATATTTTTTCAATTTTAAAACCGTACTCGCGACTCGCTGATCGCATATTTTTTCAATTTTGAAGCCTTACTCGCTACTTGTTGATCGCCAAATCTTGCGATTTTAAAGCCTTACTTGCTCGTCGCTGATCGCATATTTTTTCAATTTTGAAGCCTTACTCGCGACTTGCTGATCGCATATTCTTTCGATTTTGAAGCCTTACTCGCGACTCGCTGATCGCATATTCTTTCAATTTTTAAGCCTTACTCGCTACTCGTTTATCGCCAAATCTTGCGATTTTAAAGCCTTACTCGCGACTCGCTAGTCGCATATTTTTTAAATTTTGAAGCCTTACTCGCGAGTCGCTGATCGCATATTCTTTCAATTTTAAAGCTATACTTGCTACTCGCTGATCGCATATTTTTTCAATTTTAAAACCGTACTCGCGACTCGCTGATCGCATATTCTTTCAATTTTGAAGCCATACTCGCTACTAGTTGATCACCAAATCTTGCGATTTTAAAGCCTTACTTGCTACTCGCTGATCGCATATTTTTAAAATTTTGAAGCCTTACTCGCGACTCGCTGATCGCATATTCTTTCGATTTTAAAGCCTTTCTTGCTACTCGCTGATCGCATGTTGTTTCAATTTTAAAACTGTACTCGCGACTCGCTGATCGCATATTCTTTTAATTTTGAAGCCTTACTCGCTACTTGTTAATCGCCAAATCTTGCGATTTTAAAGCCTTCCTTGCTACTCGCTGATCGCATATTTTTTCAATTTTGAAGCCTTACTCGCGACTCGCTGATCGCATATTCTTTTGATTTTGAAGCCTTACTCGTTAATCGTTGATTGCCAAATCTTGCGATTTTAAAGCCTTACTTGCTACTCGCTGATCGCATATTTTTTCAATTTTAAAACCTTATTCGCGACTCGCTGATCGCATTTTCTTTCGATTTTGAAGCCTTACTCGCGACTCGCTGATTGCTTATTCTTTCGATTTTGAAGCCTTACTTGCTACTCGTTGATCGCCAAATCTTGCGATTTTGAAGCCTTACTTGCTACTCGCTGGTCGCATATTTTTTCAATTTTGAAGCCTTACTCGCAACTCGCTGATCGCATATTCTTTCGATTTTGAAGCCTTACTTACTACTCGTTGATCGCCAAATCTTGCGATTTAAAAGCCTTACTTGCTACTCGCTGATCGCAAATTTTTTCAATTTTGAAGCTTTACTCGCGACTCGCTGGTCGCAAATTCTTTGGATTTTGAAGCCTTACTCGCTACTCGTTGATCGTTAAATCTTGCGATTTTAAAGCCTTACTTGCTACTCGCTGATCGCATATTTTTCAATTTTGAAGCCTTACTCGCGACTCGCTGATCGCATATTCTTTCAATTTTGAAGCCTTACTTGCTACTCGTTGATCGCCAAATCTTGCGATTTTAAAGCCTTACTTGCTACTCGCTGATCGCGTATTTTTTCAATTTTGAAGCCTAACTCGCAACTCGCTGATTGCATATTCTTTCGATTTTGAAGCCTTACTCGCTAGTCGTTGATCGCCAAATCTTGCGATTTTAAAGCCTTACTTGCTACTCGCTGGTCGCATATTTTTTCAATTTTGAAGCCTTACTCGCGACTCGCTGATAGCATATTCTTTCGATTTTGAAGCCTAACTTGCTACTCGCTGATCGCATATTTTTTCAATTTTGAAGCCTTACTCGCGACTCGCTGATCGCATATTCTTTCGATTTTGAAGCCTTACTCGCTTCTCGTTGATCGCCAAATCTTGCGATTTTAAAGCCTTACTTGCTACTCGCTGATCGCATATTTTTTCAATTTTGAAGCTTTACTCGCAACTCTCTGATCGCATACTCTTTCGATTTTGAAGCCTTCCTCGCTACTCGTAGATCGCCAATCCTTGCGATTTTAAAGCCTTACTTGCTACTCGCTGGTCGCATATTTTTTTAATTTTAAAGCCTTACTTGCTACTCGCTGATTGCATGTTTTTTAAATTTTGAAGCCTTAATTGCGACTCGCTGATCGCATATTTTTTCGATTTTAAAGCCTTACTTGCTTCTCTCTGATTGCATATTCTTCCGATTTTGAAGTCTTACTCACTACTCGCTGATCGCAAATTCTTTCGATTTTGAAGCCTTACTCGCGACTCGCTGATCGCATATTCTTTCGATTATGAAGCCTTACTCGCTACTCGTTGATCGCCAAATCTTGCGATTTTAAAGCCTTATTTTCTACTCGCTGATTGCATATTTTTTCAATTTTGAAGCCTTACTCGCGACTCGCTGATCGCATATTCTTTCGATTTTGAAGCCTTACTCGCGACTCGCTGATTGCTTATTCTTTCGATTTTGAAGCCTTACTTGCTACTCGTTGATCGCCAAATCTTGCGATTTTGAAGCCTTACTTGCTACTCGCTGGTCGCATATTTTTTCAATTTTGAAGCCTTACTCGCAACTCGCTGATCGCATATTCTTTCGATTTTGAAGCCTTACTTACTACTCGTTGATCGCCAAATCTTGCGATTTAAAAGCCTTACTTGCTACTCGCTGATCGCAAATTTTTTCAATTTTGAAGCTTTACTCGCGACTCGCTGGTCGCAAATTCTTTGGATTTTGAAGCCTTACTCGCTACTCGTTGATCGTTAAATCTTGCGATTTTAAAGCCTTACTTGCTACTCGCTGATCGCATATTTTTCAATTTTGAAGCCTTACTCGCGACTCGCTGATCGCATATTCTTTCAATTTTGAAGCCTTACTTGCTTCTCGTTTATCGCCAAATCTTGCGATTTTAAAGCCTTACTTGCTACTCGCTGATCGCGTATTTTTTCAATTTTGAAGCCTAACTCGCAACTCGCTGATTGCATATTCTTTCGATTTTGAAGCCTTACTCGCTAGTCGTTGATCGCCAAATCTTGCGATTTTAAAGCCTTACTTGCTACTCGCTGATCGCATATTTTTCAATTTTGAAGCCTTACTCGCGACTCGCTGATCGCATATTCTTTCAATTTTGAAGCCTTACTTGCTTCTCGTTTATCGCCAAATCTTGCTATTTTAAAGCATTACTTGCTACTCGCTGATCGCGTATTTTTTCAATTTTGAAGCTTTAATTGCGACTCGCTGATCGCAAATTCTTTGGATTTTGAAGCCTTACTCGCTACTCGTTGATCGTTAAATCTTGCGATTTTAAAGCCTTACTTGCTACTCGCTGATCGCATATTTTTTCAATTTTGAAGCTTTACTCGCAACTCTCTGATCGCATACTCTTTCGATTTTGAAGCCTTCCTCGCTACTCGTAGATCGCCAATCCTTGCGATTTTAAAGCCTTACTTGCTACTCGCTGGTCGCATATTTTTTTAATTTTAAAGCCTTACTTGCTACTCGCTGATTGCATATTTTTTAAATTTTGAAGCCTTAATTGCGACTCGCTGATCGCATATTTTTTCGATTTTAAAGCCTTACTTGCTTCTCTCTGATTGCATATTCTTCCGATTTTGAAGTCTTACTCACTACTCGCTGATCGCAAATTCTTTCGATTTTGAAGCCTTACTCGCGACTCGCTGATCGCATATTCTTTCGATTATGAAGCCTTACTCGCTACTCGTTGATCGCCAAATCTTGCGATTTTAAAGCCTTATTTTCTACTCGCTGATTGCATATTTTTTCAATTTTGAAGCCTTACTCGCGACTCGCTGATCGCATATTCTTTCGATTTTGAAGCCTTACTCGCGACTCGCTGATTGCTTATTCTTTCGATTTTGAAGCCTTACTTGCTACTCGTTGATCGCCAAATCTTGCGATTTTGAAGCCTTACTTGCTACTCGCTGGTCGCATATTTTTTCAATTTTGAAGCCTTACTCGCAACTCGCTGATCGCATATTCTTTCGATTTTGAAGCCTTACTTACTACTCGTTGATCGCCAAATCTTGCGATTTAAAAGCCTTACTTGCTACTCGCTGATCGCAAATTTTTTCAATTTTGAAGCTTTACTCGCGACTCGCTGGTCGCAAATTCTTTGGATTTTGAAGCCTTACTCGCTACTCGTTGATCGTTAAATCTTGCGATTTTAAAGCCTTACTTGCTACTCGCTGATCGCATATTTTTCAATTTTGAAGCCTTACTCGCGACTCGCTGATCGCATATTCTTTCAATTTTGAAGCCTTACTTGCTTCTCGTTTATCGCCAAATCTTGCGATTTTAAAGCCTTACTTGCTACTCGCTGATCGCGTATTTTTTCAATTTTGAAGCCTAACTCGCAACTCGCTGATTGCATATTCTTTCGATTTTGAAGCCTTACTCGCTAGTCGTTGATCGCCAAATCTTGCGATTTTAAAGCCTTACTTGCTACTCGCTGATCGCATATTTTTCAATTTTGAAGCCTTACTCGCGACTCGCTGATCGCATATTCTTTCAATTTTGAAGCCTTACTTGCTTCTCGTTTATCGCCAAATCTTGCTATTTTAAAGCATTACTTGCTACTCGCTGATCGCGTATTTTTTCAATTTTGAAGCTTTAATTGCGACTCGCTGATCGCAAATTCTTTGGATTTTGAAGCCTTACTCGCTACTCGTTGATCGTTAAATCTTGCGATTTTAAAGCCTTACTTGATACTCGCTAATCGCATATTTTTCAATTTTGAAGCCTTACTCGCGACTCGCTGATCGCATATTCTTTCAATTTTGAAGACTTACTTGCTACTCGCTGATCGCCAAATCTTGCGATTTTAAAAGCCTTACTTGCTACTCGCTGATCGCATATTTTTTCAATTTTGAAGCCTAACTCGCAACTCGCTGATCGCATATTCTTTCGATTTTGAAGCCTAACTCGCTACTCGTTGATCGCCAAATCTTGCGATTTTTAAGCCTTACTTGCTACTTGTTGATCGCCAAATCTTGCGATTTTAAAGCCTTTCTTGCTACTCGCTGATCGCAAATTCTTTCGATTTTGAAGCCTTACTCGCTACTTGTTGATCGCCAAATCTTGCAATTTTAAAGCCTTACTTGCTACTCGCTGATCGCATATTTTTTCAATTTTGAAGCCGTACTCGCGACTCGCTGATCGCATATTCTTTCGATTTTGAAGCCTTACTCGCGACTCGCTGATCGCATATTTTTTCAATTTTAAAACAGTACTCGCGACTCGCTGATCGCATATTCTTTCAATTTTGAAGCCTTACTCGCTACTTGTTGATCACCAAATCTTGCGATTTGAAAGCCTTATTTGCTACTCGCTGATCGCATATTCTTTCGATTTTGAAGCCTTACTCGCTACTCGTTGATCGTTAAATCTTGTGATTTTAAAGCCTTACTTGCTACTCGCTGATTGCACATTTTTTCAATTTTGAAGCCTTACTCGCCACTCGCTGATCACATATTCTTTCAATTTTGAAGCCTTACTCGCTACTCGTTTATCGCCAAATCTTGCGATTTTAAAGCGTTACTCGCGACTCGCTGATCGCATATTCTTTCGATTTTGAAGCCTTACTCGCGACTCGCTGATCACATATTGTTTCAATTTTGAAGCCTTACTCGCTACTCGTTTATCGCCAAATCTTGCGATTTTAAGCGTTACTCGCGACTCGCTGATCGCATATTCTTTCGATTTTGAAGCCTTACTCGCGACTCGCTGATCACATATTGTTTCGATTTTGAAGCCTTACTCGCTACTCGTTGATCGCCAAATCTTGCGATTTGAAGCCTTACTTGCTATTCGCTGGTTGCATATTTTTTCAATTTTGAAGCCTTACTCGCAACTCGCTGATCGCATATTCATTCGATTTTGAAGCCTTACTCACTACTCGTTGATCGCCAAATCTTGCGATTTTAAAGCCTTACTTGCTACTCGCTGATCGCATATTTTTTCAATTTTGAAGTCTTACTCGCGACTCGCTGATCGCATATTCTTTCGATTTTGAAGCCTTACTCGCTACTCGTTGATCGCCAAATCTTGCGATTTTAAAGCCTTACTTCCTACTTGCTGGTCAAATATTTTTTCAATTTTGAAGCCTTACTCGCGACTCGCTGATCGCATATCTTTCGATTTTGAAGCCTTACTCGCTACTCGTTGATTGCTAAATCTTGCGATTTTAAAGCCTTACTTGCTACTCGCTATTCGCATATTTTTTAAATTTTGAAGCCTTACTCGCGACTCGCTGATCGCAAATTCTTTCAAATTTGAAGACTTACTTGCTACGCGCTGATCGCATATTTTTTCAATTTTAAAACCGTACTCGCGACTCGCTGATCGCATATTTTTTCAATTTTGAAGCCTTACTCGCTACTTGTTGATCGCCAAATCTTGCGATTTTAAAGCCTTACTTGCTCCTCGCTGATCGCATATTTTTTCAATTTTGAAGCCTTACTCGCGACTTGCTGATCGCATATTCTTTCGATTTTGAAGCCTTACTCGCGACTCGCTGATCGCATATTCTTTCAATTTTTAAGCCTTACTCGCTACTCGTTTATCGCCAAATCTTGCGATTTTAAAGCCTTACTCGCGACTCGCTAGTCGCATATTTTTTAAATTTTGAAGCCTTACTCGCGAGTCGCTGATCGCATATTCTTTCAATTTTAAAGCTATACTTGCTACTCGCTGATCGCATATTTTTTCAATTTTAAAACCGTACTCGCGACTCGCTGATCGCATATTCTTTCAATTTTGAAGCCATACTCGCTACTAGTTGATCACCAAATCTTGCGATTTTAAAGCCTTACTTGCTACTCGCTGATCGCATATTCTTTCAATTTTGAAGCCTTACTCGCTACTCTTATCGCCAAATCTTGCGATTTTAAAGCCTTACTCGCGACTTGCTGATCGCATATTCTTTCGATTTTGAAGCCTAACTCGCTACTCGTTGATCGCCAAATCTTGCGATTTTAAAGCCTTACTTGCTACTCGCTGATCGCATATTTTTTCAATTTTGAAGCCTTACTCGCGACTCGCTGATCGCATATTCTATCGATTTTGAAGCCTTACTCAATACTCGTTGATCGCCAAATCTTGCGATTTTTAAGCCTTACTTGCTACTCGCTGGTCGCATATTTTTTTAATTTTGAAGCCTTACTCGCTACTCGTTGATCGCCAAATCTTGCGATTTTAAAGCCTTACTTGCTACTCGCTGATCGCATATTTTTTCAATTTTGAAGCCTTACTCGCGACTCGCTGATCGCATATTCTATCGATTTTGAAGCCTTACTCGCTACTCGTTGATCGCAAAATCTTGCGATTTTAAAGCCTTACTTGCTACTCGCTGGTCGCATATTTTTTAAATTTTGAAGCCTTACTCGCGACTCGCTGATCGCATATTCTTTCAATTTTAAAGCTTTACTTGCTACTCGCTGATCGCATATTTTTTCAATTTTAAAACCGTACTCGCGACTCGCTGATCGCATATTCTTTCAATTTTGAAGCCAAACTCGCTACTTGTTGATCACCAAATCTTGCGATTTTAAAGCCTTACTTGCTACTCGCTGATCGCATATTCTTTCAATTTTGAAGCCTTACTCGCTACTCTTATCGCCAAATCTTGCGATTTAAAAGCACTACTCGCGACTCGCTGATCGCATATTTTTTCAATTTTGAAGCCTTACTCGCAACTCGCTGATCGCATATTCTTTCGATTTTGAAATCTTAGGTACTCGCTACTTGTTGATCGCCAAATCTTGCGATTTTAAAGCCTTACTTGCTACTCGCTGATCGCATATTCTTTCAATTTTGAAGCCTTACTCGCTAATTGTTGATCACCAAATCTTGCGATTTTAAAGCCTTACTTGCTACTCGCTGATCGCATATTTTTTCAATTTTGAAGCCTTACTCGCGACTCGCTGATCGCATATTCATTCGATTTTGAAGCCTTACTCGCTACTCGTTGATCGCCAAATCTTGCGATTTTAAAGCCTTACTTGCTACTCGCTGGTCGCATATTTTTTCAATTTTGAAGCCTTACTCGCAACTCGCTGATCGCATATTCTTTCGATTTTGAAGCCTTACTTGCTACTCGCTGATCGCATATTCTTTCAATTTTGAAGCCTTACTCGCTACTCTTATCGCCAAATCTTGCGATTTTAAAGCCTTACTCGCGACTTGCTGATCGCATATTCTTTCGATTTTGAAGCCTAACTCGCTACTCGTTGATCGCCAAATCTTGCGATTTTAAAGCCTTACTTGCTACTCGCTGATCGCATATTTTTTCAATTTTGAAGCCTTACTCGCGACTCGCTGATCGCATATTCTATCGATTTTGAAGCCTTACTCAATACTCGTTGATCGCCAAATCTTGCGATTTTTAAGCCTTACTTGCTACTCGCTGGTCGCATATTTTTTTAATTTTGAAGCCTTACTCGCTACTCGTTGATCGCCAAATCTTGCGATTTTAAAGCCTTACTTGCTACTCGCTGATCGCATATTTTTTCAATTTTGAAGCCTTACTCGCGACTCGCTGATCGCATATTCTATCGATTTTGAAGCCTTACTCGCTACTCGTTGATCGCCAAATCTTGCGATTTTAAAGCCTTACTTGCTACTCGCTGGTCGCATATTTTTTAAATTTTGAAGCCTTACTCGCGACTCGCTGATCGCATATTCTTTCAATTTTAAAGCTTTACTTGCTACTCGCTGATCGCATATTTTTTCAATTTTAAAACCGTACTCGCGACTCGCTGATCGCATATTCTTTCAATTTTGAAGCCAAACTCGCTACTTGTTGATCACCAAATCTTGCGATTTTAAAGCCTTACTTGTTACTCGCTGATCGCATATTCTTTCAATTTTGAAGCCTTACTCGCTACTCTTATCGCCAAATCTTGCGATTTAAAAGCACTACTCGCGACTCGCTGATCGCATATTTTTTCAATTTTGAAGCCTTACTCGCAACTCGCTGATCGCATATTCTTTCGATTTTGAAATCTTAGGTACTCGCTACTTGTTGATCGCCAAATCTTGCGATTTTAAAGCCTTACTTGCTACTCGCTGATCGCATATTCTTTCAATTTTGAAGCCTTACTCGCTAATTGTTGATCACCAAATCTTGCGATTTTAAAGCCTTACTTGCTACTCGCTGATCGCATATTTTTTCAATTTTGAAGCCTTACTTGCGACTCGCTGATCGCATATTCATTCGATTTTGAAGCCTTACTCGCTACTCGTTGATCGCCAAATCTTGCGATTTTAAAGCCTTACTTGCTACTCGCTGGTCGCATATTTTTTCAATTTTGAAGCCTTACTCGCAACTCGCTGATCGCATATTCTTTCGATTTTGAAGCCTTACTTGCTACTCGCTGATCGCATATTCTTTCAATTTTGAAGCCTTACTCGCTACTCTTATCGCCAAATCTTGCGATTTTAAAGCCTTACTTGCTACTCGCTGGTCGCATATTTTTTTAATTTTGAAGCCTTACTCGCTACTCGTTGATCGCCAAATCTTGCGATTTTAAAGCCTTACTTGCTACTCGCTGATCGCATATTTTTTCAATTTTGAAGCCTTACTCGCGACTCGCTGATCGCATATTCTATCGATTTTGAAGCCTTACTCGCTACTCGTTGATCGCCAAATCTTGCGATTTTAAAGCCTTACTTGCTACTCGCTGGTCGCATATTTTTTAAATTTTGAAGCCTTACTCGCGACTCGCTGATCGCATATTCTTTCAATTTTAAAGCTTTACTTGCTACTCGCTGATCGCATATTTTTTCAATTTTAAAACCGTACTCGCGACTCGCTGATCGCATATTCTTTCAATTTTGAAGCCAAACTCGCTACTTGTTGATCACCAAATCTTGCGATTTTAAAGCCTTACTTGCTACTCGCTGATCGCATATTCTTTCAATTTTGAAGCCTTACTCGCTACTCTTATCGCCAAATCTTGCGATTTAAAAGCACTACTCGCGACTCGCTGATCGCATATTTTTTCAATTTTGAAGCCTTACTCGCAACTCGCTGATCGCATATTCTTTCGATTTTGAAATCTTAGGTACTCGCTACTTGTTGATCGCCAAATCTTGCGATTTTAAAGCCTTACTTGCTACTCGCTGATCGCATATTCTTTCAATTTTGAAGCCTTACTCGCTAATTGTTGATCACCAAATCTTGCGATTTTAAAGCCTTACTTGCTACTCGCTGATCGCATATTTTTTCAATTTTGAAGCCTTACTTGCGACTCGCTGATCGCATATTCATTCGATTTTGAAGCCTTACTCGCTACTCGTTGATCGCCAAATCTTGCGATTTTAAAGCCTTACTTGCTACTCGCTGGTCGCATATTTTTTCAATTTTGAAGCCTTACTCGCAACTCGCTGATCGCATATTCTTTCGATTTTGAAGCCTTACTTGCTACTCGCTGATCGCATATTCTTTCAATTTTGAAGCCTTACTCGCTACTCTTATCGCCAAATCTTGCGATTTTAAAGCCTTACTTGCTACTCGCTGGTCGCATATTTTTTTAATTTTGAAGCCTTACTCGCTACTCGTTGATCGCCAAATCTTGCGATTTTAAAGCCTTACTTGCTACTCGCTGATCGCATATTTTTTCAATTTTGAAGCCTTACTCGCGACTCGCTGATCGCATATTCTATCGATTTTGAAGCCTTACTCGCTACTCGTTGATCGCCAAATCTTGCGATTTTAAAGCCTTACTTGCTACTCGCTGGTCGCATATTTTTTAAATTTTGAAACCTTACTCGCGACTCGCTGATCGCATATTCTTTCAATTTTAAAGCTTTACTTGCTACTCGCTGATCGCATATTTTTTCAATTTTAAAACCGTACTCGCGACTCGCTGATCGCATATTCTTTCAATTTTGAAGCCAAACTCGCTACTTGTTGATCACCAAATCTTGCGATTTTAAAGCCTTACTTGCTACTCGCTGATCGCATATTCTTTCAATTTTGAAGCCTTACTCGCTACTCTTATCGCCAAATCTTGCGATTTAAAAGCACTACTCGCGACTCGCTGATCGCATATTTTTTCAATTTTGAAGCCTTACTCGCAACTCGCTGATCGCATATTCTTTCGATTTTGAAATCTTAGGTACTCGCTACTTGTTGATCGCCAAATCTTGCGATTTTAAAGCCTTACTTGCTACTCGCTGATCGCATATTCTTTCAATTTTGAAGCCTTACTCGCTAATTGTTGATCACCAAATCTTGCGATTTTAAAGCCTTACTTGCTACTCGCTGATCGCATATTTTTTCAATTTTGAAGCCTTACTCGCGACTCGCTGATCGCATATTCATTCGATTTTGAAGCCTTACTCGCTACTCGTTTATCGCCAAATCTTGCGATTTTAAAGCCTTACTTGCTACTCGCTGGTCGCATATTTTTTCAATTTTGAAGCCTTACTCGCGACTCGCTGATCGCAAATTCTTTCAAATTTGAAGACTTACTTGCTACGCGCTGATCGCATATTTTTTCAATTTTAAAACCGTACTCGCGACTCGCTGATCGCATATTTTTTCAATTTTGAAGCCTTACTCGCTACTTGTTGATCGCCAAATCTTGCGATTTTAAAGCCTTACTTGCTCGTCGCTGATCGCATATTTTTTCAATTTTGAAGCCTTACTCGCGACTTGCTGATCGCATATTCTTTCGATTTTGAAGCCTTACTCGCGACTCGCTGATCGCATATTCTTTCAATTTTTAAGCCTTACTCGCTACTCGTTTATCGCCAAATCTTGCGATTTTAAAGCCTTACTCGCGACTCGCTAGTCGCATATTTTTTAAATTTTGAAGCCTTACTCGCGAGTCTCTGATCGCATATTCTTTCAATTTTAAAGCTATACTTGCTACTCGCTGATCGCATATTTTTTCAATTTTAAAACCGTACTCGCGACTCGCTGATCGCATATTCTTTCAATTTTGAAGCCATACTCGCTACTAGTTGATCACCAAATCTTGCGATTTTAAAGCCTTACTTGCTACTCGCTGATCGCATATTCTTTCAATTTTGAAGCCTTACTCGCTACTCTTATCGCCAAATCTTGCGATTTTAAAGCCTTACTCGCGACTTGCTGATCGCATATTCTTTCGATTTTGAAGCCTAACTCGCTACTCGTTGATCGCCAAGTCTTGCGATTTTAAAGCCTTACTTGCTACTCGCTGATCGCATATTTTTTCAATTTTGAAGCCTTACTCGCGACTCGCTGATCGCATATTCTATCGATTTTGAAGCCTTACTCAATACTCGTTGATCGCCAAATCTTGCGATTTTTAAGCCTTACTTGCTACTCGCTGGTCGCATATTTTTTTAATTTTGAAGCCTTACTCGCTACTCGTTGATCGCCAAATCTTGCGATTTTAAAGCCTTACTTGCTACTCGCTGATCGCATATTTTTTCAATTTTGAAGCCTTACTCGCGACTCGCTGATCGCATATTCTATCGATTTTGAAGCCTTACTCGCTACTCGTTGATCGCCAAATCTTGCGATTTTAAAGCCTTACTTGCTACTCGCTGGTCGCATATTTTTTAAATTTTGAAGCCTTACTCGCGACTCGCTGATCGCATATTCTTTCAATTTTAAAGCTTTACTTGCTACTCGCTGATCGCATATTTTTTCAATTTTAAAACCGTACTCGCGACTCGCTGATCGCATATTCTTTCAATTTTGAAGCCAAACTCGCTACTTGTTGATCACCAAATCTTGCGATTTTAAAGCCTTACTTGCTACTCGCTGATCGCATATTCTTTCAATTTTGAAGCCTTACTCGCTACTCTTATCGCCAAATCTTGCGATTTAAAAGCACTACTCGCGACTCGCTGATCGCATATTTTTTCAATTTTGAAGCCTTACTCGCAACTCGCTGATCGCATATTCTTTCGATTTTGAAATCTTAGGTACTCGCTACTTGTTGATCGCCAAATCTTGCGATTTTAAAGCCTTACTTGCTACTCGCTGATCGCATATTCTTTCAATTTTGAAGCCTTACTCGCTAATTGTTGATCACCAAATCTTGCGATTTTAAAGCCTTACTTGCTACTCGCTGATCGCATATTTTTTCAATTTTGAAGCCTTACTCGCGACTCGCTGATCGCATATTCATTCGATTTTGAAGCCTTACTCGCTACTCGTTGATCGCCAAATCTTGCGATTTTAAAGCCTTACTTGCTACTCGCTGGTCGCATATTTTTTCAATTTTGAAGCCTTACTCGCAACTCGCTGATCGCATATTCTTTCGATTTTGAAGCCTTACTCGCTACTCGTTGATCGTTAAATCTTTCGATTTTAAAGCCTTATGTGCTTCTCGCTGATCGCACATTTTTTCAATTTTGAAGCCTTACTCGCGACTCGCTGATCGCATATTCTTTCAATTTTGAAGCCTTACTCGCTACTCGTTTTTCGCCAAATCTTGCGATTTTAAAGCCTTTTTTGCTACTCGCTGGTCGTATATTTTTTCAATATTGAAGCCTTACTCGCAAGTCGCTGATCGCATATTCTTTCGATTTGGAAGCCTTACTCGCGACTCGCTGATCGCTTATTCTTTCGATTTTGATGCCTTACTCGCTACTCGTTGATCGCCAAATCTTGCCATTTTAAAGCCTTACTTGCTACTCGCTGGTCGCATATTTTTTTAATTTTGAAGCCTTACTCGCAACTCGCTGATCGCATATTCTTTCGATTTTGAAGCCTTACTCGCTACTCGTTGATTGTTAAATCTTGCGATTTTAAAGCTTTACTTGCTACTCGCTGATCGCACATTTTTTCAATTTTGAAGCCTTACTCGCAACTCGCTGATCGCATATTCTTTCGATTTTGAAATCTTAGGTACTCACTACTCGTTGATCGCCAAATCTTGCGATTTTAAAGCCTTACTTGCTACTCGCTGATCGCATATTTTTTAATTTTGAAGCCTTACTCGCAACTCGCTGATCGCATATTCTTTCGATTTTGAAGCCTTACTCGCTACTCGTTGATCGCCAAATCTTGCGATTTTAAAGCCTTACTTGCTACTCGCTGGTCGCATATTTTTTCAATTTTGAAGCCTTACTCGCGACTCGCTGATCGCATATCTTTCGATTTTGAAGCCTTACTCGCTACTCGTTGATTGCCAAATCTTGCGATTTTAAAGCCTTACTTGCTACTCGCTATTCGCATATTTTTTAAATTTTGAAGCCTTACTCGCGACTCGCTGATCGCATATTCTTTCAATTTTAAAGCTTTACTTGCTACTCGCTGATCGCATATTTTTTCAATTTTAAAACCGTACTCGCGACTCGCTGATCGCATATTCTTTCAATTTTGAAGCCTTACTCGCTACTTGTTGATCACCAAATCTTGCGATTTTATAGCCTTACTTGCTACTCGCTGATCGCATATTTTTTCAATTTTGAAGCCTTACTCGCGACTCGCTGATCGCATATTCTGTCATTTTTAGAAGCCTTACTTGCAACTCGTTGATCGCCAAATCTTGCGATTTTAAAGCCTTACTTGCTACTCGCTGGTCGCATATTTTTTCAATTTTGAAGCCTTACTCGCGACTCGCTGATCGCATATCTTTCCATTTTGAAGCCTTTCTCGCTACTCGTTTATCGCCAAATCTTGCGATTTTAAAGCCTTACTTGCTACCCGCTGATCGCATTTTTTTTAAATTTTGATGCCTTACTCGCGACTCGTTGATCGCCAAATCTTGCGATTTTTAAGCCTTACTTGCTACTCGCTGGTCGCATATTTTTTAAATTTTGAAGCCTTACTCGCTACTCGTTGATCGCCAAATCTTGCGATTTTAAAGCCTTACTTGCTACTCGCTGATCGCATATTTTTTCAATTTTGAAGCCTTACTCGCGACTCGCTGATCGCATATTCTATCGATTTTGAAGCCTTACTCGCTACTCGTTGATCGCCAAATCTTGCGATTTTTAAGCCTTACTGGTCGCATATTTTTTAAATTTTGAAGCCTTACTCGCGACTCGCTGATCGCATATTCTTTCAATTTTAAAGCTTTACTTGCTACTCGCTGATCGCATATTTTTTCAATTTTAAAACCGTACTCGCGACTCGCTGATCGCATATTCTTTCAATTTTGAAGTCATACTCGCTACTTGTTGATCACCAAATCTTGCGATTTTAAAGCCTTACTTGCTACTCGCTGATTGCATATTCTTTCAATTTTGAAGCCTTACTCGCTACTCTTATCGCCAAATCTTGCGATTTTAAAGCCTTACTCGCGACTCGCTCATAGCATATTTTTTCAATTTTGAAGCCTTTTTCGCAACTTGCTGATCGCATATTCTTTCGATTTTGAAATCTTAGGCACTCGCTACTTGTTGATCACCAAATCTTGCGATTTTATAGCCTTACTTGCTACTCGCTGATCGCATATTTTTTCAATTTTGAAGCCTTACTCGCGACTCGCTGATCGCATATTCTGTCGATTTTGAAGCCTTACTTGCTACTCGTTGATCGCCCAATCTTGCGATTTTAAAGCCTTACTTGCTTCTCGCTGGTCGCATATTTTTTCAATTTTGAAGCCTTACTCGCGACTCGCTGATCGCATATCTTTCCATTTTGAAGCCTTACTCGCTTTTCGTTGATCGCCAAATCTTGCGATTTTAAAGCCTTACTTGCTACCCGCTGATCGCATATTTTTTAAATTTTGAAGCCTTACTCGCGACTCGCTGATCGCATAATCTTTCAATTTTGAAGACTTACTTGCTACTCGCTGATCGCATATTTTTTCAATTTTAAAACAGTACTCGCGACTCGCTGATCGCTTATTCTTTCAATTTTGAAGCCTTACTCGCTAATTGTTGATCACCAAATCTTGCGATTTTAAAGCCTTACTTGCTACTCGCTGATCGCATATTTTTTCAATTTTGAAGCCTTACTCGCGACTCGCTGATCGCTTATTCTTTCGATTTTGAAGCCTTACTCGCTACTCGTTGATCGCCAAATCTTGCGATTTTAAAGCCTTACTTGCTACTCGCTGGTCGCATATTTTTTCAATTTTGAAACCTTACTCGCGACTCGCTGATTGCATATCTTTCGATTTTGAAGCCTTATTCGCTATTCGTTGATCGCCAAATCTTGCGATTTAAAAGCCTTACTCGCAAGTCGCTGATGGCATATTCTTTCGATTTGGAAGCCTTACTCGCGACTCGCTGATCGCTTATTCTTTCGATTTTGATGCCTTACTCGCTACTCGTTAATCGCCAAATCTTGCGATTTTAAAGCCTTACTTGCTAATCGCTGGTCGCATATTTTTTAAATTTCGAAGCCTTACTCGCAACTCGCTGATCGCATATTCTTTCGATTTTGAAGCCTTACTCGCCACTCGTTGATTGTTAAATCTTGCGATTTTAAAGCCTTACTTGCTACTCGCTGATCGCACATTTTGTCAATTTTGAAGCCTTACTCGCAAGTCGCTGATCGCATATTCTTTCGATTTGGAAGCCTTACTCGCGACTCGCTGATCGCTTATTCTTTCGATTTTGATGCCTTACTCGCTACTCGTTGATCGCCAAATCTTGCGATTTTAAAGCCTTACTTGCTAATCGCTGGTCGCATATTTTTTAAATTTTGAAGCCTTACTCGCAACTCGCTGATCGCATATTCTTTCGATTTTGAAGCCTTACTCGCTACTCGTTGATTGTTAAATCTTGCGATTTTAAAGCCTTACTTGCTACTCGCTGATCGCACATTTTGTCAATTTTGAAGCCTTACTCGCTACTCTTATCGCCAAATCTTGCGATTTTAAAGCCTTACTCGCGACTCGCTGATCGCATATTTTTTCAATTTTGAAGCCTTACTCGCAACTCGCTGATCGCATATTCTTTCGTTTTTGAAATCTTAGGTACTCACTACTCGTTGATCGCCAAATCTTGCGATTTTAAAGCCTTAATTGCTTCTCGCTGATCGCGTATTTTTTCAATTTTGAAGCCTTACTCGCGACTCGCTGATCGCATATTCTTTCGATTTTGAAGCCTTACTCGCTACTCGTTGATCGCCAAATCTTGCGATTTTAAAGCCTTACTTGCTACTCGCTGGTCGCATTTTTTTTCAATTTTGAAGCCTTACTCGCAACTCGCTGATCGCATATTCTTTCGATTTTGAAGCCTTACTCACTACTCGTTGATCGCCAAATCTTGCGATTTTAAAGCCTTACTTGCTACTCGCTGAGCGCATTTTTTTTCAATTTTGAAGCCTTACTCGCGACTCGCTGATCGCATATTCTTTCGATTTTAAAGCTTTACTTGCTACTCGCTGTTCGCATATTTTTTCAATTTTAAAACAGTACTCGCGACTCGCTGATAGCATATTCTGTCATTTTTTGAAGCCTTACTTGCTACTCGTTGATCGCCAAATCTTGCGATTTTAAAGCCTTACTTGACACCCGCTGATCGCATATTTTTTCAATTTTGAAGCCTTACTCGCGACTCGCTGATCGCATATTTTTCCATTTTAAAGCCTTACTCGCTACTCGTTGATCGCCAAATCTTGCGATTTTAAAGCCTTACTTGACACCCGCTGATCGCATATTTTTTCAATTTTGAAGCCTTACTCGCGACTCACTGATCGCATATTCTTTCAATTTTGAAGACTTACTTGCAACTCGCTGATCGCATATTTTTTCAATTTTAAAACAGTACTCGCGACTCGCTGATCGCATATTCTTTCAATTTTAAAGCCTTACTCGCTACTTAATGATCACCAAATCACGCGATTTTAAAGCCTTACTTGCTACTCGCTGATCGCATATTTTTTCAATTTTAAAGCCTTACTCGCGACTCGCTGATCGCATTTTCTTTCAATTTTGAAGCCTTACTCGCTACTCGTTTATCGCCAAATCTTGCGATTTTAAAGCTTTACTCGCAACTCGCTGATCGCATATTCTTTCGATTTTGAAGCCTTACTCGCGACTCGCTGATCACATATTGTTTCGATTTTGAAGCCTTACTCGCTACTCGTTGATCGCCAAATCTTGCGATTTTAAAGCCTTACTTGCTACTCGCTGGTTGCATATTTTTTCAATTTTGAAGCCTTACTCGCAACTCGCTGATCGCATATTCTTTCGATTTTGAAGCCTTACTCACTACTCGTTGATCGCCAAATCTTACGATTTTAAAGCCTTACTTGCTACTCGCTGATCGCATATTTTTTCAATTTTGAAGCCTTACTCGCGACTCGCTGATCGCATATTCTTTCGATTTTGAAGCCTTACTCGCTACTCGTTGATCGCCAAATCTTGCGATTTTAAAGCCTTACTTGCTACTCGCTGAACGCATATTTTTTCAATTTTGAAGCCTTACTCGCGACTTGCTGATCGCATATTTTTCGATTTTGAAGTTTACTCGCTACTCGTTAATCGCCAAATCTTGCGATTTTAAAGCCTTACTTGCTACTCGCTAGTCGTTTTTTTTTTTTTAAATTTTGAAGCCTTACTCGCGACTCGCTGATCGCATATTCTTTCAAATTTGAAGACTTACTTGCTACGCGCTGATCGCATATTTTTTCAATTTTAAAACCGTACTCGCGACTCGCTGATTGCATATTTTTTCAATTTTGAAGCCTTACTCGCGACTCGCTGATCGCATATTCTGTCGATTTTGAAGCCTTACTCGCTACTTGTTGATCGCCAAATCTTGCGATTTTAAAGCCTTACTTGCTCCTCGCTGATCGCATATTTTTTCAATTTTGAAGCCTTACTCGCGACTCGCTGATCGCATGTTCTGTCGATTTTGAAGCCTTACACGCCACTAGTTGATCGCCAAATCTTGCGATTTTAAAGCCTTACTTGCTACTCGCTGATCGCATATTTTTTCAATTTTGAAGCCTTATTCGCAACTCGCTGATCGCATATTCTTTCGTTTTTGAAATCTTAGGTACTCACTACTCGTTGATCGCCAAATCATGCGATTTTAAAGCCTTACTTGCTACTCGCTGATCGCATTTTCTTTCAATTTTGAAGCCTTACTCGCTACTCGTTTATCGCCAAATCTTGCGATTTTAAAGCGTTACTCGCGACTCGCTGATCGCATATTCTTTCGATTTTGAAGCCTTACTCGCGACTCGCTGATCACATATTGTTTCGATTTTGAAGCCTTACTCGCTACTCGTTGATCGCCAAATCTTGCGATTTTAAAGCCTTACTTGCTACTTGCTGGTTGCATATTTTTCTCAATTTTGAAGCCTTACTCGCAACTCGCTGATCGCATATTCTATCGATTTTGAAGCCTTACTCACTACTCGTTGATCGCCAAATCTTACGATTTTAAAGCCTTACTTGCTACTCGCTGATCGCATATTTTTTCAATTTTGAAGCCTTACTCGCGACTCGCTGATCGCATATTCTTTCGATTTTGAAGCCTTACTCGCTACTCGTTGATCGCCAAATCTTGCGATTTTAAAGCCTTACTTGCTACTCGCTGGTCGCATATTTTTTCAATTTTGAAGCCTTACTCGCGACTTGCTGATCGCATATTTTTCGATTTTGAAGTTTACTCGCTACTCGTTAATCGCCAAATCTTGCGATTTTAAAGCCTTACTTGCTACTCGCTAGTCGTTTTTTTTTTTTTAAATTTTGAAGCCTTACTCGCGACTCGCTGATCGCATATTCTTTCAAATTTGAAGACTTACTTGCTACGCGCTGATCGCATATTTTTTCAATTTTAAAACCGTACTCGCGACTCGCTGATCGCATATTTTTTCAATTTTGAAGCCTTACTCGCGACTCGCTGATCGCATATTCTGTCGATTTTGAAGCCTTACTCGCTACTTGTTGATCGCCAAATCTTGCGATTTTAAAGCCTTACTTGCTCCTCGCTGATCGCATATTTTTTCAATTTTAAAGCCTTACTCGCGACTTGCTGATCGCATATTCTGTCGATTTTGAAGCCTTACACGCCACTAGTTGATCGCCAAATCTTGCGATTTTAAAGCCTTACTTGCTACTCGCTGATCGCATATTTTTTCAATTTTGAAGCCTTATTCGCGACTCGCTGATCGCATTTTCTTTCGATTTTGAAGCCTGACTTACTACTCTCTGATCGCATATTTTTTTAATTTTGAAGCTTTACTCGCGACTCGCTAATCGCATATTTTTCGATTTTGAAGCCTTACTCGCGACTCGCTGATCGCATATTCTTTCGATTTTGAAGCCTTACTCGCTACTTGTTGATCACCAAATCTTGCGATTTTATAGCCTTACTTGCTACTCGCTGATCGCATATTTTTTCAATTTTGAAGCCTTACTCGCGACTCGCTGATCCTATATTCTGTCATTTTTTGAAGCCTTACTTGCTTCTCGTTGATCGCCAAATCTTGCGATTTTTAAGCCTTACTTGCTACTCGCTGGTCGCATATTTTTTCAATTTTGAAGCCTTACTCGCGACTCGCTGATCGCATATCTTTCCATTTTGAAGCCTAACTCGCTACTCGTTGATCGCCAAATCTTGCGATTTTACAGCCTTACTTGCAACCCGCTGATCGCATATTTTTTAAATTTTGAAGCCTTACTCGCGACTCGCTGATCGCATATTCTTTCAATTTTGAAGACTTACTTGCTACTCGCTGATCGCATATTTTTTCAATTTTAAAACAGTACTCGCGACTCGCTGATCGCATATTCTGTCAATTTTAAAGCCTTACTCGCTACTTGTTGATCACCAAATCTTGCGATTTTAAAGCCTTACTTGCTACTCGCTGGTCGCATATTTTTTCAATTTTGAAGCCTTACTCGCGACTCGCTGATCGCATATTTTTCGATTTTGATGCCTTACTCGCTACTCGTTGATCGCCAAATCTTGCGATTTTAAAGCCTTACTTGCTACTCGCTAGTCGTTTTTTTTTTTTAAATTTTGAAGCCTTACTCGCGACTCGCTGATCGCATATTCTTTCAAATTTGAAAACTTACTTGCTACGCGCTGATCGCATATTTTTTCAATTTTAAAACCGTACTCGCGACTCGCTGATCGCATATTTTTTCAATTTTGAAGCCTTACTCGCTACTTGTTGATCGCCAAATCTTGCGATTTTAAAGCCTTACTTGCTCCTCGCTGATCGCATATTTTTTCAATTTTGAAGCCTTACTCGCGACTCGCTAATCGCATATTCTGTCGATTTTGAAGCCTTACACGCCACTAGTTGATCGCCAAATCTTGCGATTTTAAAGCCTTACTTGCTACTCGCTGATCGCATATTTTTTCAATTTTGAAGCCTTATTCGCGACTCGCTGATCGCATTTTCTTTCGATTTTGTAGCCTGACTTACTACTCTCTGATCGCATATTTTTTTAATTTTGAAGCTTTACTCGCGACTCGCTAATCGCATATTTTTCGATTTTAAAGCCTTACTCGCGACTCGCTGATCGCATATTCTTTCGATTTTGAAGCCTTACTCGCTACTTGTTGATCACCAAATCTTGCGATTTTATAGCCTTACTTGCTACTCGCTGATCGCATATTTTTTCAATTTTGAAGCCTTACTCGCGACTCGCTGATCGCATATTCTGTCATTTTTTGAAGCCTTACTTGCTACTCGTTGATCGCCAAATCTTGCGATTTTTAAGCCTTACTTGCTACTCGCTGGTCGCATATTTTTTCAATTTTGAAGCCTTACTCGCGACTCGCTGATCGCATATCTTTCCATTTTGAAGCCTTACTCGCTACTCGTTGATCGCCAAATCTTGCGATTTTAAAGCCTTACTTGCAACCCGCTGATCGCATATTTTTTAAATTTTGAAGCCTTACTCGCGACTCGCTGATCGCATATTCTTTCAATTTTGAAGACTTACTTGCTACTCGCTGATCGCATATTTTTTCAATTTTAAAACAGTACTCGCGACTCGCTGATCGCATATTCTTTAAATTTTAAAGCCTTACTCGCTACTTGTTGATCACCAAATCTTGCGATTTTAAAGCCTTACTTGCTACTCGCTGATCGCATATTTTTTCAATTTTGAAGCCTTACTCGCGACTCGCTGATCGCATATGCTTTCGATTTTGAAGCCTTACTCGCTAGACGTTGATCGTTAAATCTTGCGATTTTAAAGCCTTACTTGCTACTCGCTGATTGCACATTTTTTCACTTTTGAAGCCTTACTCGCGACTCGCTGATCGCATATTCTTTCAATTTTGAAGCCTTACTCGCTACTCGTTGATCGCCAAATCTTGCGATTTTAAAGCCTTACTTGCTACTCGCTGGTCGCATATTTTTTCAATTTTGAAGCCTTACTCGCGACTTGCTGATCGCATATTTTTCGATTTTGAAGCCTTACTCGCTACTCGTTGATCGCCAAATCTTGCAATTTTAAAGCCTTACTTGCTTCTCGCTAGTCGTTTTTTTTTTTTTAAATTTTGAAGCCTTACTCGCGACTCGCTGATCGCATATTCTTTCAAATTTGAAGAATTACTTGCTACGCGCTGATCGCATATTTTTTCAATTTTAAAACCGTACTCGCGACGCGCTGATCGCATATTTTTTCAATTTTGAAGCCTTACTCGCTACTTGTTGATCGCCAAATCTTGCGATTTTAAAGCCTTACTTGCTCCTCGCTGGTCGCATATTTTTTCAATTTTGAAGCCTTACTCGCGACTCGCTGATCGCATATGCTTTCGATTTTGAAGCCTTACTCGCTAGACGTTGATCGTTAAATCTTGCGATTTTAAAGCCTTACTTGCTACTCGCTGATTGCACATTTTTTCACTTTTGAAGCCTTACTCGCGACTCGCTGATCGCATATTCTTTCAATTTTGAAGCCTTACTCGCTACTCGTTGATCGCCAAATCTTGCGATTTTAAAGCCTTACTTGCTACTCGCTGGTCGCATATTTTTTCAATTTTGAAGCCTTACTCGCGACTTGCTGATCGCATATTTTTCGATTTTGAAGCCTTACTCGCTACTCGTTGATCGCCAAATCTTGCAATTTTAAAGCCTTACTTGCTTCTCGCTAGTCGTTTTTTTTTTTTTAAATTTTGAAGCCTTACTCGCGACTCGCTGATCGCATATTCTTTCAAATTTGAAGAATTACTTGCTACGCGCTGATCGCATATTTTTTCAATTTTAAAACCGTACAAGCGACTCGCTGATCGCATATTTTTTCAATTTTGAAGCCTTACTCGCTACTTGTTGATCGCCAAATCTTGCGATTTTAAAGCCTTACTTGCTCCTCGCTGGTCGCATATTTTTTCAATTTTGAAGCCTTACTCGCGACTCGCTGATCGCATTTTCTTTCGATTTTGAAGCCTGACTTACTACTCTCTGATCGCATATTTTTTTAATTTTGAAGCCTTACTCGCGACTCGCTGATCGCATATTCTGTCATTTTTTGAAGCCTTACTTGCTACTCGTTGATCGCCAAATCTTGCGATTTTTAAGCCTTACTTGCTACTCGCTGGTCGCATATTTTTTCAATTTTGAAGCCTTACTCGCGACTCGCTGATCGCATATCTTTCCATTTTGAAGCCTTACTCGCTACTCGTTGATCGCCAAATCTTGCGATTTTAAAGCCTTACTTGCAACCCGCTGATCGCATATTTTTTAAATTTTGAAGCCTTACTCGCGACTCGCTGATCGCATATTCTTTCAATTTTGAAGACTTACTTGCTACTCGCTGATCGCATATTTTTTCAATTTTAAAACAGTACTCGCGACTCGCTGATCGCATATTCTTTCAATTTTAAAGCCTTACTCGCTACTTGTTGATCACCAAATCTTGCGATTTTAAAGCCTTACTTGCTACTCGCTGATCGCATATTTTTTCAATTTTGAAGCCTTACTCGCGACTCGCTGATCGCATATGCTTTCGATTTTGAAGCCTTACTCGCTAGACGTTGATCGTTAAATCTTGCGATTTTAAAGCCTTACTTGCTACTCGCTGATTGCACATTTTTTCACTTTTGAAGCCTTACTCGCGACTCGCTGATCGCATATTCTTTCAATTTTGAAGCCTTACTCGCTACTCGTTGATCGCCAAATCTTGCGATTTTAAAGCCTTACTTGCTACTCGCTGGTCGCATATTTTTTCAATTTTGAAGCCTTACTCGCGACTTGCTGATCGCATATTTTTCGATTTTGAAGCCTTACTCGCTACTCGTTGATCGCCAAATCTTGCAATTTTAAAGCCTTACTTGCTTCTCACTAGTCGTTTTTTTTTTTTTAAATTTTGAAGCCTTACTCGCGACTCGCTGATCGCATATTCTTTCAAATTTGAAGAATTACTTGCTACGCGCTGATCGCATATTTTTTCAATTTTAAAACCGTACTCGCGACTCGCTGATCGCATATTTTTTCAATTTTGAAGCCTTACTCGCTACTTGTTGATCGCCAAATCTTGCGATTTTAAAGCCTTACTTGCTCCTCGCTGGTCGCATATTTTTTCAATTTTGAAGCCTTACTCGCGACTCGCTGATCGCATTTTCTTTCGATTTTGAAGCCTGACTTACTACTCTCTGATCGCATATTTTTTTAATTTTGAAGCTTTACTCGCGACTCGCTAATCGCATATTTTTCGATTTTGAAGCCTTACTCGCGACTCGCTGATCGCATATTCTTTCGATTTTGAAGCCTTACTCGCTACTTGTTGATCACCAAATCTTGCGATTTTATAGCCTTACTTGCTACTCGCTGATCGCATATTTTTTCAATTTTGAAGCCTTACTCGCGACTCGCTGATAGCATATTCTGTCATTTTTTGAAGCCTTACTTGCTTCTCGTTGATCGCCAAATCTTGCGATTTTTAAGCCTTACTTGCTACTCGCTGGTCGCATATTTTTTCAATTTTGAAGCCTTACTCGCGACTCGCTGATCGCATATCTTTCCATTTTGAAGCCTTACTCGCTACTCGTTGATCGCCAAATCTTGCGATTTTACAGCCTTACTTGCAACCCGCTGATCGCATATTTTTTAAATTTTGAAGCCTTACTCGCGACTCGCTGATCGCATATTCTTTCAATTTTGAAGACTTACTTGCTACTCGCTGATCGCATATTTTTTCAATTTTAAAACAGTACTCGCGACTCGCTGATCGCATATTCTTTCAATTTTAAAGCCTTACTCGCTACTTGTTGATCACCAAATCTTGCGATTTTAAAGCCTTACTTGCTACTCTCTGATCGCATATTTTTTTAATTTTGAAGCTTTACTCGCGACTCGCTTATCGCAAATTTTTCGATTTTGAAGCCTTACTCGCGACTCGCTGATCGCATATTCTTTCGATTTTGAAGCCTTACTCGCTACTTGTTGATCGCCAAATCTTGCGATTTTTAAGCCTTACTTGCTACTCGCTGGTCGCATATTTTTTCAATTTTGAAGCCTTACTCGCTAGACGTTGATCGTTAAATCTTGCGATTTTAAAGCCTTACTTGCTACTCGCTGATTGCACATTTTTTCACTTTTGAAGCCTTACTCGCGACTCGCTGATCGCATATTCTTTCAATTTTGAAGACTTACTTGCTACGCGCTGATCGCATATTTTTTCAATTTTAAAACCGTACTCGCGACTCGCTGATCGCATATTTTTTCAATTTTGAAGCCTTACTCGCTACTTGTTGATCGCCAAATCTTGCGATTTTAAAGCCTTACTTGCTCCTCGCTGATCGCATATTTTTTCAATTTTGAAGCCTTACTCGCGACTCGCTGATCGCATATTCTTTCAAATTTGAAGACTTACTTGCTACGCGCTGATTGCACATTTTTTCACTTTTGAAGCCTTACTCGCGACTCGCTGATCGCATATTCTTTCAATTTTGAAGCCTTACTCGCGACTCGCTGATCGCATATGCTTTCGATTTTGAAGCCTTACTCGCTAGACGTTGATCGTTAAATCTTGCGATTTTAAAGCCTTACTTGCTACTCGCTGATTGCACATTTTTTCACTTTTGAAGCCTTACTCGCGACTCGCTGATCGCATATTCTTTCAATTTTGAAGCCTTCTTCGCTACTCGTTGATCGCCAAATCTTGCGATTTTGAAGCCTTACTTGCTATTCGCTAGTCGTTTTTTTTTTTTTAAATTTTGAAGCCTTACTCGCGACTCGCTGATCGCATATTCTTTCAAATTTGAAGACTTACTTGCTACGCGCTGATCGCATATTTTTTCAATTTTAAAACCGTACTCGCGACTCGCTGATCGCATATTTTTTCAATTTTGAAGCCTTACTCGCTACTTGTTGATCGCCAAATCTTGCGATTTTAAAGCCTTACTTGCTCCTCGCTGATCGCATATTTTTTCAATTTTGAAGCCTTACTCGCGACTCGCTGATCGCATATTCTGTCGATTTTGAAGCCTTATTCGCGACTCGCTGATCGCATTTTCTTTCGATTTTGAAGCCTGACTTACTACTCTCTGATCGCATATTTTTTTAATTTTGAAGCTTTACTCGCGACTCGCTAATCGCATATTTTTCGATTTTGAAGCCTTACTCGCGACTCGCTGATCGCATATTCTTTCGATTTTGAAGCCTTACTCGCTACTTGTTGATCACCAAATCTTGCGATTTTATAGCCTTACTTGCTACTCGCTGATCGCATATTTTTTCAATTTTGAAGCCTTACTCGCGACTCGCTGATAGCATATTCTGTCATTTTTTGAAGCCTTACTTGCTTCTCGTTGATCGCCAAATCTTGCGATTTTTAAGCCTTACTTGCTACTCGCTGGTCGCATATTTTTTCAATTTTGAAGCCTTACTCGCGACTCGCTGATCGCATATCTTTCCATTTTGAAGCCTTACTCGCTACTCGTTGATCGCCAAATCTTGCGATTTTACAGCCTTACTTGCAACCCGCTGATCGCATATTTTTTAAATTTTGAAGCCTTACTCGCGACTCGCTGATCGCATATTCTTTCAATTTTGAAGACTTACTTGCTACTCGCTGATCGCATATTTTTTCAATTTTAAAACAGTACTCGCGACTCGCTGATCGCATATTCTTTCAATTTTAAAGCCTTACTCGCTACTTGTTGATCACCAAATCTTGCGATTTTAAAGCCTTACTTGCTACTCTCTGATCGCATATTTTTTTAATTTTGAAGCTTTACTCGCGACTCGCTTATCGCAAATTTTTCGATTTTGAAGCCTTACTCGCGACTCGCTGATCGCATATTCTTTCGATTTTGAAGCCTTACTCGCTACTTGTTGATCGCCAAATCTTGCGATTTTTAAGCCTTACTTGCTACTCGCTGGTCGCATATTTTTTCAATTTTGAAGCCTTACTCGCTAGACGTTGATCGTTAAATCTTGCGATTTTAAAGCCTTACTTGCTACTCGCTGATTGCACATTTTTTCACTTTTGAAGCCTTACTCGCGACTCGCTGATCGCATATTCTTTCAATTTTGAAGACTTACTTGCTACGCGCTGATCGCATATTTTTTCAATTTTAAAACCGTACTCGCGACTCGCTGATCGCATATTTTTTCAATTTTGAAGCCTTACTCGCTACTTGTTGATCGCCAAATCTTGCGATTTTAAAGCCTTACTTGCTCCTCGCTGATCGCATATTTTTTCAATTTTGAAGCCTTACTCGCGACTCGCTGATCGCATATTCTTTCAAATTTGAAGACTTACTTGCTACGCGCTGATTGCACATTTTTTCACTTTTGAAGCCTTACTCGCGACTCGCTGATCGCATATTCTTTCAATTTTGAAGCCTTACTCGCGACTCGCTGATCGCATATGCTTTCGATTTTGAAGCCTTACTCGCTAGACGTTGATCGTTAAATCTTGCGATTTTAAAGCCTTACTTGCTACTCGCTGATTGCACATTTTTTCACTTTTGAAGCCTTACTCGCGACTCGCTGATCGCATATTCTTTCAATTTTGAAGCCTTCTTCGCTACTCGTTGATCGCCAAATCTTGCGATTTTGAAGCCTTACTTGCTATTCGCTAGTCGTTTTTTTTTTTTTAAATTTTGAAGCCTTACTCGCGACTCGCTGATCGCATATTCTTACAAATTTGAAGACTTACTTGCTACGCGCTGATCGCATATTTTTTCAATTTTAAAACCGTACTCGCGACTCGCTGATCGCATATTTTTTCAATTTTGAAGCCTTACTCGCTACTTGTTGATCGCCAAATCTTGCGATTTTAAAGCCTTACTTGCTCCTCGCTGATCGCATATTTTTTCAATTTTGAAGCCTTACTCGCGACTCGCTGATCGCATATTCTGTCGATTTTGAAGCCTTATTCGCGACTCGCTGATCGCATTTTCTTTCGATTTTGAAGCCTGACTTACTACTCTCTGATCGCATATTTTTTTAATTTTGAAGCTTTACTCGCGACTCGCTAATCGCATATTTTTCGATTTTGAAGCCTTACTCGCGACTCGCTGATCGCATATTCTTTCGATTTTGAAGCCTTACTCGCTACTTGTTGATCGCCAAATCTTGCGATTTTAAAGCCTTACTTGCTACTCGCTGGTCGCATATTTTTTCAATTTTGAAGCCTTACTCGCGACTGCTGATCGCATATTCTTTAGATTTTAAAGCTTTACTTGCTACTCGCTGATCGCATATTCTTTCAATTTTGAAGCCTTACTTGCTATTTGTTGATCACCAAATCTTGCGATTTTATAGCCTTACTTGCTACTCGCTCATCGCATATTTTTTCAATTTTGAAGCCTTACTCGCGACTCGCTGATAGCATATTCTGTCATTTTTTGAAGCCTTACTTGCTACTCGTTGATCGCCAAATCTTGCGATTTTTAAGCCTTACTTGCTACTCGCTGGTCGCATATTTATTCAATTTTGAAGCCTTACTCGCGACTCGCTGATCGCATATTTTTCCATTTTAAAGCCTTACTCGCTTCTCGTTGATCGCCAAATCTTGCGATTTTAAAGCCTTACTTGACACCCGCTGATCGCATATTTTTTCAATTTTGAAGCCTTACTCGCAAATCACTGATCGCATATTCTTTCAATTTTGAAGACTTACTTGCAACTCGCTGATCGCATATTTTTTCAATTTTAAAACAGTACTCGCGACTCGCTGATCGCATATTCTTTCAATTTTAAAGCCTTACTCGCTACTTGTTGATCACCAAATCTTGCGATTTTCAAGCCTTACTTGCTACTCGCTGATCGCATATTTTTTCAATTTTAAAGCCTTACTCGCGACTCGCTGATCGCATATTCTTTCAATTTTGAAGCCTTACTCGCTACTCGTTTATCGCCAAATCTTGCGATTTTAAAGCGTTACTCGCGACTCGCTGATCGCATATTCTTTCGATTTTGAAGCCTTACTCGCGACTCGCTGATCACATATTGTTTCGATTTTGAAGCCTTACTCGCTACTCGTTGATCGCCAAATCTTGCGGTTTTAAAGCCTTACTTGCTACTCGCTGGTTGCATATTTTTTCAATTTTGAAGCCTTACTCGCAACTCGCTGATCGCATATTCTTTCGATTTTGAAGCCTTACTCACTACTCGTTGATCGCCAAATCTTGCGATTTTAAAGCCTTACTTGCTACTCGCTGATCGCATATTTTTTCAATTTTGAAGCCTTACTCGCGACTCGCTGATCGCATATTCTTTCGATTTTGAAGCCTTACTCGCTACTCGTTGATCGCCAAATCTTGCGATTTTAAAGCCTTATTTGCTACTCGCTGGTCGCATATTTTTTCAATTTTGAAGCCTTACTCGCGACTTGCTGATCGCATATTTTTCGATTTTGAAGCCTTACTCGCTACTCGTTGATCGCCAAATCTTGCGATTTTAAAGCCTTACTTGCTACTCGCTAGTCGTTTTTTTTTATTAAATTTTGAAGCCTTACTCGCGACTCGCTGATCGCATATTCTTTCAAATTTGAAGACTTACTTGCTACGCGCTGATCGCATATTTTTTCAATTTTAAAACCGTACTCGCGACTCGCTGATCGCATATTTTTTCAATTTTGAAGCCTTACTCGCTACTTGTTGATCGCCAAATCTTGCGATTTTAAAGCCTTACTAGCTCCTCGCTGATCGCATATTTTTTCAATTTTGAAGCCTTACTCGCGACTCGCTGATCGCATATTCTGTCGATTTTGAAGCCTTACTCGCGACTCGCTGATCGCATATTCTTTCGATTTTGAAGCCTTACTCGCTACTTGTTGATCACCAAATCTTGCGATTTTATAGCCTTACTTGCTACTCGCTGATCGCATATTTTTTCAATTTTGAAGCCTTACTCGCGACTCGCTGATCGCATATTCTGTCATTTTTTGAAGCCTTACTTGCTTCTCGTTGATCGCCAAATCTTGCGATTTTTAAGCCTTACTTGCTACTCGCTGATCGCATATTTTTTCAATTTTGAAGCCTTACTCGCGACTCGCTGATCGCATATCTTTCCATTTTGAAGCCTTACTCGCTACTCGTTGATCGCCAAATCTTGCGATTTTACAGCCTAACTTGCAACCCGCTGATCGCATATTTTTTAAATTTTGAAGCCTTACTCGCGACTCGCTGATCGCATATTTTTCGATTTTGAAGCCTTACTCGCTACTCGTTGATCGCCAAATCTTGCGATTTTAAAGCCTTACTTGCTACTCGCTAGTCGTTTTTTTTTTTTAAATTTTGAAGCCTTACTCGCGACTCGCTGATCGCATATTCTTTCAAATTTGAAGACTTACTTGCTACGCGCTGATCGCATATTTTTTCAATTTTAAAACCGTACTCGCGACTCGCTGATCGCATATTTTTTCAATTTTGAAGCCTTACTCGCTACTTGTTGATCGCCAAATCTTGCGATTTTAAAGCCTTACTTGCTCCTCGCTGATCGTATATTTTTTCAATTTTGAAGCCTTACTCGCGACTCGCTGATCGCATATTCTGTCGATTTTGAAGCCTTACACGCCACTAGTTGATCGCCAAATCTTGCGATTTTAAATCCTTACTTGCTACTCGCTGATCGCATATTTTTTCAATTTTGAAGCCTTATTCGCGACTCGCTGATCGCATTTTCTTTCGATTTTGAAGCCTTACTCGCTACTTGTTGATCGCCAAATCTTGCGATTTTAAAGCCTTACTAGCTCCTCGCTGATCGCATATTTTTTCAATTTTGAAGCCTTACTCGCGACTCGCTGATCGCATATTCTGTCGATTTTGAAGCCTTACTCGCGACTCGCTGATCGCATATTCTTTCGATTTTGAAGCCTTACTCGCTACTTGTTGATCACCAAATCTTGCGATTTTATAGCCTTACTTGCTACTCGCTGATCGCATATTTTTTCAATTTTGAAGCCTTACTCGCGACTCGCTGATCGCATATTCTGTCATTTTTTGAAGCCTTACTTGCTTCTCGTTGATCGCCAAATCTTGCGATTTTTAAGCCTTACTTGCTACTCGCTGATCGCATATTTTTTCAATTTTGAAGCCTTACTCGCGACTCGCTGATCGCATATCTTTCCATTTTGAAGCCTTACTCGCTACTCGTTGATCGCCAAATCTTGCGATTTTACAGCCTTACTTGCAACCCGCTGATCGCATATTTTTTAAATTTTGAAGCCTTACTCGCGACTCGCTGATCGCATATTTTTCGATTTTGAAGCCTTACTCGCTACTCGTTGATCGCCAAATCTTGCGATTTTAAAGCCTTACTTGCTACTCGCTAGTCGTTTTTTTTTTTTAAATTTTGAAGCCTTACTCGCGACTCGCTGATCGCATATTCTTTCAAATTTGAAGACTTACTTGCTACGCGCTGATCGCATATTTTTTCAATTTTAAAACCGTACTCGCGACTCGCTGATCGCATATTTTTTCAATTTGAAGCCTTACTCGCTTATTGTTGATCGCCAAATCTTGCGATTTTAAAGCCTTACTTGCTCCTCGCTGATCGTATATTTTTTCAATTTTGAAGCCTTACTCGCGACTCGCTGATCGCATATTCTGTCGATTTTGAAGCCTTACACGCCACTAGTTGATCGCCAAATCTTGCGATTTTAAAGCCTTACTTGCTACTCGCTGATCGCATATTTTTCAATTTTGAAGCCTTACTCGCGACTCGCTGATCGCATATTCTTTCGATGTTGAAGCCTTACTCGCTACTTGTTGATCACCAAATCTTGCGATTTTATAGCCTTACTTGCTACTCGCTGATCGCATATTTTTTCAATTTTGAAGCCTTACTCGCGACTCGCTTATCGCATATTCTGTCATTTTTTGAAGCCTTACTTGCTTCTCGTTGATCGCCAAATCTTGCGATTTTTAAGCCTTACTTGCTACTCGCTGGTCGCATATTTTTTCAATTTTGAAGCCTTACTCGCGACTCGCTGATCGCATATCTTTCCATTTTGAAGCCTTACTCGCTACTCGTTGATGGCCAAATCTTGCGATTTTACAGCCTTACTTGCAACCCGCTGATCGCATATTTTTTAAATTTTGAAGCCTTATTCGCGACTCGCTGATCGCATATTCTTTCAATTTTGAAGCCTTACTCGCTACTCGTTGATCGCCAAATCTTGCGATTTTAAAGCCTTACTTGCTACTCGCTGGTCGCATATTTTTTTCAATTTTGAAGCCTTACTCGCGACTCTCTGATCGCATATCTTTCCATTTTGAAGCCTTACTCGCTACTCGTTGATCGCCAAATCTTGCGATTTTACAGCCTTACTTGCTCCTCGCTGGTCGCATATTTTTTCAATTTTGAAGCCTTACTCGCGACTCGCTGATCGCATATTCTTTCGATTTTGAAGCCTTACTCGCGACTCGCTGATCACATATTGTTTCGATTTTGAAGCCTTACTCGCTACTCGTTGATCGCCAAATCTTGCGATTTTAAAGCCTTACTTGCTCCTCGCTGGTCGCATATTTTTTCAATTTTGAAGCCTTACTCGCGACTCGCTGATCGCATATTCTTTCGATTTTGGAGCCTTACTCGCGACTCGCTGATCACATATTGTTTCGATTTTGAAGCCTTACTCGCTACTCGTTGATCGCCAAATCTTGCGGTTTTGAAGCCTTACTTGCTACTCGCTGGTTGCATATTTTTTCAATTTTGAAGCCTTACTCGCAACTCGCTGATCGCATATTCTTTCGATTTTGAAGCCTTACTCACTACTCGTTGATCGCCAAATCTTGCGATTTTAAAGCCTTACTTGCTACTCGCTGATCGCATATTTTTTCAATTTTGAAGCCTTACTCGCGACTCGCTGATCGCATATTCTTTCGATTTTGAAGCCTTACTCGCTACTCGTTGATCGCCAAATCTTGCGATTTTAAAGCCTTACTTGCTACTCGCTGGTCGCATATTTTTTCAATTTTGAAGCCTTACTCGCGACTTGCTGATCGCATATTTTTCGATTTTGAAGCCTTACTCGCTACTCGTTGATCGCCAAATCTTGCAATTTTAAAGCCTTACTTGCTTCTCGCTAGTCGTTTTTTTTTTTTAAATTTTGAAGCCTTACTCGCGACTCGCTGATCGCATATTCTTTCAAATTTGAAGAATGACTTGCTACGCGCTGATCGCATATTTTTTCAATTTTAAAACCGTACTCGCGACTCGCTGATCGCATATTTTTTCAATTTTGAAGCCTTACTCGCTACTTGTTGATCGCCAAATCTTGCGATTTTAAAGCCTTACTTGCTCCTCGCTGGTCGCATATTTTTTCAATTTTGAAGCCTTACTCGCGACTCGCTGATCGCATTTTCTTTCGATTTTGAAGCCTGACTTACTACTCTCTGATCGCATATTTTTTTAATTTTGAAGCTTTACTCGCGACTCGCTAATCGCATATTTTTCGATTTTGAAGCCTTACTCGCGACTCGCTGATCGCATATTCTTTCGATTTTGAAGCCTTACTCGCTACTTGTTTATCACCAAATCTTGCGATTTTATAGCCTTACTTGCTACTCGCTGATCGCATATTTTTTCAATTTTGAAGCCTTACTCGCGACTCGCTGATAGCATATTCTGTCATTTTTTGAAGCCTTACTTGCTTCTCGTTGATCGCCAAATCTTGCGATTTTTAAGCCTTACTTGCTACTCGCTGGTCGCATATTTTTTCAATTTTGAAGCCTTACTCGCGACTCGCTGATCGCATATCTTTCCATTTTGAAGCCTTACTCGCTACTCGTTGATCGCCAAATCTTGCGATTTTTAAGCCTTACTTGCTACTCGCTGGTCGCATATTTTTTCAATTTTGAAGCCTTACTCGCGACTCGCTGATCGCATATCTTTCCATTTTGAAGCCTTACTCGCTACTCGTTGATCGCCAAATCTTGCGATTTTACAGCCTTACTTGCAACCCGCTGATCGCATATTTTTTAAATTTTGAAGCCTTACTCGCGACTCGCTGATCGCATATTCTTTCAATTTTGAAGACTTACTTGCTACTCGCTGATCGCATATTTTTTCAATTTTAAAACAGTACTTGCTACTCGCTGATCGCATTTTCTTTCGATTTTGAAGCCTGACTTACTGCTCTCTGATCGCATATTTTTTTAATTTTGAAGCTTTACTCGCGACTCGCTAATCGCATATTTTTCGATTTTGAAGCCTTACTCGCGACTCGCTGATCGCATATTCTTTCGATTTTGAAGCCTTACTCGCTACTTGTTGATCACCAAATCTTGCGATTTTATAGCCTTACTTGCTACTCGCTGATCGCATATTTTTTCAATTTTGAAGCCTTACTCGCGACTCGCTGATCGCATATTCTGTCATTTTTTGAAGCCTTACTCGCGACTCGCTGATCGCATATTCTTGCGATTTTAAAGCCTTACTTCCTCCTCGCTGATCGCATATTTTTTCAATTTTGAAGCCTTACTCGCGACTCGCTGATCGCATATCTTTCCATTTTGAAGCCTTACTCGCTACTCGTTGATCGCCAAATCTTGCGATTTTACAGCCTTACTTGCAACCCGCTGATCGCATATTTTTTAAATTTTGAAGCCTTACTCGCGACTCGCTTATCGCATATTCTTTCAATTTTGAAGACTTACTTGCTACTCGCTGATCGCATATTTTTTCAATTTTAAAACAGTACTCGCGACTCGCTGATCGCATATTCTTTCAATTTTAAAGCCTTACTCGCTACTTGTTGATCACCAAATCTTGCGATTTTAAAGCTTTACTTGCTACTCTCTGATCGCATATTTTTTTAATTTTGAAGCTTTACTCGCGACTCGCTTATCGCAAATTTTTCGATTTTGAAGCCTTACTCGCGACTCGCTGATCGCATATTCTTTCGATTTTGAAGCCTTACTCGCTACTTGTTGATCACCAAATCTTGCGATTTTATAGCCTTACTTGCTACTCGCTGATCGCATATTTTTTCAATTTTGAAGCCTTACTCGCGACTCGCTGATCGCATATTCTGTCATTTTTTGAAGCCTTACTTGCTACTCGTTGATCGCCAAATCTTGCGATTTTTAAGCCTTACTTGCTACTCGCTGGTCGCATATTTTTTCAATTTTGAAGCCTTACTCGCGACTCGCTGATCGCATATCTTTCCATTTTGAAGCCTTACTCGCTACTCGTTGATCGCCAAATCTTGCGGTTTTAAAGCCTTACTTGCAACCCGCTGATCGCATATTTTTTAAATTTTGTAGCCTTACTCGCGACTCGCTGATCGCATATTCTTTCAATTTTGAAGACTTACTTGCTACTCGCTGATCGCATATTTATCAATTTTAAAACAGTACTCGCGACTCGCTGATCGCATATTCTTTCAATTTTAAAGCCTTACTCGCTACTTGTTGATCACCAAATCTTGCGATTTTAAAGCCTTACTTGCTACTCGCTGATCGCATATTTTTTCAATTTTGAAGCCTTACTCGCGACTCGCTGATCGCATATGCTTTCGATTTTGAAGCCTTACTCGCTAGACGTTGATCGTTAAATCTTGCGATTTTAAAGCCTTACTTGCTACTCGCTGATTGCACATTTTTTCACTTTTGAAGCCTTACTCGCGACTCGCTGATCGCACATTCTTTCAATTTTGAAGCCTTACTCGCTACTCGTTGATCGCCAAATCTTGCGATTTTAAAGCCTTACTTGCTACTCGCTGGTCGCATATTTTTTCAATTTTGAAGCCTTACTCGCGACTTGCTGATCGCATATTCTTTCAAATTTGAAGACTTACTTGCTACGCGCTGATCGCATATTTTTTCAATTTTAAAACCGTACTCGCGACTCGCTGATCGCATATTTTTTCAATTTTGAAGCCTTACTCGCTACTTGTTGATCGCCAAATCTTGCGATTTTAAAGCCTTACTTCCTCCTCGCTGATCGCATATTTTTTCAATTTTGAAGCCTTACTCGCGACTCGCTGATCGCATATTCTTTCAAATTTGAAGACTTACTTGCTACGCGCTGATCGCATATTTTTTCAATTTTAAAACCGTACTCGCGACTCGCTGATCGCATATTTTTTCAATTTTGAAGCCTTACTCGCGACTCGCTGATCGCATATGCTTTCGATTTTGAAGCCTTACTCGCTAGACGTTGATCGTTAAATCTTGCGATTTTAAAGCCTTACTTGCTACTCGCTGATTGCACATTTTTTCACTTTTGAAGCCTTACTCGCGACTCGCTGATCGCATATTCTTTCAATTTTGAAGCCTTCTTCGCTACTCGTTGATCGCCAAATCTTGCGATTTTGAAGCCTTACTTGCTATTCGCTAGTCGTTTTTTTTTTTTTAAATTTTGAAGCCTTACTCGCGACTGGCTGATCGCATATTCTTTCAAATTTGAAGACTTACTTGCTACGCGCTGATCGCATATTTTTTCAATTTTAAAACCGTACTCGCGACTCGCTGATCGCATATTTTTTCAATTTTGAAGCCTTACTCGCTACTTGTTGATCGCCAAATCTTGCGATTTTAAAGCCTTACTTGCTCCTCGCTGATCGCATATTTTTTCAATTTTGAAGCCTTACTCGCGACTCGCTGATCGCATATTCTGTCGATTTTGAAGCCTTATTCGCGACTCGCTGATCGCATTTTCTTTCGATTTTGAAGCCTGACTTACTACTCTCTGATCGCATATTTTTTTAATTTTGAAGCTTTACTCGCGACTCGCTAATCGCATATTTTTCGATTTTGAAGCCTTACTCGCGACTCGCTGATCGCATATTCTTTCGATTTTGAAGCCTTACTCGCTACTTGTTGATCGCCAAATCTTGCGATTTTAAAGCCTTACTTGCTACTCGCTGGTCGCATATTTTTTCAATTTTGAAGCCTTACTCGCGACTGCTGATCGCATATTCTTTCGATTTTAAAGCTTTACTTGCTACTCGCTGATCGCATATTCTTTCAATTTTGAAGCCTTACTTGCTATTTGTTGATCACCAAATCTTGCGATTTTATAGCCTTACTTGCTACTCGCTCATCGCATATTTTTTCAATTTTGAAGCCTTACTCGCGACTCGCTGATAGCATATTCTGTCATTTTTTGAAGCCTTACTTGCTACTCGTTGATCGCCAAATCTTGCGATTTTTAAGCCTTACTTGCTACTCGCTGGTCGCATATTTATTCAATTTTGAAGCCTTACTCGCGACTCGCTGATCGCATATTTTTCCATTTTAAAGCCTTACTCGCTTCTCGTTGATCGCCAAATCTTGCGATTTTAAAGCCTTACTTGACACCCGCTGATCGCATATTTTTTCAATTTTGAAGCCTTACTCGCAAATCACTGATCGCATATTCTTTCAATTTTGAAGACTTACTTGCAACTCGCTGATCGCATATTTTTTCAATTTTAAAACAGTACTCGCGACTCGCTGATCGCATATTCTTTCAATTTTAAAGCCTTACTCGCTACTTGTTGATCACCAAATCTTGCGATTTTAAAGCCTTACTTGCTACTCGCTGATCGCATATTTTTTCCATTTTAAAGCCTTACTCGCGACTCGCTGATCGCATATTCTTTCAATTTTGAAGCCTTACTCGCTACTCGTTTATCGCCAAATCTTGCGATTTTAAAGCGTTACTCGCGACTCGCTGATCGCATATTCTTTCGATTTTGAAGCCTTACTCGCGACTCGCTGATCACATATTGTTTCGATTTTGAAGCCTTACTCGCTACTCGTTGATCGCCAAATCTTGCGGTTTTAAAGCCTTACTTGCTACTCGCTGGTTGCATATTTTTTCAATTTTGAAGCCTTACTCGCAACTCGCTGATCGCATATTCTTTCGATTTTGAAGCCTTACTCACTACTCGTTGATCGCCAAATCTTGCGATTTTAAAGCCTTACTTGCTACTCGCTGATCGCATATTTTTTCAATTTTGAAGCCTTACTCGCGACTCGCTGATCGCATATTCTTTCGATTTTGAAGCCTTACTCGCTACTCGTTGATCGCCAAATCTTGCGATTTTAAAGCCTTATTTGCTACTCGCTGGTCGCATATTTTTTCAATTTTGAAGCCTTACTCGCGACTTGCTGATCGCATATTTTTCGATTTTGAAGCCTTACTCGCTACTCGTTGATCGCCGAATCTTGCGATTTTAAAGCCTTACTTGCTACTCGCTAGTCGTTTTTTTTTATTAAATTTTGAAGCCTTACTCGCGACTCGCTGATCGCATAGTCTTTCAAATTTGAAGACTTACTTGCTTCGCGCTGATCGCATATTTTTTCAATTTTAAAACCGTACTCGCGACTCGCTGATCGCATATTTTTTCAATTTTGAAGCCTTACTCGCTACTTGTTGATCGCCAAATCTTGCGATTTTAAAGCCTTACTAGCTCCTCGCTGATCGCATATTTTTTCAATTTTGAAGCCTTACTCGCGACTCGCTGATCGCATATTCTGTCGATTTTGAAGCCTTACTCGCGACTCGCTGATCGCATATTCTTTCGATTTTGAAGCCTTACTCGCTACTTGTTGATCACCAAATCTTGCGATTTTATAGCCTTACTTGCTACTCGCTGATCGCATATTTTTTCAATTTTGAAGCCTTACTCGCGACTCGCTGATCGCATATTCTGTCATTTTTTGAAGCCTTACTTGCTTCTCGTTGATCGCCAAATCTTGCGATTTTTAAGCCTTACTTGCTACTCGCTGATCGCATATTTTTTCAATTTTGAAGCCTTACTCGCGACTCGCTGATCGCATATCTTTCCATTTTGAAGCCTTACTCGCTACTCGTTGATCGCCAAATCTTGCGATTTTACAGCCTTACTTGCAACCCGCTGATCGCATATTTTTTAAATTTTGAAGCCTTACTCGCGACTCGCTGATCGCATATTCTTTCAATTTTGAAGACTTACTTGCTACTCGCTGATCGCATATTTTTTCAATTTTAAAACAGTACTCGCGACTCGCTGATCGCATATTCTTTCAATTTTAAAGCATTACTCGCTACTTGTTGATCACCAAATCTTGCGATTTTAAAGCCTTACTTGCTACTCGCTGGTCGCATATTTTTTCAATTTTGAAGCCTTACTCGCGACTCGCTGATTGCATATTTTTCGATTTTGAAGCCTTACTCGCTACTCGTTGATCGCCAAATCTTGCGATTTTAAAGCCTTACTTGCTACTCGCTAGTCGTTTTTTTTTTTAAAATTTTGAAGCCTTACTCGCGACTCGCTGATCGCATATTCTTTCAAATTTGAAGACTTACTCGCGACTCGCTGATCGCATATTTTTTCAATTTTGAAGCCTTACTCGCTACTTGTTGATCGCCAAATCTTGCGATTTTAAAGCCTTACTTGCTCCTCGCTGATCGTATATTTTTTCAATTTTGAAGCCTTACTCGCGACTCGCTGATCGCATATTCTGTCGATTTTGAAGCCTTACACGCCACTAGTTGATCGCCAAATCTTGCGATTTTAAATCCTTACTTGCTACTCGCTGATCGCATATTTTTTCAATTTTGAAGCCTTATTCGCGACTCGCTGATCGCATTTTCTTTCGATTTTGAAGCCTGATTTACTACTCTCTGATCGCATATTTTTTTAATTTTGAAGCTTTACTCGCGACTCGCTAATCGCATATTTTTCGATTTTGAAGCCTTACTCGCGACTCGCTGATCGCATATTCTTTCGATTTTGAAGCCTTACTCGCTACTTGTTGATCACCAAATCTTGCGATTTTATAGCCTTACTTGCTACTCGCTGATCGCATATTTTTTCAATTTTGAAGCCTTACTCGCGACTCGCTTATCGCATATTCTGTCATTTTTTGAAGCCTTACTTGCTTCTCGTTGATCGCCAAATCTTGCGATTTTTAAGCCTTACTTGCTACGCGCTGATCGCATATTTTTTCAATTTTAAAACCGTACTCGCGACTCGCTGATCGCATATTTTTTCAATTTTGAAGCCTTACTCGCTACTTGTTGATCGCCAAATCTTGCGATTTTAAAGCCTTACTAGCTCCTCGCTGATCGCATATTTTTTCAATTTTGAAGCCTTACTCGCGACTCGCTGATCGCATATTCTGTCGATTTTGAAGCCTTACTCGCGACTCGCTGATCGCATATTCTTTCGATTTTGAAGCCTTACTCGCTACTTGTTGATCACCAAATCTTGCGATTTTATAGCCTTACTTGCTACTCGCTGATCGCATATTTTTTCAATTTTGAAGCCTTACTCGCGACTCGCTGATCGCATATTCTGTCATTTTTTGAAGCCTTACTTGCTTCTCGTTGATCGCCAAATCTTGCGATTTTTAAGCCTTACTTGCTACTCGCTGATCGCATATTTTTTCAATTTTGAAGCCTTACTCGCGACTCGCTGATCGCATATCTTTCCATTTTGAAGCCTTACTCGCTACTCGTTGATCGCCAAATCTTGCGATTTTACAGCCTAACTTGCAACCCGCTGATCGCATATTTTTTAAATTTTGAAGCCTTACTCGCGACTCGCTGATCGCATATTTTTCGATTTTGAAGCCTTACTCGCTACTCGTTGATCGCCAAATCTTGCGATTTTAAAGCCTTACTTGCTACTCGCTAGTCGTTTTTTTTTTTTAAATTTTGAAGCCTTACTCGCGACTCGCTGATCGCATATTCTTTCAAATTTGAAGACTTACTTGCTACGCGCTGATCGCATATTTTTTCAATTTTAAAACCGTACTCGCGACTCGCTGATCGCATATTTTTTCAATTTTGAAGCCTTACTCGCTACTTGTTGATCGCCAAATCTTGCGATTTTAAAGCCTTACTTGCTCCTCGCTGATCGTATATTTTTTCAATTTTGAAGCCTTACTCGCGACTCGCTGATCGCATATTCTGTCGATTTTGAAGCCTTACACGCCACTAGTTGATCGCCAAATCTTGCGATTTTAAATCCTTACTTGCTACTCGCTGATCGCATATTTTTTCAATTTTGAAGCCTTATTCGCGACTCGCTGATCGCATTTTCTTTCGATTTTGAAGCCTTACTCGCTACTTGTTGATCGCCAAATCTTGCGATTTTAAAGCCTTACTAGCTCCTCGCTGATCGCATATTTTTTCAATTTTGAAGCCTTACTCGCGACTCGCTGATCGCATATTCTGTCGATTTTGAAGCCTTACTCGCGACTCGCTGATCGCATATTCTTTCGATTTTGAAGCCTTACTCGCTACTTGTTGATCACCAAATCTTGCGATTTTATAGCCTTACTTGCTACTCGCTGATCGCATATTTTTTCAATTTTGAAGCCTTACTCGCGACTCGCTGATCGCATATTCTGTCATTTTTTGAAGCCTTACTTGCTTCTCGTTGATCGCCAAATCTTGCGATTTTTAAGCCTTACTTGCTACTCGCTGATCGCATATTTTTTCAATTTTGAAGCCTTACTCGCGACTCGCTGATCGCATATCTTTCCATTTTGAAGCCTTACTCGCTACTCGTTGATCGCCAAATCTTGCGATTTTACAGCCTTACTTGCAACCCGCTGATCGCATATTTTTTAAATTTTGAAGCCTTACTCGCGACTCGCTGATCGCATATTTTTCGATTTTGAAGCCTTACTCGCTACTCGTTGATCGCCAAATCTTGCGATTTTAAAGCCTTACTTGCTACTCGCTAGTCGTTTTTTTTTTTTAAATTTTGAAGCCTTACTCGCGACTCGCTGATCGCATATTCTTTCAAATTTGAAGACTTACTTGCTACGCGCTGATCGCATATTTTTTCAATTTTAAAACCGTACTCGCGACTCGCTGATCGCATATTTTTTCAATTTTGAAGCCTTACTCGCTTATTGTTGATCGCCAAATCTTGCGATTTTAAAGCCTTACTTGCTCCTCGCTGATCGTATATTTTTTCAATTTTGAAGCCTTACTCGCGACTCGCTGATCGCATATTCTGTCGATTTTGAAGCCTTACACGCCACTAGTTGATCGCCAAATCTTGCGATTTTAAAGCCTTACTTGCTACTCGCTGATCGCATATTTTTCAATTTTGAAGCCTTACTCGCGACTCGCTGATCGCATATTCTTTCGATGTTGAAGCCTTACTCGCTACTTGTTGATCACCAAATCTTGCGATTTTATAGCCTTACTTGCTACTCGCTGATCGCATATTTTTTCAATTTTGAAGCCTTACTCGCGACTCGCTTATCGCATATTCTGTCATTTTTTGAAGCCTTACTTGCTTCTCGTTGATCGCCAAATCTTGCGATTTTTAAGCCTTACTTGCTACTCGCTGGTCGCATATTTTTTCAATTTTGAAGCCTTACTCGCGACTCGCTGATCGCATATCTTTCCATTTTGAAGCCTTACTCGCTACTCGTTGATGGCCAAATCTTGCGATTTTACAGCCTTACTTGCAACCCGCTGATCGCATATTTTTTAAATTTTGAAGCCTTATTCGCGACTCGCTGATCGCATATTCTTTCAATTTTGAAGCCTTACTCGCTACTCGTTGATCGCCAAATCTTGCGATTTTAAAGCCTTACTTGCTACTCGCTGGTCGCATATTTTTTTCAATTTTGAAGCCTTACTCGCGACTCTCTGATCGCATATCTTTCCATTTTGAAGCCTTACTCGCTACTCGTTGATCGCCAAATCTTGCGATTTTACAGCCTTACTTGCTCCTCGCTGGTCGCATATTTTTTCAATTTTGAAGCCTTACTCGCGACTCGCTGATCGCATATTCTTTCGATTTTGAAGCCTTACTCGCGACTCGCTGATCACATATTGTTTCGATTTTGAAGCCTTACTCGCTACTCGTTGATCGCCAAATCTTGCGATTTTAAAGCCTTACTTGCTCCTCGCTGGTCGCATATTTTTTCAATTTTGAAGCCTTACTCGCGACTCGCTGATCGCATATTCTTTCGATTTTGGAGCCTTACTCGCGACTCGCTGATCACATATTGTTTCGATTTTGAAGCCTTACTCGCTACTCGTTGATCGCCAAATCTTGCGGTTTTGAAGCCTTACTTGCTACTCGCTGGTTGCATATTTTTTCAATTTTGAAGCCTTACTCGCAACTCGCTGATCGCATATTCTTTCGATTTTGAAGCCTTACTCACTACTCGTTGATCGCCAAATCTTGCGATTTTAAAGCCTTACTTGCTACTCGCTGATCGCATATTTTTTCAATTTTGAAGCCTTACTCGCGACTCGCTGATCGCATATTCTTTCGATTTTGAAGCCTTACTCGCTACTCGTTGATCGCCAAATCTTGCGATTTTAAAGCCTTACTTGCTACTCGCTGGTCGCATATTTTTTCAATTTTGAAGCCTTACTCGCGACTTGCTGATCGCATATTTTTCGATTTTGAAGCCTTACTCGCTACTCGTTGATCGCCAAATCTTGCAATTTTAAAGCCTTACTTGCTTCTCGCTAGTCGTTTTTTTTTTTTAAATTTTGAAGCCTTACTCGCGACTCGCTGATCGCATATTCTTTCAAATTTGAAGAATGACTTGCTACGCGCTGATCGCATATTTTTTCAATTTTAAAACCGTACTCGCGACTCGCTGATCGCATATTTTTTCAATTTTGAAGCCTTACTCGCTACTTGTTGATCGCCAAATCTTGCGATTTTAAAGCCTTACTTGCTCCTCGCTGGTCGCATATTTTTTCAATTTTGAAGCCTTACTCGCGACTCGCTGATCGCATTTTCTTTCGATTTTGAAGCCTGACTTACTACTCTCTGATCGCATATTTTTTTAATTTTGAAGCTTTACTCGCGACTCGCTAATCGCATATTTTTCGATTTTGAAGCCTTACTCGCGACTCGCTGATCGCATATTCTTTCGATTTTGAAGCCTTACTCGCTACTTGTTTATCACCAAATCTTGCGATTTTATAGCCTTACTTGCTACTCGCTGATCGCATATTTTTTCAATTTTGAAGCCTTACTCGCGACTCGCTGATAGCATATTCTGTCATTTTTTGAAGCCTTACTTGCTTCTCGTTGATCGCCAAATCTTGCGATTTTTAAGCCTTACTTGCTACTCGCTGGTCGCATATTTTTTCAATTTTGAAGCCTTACTCGCGACTCGCTGATCGCATATCTTTCCATTTTGAAGCCTTACTCGCTACTCGTTGATCGCCAAATCTTGCGATTTTTAAGCCTTACTTGCTACTCGCTGGTCGCATATTTTTTCAATTTTGAAGCCTTACTCGCGACTCGCTGATCGCATATCTTTCCATTTTGAAGCCTTACTCGCTACTCGTTGATCGCCAAATCTTGCGATTTTACAGCCTTACTTGCAACCCGCTGATCGCATATTTTTTAAATTTTGAAGCCTTACTCGCGACTCGCTGATCGCATATTCTTTCAATTTTGAAGACTTACTTGCTACTCGCTGATCGCATATTTTTTCAATTTTAAAACAGTACTTGCTACTCGCTGATCGCATTTTCTTTCGATTTTGAAGCCTGACTTACTGCTCTCTGATCGCATATTTTTTTAATTTTGAAGCTTTACTCGCGACTCGCTAATCGCATATTTTTCGATTTTGAAGCCTTACTCGCGACTCGCTGATCGCATATTCTTTCGATTTTGAAGCCTTACTCGCTACTTGTTGATCACCAAATCTTGCGATTTTATAGCCTTACTTGCTACTCGCTGATCGCATATTTTTTCAATTTTGAAGCCTTACTCGCGACTCGCTGATCGCATATTCTGTCATTTTTTGAAGCCTTACTCGCGACTCGCTGATCGCATATTCTTGCGATTTTAAAGCCTTACTTCCTCCTCGCTGATCGCATATTTTTTCAATTTTGAAGCCTTACTCGCGACTCGCTGATCGCATATCTTTCCATTTTGAAGCCTTACTCGCTACTCGTTGATCGCCAAATCTTGCGATTTTACAGCCTTACTTGCAACCCGCTGATCGCATATTTTTTAAATTTTGAAGCCTTACTCGCGACTCGCTTATCGCATATTCTTTCAATTTTGAAGACTTACTTGCTACTCGCTGATCGCATATTTTTTCAATTTTAAAACAGTACTCGCGACTCGCTGATCGCATATTCTTTCAATTTTAAAGCCTTACTCGCTACTTGTTGATCACCAAATCTTGCGATTTTAAAGCTTTACTTGCTACTCTCTGATCGCATATTTTTTTAATTTTGAAGCTTTACTCGCGACTCGCTTATCGCAAATTTTTCGATTTTGAAGCCTTACTCGCGACTCGCTGATCGCATATTCTTTCGATTTTGAAGCCTTACTCGCTACTTGTTGATCACCAAATCTTGCGATTTTATAGCCTTACTTGCTACTCGCTGATCGCATATTTTTTCAATTTTGAAGCCTTACTCGCGACTCGCTGATCGCATATTCTGTCATTTTTTGAAGCCTTACTTGCTACTCGTTGATCGCCAAATCTTGCGATTTTTAAGCCTTACTTGCTACTCGCTGGTCGCATATTTTTTCAATTTTGAAGCCTTACTCGCGACTCGCTGATCGCATATCTTTCCATTTTGAAGCCTTACTCGCTACTCGTTGATCGCCAAATCTTGCGGTTTTAAAGCCTTACTTGCAACCCGCTGATCGCATATTTTTTAAATTTTGTAGCCTTACTCGCGACTCGCTGATCGCATATTCTTTCAATTTTGAAGACTTACTTGCTACTCGCTGATCGCATATTTATCAATTTTAAAACAGTACTCGCGACTCGCTGATCGCATATTCTTTCAATTTTAAAGCCTTACTCGCTACTTGTTGATCACCAAATCTTGCGATTTTAAAGCCTTACTTGCTACTCGCTGATCGCATATTTTTTCAATTTTGAAGCCTTACTCGCGACTCGCTGATCGCATATGCTTTCGATTTTGAAGCCTTACTCGCTAGACGTTGATCGTTAAATCTTGCGATTTTAAAGCCTTACTTGCTACTCGCTGATTGCACATTTTTTCACTTTTGAAGCCTTACTCGCGACTCGCTGATCGCACATTCTTTCAATTTTGAAGCCTTACTCGCTACTCGTTGATCGCCAAATCTTGCGATTTTAAAGCCTTACTTGCTACTCGCTGGTCGCATATTTTTTCAATTTTGAAGCCTTACTCGCGACTCGCTGATCGCATATTCTTTCAAATTTGAAGACTTACTTGCTACGCGCTGATCGCATATTTTTTCAATTTTAAAACCGTACTCGCGACTCGCTGATCGCATATTTTTTCAATTTTGAAGCCTTACTCGCGACTCGCTGATCGCATATGCTTTCGATTTTGAAGCCTTACTCGCTAGACGTTGATCGTTAAATCTTGCGATTTTAAAGCCTTACTTGCTACTCGCTGATTGCACATTTTTTCACTTTTGAAGCCTTACTCGCGACTCGCTGATCGCATATTCTTTCAATTTTGAAGCCTTCTTCGCTACTCGTTGATCGCCAAATCTTGCGATTTTGAAGCCTTACTTGCTATTCGCTAGTCGTTTTTTTTTTTTTAAATTTTGAAGCCTTACTCGCGACTGGCTGATCGCATATTCTTTCAAATTTGAAGACTTACTTGCTACGCGCTGATCGCATATTTTTTCAATTTTAAAACCGTACTCGCGACTCGCTGATCGCATATTTTTTCAATTTTGAAGCCTTACTCGCTACTTGTTGATCGCCAAATCTTGCGATTTTAAAGCCTTACTTGCTCCTCGCTGATCGCATATTTTTTCAATTTTGAAGCCTTACTCGCGACTCGCTGATCGCATATTCTGTCGATTTTGAAGCCTTATTCGCGACTCGCTGATCGCATTTTCTTTCGATTTTGAAGCCTGACTTACTACTCTCTGATCGCATATTTTTTTAATTTTGAAGCTTTACTCGCGACTCGCTAATCGCATATTTTTCGATTTTGAAGCCTTACTCGCGACTCGCTGATCGCATATTCTTTCGATTTTGAAGCCTTACTCGCTACTTGTTGATCGCCAAATCTTGCGATTTTAAAGCCTTACTTGCTACTCGCTGGTCGCATATTTTTTCAATTTTGAAGCCTTACTCGCGACTGCTGATCGCATATTCTTTCGATTTTAAAGCTTTACTTGCTACTCGCTGATCGCATATTCTTTCAATTTTGAAGCCTTACTTGCTATTTGTTGATCACCAAATCTTGCGATTTTATAGCCTTACTTGCTACTCGCTCATCGCATATTTTTTCAATTTTGAAGCCTTACTCGCGACTCGCTGATAGCATATTCTGTCATTTTTTGAAGCCTTACTTGCTACTCGTTGATCGCCAAATCTTGCGATTTTTAAGCCTTACTTGCTACTCGCTGGTCGCATATTTATTCAATTTTGAAGCCTTACTCGCGACTCGCTGATCGCATATTTTTCCATTTTAAAGCCTTACTCGCTTCTCGTTGATCGCCAAATCTTGCGATTTTAAAGCCTTACTTGACACCCGCTGATCGCATATTTTTTCAATTTTGAAGCCTTACTCGCAAATCACTGATCGCATATTCTTTCAATTTTGAAGACTTACTTGCAACTCGCTGATCGCATATTTTTTCAATTTTAAAACAGTACTCGCGACTCGCTGATCGCATATTCTTTCAATTTTAAAGCCTTACTCGCTACTTGTTGATCACCAAATCTTGCGATTTTAAAGCCTTACTTGCTACTCGCTGATCGCATATTTTTTCCATTTTAAAGCCTTACTCGCGACTCGCTGATCGCATATTCTTTCAATTTTGAAGCCTTACTCGCTACTCGTTTATCGCCAAATCTTGCGATTTTAAAGCGTTACTCGCGACTCGCTGATCGCATATTCTTTCGATTTTGAAGCCTTACTCGCGACTCGCTGATCACATATTGTTTCGATTTTGAAGCCTTACTCGCTACTCGTTGATCGCCAAATCTTGCGGTTTTAAAGCCTTACTTGCTACTCGCTGGTTGCATATTTTTTCAATTTTGAAGCCTTACTCGCAACTCGCTGATCGCATATTCTTTCGATTTTGAAGCCTTACTCACTACTCGTTGATCGCCAAATCTTGCGATTTTAAAGCCTTACTTGCTACTCGCTGATCGCATATTTTTTCAATTTTGAAGCCTTACTCGCGACTCGCTGATCGCATATTCTTTCGATTTTGAAGCCTTACTCGCTACTCGTTGATCGCCAAATCTTGCGATTTTAAAGCCTTATTTGCTACTCGCTGGTCGCATATTTTTTCAATTTTGAAGCCTTACTCGCGACTTGCTGATCGCATATTTTTCGATTTTGAAGCCTTACTCGCTACTCGTTGATCGCCGAATCTTGCGATTTTAAAGCCTTACTTGCTACTCGCTAGTCGTTTTTTTTTATTAAATTTTGAAGCCTTACTCGCGACTCGCTGATCGCATAGTCTTTCAAATTTGAAGACTTACTTGCTTCGCGCTGATCGCATATTTTTTCAATTTTAAAACCGTACTCGCGACTCGCTGATCGCATATTTTTTCAATTTTGAAGCCTTACTCGCTACTTGTTGATCGCCAAATCTTGCGATTTTAAAGCCTTACTAGCTCCTCGCTGATCGCATATTTTTTCAATTTTGAAGCCTTACTCGCGACTCGCTGATCGCATATTCTGTCGATTTTGAAGCCTTACTCGCGACTCGCTGATCGCATATTCTTTCGATTTTGAAGCCTTACTCGCTACTTGTTGATCACCAAATCTTGCGATTTTATAGCCTTACTTGCTACTCGCTGATCGCATATTTTTTCAATTTTGAAGCCTTACTCGCGACTCGCTGATCGCATATTCTGTCATTTTTTGAAGCCTTACTTGCTTCTCGTTGATCGCCAAATCTTGCGATTTTTAAGCCTTACTTGCTACTCGCTGATCGCATATTTTTTCAATTTTGAAGCCTTACTCGCGACTCGCTGATCGCATATCTTTCCATTTTGAAGCCTTACTCGCTACTCGTTGATCGCCAAATCTTGCGATTTTACAGCCTTACTTGCAACCCGCTGATCGCATATTTTTTAAATTTTGAAGCCTTACTCGCGACTCGCTGATCGCATATTCTTTCAATTTTGAAGACTTACTTGCTACTCGCTGATCGCATATTTTTTCAATTTTAAAACAGTACTCGCGACTCGCTGATCGCATATTCTTTCAATTTTAAAGCATTACTCGCTACTTGTTGATCACCAAATCTTGCGATTTTAAAGCCTTACTTGCTACTCGCTGGTCGCATATTTTTTCAATTTTGAAGCCTTACTCGCGACTCGCTGATTGCATATTTTTCGATTTTGAAGCCTTACTCGCTACTCGTTGATCGCCAAATCTTGCGATTTTAAAGCCTTACTTGCTACTCGCTAGTCGTTTTTTTTTTTAAAATTTTGAAGCCTTACTCGCGACTCGCTGATCGCATATTCTTTCAAATTTGAAGACTTACTCGCGACTCGCTGATCGCATATTTTTTCAATTTTGAAGCCTTACTCGCTACTTGTTGATCGCCAAATCTTGCGATTTTAAAGCCTTACTTGCTCCTCGCTGATCGTATATTTTTTCAATTTTGAAGCCTTACTCGCGACTCGCTGATCGCATATTCTGTCGATTTTGAAGCCTTACACGCCACTAGTTGATCGCCAAATCTTGCGATTTTAAATCCTTACTTGCTACTCGCTGATCGCATATTTTTTCAATTTTGAAGCCTTATTCGCGACTCGCTGATCGCATTTTCTTTCGATTTTGAAGCCTGATTTACTACTCTCTGATCGCATATTTTTTTAATTTTGAAGCTTTACTCGCGACTCGCTAATCGCATATTTTTCGATTTTGAAGCCTTACTCGCGACTCGCTGATCGCATATTCTTTCGATTTTGAAGCCTTACTCGCTACTTGTTGATCACCAAATCTTGCGATTTTATAGCCTTACTTGCTACTCGCTGATCGCATATTTTTTCAATTTTGAAGCCTTACTCGCGACTCGCTTATCGCATATTCTGTCATTTTTTGAAGCCTTACTTGCTTCTCGTTGATCGCCAAATCTTGCGATTTTTAAGCCTTACTTGCTACTCGCTGGTCGCATATTTTTTCAATTTTGAAGCCTTACTCGCGACTCGCTGATCGCATATCTTTCCATTTTGAAGCCTTACTCGCTACTCGTTGATGGCCAAATCTTGCGATTTTAAAGCCTTACTTGCAACCCGCTGATCGCATATTTTTTAAATTTTGAAGCCTTATTCGCGACTCGCTGATCGCATATTCTTTCAATTTTAAAGCCTTACTCGCTACTTGTTGATCACCAAATCTTGCGATTTTAAAGCCTTACTTGCTACTCGCTGATCGCATATTTTTTCAATTTTGAAGCCTTACTCGCGACTCGCTGATCGCATATGCTTTCGATTTTGAAGCCTTACTCGCTAGACGTTGATCGTTAAATCTTGCGATTTTAAAGCCTTACTTGCTACTCGCTGATTGCACATTTTTTCACTTTTGAAGCCTTACTCGCGACTCGCTGATCGCACATTCTTTCAATTTTGAAGCCTTACTCGCTACTCGTTGATCGCCAAATCTTGCGATTTTAAAGCCTTACTTGCTACTCGCTGGTCGCATATTTTTTCAATTTTGAAGCCTTACTCGCGACTTGCTGATCGCATATTCTTTCAAATTTGAAGACTTACTTGCTACGCGCTGATCGCATATTTTTTCAATTTTAAAACCGTACTCGCGACTCGCTGATCGCATATTTTTTCAATTTTGAAGCCTTACTCGCTACTTGTTGATCGCCAAATCTTGCGATTTTAAAGCCTTACTTCCTCCTCGCTGATCGCATATTTTTTCAATTTTGAAGCCTTACTCGCGACTCGCTGATCGCATATTCTTTCAAATTTGAAGACTTACTTGCTACGCGCTGATCGCATATTTTTTCAATTTTAAAACCGTACTCGCGACTCGCTGATCGCATATTTTTTCAATTTTGAAGCCTTACTCGCGACTCGCTGATCGCATATGCTTTCGATTTTGAAGCCTTACTCGCTAGACGTTGATCGTTAAATCTTGCGATTTTAAAGCCTTACTTGCTACTCGCTGATTGCACATTTTTTCACTTTTGAAGCCTTACTCGCGACTCGCTGATCGCATATTCTTTCAATTTTGAAGCCTTCTTCGCTACTCGTTGATCGCCAAATCTTGCGATTTTGAAGCCTTACTTGCTATTCGCTAGTCGTTTTTTTTTTTTTAAATTTTGAAGCCTTACTCGCGACTGGCTGATCGCATATTCTTTCAAATTTGAAGACTTACTTGCTACGCGCTGATCGCATATTTTTTCAATTTTAAAACCGTACTCGCGACTCGCTGATCGCATATTTTTTCAATTTTGAAGCCTTACTCGCTACTTGTTGATCGCCAAATCTTGCGATTTTAAAGCCTTACTTGCTCCTCGCTGATCGCATATTTTTTCAATTTTGAAGCCTTACTCGCGACTCGCTGATCGCATATTCTGTCGATTTTGAAGCCTTATTCGCGACTCGCTGATCGCATTTTCTTTCGATTTTGAAGACTGACTTACTACTCTCTGATCGCATATTTTTTTAATTTTGAAGCTTTACTCGCGACTCGCTAATCGCATATTTTTCGATTTTGAAGCCTTACTCGCGACTCGCTGATCGCATATTCTTTCGATTTTGAAGCCTTACTCGCTACTTGTTGATCGCCAAATCTTGCGATTTTAAAGCCTTACTTGCTACTCGCTGGTCGCATATTTTTTCAATTTTGAAGCCTTACTCGCGACTGCTGATCGCATATTCTTTCGATTTTAAAGCTTTACTTGCTACTCGCTGATCGCATATTCTTTCAATTTTGAAGCCTTACTTGCTATTTGTTGATCACCAAATCTTGCGATTTTATAGCCTTACTTGCTACTCGCTCATCGCATATTTTTTCAATTTTGAAGCCTTACTCGCGACTCGCTGATAGCATATTCTGTCATTTTTTGAAGCCTTACTTGCTACTCGTTGATCGCCAAATCTTGCGATTTTTAAGCCTTACTTGCTACTCGCTGGTCGCATATTTATTCAATTTTGAAGCCTTACTCGCGACTCGCTGATCGCATATTTTTCCATTTTAAAGCCTTACTCGCTTCTCGTTGATCGCCAAATCTTGCGATTTTAAAGCCTTACTTGACACCCGCTGATCGCATATTTTTTCAATTTTGAAGCCTTACTCGCAAATCACTGATCGCATATTCTTTCAATTTTGAAGACTTACTTGCAACTCGCTGATCGCATATTTTTTCAATTTTAAAACAGTACTCGCGACTCGCTGATCGCATATTCTTTCAATTTTAAAGCCTTACTCGCTACTTGTTGATCACCAAATCTTGCGATTTTAAAGCCTTACTTGCTACTTGCTGATCGCATATTTTTTCAATTTTAAAGCCTTACTCGCGACTCGCTGATCGCATATTCTTTCAATTTTGAAGCCTTACTCGCTACTCGTTTATCGCCAAATCTTGCGATTTTAAAGCGTTACTCGCGACTCGCTGATCGCATATTCTTTCGATTTTGAAGCCTTACTCGCGACTCGCTGATCACATATTGTTTCGATTTTGAAGCCTTACTCGCTACTCGTTGATCGCCAAATCTTGCGGTTTTAAAGCCTTACTTGCTACTCGCTGGTTGCATATTTTTTCAATTTTGAAGCCTTACTCGCAACTCGCTGATCGCATATTCTTTCGATTTTGAAGCCTTACTCACTACTCGTTGATCGCCAAATCTTGCGATTTTAAAGCCTTACTTGCTACTCGCTGATCGCATATTTTTTCAATTTTGAAGCCTTACTCGCGACTCGCTGATCGCATATTCTTTCGATTTTGAAGCCTTACTCGCTACTCGTTGATCGCCAAATCTTGCGATTTTAAAGCCTTATTTGCTACTCGCTGGTCGCATATTTTTTCAATTTTGAAGCCTTATTCGCGACTCGCTGATCGCATTTTCTTTCGATTTTGAAGCCTGATTTACTACTCTCTGATCGCATATTTTTTTAATTTTGAAGCTTTACTCGCGACTCGCTAATCGCATATTTTTCGATTTTGAAGCCTTACTCGCGACTCGCTGATCGCATATTCTTTCGATTTTGAAGCCTTACTCGCTACTTGTTGATCACCAAATCTTGCGATTTTATAGCCTTACTTGCTACTCGCTGATCGCATATTTTTTCAATTTTGAAGCCTTACTCGCGACTCGCTTATCGCATATTCTGTCATTTTTTGAAGCCTTACTTGCTTCTCGTTGATCGCCAAATCTTGCGATTTTTAAGCCTTACTTGCTACTCGCTGGTCGCATATTTTTTCAATTTTGAAGCCTTACTCGCGACTCGCTGATCGCATATTTTTTCAATTTTAAAGCCTTACTCGCGACTCGCTGATCGCATATTCTTTCAATTTTGAAGCCTTACTCGCTACTCGTTTATCGCCAAATCTTGCGATTTTAAAGCGTTACTCGCGACTCGCTGATCGCATATTCTTTCGATTTTGAAGCCTTACTCGCGACTCGCTGATCACATATTGTTTCGATTTTGAAGCCTTACTCGCTACTCGTTGATCGCCAAATCTTGCGGTTTTAAAGCCTTACTTGCTACTCGCTGGTTGCATATTTTTTCAATTTTGAAGCCTTACTCGCAACTCGCTGATCGCATATTCTTTCGATTTTGAAGCCTTACTCACTACTCGTTGATCGCCAAATCTTGCGATTTTAAAGCCTTACTTGCTACTCGCTGATCGCATATTTTTTCAATTTTGAAGCCTTACTCGCGACTCGCTGATCGCATATTCTTTCGATTTTGAAGCCTTACTCGCTACTCGTTGATCGCCAAATCTTGCGATTTTAAAGCCTTATTTGCTACTCGCTGGTCGCATATTTTTTCAATTTTGAAGCCTTACTCGCGACTTGCTGATCGCATATTTTTCGATTTTGAAGCCTTACTCGCTACTCGTTGATCGCCGAATCTTGCGATTTTAAAGCCTTACTTGCTACTCGCTAGTCGTTTTTTTTTATTAAATTTTGAAGCCTTACTCGCGACTCGCTGATCGCATATTCTTTCAGATTTGAAGACTTACTTGCTACGCGCTGATCGCATATTTTTTCAATTTTAAAACCGTACTCGCGACTCGCTGATCGCATATTTTTTCAATTTTGAAGCCTTACTCGCTACTTGTTGATCGCCAAATCTTGCGATTTTAAAGCCTTACTAGCTCCTCGCTGATCGCATATTTTTTCAATTTTGAAGCCTTACTCGCGACTCGCTGATCGCATATTCTGTCGATTTTGAAGCCTTACTCGCGACTCGCTGATCGCATATTCTTTCGATTTTGAAGCCTTACTCGCTACTTGTTGATCACCAAATCTTGCGATTTTATAGCCTTACTTGCTACTCGCTGATCGCATATTTTTTCAATTTTGAAGCCTTACTCGCGACTCGCTGATCGCATATTCTGTCATTTTTTGAAGCCTTACTTGCTTCTCGTTGATCGCCAAATCTTGCGATTTTTAAGCCTTACTTGCTACTCGCTGATCGCATATTTTTTCAATTTTGAAGCCTTACTCGCGACTCGCTGATCGCATATCTTTCCATTTTGAAGCCTTACTCGCTACTCGTTGATCGCCAAATCTTGCGATTTTACAGCCTTACTTGCAACCCGCTGATCGCATATTTTTTAAATTTTGAAGCCTTACTCGCGACTCGCTGATCGCATATTCTTTCAATTTTGAAGACTTACTTGCTACTCGCTGATCGCATATTTTTTCAATTTTAAAACAGTACTCGCGACTCGCTGATCGCATATTCTTTCAATTTTAAAGCCTTACTCGCTACTTGTTGATCACCAAATCTTGCGATTTTAAAGCCTTACTTGCTACTCGCTGGTCGCATATTTTTTCAATTTTGAAGCCTTACTCGCGACTCGCTGATCGCATATTTTTCGATTTTGAAGCCTTACTCGCTACTCGTTGATCGCCAAATCTTGCGATTTTAAAGCCTTACTTGCTACTCGCTAGTCATTTTTTTTTTAAAATTTTGAAGCCTTACTCGCGACTCGCTGATCGCATATTCTTTCAAATTTGAAGACTTACTTGCTACGCGCTGATCGCATATTTTTTCAATTTTAAAACCGTACTCGCGACTCGCTGATCGCATATTTTTTCAATTTTGAAGCCTTACTCGCTACTTGTTGATCGCCAAATCTTGCGATTTTAAAGCCTTACTTGCTCCTCGCTGATCGTATATTTTTTCAATTTTGAAGCCTTACTCGCGACTCGCTGATCGCATATTCTGTCGATTTTGAAGCCTTACACGCCACTAGTTGATCGCCAAATCTTGCGATTTTAAATCCTTACTTGCTACTCGCTGATCGCATATTTTTTCAATTTTGAAGCCTTATTCGCGACTCGCTGATCGCATTTTCTTTCGATTTTGAAGCCTGATTTACTACTCTCTGATCGCATATTTTTTTAATTTTGAAGCTTTACTCGCGACTCGCTAATCGCATATTTTTCGATTTTGAAGCCTTACTCGCGACTCGCTGATCGCATATTCTTTCGATTTTGAAGCCTTACTCGCTACTTGTTGATCACCAAATCTTGCGATTTTATAGCCTTACTTGCTACTCGCTGATCGCATATTTTTTCAATTTTGAAGCCTTACTCGCGACTCGCTTATCGCATATTCTGTCATTTTTTGAAGCCTTACTTGCTTCTCGTTGATCGCCAAATCTTGCGATTTTTAAGCCTTACTTGCTACTCGCTGGTCGCATATTTTTTCAATTTTGAAGCCTTACTCGCGACTCGCTGATCGCATATTTTTTCAATTTTAAAGCCTTACTCGCGACTCGCTGATCGCATATTCTTTCAATTTTGAAGCCTTACTCGCTACTCGTTTATCGCCAAATCTTGCGATTTTAAAGCGTTACTCGCGACTCGCTGATCGCATATTCTTTCGATTTTGAAGCCTTACTCGCGACTCGCTGATCACATATTGTTTCGATTTTGAAGCCTTACTCGCTACTCGTTGATCGCCAAATCTTGCGGTTTTAAAGCCTTACTTGCTACTCGCTGGTTGCATATTTTTTCAATTTTGAAGCCTTACTCGCAACTCGCTGATCGCATATTCTTTCGATTTTGAAGCCTTACTCACTACTCGTTGATCGCCAAATCTTGCGATTTTAAAGCCTTACTTGCTACTCGCTGATCGCATATTTTTTCAATTTTGAAGCCTTACTCGCGACTCGCTGATCGCATATTCTTTCGATTTTGAAGCCTTACTCGCTACTCGTTGATCGCCAAATCTTGCGATTTTAAAGCCTTATTTGCTACTCGCTGGTCGCATATTTTTTCAATTTTGAAGCCTTACTCGCGACTTGCTGATCGCATATTTTTCGATTTTGAAGCCTTACTCGCTACTCGTTGATCGCCGAATCTTGCGATTTTAAAGCCTTACTTGCTACTCGCTAGTCGTTTTTTTTTATTAAATTTTGAAGCCTTACTCGCGACTCGCTGATCGCATATTCTTTCAGATTTGAAGACTTACTTGCTACGCGCTGATCGCATATTTTTTCAATTTTAAAACCGTACTCGCGACTCGCTGATCGCATATTTTTTCAATTTTGAAGCCTTACTCGCTACTTGTTGATCGCCAAATCTTGCGATTTTAAAGCCTTACTAGCTCCTCGCTGATCGCATATTTTTTCAATTTTGAAGCCTTACTCGCGACTCGCTGATCGCATATTCTGTCGATTTTGAAGCCTTACTCGCGACTCGCTGATCGCATATTCTTTCGATTTTGAAGCCTTACTCGCTACTTGTTGATCACCAAATCTTGCGATTTTATAGCCTTACTTGCTACTCGCTGATCGCATATTTTTTCAATTTTGAAGCCTTACCCGCGACTCGCTGATCGCATATTCTGTCATTTTTTGAAGCCTTACTTGCTTCTCGTTGATCGCCAAATCTTGCGATTTTTAAGCCTTACTTGCTACTCGCTGATCGCATATTTTTTCAATTTTGAAGCCTTACTCGCGACTCGCTGATCGCATATCTTTCCATTTTGAAGCCTTACTCGCTACTCGTTGATCGCCAAATCTTGCGATTTTACAGCCTTACTTGCAACCCGCTGATCGCATATTTTTTAAATTTTGAAGCCTTACTCGCGACTCGCTGATCGCATATTCTTTCAATTTTGAAGACTTACTTGCTACTCGCTGATCGCATATTTTTTCAATTTTAAAACAGTACTCGCGACTCGCTGATCGCATATTCTTTCAATTTTAAAGCCTTACTCGCTACTTGTTGATCACCAAATCTTGCGATTTTAAAGCCTTACTTGCTACTCGCTGGTCGCATATTTTTTCAATTTTGAAGCCTTACTCGCGACTCGCTGATCGCATATTTTTCGATTTTGAAGCCTTACTCGCTACTCGTTGATCGCCAAATCTTGCGATTTTAAAGCCTTACTTGCTACTCGCTAGTCATTTTTTTTTTTAAATTTTGAAGCCTTACTCGCGACTCGCTGATCGCATATTCTTTCAAATTTGAAGACTTACTTGCTACGCGCTGATCGCATATTTTTTCAATTTTAAAACCGTACTCGCGACTCGCTGATCGCATATTTTTTCAATTTTGAAGCCTTACTCGCTACTTGTTGATCGCCAAATCTTGCGATTTTAAAGCCTTACTTGCTCCTCGCTGATCGTATATTTTTTCAATTTTGAAGCCTTACTCGCGACTCGCTGATCGCATATTCTGTCGATTTTGAAGCCTTACACGCCACTAGTTGATCGCCAAATCTTGCGATTTTAAATCCTTACTTGCTACTCGCTGATCGCATATTTTTTCAATTTTGAAGCCTTATTCGCGACTCGCTGATCGCATTTTCTTTCGATTTTGAAGCCTGATTTACTACTCTCTGATCGCATATTTTTTTATTTTGAAGCTTTACTCGCGACTCGCTAATCGCATATTTTTCGATTTTGAAGCCTTACTCGCGACTCGCTGATCGCATATTCTTTCGATTTTGAAGCCTTACTCGCTACTTGTTGATCACCAAATCTTGCGATTTTATAGCCTTACTTGCTACTCGCTGATCGCATATTTTTTCAATTTTGAAGCCTTACTCGCGACTCGCTTATCGCATATTCTGTCATTTTTTGAAGCCTTACTTGCTTCTCGTTGATCGCCAAATCTTGCGATTTTTAAGCCTTACTTGCTACTCGCTGGTCGCATATTTTTTCAATTTTGAAGCCTTACTCGCGACTCGCTGATCGCATATCTTTCCATTTTGAAGCCTTACTCGCTACTCGTTGATGGCCAAATCTTGCGATTTTACAGCCTTACTTACAACCCGCTGATCGCATATTTTTTAAATTTTGAAGCCTTATTCGCGACTCGCTGATCGCATATTCTTTCAATTTTGAAGCCTTACTCGCTACTCGTTGATCGCCAAATCTTGCGATTTTAAAGCCTTACTTGCTACTCGCTGATCGCATATTTTTTTCAATTTTGAAGCCTTACTCGCGACTCTCTGATCGCATATCTTTCCATTTTGAAGCCTTACTCGCTACTCGTTGATCGCCAAATCTTGCGATTTTACAGCCTTACTTGCTCCTCGCTGGTCGCATATTTTTTCAATTTTGAAGCCTTACTCGCGACTCGCTGATCGCATATTCTTTCGATTTTGAAGCCTTACTCGCGACTCGCTGATCACATATTGTTTCGATTTTGAAGCCTTACTCGCTACTCGTTGATCGCCAAATCTTGCGATTTTAAAGCCTTACTTGCTCCTCGCTGGTCGCATATTTTTTCAATTTTGAAGCCTTACTCGCGACTCGCTGATCGCATATTCTTTCGATTTTGAAGCCTTACTCGCGACTCGCTGATCACATATTGTCTCGATTTTGAAGCCTTACTCGCTACTCGTTGATCGCCAAATCTTGCGGTTTTAAAGCCTTACTTGCTACTCGCTGGTTGCATATTTTTTCAATTTTGAAGCCTTACTCGCAACTCGCTGATCGCATATCCTTTCGATTTTGAAGCCTTACTCACTACTCGTTGATCGCCAAATCTTGCGATTTTAAAGCCTTACTTGCTACTCGCTGATCGCATATTTTTTCAATTTTGAAGCCTTACTCGCGACTCGCTGATCGCATATTCTTTCGATTTTGAAGCCTTACTCGCTACTCGTTGATCGCCAAATCTTGCGATTTTAAAGCCTTACTTGCTACTCGCTGGTCGCATATTTTTTCAATTTTGAAGCCTTACTCGCGACTTGCTGATCGCATATTTTTCGATTTTGAAGCCTTACTCGCTACTCGTTGATCGCCAAATCTTGCAATTTTAAAGCCTTACTTGCTTCTCGCTAGTCGTTTTTTTTTTTTAAATTTTGAAGCCTTACTCGCTACTCGTTGATCGCCAAATCTTGCGATTTTAAAGCCTTACTTGCTACTCGCTGGTCGCATATTTTTTCAATTTTGAAGCCTTACTCGCGACTTGCTGATCGCATATTTTTCGATTTTGAAGCCTTACTCGCTACTCGTTGATCGCCAAATCTTGCAATTTTAAAGCCTTACTTGCTTCTCGCTAGTCGTTTTTTTTTTTTAAATTTTGAAGCCTTACTCGCGACTCGCTGATCGCATATTCTTTCAAATTTGAAGAATTACTTGCTACGCGCTGATCGCATATTTTTTCAATTTTAAAACCGTACTCGCGACTCGCTGATCGCATATTTTTTCAATTTTGAAGCCTTACTCGCTACTTGTTGATCGCCAAATCTTGCGATTTTAAAGCCTTACTTGCTCCTCGCTGGTCGCATATTTTTTCAATTTTGAAGCCTTACTCGCGACTCGCTGATCGCATATTCTTTCGATTTTGAAGCCTTACTCACTACTCGTTGATCGCCAAATCTTGCGATTTTAAAGCCTTACTTGCTACTCGCTGATCGCATATTTTTTCAATTTTGAAGCCTTACTCGCGACTCGCTGATCGCATATTCTTTCGATTTTGAAGCCTTACTCGCTACTCGTTGATCGCCAAATCTTGCGATTTTAAAGCCTTACTTGCTACTCGCTGGTCGCATATTTTTTCAATTTTGAAGCCTTACTCGCGACTTGCTGATCGCATATTTTTCGATTTTGAAGCCTTACTCGCTACTCGTTGATCGCCAAATCTTGCAATTTTAAAGCCTTACTTGCTTCTCGCTAGTCGTTTTTTTTTTTTTAAATTTTGAAGCCTTACTCGCGACTCGCTGATCGCATATTTTTTCAATTTTAAAACCGTACTCGCGACTCGCTGATCGCATATTTTTTCAATTTTGAAGCCTTACTCGCTACTTGTTGATCGCCAAATCTTGCGATTTTAAAGCCTTACTTGCTCCTCGCTGGTCGCATATTTTTTCAATTTTGAAGCCTTACTCGCGACTCGCTGATCGCATATCTTTCCATTTTGAAGCCTTACTCGCTACTCGTTGATCGCCAAATCTTGCGACTTTACAGCCTTACTTGCAACCCGCTGATCGCATATTTTTTAAATTTTGAAGCCTTACTCGCGACTCGCTGATCGCATATTCTTTCCATTTTGAAGCCTTACTTGCTACTCGCTGATCGCATATTTTTTCAATTTTAAAACAGTACTCGCGACTCGCTGATCGCATATTCTTTCAATTTTAAAGCCTTACTCGCTACTTGTTGATCGCCAAATCTTGCGATTTTAAAGCCTTACTTGCTACTCGCTGGTCGCATATTTTTTCAATTTTGAAGCCTTACTCGCGACTTGCTGATCGCATATTTTTCGATTTTGAAGCCTTACTCGCTACTCGTTGATCGCCAAATCTTGCAATTTTAAAGCCTTACTTGCTTCTCGCTAGTCGTTTTTTTTTTTTTAAATTTTGAAGCCTTACTCGCGACTCGCTGATCGCATATTTTTTCAATTTTGAAGCCTTACTCGCGACTCGCTGATCGCATATTTTTCGATTTTGAAGCCTTACTCGCTACTCGTTGATCGCCAAATCTTGCGATTTTAAAGCCTTACTTGCTACTCGCTAGTCATTTTTTTTTTTAAATTTTGAAGCCTTACTCGCGACTCGCTGATCGCATATTCTTTCAAATTTGAAGACTTACTTGCTACGCGCTGATCGCATATTTTTTCAATTTTAAAACCGTACTCGCGACTCGCTGATCGCATATTTTTTCAATTTTGAAGCCTTACTCGCTACTTGTTGATCGCCAAATCTTGCGATTTTAAAGCCTTACTTGCTCCTCGCTGATCGTATATTTTTTCAATTTTGAAGCCTTACTCGCGACTCGCTGATCGCATATTCTGTCGATTTTGAAGCCTTACACGCCACTAGTTGATCGCCAAATCTTGCGATTTTAAATCCTTACTTGCTACTCGCTGATCGCATATTTTTTCAATTTTGAAGCCTTATTCGCGACTCGCTGATCGCATTTTCTTTCGATTTTGAAGCCTGATTTACTACTCTCTGATCGCATATTTTTTTAATTTTGAAGCTTTACTCGCGACTCGCTAATCGCATATTTTTCGATTTTGAAGCCTTACTCGCGACTCGCTGATCGCATATTCTTTCGATTTTGAAGCCTTACTCGCTACTTGTTGATCACCAAATCTTGCGATTTTATAGCCTTACTTGCTACTCGCTGATCGCATATTTTTTCAATTTTGAAGCCTTACTCGCGACTCGCTTATCGCATATTCTGTCATTTTTTGAAGCCTTACTTGCTTCTCGTTGATCGCCAAATCTTGCGATTTTTAAGCCTTACTTGCTACTCGCTGGTCGCATATTTTTTCAATTTTGAAGCCTTACTCGCGACTCGCTGATCGCATATTTTTTCAATTTTAAAGCCTTACTCGCGACTCGCTGATCGCATATTCTTTCAATTTTGAAGCCTTACTCGCTACTCGTTTATCGCCAAATCTTGCGATTTTAAAGCGTTACTCGCGACTCGCTGATCGCATATTCTTTCGATTTTGAAGCCTTACTCGCGACTCGCTGATCACATATTGTTTCGATTTTGAAGCCTTACTCGCTACTCGTTGATCGCCAAATCTTGCGGTTTTAAAGCCTTACTTGCTACTCGCTGGTTGCATATTTTTTCAATTTTGAAGCCTTACTCGCAACTCGCTGATCGCATATTCTTTCGATTTTGAAGCCTTACTCACTACTCGTTGATCGCCAAATCTTGCGATTTTAAAGCCTTACTTGCTACTCGCTGATCGCATATTTTTTCAATTTTGAAGCCTTACTCGCGACTCGCTGATCGCATATTCTTTCGATTTTGAAGCCTTACTCGCTACTCGTTGATCGCCAAATCTTGCGATTTTAAAGCCTTATTTGCTACTCGCTGGTCGCATATTTTTTCAATTTTGAAGCCTTACTCGCGACTTGCTGATCGCATATTTTTCGATTTTGAAGCCTTACTCGCTACTCGTTGATCGCCGAATCTTGCGATTTTAAAGCCTTACTTGCTACTCGCTAGTCGTTTTTTTTTATTAAATTTTGAAGCCTTACTCGCGACTCGCTGATCGCATATTCTTTCAGATTTGAAGACTTACTTGCTACGCGCTGATCGCATATTTTTTCAATTTTAAAACCGTACTCGCGACTCGCTGATCGCATATTTTTTCAATTTTGAAGCCTTACTCGCTACTTGTTGATCGCCAAATCTTGCGATTTTAAAGCCTTACTAGCTCCTCGCTGATCGCATATTTTTTCAATTTTGAAGCCTTACTCGCGACTCGCTGATCGCATATTCTGTCGATTTTGAAGCCTTACTCGCGACTCGCTGATCGCATATTCTTTCGATTTTGAAGCCTTACTCGCTACTTGTTGATCACCAAATCTTGCGATTTTATAGCCTTACTTGCTACTCGCTGATCGCATATTTTTTCAATTTTGAAGCCTTACCCGCGACTCGCTGATCGCATATTCTGTCATTTTTTGAAGCCTTACTTGCTTCTCGTTGATCGCCAAATCTTGCGATTTTTAAGCCTTACTTGCTACTCGCTGATCGCATATTTTTTCAATTTTGAAGCCTTACTCGCGACTCGCTGATCGCATATCTTTCCATTTTGAAGCCTTACTCGCTACTCGTTGATCGCCAAATCTTGCGATTTTACAGCCTTACTTGCAACCCGCTGATCGCATATTTTTTAAATTTTGAAGCCTTACTCGCGACTCGCTGATCGCATATTCTTTCAATTTTGAAGACTTACTTGCTACTCGCTGATCGCATATTTTTTCAATTTTAAAACAGTACTCGCGACTCGCTGATCGCATATTCTTTCAATTTTAAAGCCTTACTCGCTACTTGTTGATCACCAAATCTTGCGATTTTAAAGCCTTACTTGCTACTCGCTGGTCGCATATTTTTTCAATTTTGAAGCCTTACTCGCGACTCGCTGATCGCATATTTTTCGATTTTGAAGCCTTACTCGCTACTCGTTGATCGCCAAATCTTGCGATTTTAAAGCCTTACTTGCTACTCGCTAGTCATTTTTTTTTTTAAATTTTGAAGCCTTACTCGCGACTCGCTGATCGCATATTCTTTCAAATTTGAAGACTTACTTGCTACGCGCTGATCGCATATTTTTTCAATTTTAAAACCGTACTCGCGACTCGCTGATCGCATATTTTTTCAATTTTGAAGCCTTACTCGCTACTTGTTGATCGCCAAATCTTGCGATTTTAAAGCCTTACTTGCTCCTCGCTGATCGTATATTTTTTCAATTTTGAAGCCTTACTCGCGACTCGCTGATCGCATATTCTGTCGATTTTGAAGCCTTACACGCCACTAGTTGATCGCCAAATCTTGCGATTTTAAATCCTTACTTGCTACTCGCTGATCGCATATTTTTTCAATTTTGAAGCCTTATTCGCGACTCGCTGATCGCATTTTCTTTCGATTTTGAAGCCTGATTTACTACTCTCTGATCGCATATTTTTTTAATTTTGAAGCTTTACTCGCGACTCGCTAATCGCATATTTTTCGATTTTGAAGCCTTACTCGCGACTCGCTGATCGCATATTCTTTCGATTTTGAAGCCTTACTCGCTACTTGTTGATCACCAAATCTTGCGATTTTATAGCCTTACTTGCTACTCGCTGATCGCATATTTTTTCAATTTTGAAGCCTTACTCGCGACTCGCTTATCGCATATTCTGTCATTTTTTGAAGCCTTACTTGCTTCTCGTTGATCGCCAAATCTTGCGATTTTTAAGCCTTACTTGCTACTCGCTGGTCGCATATTTTTTCAATTTTGAAGCCTTACTCGCGACTCGCTGATCGCATATCTTTCCATTTTGAAGCCTTACTCGCTACTCGTTGATGGCCAAATCTTGCGATTTTACAGCCTTACTTACAACCCGCTGATCGCATATTTTTTAAATTTTGAAGCCTTATTCGCGACTCGCTGATCGCATATTCTTTCAATTTTGAAGCCTTACTCGCTACTCGTTGATCGCCAAATCTTGCGATTTTAAAGCCTTACTTGCTACTCGCTGGTCGCATATTTTTTTCAATTTTGAAGCCTTACTCGCGACTCTCTGATCGCATATCTTTCCATTTTGAAGCCTTACTCGCTACTCGTTGATCGCCAAATCTTGCGATTTTACAGCCTTACTTGCTCCTCGCTGGTCGCATATTTTTTCAATTTTGAAGCCTTACTCGCGACTCGCTGATCGCATATTCTTTCGATTTTGAAGCCTTACTCGCGACTCGCTGATCACATATTGTTTCGATTTTGAAGCCTTACTCGCTACTCGTTGATCGCCAAATCTTGCGATTTTAAAGCCTTACTTGCTCCTCGCTGGTCGCATATTTTTTCAATTTTGAAGCCTTACTCGCGACTCGCTGATCGCATATTCTTTCGATTTTGAAGCCTTACTCGCGACTCGCTGATCACATATTGTCTCGATTTTGAAGCCTTACTCGCTACTCGTTGATCGCCAAATCTTGCGGTTTTAAAGCCTTACTTGCTACTCGCTGGTTGCATATTTTTTCAATTTTGAAGCCTTACTCGCAACTCGCTGATCGCATATCCTTTCGATTTTGAAGCCTTACTCACTACTCGTTGATCGCCAAATCTTGCGATTTTAAAGCCTTACTTGCTACTCGCTGATCGCATATTTTTTCAATTTTGAAGCCTTACTCGCGACTCGCTGATCGCATATTCTTTCGATTTTGAAGCCTTACTCGCTACTCGTTGATCGCCAAATCTTGCGATTTTAAAGCCTTACTTGCTACTCGCTGGTCGCATATTTTTTCAATTTTGAAGCCTTACTCGCGACTTGCTGATCGCATATTTTTCGATTTTGAAGCCTTACTCGCTACTCGTTGATCGCCAAATCTTGCAATTTTAAAGCCTTACTTGCTTCTCGCTAGTCGTTTTTTTTTTTTAAATTTTGAAGCCTTACTCGCTACTCGTTGATCGCCAAATCTTGCGATTTTAAAGCCTTACTTGCTACTCGCTGGTCGCATATTTTTTCAATTTTGAAGCCTTACTCGCGACTTGCTGATCGCATATTTTTCGATTTTGAAGCCTTACTCGCTACTCGTTGATCGCCAAATCTTGCAATTTTAAAGCCTTACTTGCTTCTCGCTAGTCGTTTTTTTTTTTTAAATTTTGAAGCCTTACTCGCGACTCGCTGATCGCATATTCTTTCAAATTTGAAGAATTACTTGCTACGCGCTGATCGCATATTTTTTCAATTTTAAAACCGTACTCGCGACTCGCTGATCGCATATTTTTTCAATTTTGAAGCCTTACTCGCTACTTGTTGATCGCCAAATCTTGCGATTTTAAAGCCTTACTTGCTCCTCGCTGGTCGCATATTTTTTCAATTTTGAAGCCTTACTCGCGACTCGCTGATCGCATATTCTTTCGATTTTGAAGCCTTACTCACTACTCGTTGATCGCCAAATCTTGCGATTTTAAAGCCTTACTTGCTACTCGCTGATCGCATATTTTTTCAATTTTGAAGCCTTACTCGCGACTCGCTGATCGCATATTCTTTCGATTTTGAAGCCTTACTCGCTACTCGTTGATCGCCAAATCTTGCGATTTTAAAGCCTTACTTGCTACTCGCTGGTCGCATATTTTTTCAATTTTGAAGCCTTACTCGCGACTTGCTGATCGCATATTTTTCGATTTTGAAGCCTTACTCGCTACTCGTTGATCGCCAAATCTTGCAATTTTAAAGCCTTACTTGCTTCTCGCTAGTCGTTTTTTTTTTTTTAAATTTTGAAGCCTTACTCGCGACTCGCTGATCGCATATTTTTTCAATTTTAAAACCGTACTCGCGACTCGCTGATCGCATATTTTTTCAATTTTGAAGCCTTACTCGCTACTTGTTGATCGCCAAATCTTGCGATTTTAAAGCCTTACTTGCTCCTCGCTGGTCGCATATTTTTTCAATTTTGAAGCCTTACTCGCGACTCGCTGATCGCATATCTTTCCATTTTGAAGCCTTACTCGCTACTCGTTGATCGCCAAATCTTGCGACTTTACAGCCTTACTTGCAACCCGCTGATCGCATATTTTTTAAATTTTGAAGCCTTACTCGCGACTCGCTGATCGCATATTCTTTCCATTTTGAAGCCTTACTTGCTACTCGCTGATCGCATATTTTTTCAATTTTAAAACAGTACTCGCGACTCGCTGATCGCATATTCTTTCAATTTTAAAGCCTTACTCGCTACTTGTTGATCACCAAATCTTGCGATTTTAAAGCCTTACTTGCTACTCTCTGATCGCATATTTTTTTAATTTTGAAGCTTTACTCGCGACTCGCTTATCGCAAATTTTTCGATTTTGAAGCCTTACTCGCGACTCGCTGATCGCATATTCTTTCGATTTTGAAGCCTTACTCGCTACTTGTTGACCACCAAATCTTGCGATTTTATAGCCTTACTTGCTACTCGCTGATCGCATATTTTTTCAATTTTGAAGCCTTACTCGCGACTCGCTGATCGCATATTCTGTCATTTTTTGAAGCCTTACTTGCTACTCGTTGATCGCCAAATCTTGCGATTTTTAAGCCTTACTTGCTACTCGCTGGTCGCATATTTTTTCAATTTTGAAGCCTTACTCGCGACTCGCTGATCGCATATCTTTCCACTTTGAAGCCTTACTCGCTACTCGTTGATCGCCAAATCTTGCGATTTTAAAGCCTTACTTGCAACCCGCTGATCGCATATTTTTTAAATTTTGAAGCCTTGCTCGCGACTCGCTGATCGCATATTCTTTCAATTTTGAAGACTTACTTGCTACTCGCTGATCGCATTTTCTTTCGATTTTGAAGCCTGACTTACTGCTCTCTGATCGCATATTTTTTTAATTTTGAAGCTTTACTCGCGACTCGCTAATCGCATATTTTTCGATTTTGAAGCCTTACTCGCGACTCGCTGATCGCATATTCTATCGATTTTGAAGCCTTACTCGCTACTTGTTGATCACCAAATCTTGCGATTTTATAGCCTTACTTGCTTCTCGCTGATCGCATATTTTTTCAATTTTGAAGCCTTACTCGCGACTCGCTGATCGCATATTCTGTCATTTTTTGAAGCCTTACTTGCTTCTCGTTGATCGCCAAATCTTGCGATTTTTAAGCCTTACTTGCTACTCGCTGGTCGCATATTTTTTCAATTTTGAAGCCTTACTTGCTACTCGCTGATCGCATATTTTTTCAATTTTGAAGCCTTACTCGCGACTCGCTGATCGCATATTCTGTCATTTTTTGAAGCCTTACTTGCTACTCGTTGATCGCCAAATCTTGCGATTTTTAAGCCTTACTTGCTACTCGCTGGTCGCATATTTTTTCAATTTTGAAGCCTTACTCGCGACTCGCTGATCGCATTTTCTTTCGATTTTGAAGCCTGACTTACTACTCTCTGATCGCATATTTTTTTAATTTTGAAGCTTTACTCGCGACTCGCTAATCGCATATTTTTCGATTTTGAAGCCTTACTCGCGACTCGCTGATCGCATATTCTTTCGATTTTGAAGCCTTACTCGCTACTTGTTGATCACCAAATCTTGCGATTTTATAGCCTTACTTGCTACTCGCTGATCGCATATTTTTTCAATTTTGAAGCCTTACTCGCGACTCGCTGATAGCATATTCTGTCATTTTTTGAAGCCTTACTTGCTTCTCGTTGATCGCCAAATCTTGCGATTTTTAAGCCTTACTTGCTACTCGCTGGTCGCATATTTTTTCAATTTTGAAGCCTTACTCGCGACTCGCTGATCGCATATCTTTCCATTTTGAAGCCTTACTCGCTACTCGTTGATCGCCAAATCTTGCGATTTTACAGCCTTACTTGCAACCCGCTGATCGCATATTTTTTAAATTTTGAAGCCTTACTCGCGACTCGCTGATCGCATATTCTTTCAATTTTGAAGACTTACTTGCTACTCGCTGATCGCATATTTTTTCAATTTTAAAACAGTACTCGCGACTCGCTGATCGCATATTCTTTCAATTTTAAAGCCTTACTCGCTACTTGTTGATCACCAAATCTTGCGATTTTAAAGCCTTACTTGCTACTCTCTGATCGCATATTTTTTTAATTTTGAAGCTTTACTCGCGACTCGCTTATCGCAAATTTTTCGATTTTGAAGCCTTACTCGCGACTCGCTGATCGCATATTCTTTCGATTTTGAAGCCTTACTCGCTACTTGTTGATCACTAAATCTTGCGATTTTATAGCCTTACTTGCTACTCGCTGATCGCATATTTTTTCAATTTTGAAGCCTTACTCGCGACTCGCTGATCGCATATTCTGTCATTTTTTGAAGCCTTACTTGCTACTCGTTGATCGCCAAATCTTGCGATTTTTAAGCCTTACTTGCTACTCGCTTGTCGCATATTTTTTCAATTTTGAAGCCTTACTCGCGACTCGCTGATCGCATATCTTTCCATTTTGAAGCCTTACTCGCTACTCGTTGATCGCCAAATCTTGCGATTTTAAAGCCTTACTTGCAACCCGCTGATCGCATATTTTTTAAATTTTGAAGCCTTACTCGCGACTCGCTGATCGCATATTCTTTCAATTTTGAAGACTTACTTGCTACTCGCTGATCGCATTTTCTTTCGATTTTGAAGCCTGACTTACTGCTCTCTGATCGCATATTTTTTTAATTTTGAAGCTTTACTCGCGACTCGCTAATCGCATATTTTTCGATTTTGAAGCCTTACTCGCGACTCGCTGATCGCATATTCTTTCGATTTTGAAGCCTTACTCGCTACTTGTTGATCACCAAATCTTGCGATTTTATAGCCTTACTTGCTTCTCGCTGATCGCATATTTTTTCAATTTTGAAGCCTTACTCGCGACTCGCTGATCGCATATTCTGTCATTTTTTGAAGCCTTACTTGCTTCTCGTTGATCGCCAAATCTTGCGATTTTTAAGCCTTACTTGCTACTCGCTGGTCGCATATTTTTTCAATTTTGAAGCCTTACTTGCTACTCGCTGATCGCATATTTTTTCAATTTTGAAGCCTTACTCGCGACTCGCTGATCGCATATTCTGTCATTTTTTGAAGCCTTACTTGCTACTCGTTGATCGCCAAATCTTGCGATTTTTAAGCCTTACTTGCTACTCGCTGGTCGCATATTTTTTCAATTTTGAAGCCTTACTCGCGACTAGCTTATCGCAAATTTTTCGATTTTGAAGCCTTACTCGCGACTCGCTGATCGCATATTCTTTCGATTTTGAAGCCTTACTCGCTACTTGTTGATCACTAAATCTTGCGATTTTATAGCCTTACTTGCTACTCGCTGATCGCATATTTTTTCAATTTTGAAGCCTTACTCGCGACTCGCTGATCGCATATTCTGTCATTTTTTGAAGCCTTACTTGCTACTCGTTGATCGCCAAATCTTGCGATTTTTAAGCCTTACTTGCTACTCGCTGGTCGCATATTTTTTCAATTTTGAAGCCTTACTCGCGACTCGCTGATCGCATATCTTTCCATTTTGAAGCCTTACTCGCTACTCGTTGATCGCCAAATCTTGCGATTTTAAAGCCTTACTTGCAACCCGCTGATCGCATATTTTTTAAATTTTGAAGCCTTACTCGCGACTCGCTGATCGCATATTCTTTCAATTTTGAAGACTTACTTGCTACTCGCTGATCGCATATTTTTCAATTTTAAAACAGTACTCGCGACTCGCTGATCGCATATTCTTTCAATTTTAAAGCCTTACTCGCTACTTGTTGATCACCAAATCTTGCGATTTTAAAGCCTTGCTTGCTACTCGCTGATCGCATATTTTTTCAATTTTGAAGCCTTACTCGCGACTCGCTGATCGCATATGCTTTCGATTTTGAAGCCTTACTCGCTAGACGTTGATCGTTAAATCTTGCGATTTTAAAGCCTTACTTGCTACTCGCTGATTGCACATTTTTTCACTTTTGAAGCCTTACTCGCGACTCGCTGATCGCATATTCTTTCAATTTTGAAGCCTTACTCGCTACTCGTTGATCGCCAAATCTTGCGATTTTAAAGCCTTACTTGCTACTCGCTGGTCGCATATTTTTCAATTTTGAAGCCTTACTCGCGACTTGCTGATCGCATATTTTTCGATTTTGAAGCCTTACTCGCTACTCGTTGATCGCCAAATCTTGCAATTTTAAAGCCTTACTTGCTTCTCGCTAGTCGTTTTTTTTTTTTTTAAATTTTGAAGCCTTACTCGCGACTCGCTGATCGCATATTCTTTCAAATTTGAAGAATTACTTGCTACGCGCTGATCGCATATTTTTTCAATTTTAAAACCGTACTCGCGACTCGCTGATCGCATATTTTTTCAATTTTGAAGCCTTACTCGCTACTTGTTGATCGCCAAATCTTGCGATTTTAAAGCCTTACTTGCTCCTCGCTGGTCGCATATTTTTTCAATTTTGAAGCCTTACTCGCGACTCGCTGATCGCATTTTCTTTCGATTTTGAAGCCTGACTTACTACTCTCTGATCGCATATTTTTTTAATTTTGAAGCTTTACTCGCGACTCGCTAATCGCATATTTTTCGATTTTGAAGCATTACTCGCGACTCGCTGATCGCATATTCTTTCGATTTTGAAGCCTTACTCGCTACTTGTTGATCACCAAATCTTGCGATTTTATAGCCTTACTTGCTACTCGCTGATCGCATATTTTTTCAATTTTGAAGCCTTACTCGCGACTCGCTGATAGCATATTCTGTCATTTTTTGAAGCCTTACTTGCTTCTCGTTGATCGCCAAATCTTGCGATTTTTAAGCCTTACTTGCTACTCGCTGGTCGCATATTTTTTCAATTTTGAAGCCTTACTCGCGACTCGCTGATCGCATATCTTTCCATTTTGAAGCCTTACTCGCTACTCGTTGATCGCCAAATCTTGCGATTTTACAGCCTTACTTGCAACCCGCTGATCGCATATTTTTTAAATTTTGAAGCCTTACTCGCGACTCGCTGATCGCATATTCTTTCAATTTTGAAGACTTACTTGCTACTCGCTGATCGCATATTTATCAATTTTAAAACAGTACTCGCGACTCGCTGATCGCATATTCTTTCAATTTTAAAGCCTTACTCGCTACTTGTTGATCACCAAATCTTGCGATTTTAAAGCCTTACTTGCTACTCTCTGATCGCATATTTTTTTAATTTTGAAGCTTTACTCGCGACTCGCTTATCGCAAATTTTTCGATTTTGAAGCCTTACTCGCGACTCGCTGATCGCATATTCTTTCGATTTTGAAGCCTTACTCGCTACTTGTTGATCACCAAATCTTGCGATTTTATAGCCTTACTTGCTACTCGCTGATCGCATATTTTTTCAATTTTGAAGCCTTACTCGCGACTCGCTGATCGCATTTTCTGTCATTTTTTGAAGCCTTACTTGCTACTCGTTGATCGCCAAATCTTGCGATTTTTAAGCCTTACTTGCTACTCGCTGGTCGCATATTTTTTCAATTTTGAAGCCTTACTCGCGACTCGCTGATCGCATATCTTTCCATTTTGAAGCCTTACTCGCTACTCGTTGATCGCCAAATCTTGCGATTTTAAAGCCTTACTTGCAACCCGCTGATCGCATATTTTTTAAATTTTGAAGCCTTACTCGCGACTCGCTGATCGCATATTCTTTCAATTTTGAAGACTTACTTGCTACTCGCTGATCGCATTTTCTTTCGATTTTGAAGCCTGACTTACTGCTCTCTGATCGCATATTTTTTTAATTTTGAAGCTTTACTCGCGACTCGCTAATCGCATATTTTTCGATTTTGAAGCCTTACTCGCGACTCGCTGATCGCATATTCTTTCGATTTTGAAGCCTTACTCGCTACTTGTTGATCACCAAATCTTGCGATTTTATAGCCTTACTTGCTACTCGCTGATCGCATATTTTTTCAATTTTGAAGCCTTACTCGCGACTCGCTGATCGCATATTCTGTCATTTTTTGAAGCCTTACTTGCTTCTCGTTGATCGCCAAATCTTGCGATTTTTAAGCCTTACTTGCTACTCGCTGGTCGCATATTTTTTCAATTTTGAAGCCTTACTCGCGACTCGCTGATCGCATATCTTTCCATTTTGAAGCCTTACTCGCTACTCGTTGATCGCCAAATCTTGCGATTTTACAGCCTTACTTGCAACCCGCTGATCGCATATTTTTTAAATTTTGAAGCCTTACTCGCGACTCGCTGATCGCATATTCTTTCAATTTTGAAGACTTACTTGCTACTCGCTGATCGCATATTTTTTCAATTTTAAAACAGTACTCGCGACTCGCTGATCGCATATTCTTTCAATTTTAAAGCCTTACTCGCTACTTGTTGATCACCAAATCTTGCGATTTTAAAGCTTTACTTGCTACTCTCTGATCGCATATTTTTTTAATTTTGAAGCTTTACTCGCGACTCGCTTATCGCAAATTTTTCGATTTTGAAGCCTTACTCGCGACTCGCTGATCGCATATTCTTTCGATTTTGAAGCCTTACTCGCTACTTGTTGATCACCAAATCTTGCGATTTTATAGCCTTACTTGCTACTCGCTGATCGCATATTTTTTCAATTTTGAAGCCTTACTCGCGACTCGCTGATCGCATATTCTGTCATTTTTTGAAGCCTTACTTGCTACTCGTTGATCGCCAAATCTTGCGATTTTTAAGCCTTACTTGCTACTCGCTGGTCGCATATTTTTTCAATTTTGAAGCCTTACTCGCGACTCGCTGATCGCATATCTTTCCATTTTGAAGCCTTACTCGCTACTCGTTGATCGCCAAATCTTGCGGTTTTAAAGCCTTACTTGCAACCCGCTGATCGCATATTTTTTAAATTTTGTAGCCTTACTCGCGACTCGCTGATCGCATATTCTTTCAATTTTGAAGACTTACTTGCTACTCGCTGATCGCATATTTATCAATTTTAAAACAGTACTCGCGACTCGCTGATCGCATATTCTTTCAATTTTAAAGCCTTACTCGCTACTTGTTGATCACCAAATCTTGCGATTTTAAAGCCTTACTTGCTACTCGCTGATCGCATATTTTTTCAATTTTGAAGCCTTACTCGCGACTCGCTGATCGCATATGCTTTCGATTTTGAAGCCTTACTCGCTAGACGTTGATCGTTAAATCTTGCGATTTTAAAGCCTTACTTGCTACTCGCTGATTGCACATTTTTTCACTTTTGAAGCCTTACTCGCGACTCGCTGATCGCATATTCTTTCAATTTTGAAGCCTTACTCGCTACTCGTTGATCGCCAAATCTTGCGATTTTAAAGCCTTACTTGCTACTCGCTGGTCGCATATTTTTTCAATTTTGAAGCCTTACTCGCGACTTGCTGATCGCATATTCTTTCAAATTTGAAGACTTACTTGCTACGCGCTGATCGCATATTTTTTCAATTTTAAAACCGTACTCGCGACTCGCTGATCGCATATTTTTTCAATTTTGAAGCCTTACTCGCTACTTGTTGATCGCCAAATCTTGCGATTTTAAAGCCTTACTTGCTCCTCGCTGATCGCATATTTTTTCAATTTTGAAGCCTTACTCGCGACTCGCTGATCGCATATTCTTTCAAATTTGAAGACTTACTTGCTACGCGCTGATCGCATATTTTTTCAATTTTAAAACCGTACTCGCGACTCGCTGATCGCATATTTTTTCAATTTTGAAGCCTTACTCGCGACTCGCTGATCGCATATGCTTTCGATTTTGAAGCCTTACTCGCTAGACGTTGATCGTTAAATCTTGCGATTTTAAAGCCTTACTTGCTACTCGCTGATTGCACATTTTTTCACTTTTGAAGCCTTACTCGCGACTCGCTGATCGCATATCTTTCCATTTTGAAGCCTTACTCGCTACTCGTTGATCGCCAAATCTTGCGATTTTACAGCCTTACTTGCAACCCGCTGATCGCATATTTTTTAAATTTTGAAGCCTTACTCGCGACTCGCTGATCGCATATTCTTTCAATTTTGAAGACTTACTTGCTACTCGCTGATCGCATATTTTTTCAATTTTAAAACAGTACTCGCGACTCGCTGATCGCATATTCTTTCAATTTTAAAGCCTTACTCGCTACTTGTTGATCACCAAATCTTGCGATTTTAAAGCCTTACTTGCTACTCTCTGATCGCATATTTTTTTAATTTTTAAGCTTTACTCGCGACTCGCTTATCGCAAATTTTTCGATTTTGAAGCCTTACTCGCGACTCGCTGATCGCATATTCTTTCGATTTTGAAGCCTTACTCGCTACTTGTTGATCACTAAATCTTGCGATTTTATAGCCTTACTTGCTACTCGCTGATCGCATATTTTTTCAATTTTGAAGCCTTACTCGCGACTCGCTGATCGCATATCTTTCCATTTTGAAGCCTTACTCGCTACTCGTTGATCGCCAAATCTTGCGATTTTAAAGCCTTACTTGCAACCCGCTGATCGCATATTTTTTAAATTTTGAAGCCTTACTCGCGACTCGCTGATCGCATATTCTTTCAATTTTGAAGACTTACTTGCTACTCGCTGATCGCATTTTCTTTCGATTTTGAAGCCTGACTTACTGCTCTCTGATCGCATATTTTTTTAATTTTGAAGCTTTACTCGCGACTCGCTAATCGCATATTTTTCGATTTTGAAGCCTTACTCGCGACTCGCTGATCGCATATTCTTTCGATTTTGAAGCCTTACTCGCTACTTGTTGATCACCAAATCTTGCGATTTTATAGCCTTACTTGCTTCTCGCTGATCGCATATTTTTTCAATTTTGAAGCCTTACTCGCGACTCGCTGATCGCATATTCTGTCATTTTTTGAAGCCTTACTTGCTTCTCGTTGATCGCCAAATCTTGCGATTTTTAAGCCTTACTTGCTACTCGCTGGTCGCATATTTTTTCAATTTTGAAGCCTTACTTGCTACTCGCTGATCGCATATTTTTTCAATTTTGAAGCCTTACTCGCGACTCGCTGATCGCATATTCTGTCATTTTTTGAAGCCTTACTTGCTACTCGTTGATCGCCAAATCTTGCGATTTTTAAGCCTTACTTGCTACTCGCTGGTCGCATATTTTTTCAATTTTGAAGCCTTACTCGCGACTCGCTTATCGCAAATTTTTCGATTTTGAAGCCTTACTCGCGACTCGCTGATCGCATATTCTTTCGATTTTGAAGCCTTACTCGCTACTTGTTGATCACTAAATCTTGCGATTTTATAGCCTTACTTGCTACTCGCTGATCGCATATTTTTTCAATTTTGAAGCCTTACTCGCGACTCGCTGATCGCATATTCTGTCATTTTTTGAAGCCTTACTTGCTACTCGTTGATCGCCAAATCTTGCGATTTTTAAGCCTTACTTGCTACTCGCTGGTCGCATATTTTTTCAATTTTGAAGCCTTACTCGCGACTCGCTGATCGCATATCTTTCCATTTTGAAGCCTTACTCGCTACTCGTTGATCGCCAAATCTTGCGATTTTAAAGCCTTACTTGCAACCCGCTGATCGCATATTTTTTAAATTTTGAAGCCTTACTCGCGACTCGCTGATCGCATATTCTTTCAATTTTGAAGACTTACTTGCTACTCGCTGATCGCATATTTTTTCAATTTTAAAACAGTACTCGCGACTCGCTGATCGCATATTCTTTCAATTTTAAAGCCTTACTCGCTACTTGTTGATCACCAAATCTTGCGATTTTAAAGCCTTACTTGCTACTCGCTGATCGCATATTTTTTCAATTTTGAAGCCTTACTCGCGACTCGCTGATCGCATATGCTTTCGATTTTGAAGCCTTACTCGCTAGACGTTGATCGTTAAAACTTGCGATTTTAAAGCCTTACTTGCTACTCGCTGATTGCACATTTTTTCACTTTTGAAGCCTTACTCGCGACTCGCTGATCGCATATTCTTTCAATTTTGAAGCCTTACTCGCTACTCGTTGATCGCCAAATCTTGCGATTTTAAAGCCTTACTTGCTACTCGCTGGTCGCATATTTTTCAATTTTGAAGCCTTACTCGCGACTTGCTGATCAAATATTTTTCGATTTTGAAGCCTTACTCGCTACTCGTTGATCGCCAAATCTTGCAATTTTAAAGCCTTACTTGCTTCTCGCTAGTCGTTTTTTTTTTTTTAAATTTTGAAGCCTTACTCGCGACTCGCTGATCGCATATTCTTTCAAATTTGAAGAATTACTTGCTACGCGCTGATCGCATATTTTTTCAATTTTAAAACCGTACTCGCGACTCGCTGATCGCATATTTTTTCAATTTTGAAGCCTTACTCGCGACTCGCTGATCGCATTTTCTTTCGATTTTGAAGCCTGACTTACTACTCTCTGATCGCATATTTTTTTAATTTTGAAGCTTTACTCGCGACTCGCTAATCGCATATTTTTCGATTTTGAAGCCTTACTCGCGACTCGCTGATCGCATATTCTTTCGATTTTGAAGCCTTACTCGCTACTTGTTGATCACCAAATCTTGCGATTTTATAGCCTTACTTGCTACTCGCTGATCGCATATTTTTTCAATTTTGAAGCCTTACTCGCGACTCGCTGATAGCATATTCTGTCATTTTTTGAAGCCTTACTTGCTTCTCGTTGATCGCCAAATCTTGCGATTTTTAAGCCTTACTTGCTCCTCGCTGGTCGCATATTTTTTCAATTTTGAAGCCTTACTCGCGACTCGCTGATCGCATTTTCTTTCGATTTTGAAGCCTGACTTACTACTCTCTGATCGCATATTTTTTTAATTTTGAAGCTTTACTCGCGACTCGCTAATCGCATATTTTTCGATTTTGAAGCCTTACTCGCGACTCGCTGATCGCATATTCTTTCGATTTTGAAGCCTTACTCGCTACTTGTTGATCACCAAATCTTGCGATTTTATAGCCTTACTTGCTACTCGCTGATCGCATATTTTTTCAATTTTGAAGCCTTACTCGCGACTCGCTGATAGCATATTCTGTCATTTTTTGAAGCCTTACTTGCTTCTCGTTGATCGCCAAATCTTGCGATTTTTAAGCCTTACTTGCTACTCGCTGGTCGCATATTTTTTCAATTTTGAAGCCTTACTCGCGACTCGCTGATCGCATATCTTTCCATTTTGAAGCCTTACTCGCTACTCGTTGATCGCCAAATCTTGCGATTTTACAGCCTTACTTGCAACCCGCTGATCGCATATTTTTTAAATTTTGAAGCCTTACTCGCGACTCGCTGATCGCATATTCTTTCAATTTTGAAGACTTACTTGCTACTCGCTGATCGCAAATTTTTTCAATTTTAAAACAGTACTCGCGACTCGCTGATCGCATATTCTTTCAATTTTAAAGCCTTACTCGCTACTTGTTGATCACCAAATCTTGCGATTTTAAAGCCTTACTTGCTACTCTCTGATCGCATATTTTTTTAATTTTGAAGCTTTACTCGCGACTCGCTTATCGCAAATTTTTCGATTTTGAAGCCTTACTCGCGACTCGCTGATCGCATATTCTTTCGATTTTGAAGCCTTACTCGCTACTTGTTGATCACCAAATCTTGCGATTTTATAGCCTTACTTGCTACTCGCTGATCGCATATTTTTTCAATTTTGAAGCCTTACTCGCGACTCGCTGATCGCATATTCTGTCATTTTTTGAAGCCTTACTTGCTACTCGTTGATCGCCAAATCTTGCGATTTTTAAGCCTTACTTGCTACTCGCTGGTCGCATATTTTTTCAATTTTGAAGCCTTACTCGCGACTCGCTGATCACATATCTTTCCATTTTGAAGCCTTACTCGCTACTCGTTGATCGCCAAATCTTGCGATTTTAAAGCCTTACTTGCAACCCGCTGATCGCATATTTTTTAAATTTTGAAGCCTTACTCGCGACTCGCTGATCGCATATTCTTTCAATTTTGAAGACTTACTTGCTACTCGCTGATCGCATTTTCTTTCGATTTTGAAGCCTGACTTACTGCTCTCTGATCGCATATTTTTTTAATTTTGAAGCTTTACTCGCGACTCGCTAATCGCATATTTTTCGATTTTGAAGCCTTACTCGCGACTCGCTGATCGCATATTCTTTCGATTTTGAAGCCTTACTCGCTACTTGTTGATCACCAAATCTTGCGATTTTATAGCCTTACTTGCTACTCGCTGATCGCATATTTTTTCAATTTTGAAGCCTTACTCGCGACTCGCTGATCGCATATTCTGTCATTTTTTGAAGCCTTACTTGCTTCTCGTTGATCGCCAAATCTTGCGATTTTTAAGCCTTACTTGCTACTCGCTGGTCGCATATTTTTTCAATTTTGAAGCCTTACTCGCGACTCGCTGATCGCATATCTTTCCATTTTGAAGCCTTACTCGCTACTCGTTGATCGCCAAATCTTGCGATTTTACAGCCTTACTTGCAACCCGCTGATCGCATATTTTTTAAATTTTGAAGCCTTACTCGCGACTCGCTGATCGCATATTCTTTCAATTTTGAAGACTTACTTGCTACTCGCTGATCGCATATTTTTTCAATTTTAAAACAGTACTCGCGACTCGCTGATCGCATATTCTTTCAATTTTAAAGCCTTACTCGCTACTTGTTGATCACCAAATCTTGCGATTTTAAAGCTTTACTTGCTACTCTCTGATCGCATATTTTTTTAATTTTGAAGCTTTACTCGCGACTCGCTTATCGCAAATTTTTCGATTTTGAAGCCTTACTCGCGACTCGCTGATCGCATATTCTTTCGATTTTGAAGCCTTACTCGCTACTTGTTGATCACCAAATCTTGCGATTTTATAGCCTTACTTGCTACTCGCTGATCGCATATTTTTTCAATTTTGAAGCCTTACTCGCGACTCGCTGATCGCATATTCTGTCATTTTTTGAAGCCTTACTTGCTACTCGTTGATCGCCAAATCTTGCGATTTTTAAGCCTTACTTGCAACCCGCTGATCGCATATTTTTTAAATTTTGTAGCCTTACTCGCGACTCGCTGATCGCATATTCTTTCAATTTTGAAGACTTACTTGCTACTCGCTGATCGCATATTTATCAATTTTAAAACAGTACTCGCGACTCGCTGATCGCATATTCTTTCAATTTTAAAGCCTTACTCGCTACTTGTTGATCACCAAATCTTGCGATTTTAAAGCCTTACTTGCTACTCGCTGATCGCATATTTTTTCAATTTTGAAGCCTTACTCGCGACTCGCTGATCGCATATGCTTTCGATTTTGAAGCCTTACTCGCTAGACGTTGATCGTTAAATCTTGCGATTTTAAAGCCTTACTTGCTACTCGCTGATTGCACATTTTTTCACTTTTGAAGCCTTACTCGCGACTCGCTGATCGCATATTCTTTCAATTTTGAAGCCTTACTCGCTACTCGTTGATCGCCAAATCTTGCGATTTTAAAGCCTTACTTGCTACTCGCTGGTCGCATATTTTTTCAATTTTGAAGCCTTACTCGCGACTTGCTGATCGCATATTCTTTCAAATTTGAAGACTTACTTGCTACGCGCTGATCGCATATTTTTTCAATTTTAAAACCGTACTCGCGACTCGCTGATCGCATATTTTTTCAATTTTGAAGCCTTACTCGCTACTTGTTGATCGCCAAATCTTGCGATTTTAAAGCCTTACTTGCTCCTCGCTGATCGCATATTTTTTCAATTTTGAAGCCTTACTCGCGACTCGCTGATCGCATATTCTTTCAAATTTGAAGACTTACTTGCTACGCGCTGATCGCATATTTTTTCAATTTTAAAACCGTACTCGCGACTCGCTGATCGCATATTTTTTCAATTTTGAAGCCTTACTCGCGACTCGCTGATCGCATATGCTTTCGATTTTGAAGCCTTACTCGCTAGACGTTGATCGTTAAATCTTGCGATTTTAAAGCCTTACTTGCTACTCGCTGATTGCACATTTTTTCACTTTTGAAGCCTTACTCGCGACTCGCTGATCGCATATTCTTTCAATTTTGAAGCCTTCTTCGCTACTCGTTGATTGCCAAATCTTGCGATTTTGAAGCCTTACTTGCTATTCGCTAGTCGTTTTTTTTTTTTTAAATTTTGAAGCCTTACTCGCGACTCGCTGATCGCATATTCTTTCAAATTTGAAGACTTACTTGCTACGCGCTGATCGCATATTTTTTCAATTTTAAAACCGTACTCGCGACTCGCTGATCGCATATTTTTTCAATTTTGAAGCCTTACTCGCTACTTGTTGATCGCCAAATCTTGCGATTTTAAAGCCTTACTTGCTCCTCGCTGATCGCATATTTTTTCAATTTTGAAGCCTTACTCGCGACTCGCTGATCGCATATTCAGTCGATTTTGAAGCCTTATTCGCGACTTGCTGATCGCATTTTCTTTCGATTTTGAAGCCTGACTTACTACTCTCTGATCGCATATTTTTTTAATTTTGAAGCTTTACTCGCGACTCGCTAATCGCATATTTTTCGATTTTGAAGCCTTACTCGCGACTCGCTGATCGCATATTCTTTCGATTTTGAAGCCTTACTCGCTACTTGTTGATCGCCAAATCTTGCGATTTTAAAGCCTTACTTCCTACTCGCTGGTCGCATATTTTTTCAATTTTGAAGCTTTACTCGCGACTGCTGATCGCATATTCTTTCGATTTTAAAGCTTTACTTGCTACTCGCTGATCGCATATTCTTTCAATTTTGAAGCCTTACTTGCTATTTGTTGATCACCAAATCTTGCGATTTTATAGCCTTACTTGCTACTCGCTCATCGCATATTTTTTCAATTTTGAAGCCTTACTCGCGACTCGCTGATAGCATATTCTGTCATTTTTTGAAGCCTTACTTGCTACTCGTTGATCGCCAAATCTTGCGATTTTTAAGCCTTACTTGCTACTCGCTGGTCGCATATTTATTCAATTTTGAAGCCTTACTCGCTACTCGCTGATCGCATATTCTTTCAATTTTGAAGACTTACTTGCTACTCGCTGATCGCATATTTTTTCAATTTTAAAACAGTACTCGCGACTCGCTGATCGCATATTCTTTCAATTTTAAAGCCTTACTCGCTACTTGTTGATCACCAAATCTTGCGTTTTTAAAGCCTTACTTGCTACTCGCTGATCGCATATTTTTTCAATTTTGAAGCCTTACTCGCGACTCGCTGATCGCATATTCTTTCGATTTTGAAGCCTTACTCGCTAGACGTTGATCGTTAAATCTTGCGTTTTTAAAGCCTTACTTGCTACTCGCGACTCGCTGATCGCATATTCTTTCAAATTTGAAGACTTACTTGCTACGCGCTGATCGCATATTTTTTCAATTTTAAAACCGTACTCGCGACTCGCTGATCGCATATTTTTTCAATTTTGAAGCCTTACTCGCTACTCGTTGATCGCCAAATCTTGCGATTTTAAAGCCTGACTTGCTACTCGCTGGTTGCATATTTTTTCAATTTTGAAGCCTTACTCGCGACTCGCTGATCGCATATTCTTTCGATTTTGAAGCCTTACTCGCTACTCGTTGATCGCCAAATTTTGCGATTTTAAAGCCTTACTTGCTACTCGCTAGTCGTTTTTTTTTTTAAAAATTTTGAAGCCTTACTCGCGACTCGCTGATCGCATATTCTTTCAAATTTGAAGACTTACTTGCTACGCGCTGATCGCATATTTTTTCAATTTTAAAACCGTACTCGCGACTCGCTGATCGCATATTATTTTAATTTTGAAGCCTTACTCGCTACTTGTTGATCGCCAAATCTTGCGATTTTAAAGCCTTACTTGCTCCTCGCTGATCGCATATTTTTTCAATTTTGAAGCCCTACTCGCGACTCGCTGATCGCATATTCTGTCGATTTTGAAGCCTTACACGCCACTAGTTGATCGCCAAATCTTGCGATTTTAAAGCCTTACTTGCTACTCGCTGATCGCATATTTTTTCAATTTTGAAGCCTTATTCGCGACTCGCTGATCGCATTTTCTTTCGATTTTGAAGCCTGACTTACTACTCTCTGATCGCATATTTTTTTTAATTTTGAAGCTTTACTCGCGACTCGCTAATCGCATATTTTTCGATTTTGAAGCCTTACTCGCGACTCGCTGATCGCATATTCTTTCGATTTTGAAGCCTTACTCGCTACTTGTTGATCACCAAATCTTGCGATTTTATAGCCTTACTTGCTACTCGCTGATCGCATATTTTTTCAATTTTGAAGCCTTACTCGCGACTCGCTGATCGCATATTCTGTCATTTTTTGAAGCCTTACTTGCTACTCGTTGATCGCCAAATCTTGCGATTTTTAAGCCTTACTTGCTACTCGCTGGTCGCATATTTTTTCAATTTTGAGGCCTTACTCGCGATTCGCTGATCGCATATCTTTCCATTTTGAAGCCTTACTTGCTACTCGTTGATCGCCAAATCTTATCATTTGAAAGCCTTACTTGCAACCCGCTGATCGCATATTTTTTAAATTTTGAAGCCTTACTCGCGACTCGCTGATCGCATATTCTTTCAATTTTGAAGACTTACTTGCTACTCGCTGATTGCACATTTTTTCACTTTTGAAGCCTTACTCGCGACTCGCTGATCGCATATTCTTTCAATTTTGAAGCCTTACTCGCTACTCGTTTATCGCCAAATCTTGCGATTTTAAAGCGGTACTCGCGACTCGCTGATCGCATATTCTTTCGATTTTGAAGCCTTACTCGCGACTCGCTGATCACATATTGTTTCGATTTTGAAGCCTTACTCGCTACTCGTTGATCGCCAAATCTTGCGATTTTAAAGCCTTACTTGCTACTCGCTGGTTGCATATTTTTTCAATTTTGAAGCCTTACTCGCGACTCGCTGATCGCATATTTTTCGATTTTGAAGCCTTACTCGCTACTCGTTGATCGCCAAATTTTGCGATTTTAAAGCCTTACTTGCTACTCGCTAGTCGTTTTTTTTTTAATTTTGAAGCCTTACTCGCGACTCGCTGATCGCATATTCTTTCAAATTTGAAGACTTACTTGCTACGCGCTGATCGCATATTTTTTCAATTTTAAAACCGTACTCGCGACTCGCTGATCGCATATTTTTTCAATTTTGAAGCCTTACTCGCTACTCGTTGATCGCCAAATCTTGCGATTTTAAAGCCTGACTTGCTACTCGATGGTTGCATATTTTTTCAATTTTGAAGCCTTACTCGCGACTCGCTGATCGCATATTCTTTCGATTTTGAAGCCTTACTCGCTACTCGTTGATCGCCAAATTTTGCGATTTTAAAGCCTTACTTGCTACTCGCTAGTCGTTTTTTTTTTTTAAAATTTTGAAGCCTTACTCGCGACTCGCTGATCGCATATTCTTTCAAATTTGAAGACTTACTTGCTACGCGCTGTTCGCATATTTTTTCAATTTTAAAACCGTACTCGCGACTCGCTGATCGCATATTATTTTAATTTTGAAGCCTTACTCGCTACTTGTTGATCGCCAAATCTTGCGATTTTAAAGCCTTACTTGCTCCTCGCTGATCGCATATTTTTTCAATTTTGAAGCCTTACTCGCGACTCGCTGATCGCATATTCTGTCGATTTTGAAGCCTTACACGCCACTAGTTGATCGCCAAATCTTGCGATTTTAAAGCCTTACTTGCTACTCGCTGATCGCATATTTTTTCAATTTTGAAGCCTTATTCGCGACTCGCTGATCGCATTTTCTTTCGATTTTGAAGCCTGACTTACTACTCTCTGATCGCATATTTTTTTTAATTTTGAAGCTTTACTCGCGACTCGCTAATCGCATATTTTTCGATTTTGAAGCCTTACTCGCGACTCGCTGATCGCATATTCTTTCGATTTTGAAGCCTTACTCGCTACTTGTTGATCACCAAATCTTGCGATTTTATAGCCTTACTTGCTACTCGCTGATCGCATATTTTTTCAATTTTGAAGCCTTACTCGCGACTCGCTGATCGCATATTCTGTCATTTTTTGAAGCCTTACTTGCTACTCGTTGATCGCCAAATCTTGCGATTTTTAAGCCTTACTTGCTACTCGCTGGTCGCATATTTTTTCAATTTTGAGGCCTTAATCGCGATTCGCTGATCGCATATCTTTCCATTTTGAAGCCTTACTCGCTACTCGTTGATCGCCAAATCTTTTCATTTGAAAGCCTTACTTGCAACCCGCTGATCGCATATTTTTTAAATTTTGAAGCCTTACTCGCGACTCGCTGATCGCATATTCTTTCAATTTTGAAGACTTACTTGCTACTCGCTGATCGCATATTTTTTCAATTTTAAAACAGTACTCGCGACTCGCTGATCGCATATTCTTTCAATTTTAAAGCCTTACTCGCTACTTGTTGATCACCAAATCTTGCGATTTTAAAGCCTTACTTGCTACTCGCTGATCGCATATTTTTTCAATTTTGAAGCCTTACTCGCGACTCGCTGATCGCATATTCTTTCGATTTTGAAGCCTTACTCGCTAGACGTTGATCGTTAAATCTTGCGATTTTAAAGCCTTACTTGCTACTCGCTGATTGCACATTTTTTCACTTTTGAAGCCTTACTCGCGACTCGCTGATCGCATATTCTTTCAATTTTGAAGCCTTACTCGCTACTCGTTTATCGCCAAATCTTGCGATTTTAAAGCGTTACTCGCGACTCGCTGATCGCATATTCTTTCGATTTTGAAGCCTTACTCGCGACTCGCTGATCACATATTGTTTCGATTTTGAAGCCTTACTCGCTACTCGTTGATCGCCAAATCTTGCGATTTTAAAGCCTTACTTGCTACTCGCTGGTTGCATATTTTTTCAATTTTGAAGCCTTACTCGCAACTCGCTGATCGCATATTCTTTCGATTTTGAAGCCTTACTCACTACTCGTTGATCGCCAAATCTTGCGATTTTAAAGTTTTACTTGCTTCTCGCTGATCGCATATTTTTTCAATTTTGAAGCCTTACTCGCGACTCGCTGATCGCATATTCTTTCAATTTTAAAGCCTTACTCGCTACTTGTTGATCACCAAATCTTGCGATTTTAAAGCCTTACTTGCTGATCGCTGATCGCATATTTTTCAATTTTGAAGCCTTACTCGCGAATCGCTGATCGCATATTGTTTCGATTTTGAAGCCTTACTCGCTACTCGTTGATCGCCAAATCTTGCGATTTTAAAGCCTAACTTGCTACTCGCTAGTCGTTTTTTTTTTTAAATTTTGAAGCCTTACTCGCGACTCGCTGATCGCATATTCTTTCAATTTTGAAGCCTTACTCGCGACTCGCTGATCGCATATTTTTTTAATTTTGAAGCCTTACTCGCTACTTGTTGATCGCCAAATCTTGCGATTTTAAAGCCTTACTTGCTCCTCGCTGATCGCATATTTTTTCAATTTTGAAGCTTTACTCGCGACTCGCTGATCGCATATTCTGTCGATTTTGAAGCCTTACACGCCACTAGTTGATCGCCAAATCTTGCGATTTTAAAGCCTTACTTGCTACTCGCTGATCGCATATTTTTTCAATTTTGAAGCCTTATTCGCGACTCGCTGATCGCATTTTCTTTCGATTTTGAAGCCTTACTCGCGACTCGCTGATCACATATTCTTTCGATTTTGAAGCCTTACTCGCTACTCGTTGATCGCCAAATCTTGCGATTTTAAAGCCTTACTTGCTACTCGCTGGTCGCATATTTTTTCAATTTTGAAGCCTTACTCGCGACTCGCTGATCGCATATTTTTCGATTTTGAAGCCTTACTCGCTACTCGTTGATCGCCAAATTTTGCGATTTTAAAGCCTTACTTGCTACTCGCTAGTCGTTTTTTTTTTTAATTTTGAAGCCTTACTCGCGACTCGCTGATCGCATATTCTTTCAAATTTGAAGACTTACTTGCTACGCGCTGATCGCATATTTTTTCAATTTTAAAACCGTACTCGCGACTCGCTGATCGCATATTTTTTCAATTTTGAAGCCTTACTCGCTACTTGTTGATCGCCAAATCTTGCGATTTTAAAGCCTAACTTGCTCCTCGCTGATCGCATATTTTTTCAATTTTGAAGCCTTACTCGCGACTCGCTGATCGCATATTCTGTCGATTTTGAAGCCTTACACGCCACTAGTTGATCGCCAAATCTTGCGATTTGAAAGCCTTACTTGCTACTCGCTGATCGCATATTTTTTCAATTTTGAAGCCTTATTCGCGACTCGCTGATTGCATTTTCTTTCGATTTTGAAGCCTGACTTACTACTCTCTGATCGCATATTTTTTTAATTTTGAAGCTTTACTCGCGACTCGCTAATCGCATATTTTTCGATTTTGAAGCCTTACTCGCGACTCGCTGATCGCATATTTTTTCAATTTTGAAGCCTTACTCGCTACTTGTTGATCGCCAAATCTTGCGATTTTAAAGCCTAACTTGCTCCTCGCTGATCGCATATTTTTTCAATTTTGAAGCCTTACTCGCGACTCGCTGATCGCATATTCTGTCGATTTTGAAGCCTTACACGCCACTAGTTGATCGCCAAATCTTGCGATTTTAAAGCCTTACTTGCTACTCGCTGATCGCATATTTTTTCAATTTTGAAGCCTTACTCGTGACTCGCTGATCGCATATTCTGTCGATTTTGAAGCCTTACACGCCACTAGTTGATCGCCAAATCTTGCGATTTTTAAGCCTTACTTGCTACTCGCTGATCGCATATTTTTTCAATTTTGAAGCCTTATTCGCGACTCGCTGATTGCATTTTCTTTCGATTTTGAAGCCTGACTTACTACTCTCTGATCGCATATTTTTTTAATTTTGAAGCTTTACTCGCGACTCGCTAATCGCATATTTTTCGATTTTGAAGCCTTACTCGCGACTCGCTGATCGCATATTCTTTCGATTTTGAAGCCTTACTCGCTACTTGTTGATCACCAAATCTTGCGATTTTATAGCCTTACTTGCTACTCGCTGATCGCATATTTTTTCAATTTTGAAGCCTTACTCGCGACTCGCTGATCGCATATTCTGTCATTTTTTGAAGCCTTACTTGCTTCTCGTTGATCGCCAAATCTTGCGATTTTTAAGCCTTACTTGCTACTCGCTGGTCGCATATTTTTTCAATTTTGAAGCCTTACTCGCGACTCGCTGATCGCATATCTTTCCATTTTGAAGCCTTACTCGCTACTCGTTGATCGCCAAATCTTGCGATTTTAAAGCCTTATTTGCAACCCGCTGATCGCATATTTTTTAAATTTTGAAGCCCTACTCGCGACTCGCTGATCGCATATTCTTTCAATTTTGAAGACTTACTTGCTACTCGCTGATCGCATATTTTTTCAATTTTAAAACAGTACTTGCGACTCGCTGATCGCATATTCTTTCAATTTTAAAGCCTTACTCGCTACTTGTTGATCACCAAATCTTGCGATTTTAAAGCCTTACTTGCTGATCGCTGATCGCATATTTTTTCAATTTTGAAGCCTTACTCGCGACTCGCTGATCGCATATTGTTTCGATTTTGAAGCCTTACTCGCTACTCGTTGATCGCCAAATCTTGCGATTTTAAAGCCTTACTTGCTCCTCGCTGATCGCATATTTTTTCAATTTTGAAGCCTTACTCGCGACTCGCTGATCGCATATTCTGTCGATTTTGAAGCCTTACACGCCACTAGTTGATCGCCAAATCTTGCGATTTTAAAGCCTTACTTGCTACTCGCTGATCGCATATTTTTTCAATTTTGAAGCCTTATTCGCGACTCGCTGATCGCATTTTCTTTCGATTTTGAAGCCTGACTTACTACTCTCTGATCGCATATTTTTTTTAATTTTGAAGCTTTACTCGCGACTCGCTAATCGCATATTTTTCGATTTTGAAGCCTTACTCGCGACTCGCTGATCGCATATTCTTTCGATTTTGAAGCCTTACTCGCTACTTGTTGATCACCAAATCTTGCGATTTTATAGCCTTACTTGCTACTCGCTGATTGCATATTTTTTCAATTTTGAAGCCTTACTCGCGACTCGCTGATCGCATATTCTGTCATTTTTTGAAGCCTTACTTGCTACTCGTTGATCGCCAAATCTTGCGATTTTTAAGCCTTACTTGCTACTCGCTGGTCGCATATTTTTTCAATTTTGAGGCCTTACTCGCGATTCGCTGATCGCATATCTTTCCATTTTGAAGCCTTACTCGCTACTCGTTGATCGCCAAATCTTGCAATTTGAAAGCCTTACTTGCAACCCGCTGATCGCATATTTTTTAAATTTTGAAGCGTTACTCGCGACTCGCTGATCGCATATTCTTTCAATTTTGAAGACTTACTTGCTACTCGCTGATCGCATATTTTTTCAATTTTAAAACAGTACTCGCGACTCGCTGATCGCAAGTTCTTTCAATTTTAAAGCCTTACTCGCTACTTGTTGATCACCAAATCTTGCGATTTAAAAGCCTTACTTGCTACTCGCTGATCGCATATTTTTTCAATTTTGAAGCCTTACTCGCGACTCGCTGATCGCATATTCTTTCGATTTTGAAGCCTTACTCGCTAGACGTTGATCGTTAAATCTTGCGATTTTAAAGCCTTACTTGCTACTCGCTGATTGCACATTTTTTCACTTTTGAAGCCTTACTTGCGACTCGCTGATCGCATATTCTTTCAATTTTGAAGCCTTACTCGCTACTCGTTTATCGCCAAATCTTGCGATTTTAAAGCGTTACTCGCGACTCGCTGATCGCATATTCTTTCGATTTTGAAGCCTTACTCGCGACTCGCTGATCACATATTGTTTCGATTTTGAAGCCTTACTCGCTACTCGTTGATCGCCAAATCTTGCGATTTTAAAGCCTTACTTGCTACTCGCTGGTTGCATATTTTTTCAATTTTGAAGCCTTACTCGCAACTCGCTGATCGCATATTCTTTCGATTTTGAAGCCTTACTCACTACTCGTTGATCGCCAAATCTTGCGATTTTAAAGTTTTACTTGCTTCTCGCTGATCGCATATTTTTTCAATTTTGAAGCCTTACTCGCGACTCGCTGATCGCATATTCTTTAGATTTTGAAGCCTTACTCGCTACTCGTTGATCGCCAAATCTTGCGATTTTAAAGCCTTACCTGATACTCGCTAGTCGTTTTTTTTTTTTAAATTTTGAAGCCTTACTCGCGACTCGCTGATCGCATATTCTTTCAAATTTGAAGACTTACTTGCTACGCGCTGATCGCATATTTTTTCAATTTTAAAACCGTACTCGCGACTTGCTGATCGCATATTTTTTTAATTTTGAAGCCTTACTCGCTACTTGTTGATCGCCAAATCTTGCGATTTTAAAGCCTTACTTGCTCCTCGCTGATCGCATATTTTTTCAATTTTGAAGCCTTACTCGCGACTCGCTGATCGCATATTTTTCGATTTTGAAGCCTTACTCGCTACTCGTTGATCGCCAAATTTTGCGATTTTAAAGCCTTACTTGCTACTCGCTAGTCGTTTTTTTTTTTTAATTTTGAAGTCTTACTCGCGACTCGCTGATCGCATATTCTTTCAAATTTGAAGACTTACTTGCTACGCGCTGATCGCATATTTTTTCAATTTTAAAACCGTACTCGCGACTCGCTGATCGCATATTTTTTCAATTTTGAAGCCTTACTCGCTACTTGTTGATCGCCAAATCTTGCGATTTTAAAGCCTAACTTGCTCCTCGCTAATCGCATATTTTTTCAATTTTGAAGCCTTACTCGCTACTCGTTTATCGCCAAATCTTGCGATTTTAAAGCGTTACTCGCGACTCGCTGATCGCATATTCTTTCGATTTTGAAGCCTTACTCGCGACTCGCTGATCACATATTGTTTCGATTTTGAAGCCTTACTCGCTACTCGTTGATCGCCAAATCTTGCGATTTTAAAGCCTTACTTGCTACTCGCTGGTTGCATATTTTTTCAATTTTGAAGCCTTACTCGCTACTTGTTGATCGCCAAATCTTGCGATTTAAAAGCCTTTTTGCTCCTCGCTGATCGCATATTTTTTCAATTTTGAAGCCTTACTCGCGACTCGCTGATCGCATATTCTGTCGATTTTGAAGCCTTACACGCCACTAGTTGATCGCCAAATCTTGCGATTTTAAAGCCTTACTTGCTACTCGCTGATCGCATATTTTTTCAATTTTGAAGCCTTATTCGCGACTCGCTGATCGCATTTTCTTTCGATTTTGAAGCCTGACTTACTACTCTCTGATCGCATATTTTTTTAATTTTGAAGCTTTACTCGCGACTCGCTAATCGCATATTTTTCGATTTTGAAGCCTTACTCGCGACTCGCTGATCGCATATTCTTTCGATTTTGAAGCCTTACTCGCGACTCGCTGATCGCATATTCTGTCATTTTTTGAAGCCTTACTTGCTACTCGTTGATCGCCAAATCTTGCGATTTTTAAGCCTTACTTGCTACTCGCTGGTCGCATATTTTTTCAATTTTGAAGCCTTACTCGCGACTCGCTGATCGCATATCTTTCCATTTTGAAGCCTTACTCGCTACTCGTTGATCGCCAAATCTTGCGATTTTAAAGCCTTACTTGTAACCCGCTGATCGCATATTTTTTAAATTTTTAAGCCTTACTCGCGACTCGCTGATCGCATATTCTTTCAAATTTGAAGACTTACTTGCTACGCGCTGACCGCATATTTTTTCAATTTTAAAACAGTACTCGCGACTCGCTGATCGCATATTCTTTCAATTTTAAAGCCTTACTCGCTACTTGTTGATCACCAAATCTTGCGATTTTAAAGCCTTACTTGCTACTCGCTGATCGCATATTTTTTCAATTTTGAAGCCTTACTCGCGACTCGCTGATCGCATATGCTTTCGATTTTGAAGCCTTATTCGCTAGACGTTGACCGTTAAATCTTGCGATTTTAAAGCCTTACTTGCTACTCGCTGATTGCACATTTTTAACTTTTGAAGCCTTACTCTTGACTCGCTGATCGCATATTCTTTCAATTTTGAAGCCTTACTCGCTACTCGTTTATCGCCAAATCTTGCGATTTTAAAGCGTTACTCGCGACTCGCTGATCGCATATTCTTTCGATTTTGAAGCCTAACTCGCGACTCGCTGATCGCCAAATCTTGCGATTTTAAAGCCTTACTTGCTACTCGCTGGTTGCATATTTTTTCAATTTTGAAGCCTTACTCGCAACTCGCTGATCGCATATTCTTTCGATTTTGAAGCCTTACTCACTACTCGTTGATCGCCAAATCTTGCGATTTTAAAGCCTTACTTGCTACTCGCTGATCGCATATTTTTTCAATTTTGAAGCCTTATTCGCGACTCGCTGATCGCATATTCTTTCGATTTTGAAGCCTTACTCGCTACTCGTTGATCGCCAAATCTTGCGATTTTAAAGCCTTACTTGCTACTCGCTGATCGCATATTTTTTTAATTTTGAAGCCATATTCGCGACTCGCTGATCGCATATTCTTTCGATTTTGAAGCCTTACTCGCTACTCGTTGATCGCCAAATCTTGCGATTTTAAAGCCTTACTTGCTACTCGCTGATCGCATATTTTTTCAATTTTGAAGCCTTACTCGCGACTCGCTGATCGCATATTTTTCAATTTTGAAGCCTTACTCGCGACTCGCTGATCGCATATCTTTCCATTTTGAAGCCTTACTCGCTACTCGTTGATCGCCAAATCTTGCGATTTTAAAGCCTTACTTGCAACCCGCTGATCGCATATTTTTTAAATTTTTAAGCCTTACTCGCGACTCGCTGATCGCATATTCTTTCAATTTTGAAGACTTACTTGCTACTCGCTGATCGCATATTTTTTCAATTTTAAAACAGTACTCGCGACTCGCTGATCGCATATTCTTTCAATTTTAAAGCCTTACTCGCTACTTGTTGATCACCAAATCTTGCGTTTTTAAAGCCTTACTTGCTACTCGCTGATCGCATATTTTTTCAATTTTGAAGCCTTACTCGCGACTCGCTGATCGCATATGCTTTCGATTTTGAAGCCTTATTCGCTAGACGTTGATCGTTAAATCTTGCGATTTTAAAGCCTTACTTGCTACTCGCTGATTGCACATTTTTAACTTTTGAAGCCTTACTCGCGACTCGCTGATCGCATATTCTTTCAATTTTGAAGCCTTACTCGCTACTTGTTTATCGCCAAATCTTGCGATTTTAAAGCGTTACTCGCGACTCGCTGATCGCATATTCTTTCGATTTTGAAGCCTTACTCGCGACTCGCTGAACGCCAAATCTTGCGATTTTAAAGCCTTACTTGCTACTCGCTGGTTGCATATTTTTTTTTCAATTTTGAAGCCTTACTCGCAACTCGCTGATCGCATATTCTTTCGATTTTGAAGCCTTACTCACTACTCGTTGATCGCCAAATCTTGCGATTTTAAAGCCTTACTTGCTACTCGCTGATCGCATATTTTTTCAATTTTGAAGCCTTATTCGCGACTCGCTGATCGCATATTCTTTCGATTTTGAAGCCTTACTCGCTACTCGTTGATCGCCAAATCTTGCGATTTTAAAGCCTTACTTGCTACTCGCTGGTCGCATATTTTTTCAATTTTGAAGCCTTACTCGCGACTCGCTGATCGCATATTTTTCGATTTTGAAGCCTTACTCGCTACTCGTTGATCGCCAAATCTTGCGATTTTAAAGCCATACTTGCTACTCGCTAGTCTTTTTTTTTTTTAAATTTTGAAGCCTTACTCGCGACTCGCTGATCGCATATTCTTTCAAATTTGAAGCCTTATTCGCGACTCGCTGAACGCATTTTCTTTCGATTTTGAAGCCTTACTCGCGACTCGCTGATCACATATTGTTTCGATTTTGAAGCCTTACTCGCTACTCGTTGATCGCCAAATCTTGCGATTTTAAAGCCTTACTTGCTACTCGCTGGTCGCATATTTTTTCAATTTTAAAACCGTACTCGCGACTCGCTGATCGCATATTTTTTTAATTTTGAAGCCTTACTCGCTACTTGTTGATCGCCAAATCTTGCGATTTTAAAGCCTTACTTGCTCCTCGCTGATCGCATATTTTTTCAATTTTGAAGCCTTACTCGCGACTCGCTGATCGCATATTCTGTCGATTTTGAAGCCTTACACGCCACTAGTTGATCGCCAAATCTTGCGATTTTAAAGCCTTACTTGCTACTCGCTGATCGCATATTTTTTCAATTTTGAAGCCTTATTCGCGACTCGCTGATCGCATTTTCTTTCGATTTTGAAGCCTTACTCGCGACTCGCTGATCACATATTGTTTCGATTTTGAAGCCTTACTCGCTACTCGTTGATCGCCAAATCTTGCGATTTTAAAGCCTTACTTGCTACTCGCTGGTCGCATATTTTTTCAATTTTGAAGCCTTACTCGCGACTCGCTGATCGCATATTTTTCGATTTTGAAGCCTTACTCGCTACTCGTTGATCGCCAAATTTTGCGATTTTAAAGCCTTACTTGCTACTCGCTAGTCGTTTTTTTTTTTTAATTTTGAAGCCTTACTCGCGACTCGCTGATCGCATATTCTTTCAAATTTGAAGACTTACTTGCTACGCGCTGATCGCATATTTTTTCAATTTTAAAACCGTACTCGCGACTCGCTGATCGCATATTTTTTCAATTTTGAAGCCTTACTCGCTACTTGTTGATCGCCAAATCTTATGATTTTAAAGCCTAACTTGCTCCTCGCTGATCGCATATTTTTTCAATTTTGAAGCCTTACTCGCGACTCGCTGATCGCATATTCTGTCGATTTTGAAGCCTTACACGCCACTAGTTGATCGCCAAATCTTGCGATTTTAAAGCCTTACTTGCTACTCGCTGATCGCATATTTTTTCAATTTTGAAGCCTTATTCGCGACTCGCTGATTGCATTTTCTTTCGATTTTGAAGCCTGACTTACTACTCTCTGAGCGCATATTTTTTTAATTTTGAAGCTTTACTCGCGACTCGCTGATCGCATATTCTTTCGATTTTGAAGCCTTACTCGCTACTTGTTGATCACCAAATCTTGCGATTTTATAGCCTTACTTGCTACTCGCTGATCGCATATTTTTTCAATTTTGAAGCCTTACTCGCGACTCGCTGATCGCATATTCTGTCATTTTTTGAAGCCTTACTTGCTTCTCGTTGATCGCCAAATCTTGCGATTTTTAAGCCTTACTTGCTACTCGCTGGTCGCATATTTTTTCAATTTTGAAGCCTTACTCGCGACTCGCTGATCGCATATCTTTCCATTTTGAAGCCTTACTCGCTACTCGTTGATCGCCAAATCTTGCGATTTTAAAGCCTTACTTGCAACCCGCTGATCGCATATTTTTTAAATTTTGAAGCCCTACTCGCGACTCGCTGATCGCATATTCTTTCAATTTTGAAGACTTACTTGCTACTCGCTGATCGCATATTTTTTCAATTTTAAAACAGTACTTGCGACTCGCTGATCGCATATTCTTTCAATTTTAAAGCCTTACTCGCTACTTGTTGATCACCAAATCTTGCGATTTTAAAGCCTTACTTGCTGATCGCTGATCGCATATTTTTTCAATTTTGAAGCCTTACTCGCGACTCGCTGATCGCATATTGTTTCGATTTTGAAGCCTTACTCGCTACTCGTTGATCGCCAAATCTTGCGATTTTAAAGCCTTACTTGCTACTCGCTGGTTGCATATTTTTTCAATTTTGAAGCCTTACTCGCAACTCGCTGATCCCATATTCTTTCGATTTTGAAGCCTTACTCACTACTCGTTGATCGCCAAATCTTGCGATTTTAAAGCCTTACTTGCTACTCGCTAATCGCATATTTTTTCAATTTTGAAGCCTTATTCGCGACTCGCTGATCGCATATTCTTTCGATTTTGAAGCCTTACTCGCTACTCGTTGATCGCCAAATCTTGCGATTTTAAAGCCTTAATTGCTACTCGCTGGTCACATATTTTTTCAATTTTGAAGCCTTACTCGCGACTCGCTGATCACATATTTTTCGATTTTGAAGCCTTACTCGCTACTCGTTGATCGCCAAATCTTGCGATTTTAAAGCCTTACTTGCTACTCGCTAGTCTTTTTTTTTTTTTTAAATTTTGAAGCCTTACTCGCGACTCGCTGATCGCATATTCTTTCAAATTTGAAGACTTACTTGCTACGCGCTGATCGCATATTTTTTCAATTTTAAAACCGTACTCGCGACTCGCTGATCGCATATTTTTTCAATTTTGAAGCCTTACTCGCTACTTGTTGATCGCCAAATCTTGCGATTTTAAAGCCTTTTTGCTCCTCGCTGATCGCATATTTTTTCAATTTTGAAGCCTTACTCGCGACTCGCTGATCGCATATTCTGTCGATTTTGAAGCCTTACACGCCACTAGTTGATCGCCAAATCTTGCGATTTTAAAGCCTTACTTGCTACTCGCTGATCGCATATTTTTTCAATTTTGAAGCCTTATACGCGACTCGCTGATCGCATTTTCTTTCGATTTTGAAGCCTGACTTACTACTCTCTGATCGCATATTTTTTTAATTTTGAAGCTTTACTCGCGACTCGCTAATCGCATATTTTTCGATTTTGAAGCCTTACTCGCGACTCGCTGATCGCATATTCTTTCGATTTTGAAGCCTTACTCGCGACTCGCTGATCGCATATTCTGTCATTTTTTGAAGCCTTACTTGCTACTCGTTGATCGCCAAATCTTGCGATTTTTAAGCCTTACTTGCTACTCGCTGGTCGCATATTTTTTCAATTTTGAAGCCTTACTCGCGACTCGCTGATCGCATATCTTTCCATTTTGAAGCCTTACTCGCTACTCGTTGATCGCCAAATCTTGCGATTTTAAAGCCTTACTTGCAACCCGCTGATCGCATATTTTTTAAATTTTGAAGCCCTACTCGCGACTCGCTGATCGCATATTCTTTCAATTTTGAAGACTTACTTGCTACTCGCTGATCGCATATTTTTTCAATTTTAAAACAGTACTTGCGACTCGCTGATCGCATATTCTTTCAATTTTAAAGCCTTACTCGCTACTTGTTGATCACCAAATCTTGCGATTTTAAAGCCTTACTTGCTGATCGCTGATCGCATATTTTTTCAATTTTGAAGCCTTACTCGCGACTCGCTGATCGCATATTGTTTCGATTTTGAAGCCTTACTCGCTACTCGTTGATCGCCAAATCTTGCGATTTTAAAGCCTTACTTGCTACTCGCTGGTTGCATATTTTTTCAATTTTGAAGCCTTACTCGCAACTCGCTGATCGCATATTCTTTCGATTTTGAAGCCTTACTCACTACTCGTTGATCGCCAAATCTTGCGATTTTAAAGCCTTACTTGCTACTCGCTAATCGCATATTTTTTCAATTTTGAAGCCTTATTCGCGACTCGCTGATCGCATATTCTTTCGATTTTGAAGCCTTACTCGCTACTCGTTGATCGCCAAATCTTGCGATTTTAAAGCCTTAATTGCTACTCGCTGGTCACATATTTTTTCAATTTTGAAGCCTTACTCGCGACTCGCTGATCACATATTTTTCGATTTTGAAGCCTTACTCGCTACTCGTTGATCGCCAAATCTTGCGATTTTAAAGCCTTACTTGCTACTCGCTAGTCTTTTTTTTTTTTTTAAATTTTGAAGCCTTACTCGCGACTCGCTGATCGCATATTCTTTCAAATTTGAAGACTTACTTGCTACGCGCTGATCGCATATTTTTTCAATTTTAAAACCGTACTCGCGACTCGCTGATCGCATATTTTTTCAATTTTGAAGCCTTACTCGCTACTTGTTGATCGCCAAATCTTGCGATTTTAAAGCCTTTTTGCTCCTCGCTGATCGCATATTTTTTCAATTTTGAAGCCTTACTCGCGACTCGCTGATCGCATATTCTGTCGATTTTGAAGCCTTACACGCCACTAGTTGATCGCCAAATCTTGCGATTTTAAAGCCTTACTTGCTACTCGCTGATCGCATATTTTTTCAATTTTGAAGCCTTATACGCGACTCGCTGATCGCATTTTCTTTCGATTTTGAAGCCTGACTTACTACTCTCTGATCGCATATTTTTTTAATTTTGAAGCTTTACTCGCGACTCGCTAATCGCATATTTTTCGATTTTGAAGCCTTACTCGCGACTCGCTGATCGCATATTCTTTCGATTTTGAAGCCTTACTCGCGACTCGCTGATCGCATATTCTGTCATTTTTTGAAGCCTTACTTGCTACTCGTTGATCGCCAAATCTTGCGATTTTTAAGCCTTACTTGCTACTCGCTGGTCGCATATTTTTTCAATTTTGAAGCCTTACTCGCGACTCGCTGATCGCATATCTTTCCATTTTGAAGCCTTACTCGCTACTCGTTGATCGCCAAATCTTGCGATTTTAAAGCCTTACTTGCAACCCGCTGATCGCATATTTTTTAAATTTTTAAGCCTTACTCGCGACTCGCTGATCGCATATTCTTTCAAATTTGAAGACTTACTTGCTACGCGCTGATCGCATATTTTTTCAATTTTAAAACAGTACTCGCGACTCGCTGATCGCATATTCTTTCAATTTTAAAGCCTTACTCGCTACTTGTTGATCACCAAATCTTGCGATTTTAAAGCCTTACTTGCTACTCGCTGATTGCACATTTTTAACTTTTGAAGCCTTACTCTTGACTCGCTGATCGCATATTCTTTCAATTTTGAAGCCTTACTCGCTACTCGTTTATCGCCAAATCTTGCGATTTTAAAGCGTTACTCGCGAATCGCTGATCGCATATTCTTTCGATTTTGAAGCCTTACTCGCGACTCGCTGATCGCCAAATCTTGCGATTTTAAAGCCTTACTTGCTACTCGCTGATCGCATATTCTTTCAATTTTGAAGACTTACTTGCTACTCGCTGATCGCATATTTTTTCAATTTTAAAACAGTACTTGCGACTCGCTGATCGCATATTCTTTCAATTTTAAAGCCTTACTCGCTACTTGTTGATCACCAAATCTTGCGATTTTAAAGCCTTACTTGCTGATCGCTGATCGCATATTTTTTCAATTTTGAAGCCTTACTCGCGACTCGCTGATCGCATTTGCTTTCGATTTTGAAGCCTTATTCGCTAGACGTTGATCGTTAAATCTTGCGATTTTAAAGCCTTACTTGCTACTCGCTGATTGCACATTTTTAACTTTTGAAGCCTTACTCGCGAATCGCTGATCGCATATTCTTTCGATTTTGAAGCCTTACTCGCGACTCGCTGATCGCCAAATCTTGCGATTTTAAAGCCTTACTTGCTACTCGCTGATCGCATATTCTTTCAATTTTGAAGACTTACTTGCTACTCGCTGATCGCATATTTTTTCAATTTTAAAACAGTACTTGCGACTCGCTGATCGCATATTCTTTCAATTTTAAAGCCTTACTCGCTACTTGTTGATCACCAAATCTTGCGATTTTAAAGCCTTACTTGCTGATCGCTGATCGCATATTTTTTCAATTTTGAAGCCTTACTCGCGACTCGCTGATCGCATATTGTTTCGATTTTGAAGCCTTACTCGCTACTCGTTGATCGCCAAATCTTGCGATTTTAAAGCCTTACTTGCTACTCGCTGGTTGCATATTTTTTCAATTTTGAAGCCTTACTCGCAACTCGCTGATCGCATATTCTTTCGATTTTGAAGCCTTACTCACTACTCGTTGATCGCCAAATCTTGCGATTTTAAAGCCTTACTTGCTACTCGCTAATCGCATATTTTTTCAATTTTGAAGCCTTATTCGCGACTCGCTGATCGCATATTCTTTCGATTTTGAAGCCTTACTCGCTACTCGTTGATCGCCAAATCTTGCGATTTTAAAGCCTTACTTGCTACTCGCTGGTCGCATATTTTTTCAATTTTGAAGCCTTACTCGCGACTCGCTGATCGCATATTTTTCAATTTTGAAGCCTTACTCGCTACTCGTTGATCGCCAAATCTTGCGATTTTAAAGCCTTACTTGCTACTCGCTAGTCTTTTTTTTTTTTAAATTTTGAAGCCTTACTCGCGACTCGCTGATCGCATATTCTTTCAAATTTGAAGACTTACTTGCTACGCGCTGATCGCATATTTTTTCAATTTTAAAACCGTACTCGCGACTCGCTGATCGCATATTTTTTCAATTTAAAAGCCTTACTCGCTACTTGTTGATCGCCAAATCTTGCGATTTTAAAGCCTTTTTGCTCCTCGCTGATCGCATATTTTTTCAATTTTGAAGCCTTACTCGCGACTCGCTGATCGCATATTCTGTCAATTTTGAAGCCTTACACGCCACTAGTTGATCGCCAAATCTTGCGATTTTAAAGCCTTACTTGCTACTCGCTGATTGCATATTTTTTCAATTTTGAAGCCTTATTCGCGACTCGCTGATCGCATTTTCTTTCGATTTTGAAGCCTGACTTACTACTCTCTGATCGCATATTTTTTTAATTTTGAAGCTTTACTCGCGACTCGCTAATCGCATATTTTTCGATTTTGAAGCCTTACTCGCGACTCGCTGATCGCATATTCTTTCGATTTTGAAGCCTTACTCGCGACTCGCTGATCGCATATTCTGTCATTTTTTGAAGCCTTACTTGCTACTCGTTGATCGCCAAATCTTGCGATTTTTAAGCCTTACTTGCTTCTCGCTGGTCGCATATTTTTTCAATTTTGAAGCCTTACTCGCGACTCGCTGATCGCATATCTTTCCATTTTGAAGCCTTACTCGCTACTCGTTGATCGCCAAATCTTGCGATTTTTAAGCCTTACTTGCAACCCGCTGATCGCATATTTTTTAAATTTTTAAGCCTTACTCGCGACTCGCTGATCGCATATTCTTTCAAATTTGAAGACTTACTTGCTACGCGCTGATCGCATATTTTTTCAATTTTAAAACAGTACTCGCGACTCGCTGATCGCATATTCTTTCAATTTTAAAGCCTTACTCGCTACTTGTTGATCACCAAATCTTGCGATTTTAAAGCCTTACTTGCTACTCGCTGATCGCATATTTTTTCAATTTTGAAGCCTTACTCGCGACTCGCTGATCGCATTTGCTTTCGATTTTGAAGCCTTATTCGCTAGACGTTGATCGTTAAATCTTGCGATTTTAAAGCCTTACTTGCTACTCGCTGATTGCACATTTTTAACTTTTGAAGCCTTACTCTTGACTCGCTGATCGCATATTCTTTCAATTTTGAAGCCTTACTCGCTACTCGTTTATCGCCAAATCTTGCGATTTTAAAGCGTTACTCGCGACTCGCTGATCGCATATTCTTTCGATTTTGAAGCCTTACTCGCGACTCGCTGATCGCCAAATCTTGCGATTTTAAAGCCTTACTTGCTACTCGCTGGTTGCATATTTTTTCAATTTTGAAGCCTTACTCGCAACTCGCTGATCGCATATTCTTTCGATTTTGAAGCCTTACTCACTACTCGTTGATCGCCAAATCTTGCGATTTTAAAGCCTTACTTGCTACTCGCTGATCGCATATTTTTTCAATTTTGAAGCCTTATTCGCGACTCGCTGATCGCATATTCTTTCGATTTTGAAGCCTTACTCGCTACTCGTTGATCGCCAAATCTTGCGATTTTAAAGCCTTACTTGCTACTCGCTGATCGCATATTTTTTCAATTTTGAAGCCATATTCGCGACTCGCTGATCGCATATTCTTTCGATTTTGAAGCCTTACTCGCTACTCGTTGATCGCCAAATCTTGCGATTTTAAAGCCTTACTTGCTACTCGCTGATCGCATATTTTTTCAATTTTGAAGCCTTACTCGCGACTCGCTGATCGCATATTTTTCAATTTTGAAGCCTTACTCGCGACTCGCTGATCGCATATCTTTCCATTTTGAAGCCTTACTCGCTACTCGTTGATCGCCAAATCTTGCGATTTTAAAGCCTTACTTGCAACCCGCTGATCACATATTTTTTAAATTTTTAAGCCTTACTCGCGACTCGCTGATCGCATATTCTTTCAATTTTGAAGACTTACTTGCTACTCGCTGATCGCATATTTTTTCAAATTTAAAACAGTACTCGCGACTCGCTGATCGCATATTCTTTCAATTTTAAAGCCTTACTCGCTACTTGTTGATCACCAAATCTTGCGTTTTTAAAGCCTTACTTGCTACTCGCTGATCGCATATTTTTTCAATTTTGAAGCCTTACTCGCGACTCGCTGATCGCATATGCTTTCGATTTTGAAGCCTTATTCGCTAGACGTTGATCGTTAAATCTTGCGATTTTAAAGCCTTACTTGCTACTCGCTGATTGCACATTTTTAACTTTTGAAGCCTTACTCGCGACTCGCTGATCGCATATTCTTTCAATTTTGAAGCCTTACTCGCTACTTGTTTATCGCCAAATCTTGCGATTTTAAAGCGTTACTCGCGACTCGCTGATCGTATATTCTTTCGATTTTGAAGCCTTACTCGCGACTCGCTGAACGCCAAATCTTGCGATTTTAAAGCCTTACTTGCTACTCGCTGGTTGCATATTTTTTCAATTTTGAAGCCTTACTCGCAACTCGCTGATCGCATATTCTTTCGATTTTGAAGCCTTACTCACTACTCGTTGATCGCCAAATCTTGCGATTTTAAAGCCTTACTTGCTACTCGCTGATCGCATATTTTTTCAATTTTGAAGCCTTATAAGCGACTCGCTGATCGCATATTCTTTCGATTTTGAAGCCTTACTCGCTACTCGTTGATCGCCAAATCTTGCGATTTTAAAGCCTTACTTGCTCTTCGCTGGTCGCATATTTTTTCAATTTTGAAGCCTTACTCGCGACTCGCTGATCGCATATTTTTCGATTTTGAAGCCTTACTCGCTACTCGTTGATCGCCAAATCTTGCGATTTTAAAGCCTTACTTGCTACTCGCTAGTCTTTTTTTTTTTTTAAATTTTGAAGCCTTACTCGCGACTCGCTGATCGCATATTCTTTCAAATTTGAAGACTTACTTGCTACGCGCTGATCGCATATTTTTTCAATTTTAAAACCGTACTCGCGACTCGCTGATCGCATATTTTTTCAATTTTGAAGCCTTACTCGCTACTTGTTGATCGCCTAATCTTGCGATTTTAAAGCCTTTTTGCTCCTCTCTGATCGCATATTTTTTTAATTTTGAAGCTTTACTCGCGACTCGCTAATCGCATATTTTTCAATTTTGAAGCCTTACTCGCGACTCGCTGATCGCATATTCTTTCGATTTTGAAGCCTTACTCGCGACTCGCTGATCGCATATTCTGTCATTTTTTGAAGCCTTACTTGCTACTCGCTGATCGCATATTTTTTCAATTTTAAAACAGTACTTGCGACTCGCTGATCGCATATTCTTTCAATTTTAAAGCCTTACTCGCTACTTGTTGATCACCAAATCTTGCGATTTTAAAGCCTTACTTGCTGATCGCTGATCGCATATTTTTTCAATTTTGAAGCCTTACTCGCGACTCGCTGATCGCATATTGTTTCGATTTTGAAGCCTTACTCGCGACTCGCTGATCGCATATTCTTTCGATTTTGAAGCCTTACTCGCTACTTGTTGATCACCAAATCTTGCGATTTTATAGCCTTACTTGCTACTCGCTGATCGCATATTTTTTCAATTTTGAAGCCTTACTCGCGACTCGCTGATCGCATATTCTTTCGATTTTGAAGCCTTACTCGCTACTCGTTGATCGCCAAATCTTGCGATTTTAAAGCCTTACTTGCTACTCGCTAGTCGATTTTTTTTTTTAAATTTTGAAGCCTTACTCGCGACTCGCTGATCGCATATTCTTTCAAATTTGAAGACTTACTTGCTACGCGCTGATCGCATATTTTTTCAATTTTAAAACCGTACTCGCGACTCGCTGATCGCATATTTTTTTAATTTTGAAGCCTTACTCGCTACTTGTTGATCGCCAAATCTTGCGATTTTAAAGCCTTACTTGCTCCTCGCTGATCGCATATTTTTTCAATTTTGAAGCCTTACTCGCGACTCGCTGATCGCATATTCTGTCGATTTTGAAGCCTTACACGCCACTAGTTGATCGCCAAATCTTGCGATTTTAAAGCCTTACTTGCTACTCGCTGATCGCATATTTTTTCAATTTTGAAGCCTTATTCGCGACTCGCTGATCGCATTTTCTTTCGATTTTGAAGCCTTACTCGCGACTCGCTGATCACATATTGTTTCGATTTTGAAGCCTTACTCGCTACTCGTTGATCGCCAAATCTTGCGATTTTAAAGCCTTACTTGCTACTCGCTGGTCGCATATTTTTTCAATTTTGAAGCCTTACTCGCGACTCGCTGATCGCATATTTTTCGATTTTGAAGCCTTACTCGCTACTCGTTGATCGCCAAATTTTGCGATTTTAAAGCCTTACTTGCTACTCGTTAGTCGTTTTTTTTTTTTAATTTTGAAGCCTTACTCGCGACTCGCTGATCGCATATTCTTTCAAATTTGAAGACTTACTTGCTACGCGCTGATCGCATATTTTTTCAATTTTAAAACCGTACTCGCGACTCGCTGATCGCATATTTTTTCAATTTTGAAGCCTTACTCGCTACTTGTTGATCGCCAAATCTTGCGATTTTAAAGCCTAACTTGCTCCTCGCTGATCGCATATTTTTTCAATTTTGAAGCCTTACTCGCGACTCGCTGATCGCATATTCTGTCGATTTTGAAGCCTTACACGCCACTAGTTGATCGCCAAATCTTGCGATTTTAAAGCCTTACTTGCTACTCGCTGATCGCATATTTTTTCAATTTTGAAGCCTTATTCGCGACTCGCTGATTGCATTTTCTTTCGATTTTGAAGCCTGACTTACTACTCTCTGATCGCATATTTTTTTAATTTTGAAGCTTTACTCGCGACTCGCTAATCGCATATTTTTCGATTTTGAAGCCTTACTCGCGACTAGCTGATCGCATATTCTTTCGATTTTGAAGCCTTACTCGCTACTTGTTGATCACCAAATCTTGCGATTTTATAGCCTTACTTGCTACTCGCTGATCGCATATTTTTTCAATTTTGAAGCCTTACTCGCGACTCGCTGATCGCATATTCTGTCATTTTTTGAAGCCTTACTTGCTTCTCGTTGATCGCCAAATCTTGCGATTTTTAAGCCTTACTTGCTACTCGCTGGTCGCATATTTTTTCAATTTTGAAGCCTTACTCGCGACTCGCTGATCGCATATCTTTCCATTTTGAAGCCTTACTCGCTACTCGTTGATCGCCAAATCTTGCGATTTTAAAGCCTTACTTGCAACCCGCTGATCGCATATTTTTTAAATTTTGAAGCCTTACTCGCGACTCGCTGATCGCATATTCTTTCAATTTTGAAGACTTACTTGCTACTCGCTGATCGCATATTTTTTCAATTTTAAAACAGTACTTGCGACTCGCTGATCGCATATTCTTTCAATTTTAAAGCCTTACTCGCTACTTGTTGATCACCAAATCTTGCGATTTTAAAGCCTTACTTGCTCCTCGCTGATCGCATATTTTTTCAATTTTGAAGCCTTACTCGCGACTCGCTGATCGCATATTCTGTCGATTTTGAAGCCTTACACGCCACTAGTTGATCGCCAAATCTTGCGATTTTAAAGCCTTACTTGCTACTCGCTGATCGCATATTTTTTCAATTTTGAAGCCTTATTCGCGAGTCGCTGATCGCATTTTCTTTCGATTTTGAAGCCTTACTCGCGACTCGCTGATCACATATTGTTTCGATTTTGAAGCCTTACTCGCTACTCGTTGATCGCCAAATCTTGCGATTTTAAAGCCTTACTTGCTACTCGCTGGTCGCATATTTTTTCAATTTTGAAGCCTTACTCGCGACTCGCTGATCGCATATTTTTCGATTTTAAAGCCTTACTCGCTACTCGTTGATCGCCAAATTTTGCGATTTTAAAGCCTTACTTGCTACTCGTTAGTCGTTTTTTTTTTTTTAATTTTGAAGCCTTACTCGCGACTCGCTGATCGCATATTCTTTCAAATTTGAAGACTTACTTGCTACGCGCTGATCGCATATTTTTTCAATTTTAAAACCGTACTCGCGACTCGCTGATCGCATATTTTTTCAATTTTGAAGCCTTACTCGCTACTTGTTGATCGCCAAATCTTGCGATTTTAAAGCCTAACTTGCTCCTCGCTGATCGCATATTTTTTCAATTTTGAAGCCTTACTCGCGACTCGCTGATCGCATATTCTGTCGATTTTGAAGCCTTACACGCCACTAGTTGATCGCCAAATCTTGCGATTTTAAAGCCTTACTTGCTACTCGCTGATCGCATATTTTTTCAATTTTGAAGCCTTATTCGCGACTCGCTGATTGCATTTTCTTTCGATTTTGAAGCCTGACTTACTACTCTCTGATCGCATATTTTTTTAATTTTGAAGCTTTACTCGCGACTCGCTAATCGCATATTTTTCGATTTTGAAGCCTTACTCGCGACTCGCTGATCGCATATTCTTTCGATTTTGAAGCCTTACTCGCTACTTGTTGATCACCAAATCTTGCGATTTTATAGCCTTACTTGCTATTAGCTGATCGCATATTTTTTCAATTTTGAAGCCTTACTCGCGACTCGCTGATCGCATATTCTGTCATTTTTTGAAGCCTTTCTTGCTTCTCGTTGATCGCCAAATCTTGCGATTTTTAAGCCTTACTTGCTACTCGCTGGTCGCATATTTTTTCAATTTTGAAGCCTTACTCGCGACTCGCTGATCGCATATCTTTCCATTTTGAAGCCTTACTCGCTACTCGTTGATCGCCAAATCTTGCGATTTTAAAGCCTTACTTGCAACCCGCTGATCGCATATTTTTTAAATTTTGAAGCCTTACTCGCGACTCGCTGATCGCATATTCTTTCAATTTTGAAGACTTACTTGCTACTCGCTGATCGCATATTTTTTCAATTTTAAAACAGTACTTGCGACTCGCTGATCGCATATTCTTTCAATTTTAAAGCCTTACTCGCTACTTGTTGATCACCAAATCTTGCGATTTTAAAGCCTTACTTGCTGATCGCTGATCGCATATTGTTTCGATTTTGAAGCCTTACTCGCTACTCGTTGATCGCCAAATCTTGCGATTTTAAAGCCTTACTTGCTACTCGCTGGTTGCATATTTTTTCAATTTTGAAGCCTTACTCGCAACTCGCTGATCGCATATTCTTTCGATTTTGAAGCCTTACTCACTACTCGTTGATCGCCAAATCTTGCGATTTTAAAGCCTTACTTGCTACTCGCTGATCGCATATTTTTTCAATTTTGAAGCCTTATTCGCGACTCGCTGATCGCATATTCTTTCGATTTTGAAGCCTTACTCGCTACTCGTTGATCGCCAAATCTTGCGATTTTAAAGCCTTACTTGCTACTCGCTGGTCGCATATTTTTTCAATTTTGAAGCCTTACTCGCGACTCGCTGATCGCATATTTTTCGATTTTGAAGCCTTACTCGCTACTCGTTGATCGCCAAATCTTGCGATTTTAAAGCCTTACTTGCTACTCGCTAGTCTTTTTTTTTTTTTTTAATTTTGAAGCCTTACTCGCGACTCGCTGATCGCATATTCTTTCAAATTTGAAGACTTACTTGCTACGCGCTGATCGCATATTTTTTCAATTTTAAAACCGTACTCGCGACTAGCTGATCGCATATTTTTTCAATTTTGAAGCCTTACTTGCTACTTGTTGATCGCCAAATCTTGCGATTTTAAAGCCTTTTTGCTCCTCGCTGATCGCATATTTTTTCAATTTTGAAGCCTTACTCGCGACTCGCTGATCGCATATTCTGTCGATTTTGAAGCCTTACACGCCACTAGTTGATCGCCAAATCTTGCGATTTTAAAGCCTTACTTGCTACTCGCTGATCGCATATTTTTTCAATTTTGAAGCCTTATTCGCGACTCGCTGATCGCATTTTCTTTCGATTTTGAAGCCTGACTTACTACTCTCTGATCGCATATTTTTTTAATTTTGAAGCTTTACTCGCGACTCGCTAATCGCATATTTTTCGATTTTGAAGCCTTACTCGCGACTCGCTGATCGCATATTCTTTCGATTTTGAAGCCTTACTCGCGACTCGCTGATCGCATATTCTGTCATTTTTTGAAGCCTTACTTGCTACTCGTTGATCGCCAAATCTTGCGATTTTTAAGCCTTACTTGCTACTCGCTGGTCGCATATTTTTTCAATTTTGAAGCCTTACTCGCGACTCGCTGATCGCATATCTTTCCATTTTGAAGCCTTACTCGCTACTCGTTGATCGCCAAATCTTGCGATTTTAAAGCCTTACTTGCAACCCGCTGATCGCATATTATTTAAATTTTTAAGCCTTACTCGCGATTCGCTGATCGCATATTCTTTCAAATTTGAAGACTTACTTGCTACGCGCTGATCGCATATTTTTTCAATTTTAAAACAGTACTCGCGACTCGCTGATCGCATATTCTTTCAATTTTAAAGCCTTACTCGCTACTTGTTGATCACCAAATCTTGCGATTTTAAAGCCTTACTTGCTACTCGCTGATCGCATATTTTTTCAATTTTGAAGCCTTACTCGCGACTCGCTGATCGCATATGCTTTCGATTTTGAAGCCTTATTCGCTAGACGTTGATCGTTAAATCTTGCGATTTTAAAGCCTTACTTGCTACTCGCTGATTGCACATTTTTAACTTTTGAAGCCTTACTATTGACTCGCTGATCGCATATTCTTTCAATTTTGAAGCCTTACTCGCTACTCGTTTATCGCCAAATCTTGCGATTTTAAAGCGTTACTCGCGACTCGCTGATCGCATATTCTTTCGATTTTGAAGCCTTACTCGCGACTCGCTGATCGCCAAATCTTGCGATTTTAAAGCCTTACTTGCTACTCGCTGGTTGCATATTTTTTCAATTTTGAAGCCTTACTCGCAACTCGCTGATTGCATATTCTTTCGATTTTGAAGCCTTACTCACTACTCGTTGATCGCCAAATCTTGCGATTTTAAAGCCTTACTTGCTACTCGCTGATCGCATATTTTTTCAATTTTGAAGCCTTATTCGCGACTCGCTGATCGCATATTCTTTCGATTTTGAAGCCTTACTCGCTACTCGATGATCGCCAAATCTTGCGATTTTAAAGCCTTACTTGCTACTCGCTGATCGCATATTTTTTCAATTTTGAAGCCATATTCGCGACTCGCTGATCGCATATTCTTTCGATTTTGAAGCCTTACTCGCTACTCGTTGATCGCCAAATCTTGCGATTTTAAAGCCTTACTTGCTACTCGCTGATCGCATATTTTTTCAATTTTGAAGCCTTACTCGCGACTCGCTGATCGCATATTTTTCAATTTTGAAGCCTTACTCGCGACTCGCTGATCGCATATTCTTTCGATTTTGAAGCCTTACTCGCTAGACGTTGATCGTTAAATCTTGCGATTTTAAAGCCTTACTTGCTAATCGCTGATTGCACATTTTTTCACTTTGGAAGCCTTACTCGCGACTCGCTGATCGCATATTCTTTCAATTTTGAAGCCTTACTCGCTACTCGTTTATCGCCAAATCTTGCGATTTTAAAGCGTTACTCGCGACTCGCTGATCGCATATTCTTTCGATTTTGAAGCCTTACTCGCGACTCGCTGATCACATATTGTTTCGATTTTGAAGCCTTACTCGCTACTCGTTGATCGCCAAATCTTGCGATTTTAAAGCCTTACTTGCTACTCGCTGGTTGCATATTTTTTCAATTTTGAAGCCTTACTCGCAACTCGCTGATCGCATATTCTTTCGATTTTGAAGCCTTACTCACTACTCGTTGATCGCCAAATCTTGCGATTTTAAAGTTTTACTTGCTTCTCGCTGATCGCATATTTTTTCAATTTTGAAGCCTTACTCGCGACTCGCTGATCGCATATTCTTTCGATTTTGAAGCCTTACTCGCTACTCGTTGATCGCCAAATCTTGCGATTTTAAAGCCTTACTTGCTACTCGCTAGTCGTTTTTTTTTTTTTAAATTTTGAAGCCTTACTCGCGACTCGCTGATCGCATATTCTTTCAAATTTGAAGACTTACTTGCTACGCGCTGATCGCATATTTTTTCAATTTTGAAGCCTTACTCGCGACTCGCTGATCGCATATTCTGTCGATTTTGAAGCCTTACACGCCACTAGTTGATCGCCAAATCTTGCGATTTTAAAGCCTTACTTGCTACTCGCTGATCGCATATTTTTTCAATTTTGAAGCCTTATTCGCGACTCGCTGATCGCATTTTCTTTCGATTTTGAAGCCTTACACGCCACTTGTTGATCGCCAAATCTTGCGATTTTAAAGCCTTACTTGCTACTCGCTGATCGCATATTTTTTCAATTTTGAAGCCTTACTCGCTACTTGTTGATCGCCAAATCTTGCGATTTTAAAGCCTAACTTGCTCCTCGCTGATCGCATATTTTTTCAATTTTGAAGCCTTACTCGCGACTCGCTGATCGCATATTCTGTCGATTTTGAAGCCTTACACGCCACTTGTTGATCGCCAAATCTTGCGATTTTAAAGCCTTACTTGCTACTCGCTGATCGCATATTTTTTCAATTTTGAAGCCTTATTCGCGACTCGCTGATTGCATTTTCTTTCGATTTTGAAGCCTGACTTACTACTCTCTGATCGCATATTTTTTTAATTTTGAAGCTTTACTCGCGACTCGCTAATCGCATATTTTTCGATTTTGAAGCCTTACTCGCGACTCGCTGATCGCATATTCTTTCGATTTTGAAGCCTTACTCGCTACTTGTTGATCACCAAATCTTGCGATTTTATAGCCTTACTTGCTACTCGCTGATCGCATATTTTTTCAATTTTGAAGCCTTACTCGCGACTCGCTGATCGCATATTCTGTCAATTTTTGAAGCCTTACTTGCTTCTCGTTGATCGCCAAATCTTGCGATTTTTAAGCCTTACTTGCTACTCGCTGGTCGCATATTTTTTCAATTTTGAAGCCTTACTCGCGACTCGCTGATCGCATATCTTTCCATTTTGAAGCCTTACTCGCTACTCGTTGATCGCCAAATCTTGCGATTTTAAAGCCTTACTTGCAACCCGCTGATCGCATATTTTTTAAATTTTGAAGCCTTACTCGCGACTCGCTGATCGCATATTCTTTCAATTTTGAAGACTTACTTGCTACTCGCTGATCGCATATTTTTTCAATTTTAAAACAGTACTTGCGACTCGCTGATCGCATATTCTTTCAATTTTAAAGCCTTACTCGCTACTTGTTGATCACCAAATCTTGCGATTTTAAAGCCTTACTTGCTGATCGCTGATCGCATATTTTTTCAATTTTGAAGCCTTACTCGCGACTCGCTGATCGCATATTGTTTCGATTTTGAAGCCTTACTCGCTACTCGTTGATCGCCAAATCTTGCGATTTTAAAGCCTTACTTGCTACTCGCTGGTTGCATATTTTTTCAATTTTGAAGCCTTACTCGCAACTCGCTGATCGCATATTCTTTCGATTTTGAAGCCTTACTCACTACTCGTTGATCGCCAAATCTTGCGATTTTAAAGCCTTACTTGCTACTCGCTGATCGCATATTTTTTCAATTTTGAAGCCTTATTCGCGACTCGCTGATCGCATATTCTTTCGATTTTGAAGCCTTACTCGCTACTCGTTGATCGCCAAATCTTGCGATTTTAAAGCCTTACTTGCTACTCGCTGGTCGCATATTTTTTCAATTTTGAAGCCATACTCGCGACTCGCTGATCGCATATTTTTCGATTTTGAAGCCTTACTCGCTACTCGTTGATCGCCAAATCTTGCGATTTTAAAGCCTTACTTGCTACTCGCTAGTCTTTTTTTTTTTTTAAATTTTGAAGCCTTACTCGCGACTCGCTGATCGCATATTCTTTCAAATTTGAAGACTTACTTGCTACGCGCTGATCGCATATTTTTTCAATTTTAAAACCGTACTCGCGACTCGCTGATCGCATATTTTTTCAATTTTGAAGCCTTACTCGCTACTTGTTGATCGCCAAATCTTGCGATTTTAAAGCCTTTTTGCTCCTCGCTGATCGCATATTTTTTCAATTTTGAAGCCTTACTCGCGACTCGCTGATCGCATATTCTGTCGATTTTGAAGCCTTACACGCCACTAGTTGATCGCCAAATCTTGCGATTTTAAAGCCTTACTTGCTACTCGCTGATCGCATATTTTTTCAATTTTGAAGCCTTATTCGCGACTCGCTGATCGCATTTTCTTTCGATTTTGAAGCCTGACTTACTACTCTCTGATCGCATATTTTTTTAATTTTGAAGCTTTACTCGCGACTCGCTAATCGCATATTTTTCGATTTTGAAGCCTTACTCGCGACTCGCTGATCGCATATTCTTTCGATTTTGAAGCCTTACTCGCGACTCGCTGATCGCATATTCTGTCATTTTTTGAAGCCTTACTTGCTACTCGTTGATCGCCAAATCTTGCGATTTTTAAGCCTTACTTGCTACTCGCTGGTCGCATATTTTTTCAATTTTGAAGCCTTACTCGCGACTCGCTGATCGCATATCTTTCCATTTTGAAGCCTTACTCGCTACTTGTTGATCACCAAATCTTGCGATTTTAAAGCCTTACTTGCTACTCGCTGATCGCATATTTTTTCAATTTTGAAGCCTTACTCGCGACTCGCTGATCGCATATGCTTTCGATTTTGAAGCCTTATTCGCTACTCGTTGATCGCCAAATCTTGCGATTTTAAAGCCTTACTTGCTACTCGCTAGTCTTTTTTTTTTTTTTAAATTTTGAAGCCTTACTCGCGACTCGCTGATCGCATATTCTTTCAAATTTGAAGACTTACTTGCTACGCGCTGATCGCATATTTTTTCAATTTTAAAACCGTACTCGCGACTCGCTGATCGCATATTTTTTCAATTTTGAAGCCTTACTCGCTACTTGTTGATCACCAAATCTTGCGATTTTAAAGCCTTACTTGGTACTCGCTGATCGCATATTTTTTCAATTTTGAAGCCTTACTCGCGACTCGCTGATCGCATATGCTTTCGATTTTGAAGCCTTATTCGCTAGACGTTGATCGTTAAATCTTGCGATTTTAAAGCCTTACTTGCTACTCGCTGATTGCACATTTTTATCTTTTGAAGCCTTACTCTTGACTCGCTGATCGCATATTCTTTCAATTTTGAAGCCTTACTCGCTACTCGCTGATCGCATATTCTTTCAAATTTGAAGACTTACTTGCTACGCGCTGATCGCATATTTTTTCAATTTTAAAACAGTACTCGCGACTCGCTGATCGCATATTCTTTCAATTTTAAAGCCTTACTCGCTACTCGTTGATCACCAAATCTTGCGATTTTAAAGCCTTACTTGCTACTCGCTGATCGCATATTTTTTCAATTTTGAAGCCTTACTCGCGACTCGCTGATCGCATATGCTTTCGATTTTGAAGCCTTATTCGCTAGACGTTGATCGTTAAATCTTGCGATTTTAAAGCCTTACTTGCTACTCGCTGATTGCACATTTTTAACTTTTGAAGCCTTACTCGCGACTCGCTGATCGCATATTCTTTCAATTTTGAAGCCTTACTCGCTACTTGTTTATCGCCAAATCTTGCGATTTTAAAGCGTTACTCGCGACTCGCTGATCGCATATTCTTTCGATTTTGAAGCCTTACTCGCGACTCGCTGAACGCCAAATCTTGCGATTTTAAAGCCTTACTTGCTACTCGCTGGTTGCATATTTTTTCAATTTTGAAGCCTTACTCGCAACTCGCTGATCGCATATTCTTTCGATTTTGAAGCCTTACTCACTACTCGTTGATCGCCAAATCTTGCGATTTTAAAGCCTTACTTGCTACTCGCTGATCGCATATTTTTTCAATTTTGAAGCCTTATTCGCGACTCGCTGATCGCATATTCTTTCGATTTTGAAGCCTTACTCGCTACTCGTTGATCGCCAAATCTTGCGATTTTAAAGCCTTACTTGCTACTCGCTGGTCGCATATTTTTTCAATTTTGAAGCCTTACTCGCGACTCGCTGATCGCATATTTTTCGATTTTGAAGCCTTACTCGCTACTCGTTGATCGCCAAATCTTGCGATTTTAAAGCCTTACTTGCTACTCGCTAGTCTTTTTTTTTTTTAAATTTTGAAGCCTTACTTGCGACTCGCTGATCGCATATTCTTTCAAATTTGAAGACTTACTTGCTACGCGCTGATCGCATATTTTTTCAATTTTAAAACCGTACTCGCGACTCGCTGATCGCATATTTTTTCAATTTTGAAGCCTTACTCGCTACTTGTTGATCGCCAAATCTTGCGATTTTAAAGCCTTTTTGCTCCTCGCTGATCGCATATTTTTTCAATTTTGAAGCCTTACTCGCGACTCGCTGATCGCATATTCTGTCGATTTTGAATTTTACACGCCACTAGTTGATCGCCAAATCTTGCGATTTTAAAGCCTTACTTGCTACTCGCTGATCGCATATTTTTTCAATTTTGAAGCCTTATTCGCGACTCGCTGATCGCATTTTCTTTCGATTTTGAAGCCTGACTTACTACTCTCTGATCGCATATTTTTTAAATTTTGAAGCTTTACTCGCGACTCGCTAATCGCATATTTTTCGATTTTGAAGCCTTATTCGCGACTCGCTGATCGCATATTCTTTCGATTTTGAAGCCTTACTCGCGACTCGCTGATCGCATATTCTGTCATTTTTTGAAGCCTTACTTGCTACTCGTTGATCGCCAAATCTTGCGATTTTTAAGCCTTACTTGCTACTCGCTGGTCGCATATTTTTTCAATTTTGAAGCCTTACTCGCGACTCGCTGATCGCATATCTTTCCATTTTGAAGCCTTACTCGCTACTCGTTGATCGCCAAATCTTGCGATTTTAAAGCCTTACTCGCGACTCGCTGATCGCATATTTTTTCAATTTTGAAGCCTTACTCGCTACTTGTTGATCGCCAAATCTTGCGATTTTAAAGCCTTTTTGCTCCTCGCTGATCGCATATTTTTTTAATTTTGAAGCCTTACTCGCGACTCGCTGATCGCATATTCTGTCGATTTTGAATTTTACACGCCACTAGTTGATCGCCAAATCTTGCGATTTTAAAGCCTTACTTGCTACTCGCTGATCGCATATTTTTTCAATTTTGAAGCCTTATTCGCGACTCGCTGATCGCATATTCTTTCGATTTTGAAGCCTTACTCACTACTCGTTGATCGCCAAATCTTGCGATTTTAAAGCCTTACTTGCTACTCGCTGATCGCATATTTTTTCAATTTTGAAGCCTTATTCGCGACTCGCTGATCGCATATTCTTTCGATTTTGAAGCCTTACTCGCTACTCGTTGATCGCCAAATCTTGCGATTTTAAAGCCTTACTTGCTACTCGCTGGTCGCATATTTTTTCAATTTTGAAGCCATACTCGCGACTCGCTGATCGCATATTTTTCGATTTTGAAGCCTTACTCGCTACTCGTTGATCGCCAAATCTTGCGATTTTAAAGCCTTACTTGCTACTCGCTAGTCTTTTTTTTTTTTTTAAATTTTGAAGCCTTACTCGCGACTCGCTGATCGCATATTCTTTCAAATTTGAAGACTTACTTGCTACGCGCTGATCGCATATTTTTTCAATTTTAAAACCGTACTCGCGACTCGCTGATCGCATATTTTTTCAATTTTGAAGCCTTACTCGCTACTTGTTGATCGCCAAATCTTGCGATTTTAAAGCCTTTTTGCTCCTCGCTGATCGCATATTTTTTCAATTTTGAAGCCTTACTCGCGACTCGCTGATCGCATATTCTGTCGATTTTGAAGCCTTACACGCCACTAGTTGATCGCCAAATCTTGCGATTTTAAAGCCTTACTTGCTACTCGCTGATCGCATATTTTTTCAATTTTGAAGCCTTATTCGCGACTCGCTGATCGCATTTTCTTTCGATTTTGAAGCCTGACTTACTACTCTCTGATCGCATATTTTTTTAATTTTGAAGCTTTACTCGCGACTCGCTAATCGCATATTTTTCGATTTTGAAGCCTTACTCGCGACTCGCTGATCGCATATTCTTTCGATTTTGAAGCCTTACTCGCGACTCGCTGATCGCATATTCTGTCATTTTTTGAAGCCTTACTTGCTACTCGTTGATCGCCAAATCTTGCGATTTTTAAGCCTTACTTGCTACTCGCTGGTCGCATATTTTTTCAATTTTGAAGCCTTACTCGCGACTCGCTGATCGCATATCTTTCCATTTTGAAGCCTTACTCGCTACTTGTTGATCACCAAATCTTGCGATTTTAAAGCCTTACTTGCTACTCGCTGATCGCATATTTTTTCAATTTTGAAGCCTTACTCGCGACTCGCTGATCGCATATGCTTTCGATTTTGAAGCCTTATTCGCTACTCGTTGATCGCCAAATCTTGCGATTTTAAAGCCTTACTTGCTACTCGCTAGTCGTTTTTTTTTTTTAAATTTTGAAGCCTTACTCGCGACTCGCTGATCGCATATTCTTTCAAATTTGAAGACTTACTTGCTACGCGCTGATCGCATATTTTTTCAATTTTAAAACCGTACTCGCGACTCGCTGATCGCATATTTTTTCAATTTTGAAGCCTTACTCGCTACTTGTTGATCACCAAATCTTGCGATTTTAAAGCCTTACTTGGTACTCGCTGATCGCATATTTTTTCAATTTTGAAGCCTTACTCGCGACTCGCTGATCGCATATGCTTTCGATTTTGAAGCCTTATTCGCTAGACGTTGATCGTTAAATCTTGCGATTTTAAAGCCTTACTTGCTACTCGCTGATTGCACATTTTTAACTTTTGAAGCCTTACTCTTGACTCGCTGATCGCATATTCTTTCAATTTTGAAGCCTTACTCGCTACTCGCTGATCGCATATTCTTTCAAATTTGAAGACTTACTTGCTACGCGCTGATCGCATATTTTTTCAATTTTAAAACAGTACTCGCGACTCGCTGATCGCATATTCTTTCAATTTTAAAGCCTTACTCGCTACTCGTTGATCACCAAATCTTGCGATTTTAAAGCCTTACTTGCTACTCGCTGATCGCATATTTTTTCAATTTTGAAGCCTTACTCGCGACTCGCTGATCGCATATGCTTTCGATTTTGAAGCCTTATTCGCTAGACGTTGATCGTTAAATCTTGCGATTTTAAAGCCTTACTTGCTACTCGCTGAGTGCACATTTTTAACTTTTGAAGCCTTACTCGCGACTCGCTGATCGCATATTCTTTCAATTTTGAAGCCTTACTCGCTACTTGTTTATCGCCAAATCTTGCGATTTTAAAGCGTTACTCGCGACTCGCTGATCGCATATTCTTTCGATTTTGAAGCCTTACTCGCGACTCGCTGAACGCCAAATCTTGCGATTTTAAAGCCTTACTTGCTACTCGCTGGTTGCATATTTTTTCAATTTTGAAGCCTTACTCGCAACTCGCTGATCGCATATTCTTTCGATTTTGAAGCCTTACTCACTACTCGTTGATCGCCAAATCTTGCGATTTTAAAGCCTTACTTGCTACTCGCTGATCGCATATTTTTTCAATTTTGAAGCCTTATTCGCGACTCGCTGATCGCATATTCTTTCGATTTTGAAGCCTTACTCGCTACTCGTTGATCGCCAAATCTTGCGATTTTAAAGCCTTACTTGCTACTCGCTGGTCGCATATTTTTTCAATTTTGAAGCCTTACTCGCGACTCGCTGATCGCATATTTTTCGATTTTGAAGCCTTACTCGCTACTCGTTGATCGCCAAATCTTGCGATTTTAAAGCCTTACTTGCTACTCGCTAGTCTTTTTTTTTTTTAAATTTTGAAGCCTTACTTGCGACTCGCTGATCGCATATTCTTTCAAATTTGAAGACTTACTTGCTACGCGCTGATCGCATATTTTTTCAATTTTAAAACCGTACTCGCGACTCGCTGATCGCATATTTTTTCAATTTTGAAGCCTTACTCGCTACTTGTTGATCGCCAAATCTTGCGATTTTAAAGCCTTTTTGCTCCTCGCTGATTGCATATTTTTTCAATTTTGAAGCCTTACTCGCGACTCGCTGATCGCATATTCTGTCGATTTTGAATTTTACACGCCACTAGTTGATCGCCAAATCTTGCGATTTTAAAGCCTTACTTGCTACTCGCTGATCGCATATTTTTTCAATTTTGAAGCCTTATTCGCGACTCGCTGATCGCATTTTCTTTCGATTTTGAAGCCTGACTTACTACTCTCTGATCGCATATTTTTTAAATTTTGAAGCTTTACTCGCGACTCGCTAATCGCATATTTTTCGATTTTGAAGCCTTATTCGCGACTCGCTGATCGCATATTCTTTCGATTTTGAAGCCTTACTCGCGACTCGCTGATCGCATATTCTGTCATTTTTTGAAGCCTTACTTGCTACTCGTTGATCGCCAAATCTTGCGATTTTTAAGCCTTACTTGCTACTCGCTGGTCGCATATTTTTTCAATTTTGAAGCCTTACTCGCGACTCGCTGATCGCATATCTTTCCATTTTGAAGCCTTACTCGCTACTCGTTGATCGCCAAATCTTGCGATTTTAAAGCCTTACTCGCGACTCGCTGATCGCATATTTTTTCAATTTTGAAGCCTTACTCGCTACTTGTTGATCGCCAAATCTTGCGATTTTAAAGCCTTTTTGCTCCTCGCTGATCGCATATTTTTTCAATTTTGAAGCCTTACTCGCGACTCGCTGATCGCATATTCTGTCGATTTTGAATTTTACACGCCACTAGTTGATCGCCAAATCTTGCGATTTTAAAGCCTTACTTGCTACTCGCTGATCGCATATTTTTTCAATTTTGAAGCCTTATTCGCGACTCGCTGATCGCATTTTCTTTCGATTTTGAAGCCTGACTTACTACTCTCTGATCGCATATTTTTTAAATTTTGAAGCTTTACTCGCGACTCGCTAATCGCATATTTTTCGATTTTGAAGCCTTATTCGCGACTCGCTGATCGCATATTCTTTCGATTTTGAAGCCTTACTCGCGACTCGCTGATCGCATATTCTGTCATTTTTTGAAGCCTTACTTGCTACTCGTTGATCGCCAAATCTTGCGATTTTTAAGCCTTACTTGCTACTCGCTGGTCGCATATTTTTTCAATTTTGAAGCCTTACTCGCGACTCGCTGATCGCATATCTTTCCATTTTGAAGCCTTACTCGCTACTCGTTTATCGCCAAATCTTGCGATTTTAAAGCCTTACTTGCAACCCGCTGATCGCATATTTTTTTTTTTAAGCCTTACTCGCGACTCGCTGATCGCATATTCTTTCAATTTTGAAGACTTACTTGCTACTCGCTGATCGCATATTTTTTCAATTTTAAAACAGTACTCGCGACTCGCTGATCGCATATTCTTTCAATTTTAAAGCCTTACTCGCTACTTGTTGATCACCAAATCTTGCGATTTTAAAGCCTTACTTGCTACTCGCTGATCGCATATTTTTTCAATTTTGAAGCCTTACTCGCGACTCGCTGATCGCATATGCTTTCGATTTTGAAGCCTTATTCGCTAGACGTTGATCGTTAAATCTTGCGATTTTAAAGCCTTACTTGCTACTCGCTGATTGCACATTTTTAACTTTTGAAGCCTTACTCGCGACTCGCTGATCGCATATTCTTTCAATTTTGAAGCCTTACTCGCTACTCGTTTATCGCCAAATCTTGCGATTTTAAAGCGTTACTCGCGACTCGCTGATCGCATATTCTTTCGATTTTGAAGCCTTACTCGCGACTCGCTGATCACATATTGTTTCGATTTTGAAGCCTTACTCGCTACTCGTTGATCACCAAATCTCGCGATTTTAAAGCCTTACTTGCTACTCGCTGGTTGCATATTTTTTCAATTTTGAAGCCTTACTCGCAACTCTCTGATCGCATATTCTTTCGATTTGGAAGCCTTACTCACTACTCGTTGATCGCCAAATCTTGCGATTTTAAAGTTTTACTTGCTACTCGCTGATCGCATATTTTTTCAATTTTGAAGCCTTACTCGCGACTCGCTGATCGCATATTCTTTCAATTTTAAAGCCTTACTCGCTACTTGTTGATCACCAAATTTTGCGATTTTAAAGCCTTACTTGCTACTCGCTGATCGCATATTTTTTCAATTTTGAAGCCTTACTCGCGACTCGCTGATCGCATATGCTTTCGATTTTGAAGCCTTATTCGCTAGACGTTGATCGTTAAATCTTGCGATTTTAAAGCCTTACTTGCTACTCGCTGATTGCACATTTTTAACTTTTGAAGCCTTACTCGCGACTCGCTGATCGCATATTCTTTCAATTTTGAAGCCTTACTCGCTACTCGTTTATCGCCAAATCTTGCGATTTTAAAGCGTTACTCGCGACTCGCTGATCGCATATTCTTTCGATTTTGAAGCCTTACTCGCGACTCGCTGATCACATATTGTTTCGATTTTGAAGCCTTACTCGCTACTCGTTGATCACCAAATCTTGCGATTTTAAAGCCTTACTTGCTACTCGCTGGTTGCATATTTTTTCAATTTTGAAGCCTTACTCGCAACTCGCTGATCGCATATTCTTTCGATTTTGAAGCCTTACTCACTACTCGTTGATCGCCAAATCTTGCGATTTTAAAGTTTTACTTGCTACTCGCTGATCGCATATTTTTTCAATTTTGAAGCCTTACTTGCGACTCGCTGATCGCTTATTCTTTCGATTTTGAAGCCTTACTCGCTACTCGTTGATCGCCAAATCTTGCGATTTTATAGCCTTACTTGCTACTCGCTAGTCGTTTTTTTTTTTTTAAATTTTGAAGCCTTACTCGCGACTCGCTGATCGCATATTCTTTCAAATTTGAAGACTTACTTGCTTTGCGCTGATCGCATATTTTTTCAATTTTAAAACCGTACTCGCGACTCGCTGATCGCATATTTTTTTAATTTTGAAGTCTTACTCGCTATTTGTTGATCGCCAAATCTTGCGATTTTAAAGCCTTACTTGCTCCTCGCTGATCGCATATTTTTTCAATTTTGAAGCCTTACTCGCGACTCGCTGATCGCATATTCTGTCGATTTTGAAGCCTTACACGCCACTAGTTGATCGCCAAATCTTGCGATTTTAAAGCCTTACTTGCTACTCGCTGATCGCATATTTTTTCAATTTTGAAGCCTTATTCGCGACTCGCTGATCGCATTTTCTTTCGGTTTTGAAGCCTGACTTACTACTCTCTGATCGCATATTTTTTTTAATTTTGAAGCTTTACTCGCGACTCGCTTATCGCATATTTTTCGATTTTGAAGCCTTACTCGCGACTCGCTGATCGCATATTCTTTCGATTTTGAAGCCTTACTCGCTTCTTGTTGATCACCAAATCTTGCGATTTTATAGCCTTACTTGCTCCTCGCTGATCGCATATTTTTTCAATTTTGAAGCCTTACTCGCGACTCGCTGATCGCATATTCTATCATTTTTTGAAACCTTACTTGCTACTCGTTGATCGCCAAATCTTGCGATTTTTAAGCCTTACTTGCTACTCGCTGGTCGCATATTTTTTCAATTTTGAAGCCTTACTCGCGACTCGCTGATCGCATATCTTTCCATTTTGAAGCCTTACTCGCTACTCGTTGATCGCCAAATCTTGCGATTTTAAAGCCTTACTTGCAACCCGCTGATCGCATATTTTTTAAATTTTGAAGCCTTACTCGCGACTCGCTGATCGCATATTCTTTCAATTTTGAAGACTTACTTGCTACTCGCTGATCGCATATTTTTTCAATTTTAAAACAGTACTCGCGACTCGCTGATCGCATATTCTTTCAATTTTAAAGCCTTACTCGCTACTTGTTGATCACCAAATCTTGCGTTTTTAAAGCCTTACTTGCTACTCGCTGATCGCATATTTTTTCAATTTTGAAGCCTTACTCGCGACTCGCTGATCGCATATTCTTTCGATTTTGAAGCCTTACTCGCTAGACGTTGATCGTTAAATCTTGCGATTTTAAAGCCTTACTTGCTACTCGCTGATTGCACATTTTTTCACTTTTGAAGCCTTACTCGCGACTCGCTGATCGCATATTCTTTCAATTTTGAAGCCTTACTCGCTACTCGTTTATCGCCAAATCTTGCGATTTTAAAGCGTTACTCGCGACTCGCTGATCGCATATTCTTTCGATTTTATTATTATTATATTTTTTTTTTGACATTCTCGGGTCCCTAGAGAACCGGTCCTTTGGTAGGCGTACGAGGGGCCGATGCCAACTCGCAGAGGCCTCTTTAGACATTTCAAATGGAATGGGACACCAACCGACGATTATCCCTGTATGCACTGTGAAAGTATACCCAAGGACAATCCTCGGTTGGAGCAAAACTATTGCAAAATATGGAAACAAAAGATGAAACGCTTTGGGTTTGGCTGGTTTAGTGGACTAATAACTACTACTATGGAAGAACTATTGGCCCCTGCCTGACCACTGACAATTAAAACGGCTTTAAAATGGCAGGGGGTGACTTGCACACTCAATAAATGGGCCCCCCGAAAAGGGTCGCTAGCACAAAGTAACGTAGCGCCAAGCGGGCAACATATCCTGAGGTGCTAGAGGAGTGGAGAGGTATACCACGGCTATCAGGACAATCCCGGAAGTACGGTCAAGATCCCTACCAGCACCTTACTGGATTATACATCCTTCTCCCGAGCACGTTTGCTCTTGCGAATCTCCACTCAGACCGGCCGATTAAGGCAAGAAAGAGGTGGGAGCTCTGTTCATCGTCAGTGTTCACCCCGGCCAGCCAATAAAGGCAAGCCGGAAATGAGGTACAAGAATTCTCCCTGGAGATCAGGTCCGTGGGGTCGCCAGTGCCCAACAGTTCGCCACAAAACTGCCTTGCGGATTTATTATTATTATTCCATTTATTCATTTATATACATATTCAATACATTTTTAAATATTTCTATAAAAAACAAAAAACATTTAAAAATATAAAAAATAGTAGCCCACCGGTATCGGGAACAGGGTCCAAGCTACCGGTGGTCAGGGCTCCTGAGAGAGGAACCTCCTAACAATGCGCGCCGTGTCCAGGAGTACTGCTTTCTGGATCAAGCCCTTGATCCAGCTGCCCAACGAGAGCCTCTTGAGATGTTGGTCGAGGCTCTTGGCAATAATACCATTGGCCGTCACGACTATCGGCACAATGACTGCTGTGTTCACATCCCACATGTCGACAACCTCGCGAGCCAAGTCAAGATACTTCGTTTGTTTATCTTTTTTTGACTTCACGAGGTTCTCGTCATGAGGGACTGCTATATCAACAATCATTGCGCGACGCTCTAGTCGGTCTATCACCACTATATCAGGCTTATTGGCAACAATAGTCCTGTCAGTGATGATAGACCGATCCCAATACAATGTGCAACTACCACTTTCGAGAACTGGGTCGGGCACATACCTATAGTACGGTACTTCCGATTCCACAAGATTGTATTTAAGAGCAAGTTGCTGGTGGATAATCCTGGCTACAAGGTTGTGCCTGTGCAAATAGTCTCCGTTAGCCAGACTAGAACAACCGGAAATAATGTGACGGATAGATTCCCCGGGCCGGTGACATGCCCGACATATGTCAACCGTACCGTCCTTCACAATGTATTTCCGGTAATTATTAGTCATCATAACTTCGTCCATAATTGCACAGACAAAACCTTCGGTTTCCCCGAAGAGGTCACCAAAACGAAGCCAGGCTACGGACGCTAAGAAGTCTACATCGGGCCCATGTAGGACCCGATAAAAGCGACCGTGAAGCTCCTTGCTCTGCCATACCTCCCTGCGGTCGTTAGTATCTAATACCACAGGTTTGCGCCAGTTCTCGTTAGCCAAGGAGAGCGCGGTAAGGCCTTTGTCCACCACTACCACATCTCGATGCATACCCACGTCGGCCTCTAGGAAGTATTCCCTAAGGCTGCATACCTCGCGGTTGTGCAGGGTCTTAGCATTTAAGAAGCCACGACCCCCGCACTTCCGCGGGATATACAGCCTCATCACCGATGACCGTGGGTGATGCATCCGATTTGCAGTAAGCAGTGAACGTACCCTCCTATCCAGGGCGTCAAGTTCCGTCTGAGTCCATTTGAGTATGCCGAAAGAATACATCAAAACCGGCATGACCCAACCGTTGAAGGCGCGCACCTTATTTCCGCCTGATAAAAGACTGTTAAGTACTTTGTTCAGGCGGCCAAAGAAGCGCTCCTTCAACGATTGTTTCATGTCAGTAGCACTGATGCCTAACGCTTCCGACACACCCAAATACTTGTAAGTTTCGGTTGAGGAGAGGGACCTAAGGTCTATGGAATCCGAGAGTTGTGTTCCCTCGGATTCCATAATCTCCCCTCGCTTTACATGCATGACCGCACATTTGTCCAAACCAAATTCCATCCTGATGGCGCCACTGAAGGTTTCTGTTACCTTCAGTAGCTTCATCAGTTGCAAGTTGTTAGGAGCAAACAGTTTTAAGTCATCCATGTAAAGGAGGTGCGATATGACCTGACCACCTCTTCTCAACCGGTAGCCTTGGCCCGTACCCTCCAACAATGTACTGAGAGGGTTGAGGGCCAGACAAAACCACAGTGGACTCAGACTGTCACCCTGAAATATGCCACGCTCGATCCTTATCGGTTCGCTGTTCGCCTGGGTCTGTCGACACCCTGGATAGTGAAGAACCGTCCTCCACTGCCCCATACACGACATCAGGAAGGTGCGTAAAACTGCATCAACTTTGTACAGTTCCAGCACCCTCATGAGCCATGTATGTGGCACCGAGTCATAGGCCTTCTCTATCCAGCATGTCGACAGATCCCTTCGGGAACGTCGAACCTGTTGGCTAATGGCTATGTCGATGAGGAGCAGCTCCTTAGTACCGCGGGACCCGTTCCTACATCCATTTTGAGAAGAAGACATTATTGAATTACTATCAATATGATGGATTATCTTTCCTCTCAAAATGGATGTAAGAACTTTATAGACCGTCGGTAAACACGTGATCGGTCTATAATTTTTTGGCTCCGTGGTACTACCTGATTTATAGAGCAGGTGGGTTATTCCTGTAGTCAGGAACTGGGGCAGCGACCCTGACTCTAACGCAGACTGGAATTGAGATGCCAAGCGAGCGTGCGATCTTTTGAACCATTTAATCCAAAAGTTGTGCAGCCCGTCCGGTCCCGGAGATTTCCAGTTAGGCAACGGACGGACTGCACGAGCTACGTCTTGGGGGCTGATGTTAATTGCCCCCATTTCTGGTATCGGATCGCACGCGCGCTCGACCTCCCGAGTCCAATCGCCCTCGGTATGACTGACAGGCACCGACCAGATGCCGCGCCAGAATGAACACATGGCATCATCATCCGGTAGGCGCGTATCAGTCACACCTTGGTCTGGTCGCTCCCAAGCCCTATAAACCCACCTCTCATTGCTTTGGAATGTGCGATTCTGAGTGTATCGCTCCACTCGCCGCTTGTACCGACGTATACGGCTTGCCCATGCATAGACTTTCTGCTTCAGGAAGTCGATACGCTCTGTGACGCGGGTCAGATAATCCCGAGGACTAATATCAGTCCCCGAGAACGCCCGCCTCACAAAGCGCATCACTCTGCGGCGAGTGTTACCCTCCCTGAAGCAGATTAGTTTGCCGATGAGTGCTCTAGCCTCACCGATACGACGCTCGATCCTGCACTGCCAAGCTGGTACAGCTGGTCGTGTAACTCTGTCACTACTAGGAAATTTGACATGAGCTACACGACATGCTGCTGCAGCCGCACAGTACAAGATCGAGTGGGTATCGGCAAGGTCTTCGCTGCTGTCAAAATAACTTGTTAGCTGCGAATCTAGAGCACACACCAGCGCCCTATTTTTATTATGCATGGGCAAACGAGGTAGACGAGGTCTAAGCCCAGGCGGTGTAGAGCGATACTCTCGGAAGGCATCCTCCAAAGCGCTCCTCAATCGCTCATTGCATTGGGTACTCACGGATGTGGCCCCGTCATCATCATCTTCACCGACGTAGTTGAGTCGCGGTGAAACACTTGCACTGGGTTGTATTTGCACCGCGGCCGGTGGCGAAGTAGGTGAGACGCGGCTGCTCCGTGATTCCAGACGCAGTCTATCAAGCACGGCGTCATCCAACATACGGTTACGCTGGATAACCCGCACCTGATCCGATAACCGTTGGGCTGAAACGTTGACAGCTGGCTCAAGTACCTGAAACAGAGAGAGCATCCGACCACGGTACGCAGTCAGGTTAGTTCCCCCCTCTGTAGCCCCAAAGTATGAGCGTATCACATTCTCGTTTATGGATTGCGACCATTTCATACGCTGCACACTTCCACCGGTAGCGGGGACCCTGTCAGAGGCCGGTGGGCCTCGAAGTCCTAAGCTGGCCGGTGGTCGGCCTCGTCCGCGCCGACGCGCAGGTGGTGGTGTCGTCGGCGGCGAGAAGTATTCGTAGCTCGAACTCGACGCAACTGCAGCTACCAGAATCCCTGGACTCGCGGCTGGCGCAGGTCCCGGCGGCTGCGAGGCGGAGCTGAGCGACGAACCCGAAGATGTTGGTCGTGCGTTTTGTTTTTGAGCTCGGCTTCTTGTCAGCATTTCACATTTTGTTGTCGGTCCAAAAAGCGGAAATTGTTGTTGTTCTTGATTTTATTGTTGTGTTCCTGGTTTTTTTTATTATTATTATTATTATCTTCTTTATTCATTTAACTATACATATAAATTATATTTTTAAATATTTGAATAAAATAAATAAAAAAACATTTAAAAATATAAAAATAGTAGCCCACCGATATCGGGAACAGGGTCCAAGCTACCGGTGGTCAGGGCTCCAGAGAAAGGAACCTCCTGACAATGCGAGCCGTGTCCAGAAGTACCGCTTTCTGAATCAAGCCCTTGATCCAGCTGTCCAACGAGAGCCTCTTAAGGTGTTGGTCGAGGCTCGTGGCTATTAAGCCATTGGCCGATACGACTATCGGTACAATGATTGCGGAGTCCACTTCCCACATGTCGACAACCTCGCGAGCCAAGTCAATATACTTGATTTGTTTGTCTTTCTCGGCTTTCACGAGGTTCTCGTCATGCGGGACGGTTATGTCTACAATCATTGCACGCCTCACAATTCGGTCCACCACTACTATATCAGGCTTATTGGCAACAATAGTCCAGTCAGTGATGATGGACCGATCCCAGTACAATGTGATATTGCCATTATCGAGAACTGGGTCGGGCGCATACCTATAGTATGGCACCTCCGACTCCACAAGAGAGTATTTCAGAGCAAGTTGCTGATGGATAATCCTGGCTACAAGGTTGTGCCTATGCAAGTATTCTCCGTTAGCTAGACGAGAACAACCAGAGACAATGTGGCGAATTGATTCTCCCGGACGGTGACATGCCCGACATATGTCGACCGTGCCGTCTTTCACAATAAATCTCCGGTAGTTATTCGTCATGATAACTTCGTCCATAATTGCACAAACAAAACCTTCGGTTTCTCCAAAAAGATCACCGAAACGCAGCCAGGCTACGGACGCTAGTTGGTCTACGTCAGGCCCATGTAGGGCCCGGAAAAAGCGTCCGTGAAGCTCCTTACTCTGCCATACCGCCCTGCGATCGTTAGTGTCAAGCACTGCAGGTTTGCGCCAGTTCTCATTTGCCAAGGAGAGCGGGGTGAGTCCCTTGTCCACCGCCACTACATCTTGATGCATACCCACGTCGACAGCTAGGAAATATTCCCTAAGACTGCATATCTCGCGATTGTGGAGAGTCTTAGCATTTAAAAAGCCTCGACCTCCACACTTTCGCGGAATATACAGTCTCATTACCGACGACCGTGGGTGATGCATTCGATACGCAGTAAGCAGTGTACGGACCCGCCTATCCAGGGCGTCAAGTTCCGTTTGAGTCCATTTAAGTACGCCGAAAGAGTACATCAATACTGGCATGACCCAACCGTTGAAGGCGCGCACCTTGTTTCCACCCGATAGAAAGCTATTGAATACCTTCTTCAGGCGGCCAAAGAAGCGCTCCTTCAACGATTGCTTCATGTCAGTAACATTGATACCTAACGCTTCCGACATACCCAAATACTTGTAAGTTTCAGTTGGAGAGAGGGATCTCAGGTTTATGGAATCCGAGAGTTGAGTTCCCACGGATTCCATAATCTCTCCACGCTTTACATGCATGACCGCACATTTGTCCACACCAAACTCCATCCTGATGGCGTTACTGAATGTTTCAGTTACCTTCAGTAGCTCCATCAGTTGCAGATTAGTGGGGGCAAAGAGTTTCAGATCATCCATGTAAAGGAGGTGAGATATAACCTGACCACCTCTCTTCAACCGATAGCCTAGCCCTGAATTCTCCAGCAGTGTGCTAAGAGGATTCAAGGCTAGACAAAACCAAAGTGGACTCAAACTATCGCCCTGAAATATACCCCGCTCGATCCTTACCGGTTCGCTATTCCTCTGGATATTTCGACATCCTGGATAGCGAAGGACTGTCCTCCATTGCCCCATACACGACATCAGGAAGGTGCGTAGCGTTGCATCAACTTTATACAATTCTAGCACCCTCATGAGCCATGTATGAGGCACCGAGTCATAGGCCTTCTTATAGTCTATCCAGCATGTTGACAGATCCTTTCGGGAACGCCGAACCTGTTGGCTAATGGCCATATCAATAAGGAGTAGCTCCTTAGTACCGCGGGACCCATTCCTACATCCATTTTGAGAGGCAGACAGGATGTTGTTGTTGTTAATATGACTATTAATCTTTGCCCTCAAAATGGATGTAAGAACTTTATAGACCGTCGGTAAACACGTGATCGGTCTATAATTTTTAGGTTCCGCAGTACTACCTGATTTATGGAGCAGGTGGGTTATTCCTGTAGTTAAGAACTGGGGTAGCGACCCAGACTCTAAGGCAGACTGGAATTGAGACGCCAAGCAAGCGTGCGATCTCGTAAACCATTTAATCCAGAAATTGTGCAGCCCGTCCGGCCCTGGAGATTTCCAGTTAGGCAACGGGCGGACTGCACAAGCTACATCTTGGGGGCTGATGGAAATTGCCCCCATTTCTGGTATCGGATCGCACACACGCTCGACCTCCCGAGTCCAGTCACCCTCAGTATGACTGACAGGAACCGACCAGATGCTGCGCCAGAATGAAAACATAGCATCATCATCCGGCAAGCGCGTGTCAGTCACACCTTGGTCCGGTCGCTCCCAATCCCTATATACCTACCTTTCGTTACTTCGGAATGTGCGATTCTGGGTGTATCGCTCCACTCGCCGCCTGTACCTACGAATACGGCTTGCCCATGCATACACCTTCTGCTTCAGGAAGTCGATGCGCTCTGTGACACGAGATATATAATCTCGGGGATTGACATCAGTCCCCGAAAACGCCCGTCTCACAAAGCGCATCACTCTAGGGCGTGTGTTGCCCTCCCTGAAGCAGATCAGTTTGCCGATTAGCGCTCTGGCCTCACCAATACGACGCTCGATCCTGCACTGCCAAGCTGGTACGGCTGGTTTTGGTCGTGTAACTCTGTCATTGGTTATTTTTATTTTGACATGAGCTACACGACATGCCGCTACAGCCGCGCAGTACATGATCGAATGTGCATCGGTGAGGTTATCACAGTTATCAAAATGGCTTGACAACTGCGAATCCAGAGCAGCCACCAGCGCCCTGTTCTTGTTATGCATGGGCAAACGAGGTAAGCGTGGTCTAAGTTCAGGCGGCATGTAGCGGTATTCCCGAATAGCACACTCCAAAGCACTCCTCAATTCGTCATTGCACTGGGTACTTACGTTTGTAACCCTGTCATTACTCTCCTCGTCAGCGTGGCTGGGCAATTGGGTTGACTGTGCTGGTGCCACAGTCTGCGACGGAGGAGCAATGACATGGCTACACATTTCAGTGCGGAGGCGATCAAGCACACTATCATCCAACATACGGTTACGCTGGATGACGCGCACCTGATCCGACAGTCGTTGGGCCGATACGCTGACAGCTGGTTCAAGTACGGTAGTGGCTGGTGGTGTCGTCGGCGGCGAGAAGTACTCGTCGCTCGAGCTCGACGCAACTGCAGCTACCGGAACATCAGGATTTACGGCTGGAGAAGGTCCCGGCGGCTGCGAGGCGGAACTGAGCGACGAACCCGAAGATGTTTCTTGTGCGGCTAGTAATTGTGCCCGGCGTCTTGTCAGCATTTTCTTACAAGTAGGTGTAGTTTGTGTTGCAATTCAACTGTATATTGTTTTTATTATTTTTTTCCTGGATGTGTCCTGGATTTTGATCATTTTGGAGCTTGTTATTTATTAAAATTAATGTAAAAAATTCGGGATGAAAATTTATGCTGTCAGTCAACTTGACAGCCGGACCACAGATTTATTATTATTATTTCCTTTATTTATTTTCTTTACTTATTTAGATATTTTTAAACATTTTTATACAATATATACATTAGAAAAATAAAAACATTTAAAAATATAAAAATAGTAGCCCACCGATATCGGGAACAGGGTCCAAGCTACCGGTGGTCAGGGCTCCAGAGATAGGAACCTCCTGACAATGCGAGCCGTGTCCAGAAGTACCGCTTTCTGAATCAAGCCCTTGATCCAGCTGCCCAACGAGAGCCTCCTAAGGTGTTGGTCGAGGCTCGTGGCTATTAAGCCATTGGCCGATACGACTATCGGTACAATGATTGCGGAGTCCACTTCCCACATGTCGACAACCTCGCGAGCCAAGTCAATATACTTGATTTGTTTGTCTTTCTCGGCTTTCACGAGGTTCTCGTCATGCGGGACGGTTATGTCTACAATCATTGCACGCCTCACAACTCGGTCCACCACCACTATATCAGGCTTATTGGCAACAATAGTCCTGTCAGTGATGATGGACCGATCCCAGTACAATGTGATATTGCCATTATCGAGAACTGGGTCGGGCGCATACCTATAGTATGGCACCTCCGACTCCACAAGAGAGTATTTCAGAGCAAGTTGCTGATGGATAATCCTGGCTACAAGGTTGTGCCTATGCAAGTATTCTCCGTTAGCTAGACGAGAACAACCAGAGACAATGTGGCGAATTGATTCTCCCGGACGGTGACATGCCCGACATATGTCGACCGTGCCGTCTTTCACAATAAATCTCCGGTAGTTATTCGTCATGATAACTTCGTCCATAATTGCACAAACAAAACCTTCGGTTTCTCCAAAAAGATCACCGAAACGCAGCCAGGCTACGGACGCTAGTTGGTCTACGTCAGGCCCATGTAGGGCCCGGAAAAAGCGTCCGTGAAGCTCCTTACTCTGCCATACCGCCCTGCGATCGTTAGTGTCAAGCACTGCAGGTTTGCGCCAGTTCTCATTTGCCAAGGAGAGCGGGGTGAGTCCCTTGTCCACCGCCACTACATTTCGATGCATACCCACGTCGACAGCTAGGAAATATTCCCTAAGACTGCATATCTCGCGATTGTGGAGAGTCTTAGCATTTAAAAATCCTCGACCTCCACACTTTCGCGGGATATACAGTCTCATTACCGACGACCGTGGGTGATGCATTCGATACGCAGTAAGCAGTGTACGGACCCGCCTATCCAGGGCGTCAAGTTCTGTTTGAGTCCATTTGAGTACGCCGAAAGAGTACATCAATACTGGCATGACCCAACCGTTGAAGGCGCGCACCTTGTTTCCGCCCGATAGAAGACTATTAAATACCTTCTTCAGGCGGCCAAAGAAGCGCTCCTTCAACGATTGCTTCATGTCAGTAACATTGATACCTAACGCTTCCGACATACCCAAATACTTGTAAGTTTCAGTTGGAGAGAGGGATCTCAGGTTTATGGAATCCGAGAGTTGAGTTCCCACGGATTCCATAATCTCTCCACGCTTTACATGCATGACCGCACATTTGTCCACACCAAATTCCATCCTGATGGCGTTACTGAATGTTTCAGTTACTTTCAGTAGCTCCATCAGTTGCAGATTAGTGGGGGCAAAGAGTTTCAGATCATCCATGTAAAGGAGGTGAGATATAACCTGACCACCTCTCTTCAACCGATAGCCTAGCCCTGAATTCTCTAGCAGTGTGCTAAGAGGATTCAAGGCTAGACAAAACCAAAGTGGACTCAAACTATCTCCCTGAAATATACCCCGCGCGATCCTTACCGATTCGATATTCCTCTGGATATTTCGACATCCTGGATAGCGAAGGACTGTCCTCCATTTCCCCATACACGACATCAGGAAGGTGCGTAGCGTTGCATCAACTTTATACAATTCTAGCACCCTCATGAGCCATGTATGAGGCACCGAGTCATAGGCCTTCTTATAGTCTATCCAGCATGTCGACAGATCCTTTCGGGAACGCCGAACCTGTTGGCTAATCGCTGCCCTAGTGCTTGAATGGCCAAACGACCAACTTTACCAAAATAGACTTTTTTATATCAAACTATAGCAACCCTTATTACACGCTTTTTAATGTATATATTTTTTAATTTTGTTGGATGTAATTTGCACTATTAGCAAAAATAAAATATCCAAACTCCCTTATAAAAACTGTTTTAAGTGCTTGAATAGTCAAACTCCAAATTATGCTCAAATGTACGCATTCAAATATCAGTCTCTGTTCTTGTTTGTCCAAACTCCGTCGACCGACCAATCACGGTCAAGCATTCCGACGCCATATTGTTTTGGCTATTATTTGTTTCGTTATCGAGATAGCGTGGTTTCTAAGACAAAATTCTGAATTATATTGTTTTTATGCAGTTATAGTAGTTTAAAATGTCAGTAACAACGAAGAAAAAGGATTGCAAATTGAGGGTTTCGGATTTGGAAAGGTACGTTGGAATTTTATTGACTTTCTTTTATTTTAGTGTTTAAAGTTACTTGTATGTTATATATAGGTTGATTGTTACCTTTTCGCATGTAAGACGTGATCAGGTTATAGAAGTTGTGATAAATGTTTTCCATGCGGGCAAAGTCACGGTAAAAGTTTGCTTACAAAAATAATAACTAATAACTACCTATTTTTATTTAACCGACTTAAAGAAGGAGTTATCATTGCGGTCCGTATGTGTTGTGTGTAATATTATGTTAGTATAAATGGGTTACTAAACACCTGTTTCAATTTCCATTAATGTATGTATGTCTGTCCACAAATTTCCAAAGCCAAATCTTGTATTCGCATGTTACAGAAAATCTTGTATAAAAATTGAACATACTGTATAGCGTCTATGATGGCAGTTTGGACAAACAAGCACTATACTTGCGCATCATTTTAGAGCTTTATCTCCATGTCATTATGCTCAATCTCCTTACACATAATTTTGTTGGCGACATTTTGGCCAACCTCCAACAATAAAATTAAAAATAATCAGTATTACAATTATTATTTTTAATTACTATTTCAATAATATAAAAAATACTTGTCAGGTTTCTAATTCATAAAAGATTTTGGTAAACTTTTCATTATATCCATACGTAACTTTAAAAAAATGTCTCCTGTAAAATTTGACCAATGGTTGTTTGGCCATTCAAGCACTAAGGCGACGTAATGGCCATATCAATAAGGAGTAGCTCCTTAGTACCGCGGGACCCATTCCTACATCCATTCTGAGAGGCAGACATGATGTTGTTGTTGTTAATATGACTATTAATCTTTGCCCTCAAAATGGATGTAAGAACTTTATAGACCGTCGGCAAACACGTGATCGGTCTATAATTTTTAGGTTCCGCAGTACTACCTGATTTATGGAGCAGGTGGGTTATTCCTGTAGTTAGGAACTGGGGTAGCGACCCAGACTCTAAGGCAGACTGGAATTGAGACGCCAAGCAAGCGTGCGATCTCGTAAACCATTTAACCTTTCAAATGTCTTAAGTTACACAGTTCGACATAAGAAAAAATTGCACCAAATGTCTTAAGTCGGACAGTTACACATAAGGGCTTGGTCAGGATTGGTCGGTAAAAATCTGTGGTTGTGTTGCAAGTAGCAATACTTTCTGCATTTATATGAAAGAAATGGTTCATTCACTCTCTATTTTAATACTTTTCAACAGCAGAAACATTATTTTGAACGAACTAAACAATAAATAAATTCATCTGACATTTCACCGCTTGACATTTGCCGTGTACCTAAATTTGTGCGTGACCGGAGAAGAAATAAACGATGAATAGTGGCAGAAAACAATAAGTTTTCTTATAAAAATCTATATAGAATTACTGAGAAATAAGTGTAGATTCCGTATTGAGTAATTGTTTTTCAAAAAGTAATGATTATACAGGCGAAAAAAGTAACGAAAGTTTAGACTTAACATTTATTTTCCATACTGGCCGTTGTTTATGACATGTTTTTCTTATAAATATTCTCGTAAAAAGTTTGAAATACACATAAGTAGTGATCATATTTACCTATGAACATAATAATAGTAATAGGTACTAATATCATCACGTATTGACATCATAATTGTGTGTCAAAGAGAAAAAAGTCGTAAAATTGGCGCCAAAATCATGTCGGTTGGCCGCACGTACGGTCTGCGAAGTACGGTCCGCGCCAGTCTAAACGCGAAGATGGCCGCTTGCGGTCACAAACTTTTTATCAGTTGACAGAAAAAGTTGTTGTCATGCAAATAGTGCGTTTAGTAGTGATATAAAGTATGTAGTGAATGTGTAAACATATGTGCCATCGTATTCTAGTGTAGTTTTGGTGAATATATTTGTGAATTCGACGTATTGTGATAAAGTGTGAAGGTTATGTGTACGAAAATTATCAAAATGAAAACATATCACGTCACTGCAAAGTCAGGTCAGTTTTATTTCATTACGTACCGGTTTTAGTAGATAGGAAAACTAATGAGGATTCCGGGAAGGTATAATTTATACTGTATTATTATCGGTTTATTGGTGTAATCTTCGTGTTTCTGAATGCCTACCCAATGTTTTTACCTAACGTGTAAAAGTCTCAACATGTGACGTGATGTGCGTACTTACGTCGCCGACCAAACGAAAGGTTAATCCAGAAATTGTGCAGCCCGTCCGGCCCTGGAGATTTCCAGTTAGGCAACGGACGGACTGCACAAGCTACATCTTGGGGGCTGATGGAAATTGCCCCCATTTCTGGTATCGGATCGCACACACGCTCGACCTCCCGAGTCCAGTCACCCTCAGTATGACTGACAGGAACCGACCAGATGCTGCGCCAGAATGAACACATAGCATCATCATCCGGCAAGCGCGTGTCAGTCACACCTTGGTCCGGTCGCTCCCAATCCCTATATACCCACCTTTCGTTACTTCGGAATGTGCGATTCTGGGTGTATCGTTCCACTCGCCGCCTGTACCTACGAATACGGCTTGCCCATGCATACACCTTCTGCTTCAGGAAGTCGATGCGCTCTGTGACACGAGATATATAATCTCGGGGATTGACATCAGTCCCCGAAAACGCCCGTCTCACAAAGCGCATCACTCTAGGGCGTGTGTTGCCCTCCCTGAAGCAGATCAGTTTGCCGATTAGCGCTCTGGCCTCACCAATACGACGCTCGATCCTGCACTGCCAAGCTGGTACGGCTGGTTTTGGTCGTGTAGCTCTGTCATTGGTTATTTTTATTTTGACATGAGCTACACGACATGCCGCTACAGCCGCGCAGTACATAATCGAATGTGCATCGGTGAGGTTATCACAGTTATCAAAATAGCTTGACAACTGCGAATCCAGAGCAGCCACCAGCGCCCTGTTCTTGTTATGCATGGGCAAACGAGGTAAGCGTGGTCTAAGTTCAGGCGGCATGTAGCGGTATTCCCGAATAGCACACTCCAAAGCACTCCTCAATTCGTTATTGCACTGGGTACTTACGTTTGTAACCCTGTCATTACTCTCCTCGTCAGCGTGGCTGGGCAATTGGGTTGACGATGCTGGTGCCACAGTCTGCGACGGAGGAGCAATGACATGGCTACACATTTCAGTTCGGAGGCGATCAAGCACACTATCATCCAACATACGGTTACGCTGGATGACGCGCACCTGATCCGACAGTCGTTGGGCCGATACGCTGACAGCTGGTTCAAGTACCTGAAACAGAGAGAGCATCCGACCACGGTACGCAGTCAGGTTAGTTCCCCCCTCTGTAGCCCCAAAGTATGAGCGTATTACGTTCTCATTTATGGCTTGAGTCCATTTTATACGCTGCACACTTCCACCGATAGCGGGGACCCTATCAGAGACCGGTGGGCCTCGAGGTCCTAAGCTGGCCGGTGGTCGGCCTCGTCCGTGCCGACGCGCAGGTGGTGGTGTCGTCGGCGGCGAGAAGTATTTATTATTATTATTATTATGATTATTATTATTATTATTATTTTGAAGCCTTACTCGCGACTCGCTGATCACATATTGTTTCGATTTTGAAGCCTTACTCGCTACTCGTTGATCGCCAAATCTTGCGATTTTAAAGCCTTACTTGCTACTCGCTGGTCGCATATTTTTTCAATTTTGAAGCCTTACTCGCGACTCGCTGATCGCATATTTTTCGATTTTGAAGCCTTACTCGCTACTCGTTGATCGCCAAATCTTGCGATTTTAAAACCTTACTTGCTACTCGCTTACGTTTTTTTTTTTTTAATTTTGAAGCCTTACTCGCGACTCGCTGATCGCATATTCTTTCAAATTTGAAGACTTACTTGCTACGCGCTGATCGCATATTTTTTCAATTTTGAAGCCTTACTCGCTACTTGTTGATCGCCAAATCTTGCGATTTTAAAACCTAACTTGCTCCTCGCTGATCGCATATTTTTTCAATTTTGAAGCCTTACTCGCGACTCGCTGATCGCATATTCTGTCGATTTTGAAGCCTTACACGCCACTAGTTGATCGCCAAATCTTGCGATTTTTAAGCCTTACTTGCTACTCGCTGATCGCATATTTTTTCAATTTTGAAGCCTTATTCGCGACTCGCTGATCGCATTTTCTTTCGATTTTGAAGCCTGACTTACTACTCTCTGATCGCATATTTTTTTAATTTTGAAGCTTTACTCGCGACTCGCTAATCGCATATTTTTCGATTTTGAAGCCTTACTTGCTACTCGCTGATCGCATATTCTTTCGATTTTGAAGCCTTACTCGCTACTCGTTGATCGCCAAATCTTGCGATTTTAAAGCCTTACTTGCTACTCGCTAATCGTTTTTTTTTTTTAAATTTTGAAGCCTTACTCGCGACTCGCTGATCGCATATTCTTTCAAATTTGAAGACTTACTTGCTACGTGCTGATCGCATATTTTTTCAATTTTAAAACCGTACTCGCGACTCGCTGATCGCATATTTTTTTAATTTTGAAGCCTTACTCGCTATTTGTTGATCGCCAAATCTTGCGATTTTAAAGCCTTACTTGCTCCTCGCTGATCGCATATTTTTTCAATTTTGAAGCCTTACTCGCGACTCGCTGATCGCATATTCTGTCGATTTTGAAGCCTTACACGCCACTAGTTGATCGCCAAATCTTGCGATTTTAAAGCCTTACTTGCTACTCGCTGATCGCATATTTTTTCAATTTTGAAGCCTTATTCGCGACTCGCTGATCGCATTTTCTTTCGATTTTGAAGCCTGACTTACTACTCTCTGATCGCATATTTTTTTTAATTTTGAAGCTTTACTCGCGACTCGCTAATCGCATATTTTTCGATTTTAAAGCCTTACTCGCGACTCGCTAATCGCATATTCTTTCGATTTTGAAGCCTTAATCGCTACTTGCTGATCACCAAATCTTGCGATTTTATAGCCTTACTTGCTCCTCGCTGATCGCATATTTTTTCAATTTTGAAGCCTTACTCGCGACTCGCTGATCGCATATTCTATCATTTTTTGAAGCCTTACTTGCTACTCGTTGATCGCCAAATCTTGCGATTTTTAAGCCTTACTTCCTACTCGCTGGTCGCATATTTTTTCAATTTTGAAGCCTTACTCGCGACTCGCTGATCGCATATCTTTCCATTTTGAAGCCTTACTCGCTACTCGTTGATCGCCAAATCTTGCGATTTTAAAGCCTTACTTGCAACCCGCTGATCGCATATTTTTTAAATTTTGAAGCCTTACTCGCGACTCGCTGATCGCATATTCTTTCAATTTTGAAGACTTACTTGCTACTCGCTGATCGCATATTTTTTCAATTTTAAAACAGTACTCGCGACTCGCTGATCGCATATTCTTTCAATTTTAAAGCCTTACTCGCTACTTGTTGATCACCAAATCTTGCGTTTTTAAAGCCTTACTTGCTACTCGCTGATCGCATATTTTTTCAATTTTGAAGCCTTACTCGCGACTCGCTGATCGCATATTCTTTCGATTTTGAAGCCTTACTCGCTAGACGTTGATCGTTAAATCTTGCGATTTTAAAGCCTTACTTGCTACTCGCTGATTGCACATTTTTTCACTTTTGAAGCCTTACTCGCAACTCGCTGATCGCATATTCTTTCAATTTTGAAGCCTTACTCGCTACTCGTTTTATCGCCAAATCTTGCGATTATAAAGCGTTACTCGCGACTCGCTGATCGCATATTCTTTCGATTTTATTATTATTATTATTATTATTATTTCATTTATTCATTTAATTACATATTATTTACATTTTTAAATATTTCAAAAAAAATACAAAAACATTTAAAAATATAAAAAATAGTAGCCCACCGGTATCGGGAACAGGGTCCAAGCTACCGGTGGTCAGGGCTCCTGAGAGAGGAACCTCCTAACGATGCGCGCCGTGTCCAGGAGTACTGCTTTCTGGATCAAGCCCTTGATCCAGCTGCCCAACGAGAGCCTCTTGAGATGTTGGTCGAGGCTCTTGGCAATAACGCCATTGGCCGTCACGACTATCGGCACAATGACTGCTGTGTTCACATCCCACATGTCGACAACCTCGCGAGCCAAGTCGAGATACTTCGTTTGTTTATCTTTCTCTGACTTCACGAGATTCTCGTCATGAGGGACTGCTATATCAACAATCATTGCGCGACGCTCTAGTCGGTCTATCACCACTATATCAGGCTTATTGGCAACAATAGTCCTGTCAGTGATGATAGACCGATCCCAATACAATGTGCAACTACCACTTTCGAGAACTGGGTCGGGCACATACCTATAGTACGGTACTTCCGATTCCACAAGATTGTATTTAAGAGCAAGTTGCTGGTGGATAATCCTGGCTACAAGGTTGTGCCTGTGCAAATAGTCTCCGTTAGCCAGACTAGAACAACCGGAAATAATGTGGCGGATGGATTCCCCGGGCCGGTGACATGCCCGACATATGTCAACCGTACCGTCCTTCACAATATATTTCCGGTAGTTATTAGTCATCATAACTTCGTCCATAATTGCACAGACAAAACCTTCGGTTTCCCCGAAGAGGTCACCAAAACGAAGCCAGGCTACGGACGCTAAGAAGTCTACATCGGGCCCATGTAGGACCCGATAAAAGCGTCCGTGAAGCTCCTTGCTCTGCCATACCTTCCTGCGGTCGTTAGTATCTAATACCACAGGTTTGCGCCAGTTCTCGTTAGCCAAGGAGAGCGCGGTAAGGCCTTTGTCCACCGCTACCACATCTCGATGCATACCCACGTCGGCCTCTAGGAAGTATTCCCTAAGGCTGCATACCTCGCGGTTGTGCAGGGTCTTAGCATTTAAGAAGCCACGACCCCCGCACTTCCGCGGAATATACAGCCTCATCACCGATGACCGTGGGTGATGCATCCGATTTGCGGTAAGCAATGAACGTACCCTCCTATCCAGGGCGTCAAGTTCCGTCTGAGTCCATTTGAGTATGCCGAAAGAATACATCAAAACCGGCATGACCCAACCGTTGAAAGCGCGCACCTTGTTGCCGCCTGATAAAAGACTGTTAAGTACTTTGTTCAGGCGGCCAAAAAAGCGCTCCTTCAACGATTGTTTCATGTCAGTAGCACTGATGCCTAACGCTTCCGACATACCCAAATACTTGTAAGTTTCCGTTGAGGAGAGGGACCTAAGGTCTATGGAATCCGAGAGTTGTGTTCCCACGGATTCCATAATCTCCCCTCGCTTTACATGCATGACCGCACATTTGTCCAAACCAAATTCCATACTGATGGCGCCACTGAAGGTTTCTGTTACCTTCAGTAGCTTCATCAGTTGCAAGTTGTTAGGAGCAAAGAGTTTCAAGTCATCCATGTAAAGGAGGTGCGATATGACCTGACCACCTCTTCTCAACCGGTAGCCTTGGCCCGAACCCTCCAACAATGTACTGAGAGGGTTGAGGGCCAGACAAAACCACAGTGGACTCAGACTGTCACCCTGAAATATGCCACGCTCGATCCTTATCGGTTCGCTGTTCGCCTGGGTCTGTCGACACCCTGGATAGTGAAGAACCGTCCTCCACTGCCCCATACACGACATCAGGAAGGTGCGTAAAACTGCATCAACTTTGTACAGCTCCAGCACCCTCATGAGCCATGTATGTGGCACCGAGTCATAGGCCTTCTTATAATCTATCCAGCATGTCGACAGATCTCTTCGGGAACGTCGAACCTGTTGGCTAATGGCTATGTCGATAAGGAGCAGCTCCTTAGTACCGCGGGACCCGTTCCTACATCCATTTTGAGAAGAAGACATTATTGAATTACTATCAATATGATGGTTAATCTTTCCTCTCAAAATGGATGTAAGAACTTTATAGACCGTCGGTAAAGACGTGATCGGTCTATAATTTTTAGGCTCCGCGGTACTACCTAATTTATGGAGCAGGTGGGTTATTCCTGTAGTTAGGAACTGGGGCAGCGACCCTGACTCTAACGCAGACTGGAATTGAGATGCCAAGCGAGCGTGCGATCTTCTGAACCATTTAATCCAAAAGTTGTGCAGCCCGTCCGGTCCCGGAGATTTCCAGTTAGGCAACGGACGGACTGCACGAGCTACATCTTGGGGGCTGATGTTAATTGCCCCCATTTCTGGTATCGGATCGCACGCGCGCTCGACCTCCCGAGTCCAATCGCCCTCGGTATGACTGACAGGCACCGACCAGATGCTGCGCCAGAATGAACACATGGCATCATCATCCGGTAGGCGCGTATCAGTCACACCTTGGTCTGGTCGCTCCCAAGCCCTATAAACCCACCTCTCATTGCTTTGGAATGTGCGATTCTGAGTGTATCGCTCCACTCGCCGCTTGTACCGACGTACACGGTTTGCCCATGCATAGACTTTCTGCTTCAGGAAGTCGATACGCTCTGTGACGCGGGTCAGATAATCCCGAGGACTAATATCAGTCCCCGAGAACGCCCGCCTCACAAAGCGCATCACTCTGCGGCGAGTGTTACCCTCCCTGAAGCAGATTAGTTTGCCGATGAGTGCTCTAGCCTCACCGATACGACGCTCGATCCTGCACTGCCAAGCTGGTACAGCCGGTCGTGTAACTCTATCACTACTAGGAAATTTGACATGAGCTACACGACATGCCGCTGCAGCCGCACAGTACAAGATCGAGTGGGTATCGACAAGGTCTTCGCTGCTATCAAAATAACTTGTTAGCTGCGAATCTAGAGCACACACCAGCGCCCTATTTTTACTATGCATAGGCAAACGAGGTAGACGAGGTCTAAGCCCAGGCGGTGTGGAGCGATACTCTCGGAAGGCATCCTCCAAAGCGCTCCTCAATCGCTCATTGCATTGGGTACTCACGGATGTGGCCCCGTCATCATCATCTTCACCGACGTAGTTGGGTCACGGTGAAACACTTGCACTGGGTTGTGTTTGCACCGCGGCCGGTGGCGAAGTAGGTGAGACGCGGCTGCTCCGTGATTCCAGACGCAGTCTATCAAGTACGGCGTCATCCAACATACGGTTACGCTGGATAACCCGCACCTGATCCGATAATCGTTGTGCTGAAACGTTGACAGCTGGCTCAAGTACCTGAAACAGAGAGAGCATCCGACCACGGTACGCAGTCAGGTTAGTTCCCCCCTCTGTAGCCCCAAAGTATGAGCGTATAACATTCTCGTTCATGGCTTGAGTCCATTTTATACGCTGCACACTTCCACCGATAGCGGGGACCCTGTCAGAGACCGGTGGGCCTCGAGGTCCTAAGCTGGCCGGTGGTCGGCCTCGTCCGCGCCGACGCGCAGGTGGTGGTGTCGTCGGCGGCGAGAAGTATTCGTCGCTCGAGCTCGACGCAACTGCAGCTACCGGAATCTCAGGACTCAAGGCTGGCGCTGGTCCCGGCGGCTGCGAGGCGGAACTGAGCGACGAACCCGAAGATGGAGTTGGTGCGTTTTGTTTTCGAGCTCGGCTTCTTGTCAGCATTTTATAATTATCATGTTATCGGTCCAGAAAAGGGTAATTGGTTTCGTGTTTGATTTTATTATATGGTCACTGATTTTTTTCTTGTTTTACTGTTTGTTTTTGCCATTTTGATGAAAGAAATTGAATTAAATTGTATAGAAAATTGCGGATTGAGTAAAAAATATGACGTTCCAGTTGACAGCCGAGCCACAGATTATTATTATTATTATTATGATTATTATTATTATTATTATTTTGAAGCCTTACTCACGACTCGCTGATCACATATTGTTTCGATTTTGAAGCCTTACTCGCTACTCGTTGATCGCCAAATCTTGCGATTTTAAAGCCTTACTTGCTACTCGCTGGTCGCATATTTTTTCAATTTTGAAGCCTTACTCGCGACTCGCTGATCGCATATTTTTCGATTTTGAAGCCTTACTCGCTACTCGTTGATCGCCAAATCTTGCGATTTTAAAGCCTTACTTGCTACTCGCTTACGTTTTTTTTTTTTTAATTTTGAAGCCTTACTCGCGACTCGCTGATCGCATATTCTTTCAAATTTGAAGACTTACTTGCTACGCGCTGATCGCATATTTTTTCAATTTTAAAACCGTACTCGCGACTCGCTGATCGCATATTTTTTCAATTTTGAAGCCTTACTCGCTACTTGTTGATCGCCAAATCTTGCGATTTTAAAACCTAACTTGCTCCTCGCTGATCGCATATTTTTTCAATTTGAAGCCTTACTCGCGACTCGCTGATCGCATATTCTGTCGATTTTGAAGCCTTACACGCCACTAGTTGATCGCCAAATCTTGCGATTTTTAAGCCTTACTTGCTACTCGCTGATCGCATATTTTTTCAATTTTGAAGCCTTATTCGCGACTCGCTGATCGCATTTTCTTTCGATTTTGAAGCCTGACTTACTACTCTCTGATCGCATATTTTTTTAATTTTGAAGCTTTACTCGCGACTCGCTAATCGCATATTTTTCGATTTTGAAGCCTTACTCGCGACTCGCTGATCGCATATTCTTTCGATTTTGAAGACTTACTCGCTACTTGTTGATCACCAAATCTTGCGATTTTATAGCCTTACTTGCTACTCGCTGATCGCATATTCTTTCGATTTTGAAGCCTTACTCGCTACTCGTTGATCGCCAAATCTTGCGATTTTAAAGCCTTACTTGCTACTCGCTAATCGTTTTTTTTTTTTTAAATTTTGAAGCCTTACTCGCGACTCGCTGATCGCATATTCTTTCAAATTTGAAGACTTACTTGCTACGCGCTGATCGCATATTTTTTCAATTTTAAAACCGTACTCGAGACTCGCTGATCGCATATTTTTTTAATTTTGAAGCCTTACTCGCTATTTGTTGATCGCCAAATCTTGCGATTTTAAAGCCTTACTTGCTCCTCGCTGATCGCATATTTTTTCAATTTTGAAGCCTTACTCGCGACTCGCTGATCGCATATTCTGTCGATTTTGAAGCCTTACATGCCACTAGTTGATCGCCAAATCTTGCGATTTTAAAGCCTTACTTGCTACTCGCTGATCGCATATTTTTTCAATTTTGAAGCCTTACTCGCGACTCGCTGATCGCATATTCTTTCAATTTTGAAGACTTACTTGCTACTCGCTGATCGCATATTTTTTCAATTTTAAAGCCTTACTCGCTACTTGTTGATCACCAAATCTTGCGTTTTTAAAGCCTTACTTGCTACTCGCTGATCGCATATTTTATCAATTTTGAAGCCTTACTCGCGACTCGCTGATCGCATATTCTTTCGATTTTGAAGCCTTACTCGCTAGACGTTGATCGATAAATCTTGCGATTTTAAAGCCTTACTTGCTACTCGCTGATTGCACATTTTTTCACTTTTGAAGCCTTACTCGCGACTCGCTGATCGCATATTCTTTCAATTTTGAAGCCTTACTCGCTACTCGTTGATCGCCAAATCTTGCGATTTTAAAGCCTTGCTACTCGCTGGTCGCATATTTTTTCAATTTTGAAGCCTTACTCGCGACTCGCTGATCGCATATCTTTCGATTTTGAAGCCTTACTCGCTACTCGTTGATTGCCAAATCTTGCGATTTTAAAGCCTTACTTGCTACTCGCTATTCGCATATTTTTTAAATTTTTAAGCCTTACTCGCGACTCGTTGATCGCCAAATCTTGCGATTTTAAAGCCTTACTTGCTACTCGCTGATCGCATATTTTTTCAATTTTGAAGCCTTACTCGCGACTCGCTGATCGCATATTCTTTCGATTTTAAAGCTTTACTTGCTACTCGCTGATCGCATATTTTTTCAATTTTAAAACCGTACTCGCGACTCGCTGATCGCATATTCTTTCAATTTTGAAGCCTTACTCGCTTCTTGTTGATCACCAAATCTTGCGATTTTATAGCCTTACTTGCTACTCGCTGATCGCATATTTTTTCAATTTTGAAGCCTTACTCGCGACTCGCTGATCGCATATTCTATCATTTTTTGAAGCCTTACTTGCTACTCGTTGATCGCCAAATCTTGCGATTTTTAAGCCTTACTTGCTACTCGCTGGTCGCATATTTTTTAAATTTTGCAGCCTTACTCGCGACTCACTGATCGCATATCTTTCCATTTTGAAGCCTTACTCGCTACTCATTGATCGCCAAATCTTGCGATTTTAAAGCCTTACTTGCAACCCGCTGATCGCATATTTTTTAAATTTTGAAGCCTTACTCGCGACTCGCTGATCGCATATTCTTTTAATTTTGAAGACTTACTTGCTACTCGCTGATCGCATATTTTTTCAATTTTAAAACAGTACTCGCGACTCGCTGATCGCATATTCTTTCAATTTTAAAGCCTTACTCGCTACTTGTTGATCACCAAATCTTGCGTTTTTAAAGCCTTACTTGCTACTCGCTGATCGCATATTTTTTCAATTTTGAAGCCTTACTCGCGACTCGCTGATCGCATATTCTTTCGATTTTGAAGCCTTACTCGCTAGACGTTGATCGATAAATCTTGCGATTTTAAAGCCTTACTTGCTACTCGCTGATTGCACATTTTTTCACTTTTGAAGCAATACTCGCGACTCGCTGATCGCATATTCTTTCAGTTTTGAAGCCTTACTCGCTACTCGTTGATCGCCAAATCTTGCGATTTTAAAGCCTTGCTACTCGCTGATCGCATATTCTTTCAATTTTGAAGCCTTACTCGCTACTCGTTGATCGCCAAATCTTGCGATTTTAAAGCCTTGCTACTCGCTGGTCGCATATTTTTTCAATTTTGAAGCCTTACTCGCGACTCGCTGATCGCATATCTTTCGATTTTGAAGCCTTACTCGCTACTCGTTGATTGCCAAATCTTGCGATTTTAAAGCCTTACTTGCTACTCGCTATTCGCATATTTTTTAAATTTTTAAGCCTTACTCGCGACTCGTTGATCGCCAAATCTTGCGATTTTAAAGCCTTACTTGCTACTCGCTGATCGCATATTTTTTCAATTTTGAAGCCTTACTCGCGACTCGCTGATCGCATATTCTTTCGATTTTAAAGCTTTACTTGCTACTCGCTGATCGCATATTTTTTCAATTTTAAAACCGTACTCGCGACTCGCTGATCGCATATTCTTTCAATTTTGAAGCCTTACTCGCTTCTTGTTGATCACCAAATCATGCGATTTTATAGCCTTACTTGCTACTCGCTGATCGCATATTTTTTCAATTTTGAAGCCTTACTCGCGACTCGCTGATCGCATATTCTATCATTTTTTGAAGCCTTACTTGCTACTCGTTGATCGCCAAATCTTGCGATTTTTAAGCCTTACTTGCTACTCGCTGGTCGCATATTTTTTAAATTTTGCAGCCTTACTCGCGACTCGCTGATCGCATATCTTTCCATTTTGAAGCCTTACTCGCTACTCATTGATCGCCAAATCTTGCGATTTTAAAGCCTTACTTGCAACCCGCTGATCGCATATTTTTTAAATTTTGAAGCCTTACTCGCGACTCGCTGATCGCATATTCTTTCAATTTTGAAGACTTACTTGCTACTGGCTGATCGCATATTTTTTCAATTTTAAAACAGTACTCGCGACTCGCTGATCGCATATTCTTTCAATTTTAAAGCCTTACTCGCTACTTGTTGATCACCAAATCTTGCGTTTTTAAAGCCTTACTTGCTACTCGCTGATCGCATATTTTTTCAATTTTGAAGCCTTACTCGCGACTCGCTGATCGCATATTCTTTCGATTTTGAAGCCTTGCTCGCTAGACGTTGATCGATTAATCTTGCGATTTTAAAGCCTTACTTGCTACTCGCTGATTGCACATTTTTTCACTTTTGAAGCAATACTCGCGACTCGCTGATCGCATATTCTTTCAATTTTGAAGCCTTACTCGCTACTCGTTGATCGCCAAATCTTGCGATTTTAAAGCCTTGCTAATCGCTGGTCGCATATTTTTTCAATTTTGAAGCCTTACTCGCGACTCGCTGATCGCATATCTTTCGATTTTGAAGCCTTACTCGCTACTCGTTGATTGCCAAATCTTGCGATTTTAAAGACTTACTTGCTACTCGCTATTCGCATATTTTTTAAATTTTTAAGCCTTACTCGCGACTCGCTGATCGCATATTCTTTCATTTTTAAAGCTTTACTTGCTACTCGCTGATTGCATATTTTTTCAATTTTAAAATCGTACTCGCGACTCGCTGATCGCATATTCTTTTAATTTTGAAGCCTTACTCGCTACTTGTTGATCACCAAATCTTGCGATTTTATAGCCTTACTTGCTACTCGCTGATCGCATATTTTTTCAATTTTGAAGCTTTACTCGCGACTCGCTGATCGCATATTCTGTCGATTTTGAAGCCTTACTTGCTACTCGTTGATCGCCAAATCTTGCGATTTTAAAGCCTTACTTGCTACTCGCTGGTCGCATATTTTTTCAATTTTGAAGCCTTACTCGCGACTCGCTGATCGCATATCTTTCCATTTTGAAGCCTTACTCGCTACTAGTTGATCGCCAAATCTTGCGATTTTAAAGCCTTTCTTGCTACCCGCTGATCGCATATTTTTTAAATTTTGAAGCCTTACTCGCGACTCGCTGATCGCATATTCTTTCAATTTTGAAGACTTACTCGCTACTTGTTGATCACCAAATCTTGCGATTTTAAAGCCTTACTTGCTACTCGCTGATCGCACATTTTTTCAATTTTGAAGCCTTACTCGCGACTCGCTGATCGCATATTCTTTCGATTTCGAAGCCTTACTCGCTACTCGTTGATCGTTAAATCTTGCGATTTTAAAGCGTTACTCGCGACTCGCTGATCGCATATTCTTTCGATTTTGAAGCCTTACTCGCGACTCGCTGATCACATATTGTTTCGATTTTGAAGCCTTACTTGCTACTCGTTGATCGCCAAATCTTGCGATTTTAAAGCCTTACTTGCTACTCGCTGATCGCATAATTTTTCAATTTTGAAGCCTTACTCGCGACTCGCTGATCGCATATTCTTTCGATTTTAAAGTTTTACTTGCTACTCGCTGATCGCATATTTTTTCAATTTTAAAACCGTACTCGCGACTCGCTGATCGCATATTCTTTCAATTTTGAAGCCTTACTCGCTTCTTGTTGATCACCAAATCTTGCGATTTTATAGCCTTACTTGCTACTCGCTGATCGCATATTTTTTCAATTTTGAAGCCTTACTCGCGACTCGCTGATCGCATATTCTGTCATTTTTTGAAGCCTTACTTGCTACTCGTTGATCGCCAAATCTTGCGATTTAAAAGCCTTACTTGCTACTCGCTAGTCGCATATTTTTTCAATTTTGAAGCCTTACTCGCGACTCGCTGATCGCATATCTTTCCATTTTGAAGCCTATCTCGCTACTCGTTGATCGCCAAATCTTGCGATTTTAAAGCCTTACTTGCTACCCGCTGATCGCATATTTTTTAAATTTTGAAGCCTTACTCGCGACTCGCTGATCGCATATTCTTTCAATTTTGAAGACTTACTTGCTACTCGCTGATCGCATATTTTTTCAATTTTAAAACAGTACTCGCGACTCGCTGATCGCATTTTCTTTCGATTTTGAACCCTGACTCGCTACTCGTTGATCGCCAAATCTTGCGATTTTAAAGCCTTACTTGCTACTCGCTGATCGCATATTTTATCAATTTTGAAGCCTTACTCGCGACTCGCTGATCGCATATTCTTTCGATTTTGAAGCCTTACTCGCTAGACGTTGATCGTTAAATCTTGCGATTTTAAAGCCTTACTTGCTACTCGCTAATTGCACATTTTTTCAATTTTGAAGCCTTACTCGCGACTCGCTGATCGCATATCTTTCGATTTTGAAGCCTTACTCACTACTCGTTGATTGCCAAATCTTGCGATTTTAAAGCCTTACTTGCTACTCGCTGATCGCATATTCTTTCAATTTTGAAGCCTTACTCGCTACTCTTATCGCCAAATCTTGCGATTTTAAAGCCTTACTCGCGAATCGCTGATCGCATTTTTTTTTTTAATTTTGAGGCCTTACTCGCAACTCGCTGATCGCATATTCTTTCGATTTTGAAATCTTAGGTACTCACTACTCGTTGATCGCCAAATCTTGCGATTTTAAAGCCTTACTTGCTACTCGCTGATCGCATATTTTTTCAATTTTGAAGCCTTACTCGCGACTCGCTGATCGCATATTCTTTCGATTTTGAAGCCTATCTCGCTACTCGTTGATCGCCAAATCTTGCGATTTTAAAGCCTTACTTGCTACTCGCTGGTCGCATATTTTTTCAATTTTGAAGCCTTACTCGCGACTCGCTGATCGCATATCTTTCGAGTTTGAAGCCTTACTTGCTACTCGTTGATCGCCAAATCTTGCGATTTTAAAGCCTTACCTGCTACTCGCTGGTCGCATATTTTTTCAATTTTGAAGCCTTACTCGCGACTCGCTGATCGCATATTCTTTCGATTTTGAAATTTTTGGTACTCACTACTCGTTGATCGCCAAATCTTGCGATTTTATAGTCTTACTTGCTACTCGCTGATCGCATATTTTTTCAATTTTGAAGCCTTACTCGCGACTCGCTGATCGCATATTCTGTCGATTTTGAAGCCTTACTTGCTACTCGTTGATCGCCAAATCTTGCGATTTTAAAGCCTTACTTGCTACTCGCTAGTCGCATATTTTTTCAATTTTGAAGCCTTACTCGCGACTCGCTGATTGCATATCTTTCCATTTTGAAGCCTTACTCGCTACTAGTTGATCGCCAAATCTTGCGATTTTAAAGCCTTACTTGCTACCCGCTGATCGCATATTTTTTAAATTTTGAAGCCTTACTTGCTACTCGCTGATCGCATATTTTTTCAATTTTAAAACAGTACTCGTGACTCGCTGATCGCATATTCTTTCAATTTTGAAGCCTTACTCGCTACTTGTTGATCACCAAATCTTGCGATTTTAAAGCCTTACTTGCTACTCGCTGATCGCATATTTTATCAATTTTGAAGCCTTACTCGCGACTCGCTGATCGCATATTCTTTCGATTTCGAAGCCTTACTTGCTACTCGCTGATCGCATATTTTTTCAATTTTAAAACAGTACTCGCGACTCGCTGATCGCATATTCTTTCAATTTTGAAGCCTTACTCGCTACTTGTTGATCACCAAATCTTGCGATTTTAAAGCCTTTCTTGCTACTCGCTGATCGCATATTTTATCAATTTTGAAGCCTTACTTGCGACTCGCTGATCGCATATTCTTTCGATTTCGAAGCCTTACTCGCTACTCGTTGATCGTTAAATCTTGCGATTTTAAAGCGTTACTCGCGACTCGCTGATCGCATATTCTTTCGATTTTGAAGCCTTACTCGCGACTCGCTGATCACATATTATTTCGATTTTGAAGCCTTACTCGCTACTCGTTGATCGCCAAATCTTGGGATTTTAAAGCCTTACTTGCTACTCGCTGGTTGCATATTTTTTCAATTTTGAAGCCTTACTTGCAACTCGCTGATCGCATATTCTTTCGATTTTGAAGCCTTACTCACTACTCGTTGATCGCCAAATCTTGCGATTTTAAAGCCTTACTTGCTACTCGCTGATCGCATATTTTTTCAATTTTGAAGCCTTACTCGCGACTCGCTGATTGCATATTCTTTCTATTTTAAAGCTTTACTTGCTACTCGCTGATCGCATATTTTTTCAATTTTAAAACCGTACTCCCGACTCGCTGATCGCATATTCTTTCGATTTTGAAATCTTTGGTACTCACTACTCGTTGATCGCCAAATCTTGCGATTTTATAGTCTTACTTGCTACTCGCTGATCGCATATTTTTTCAATTTTGAAGCCTTACTCGCGACTCGCTGATCGCATATTCTGTCGATTTTGAAGCCTTACTTCCTACTCGTTGATCGCCAAATCTTGCGATTTTAAAGCCTTACGTGCTACTCGCTGGTCGCATATTTTTTCAATTTTGAAGCCTTACTCGCGACTCGCTGATTGCATATCTTTCCATTTTGAAGCCTTACTCGCTACTAGTTGATCGCCAAATCTTGCGATTTTAAAGCCTTACTTGCTACCCGCTGATCGCATATTTTTTAAATTTTGAAGCCTTACTTGCTACTCGCTGATCGCATATTTTTTCAATTTTAAAACAGTACTCGTGACTCGCTGATCGCATATTCTTTCAATTTTGAAGCCTTACTCGCTACTTATTGATCACCAAATCTTGCGATTTTAAAGCCTTACTTGCTACTCGCTGATCGCATATTTTATCAATTTTGAAGCCTTACTCGCGACTCGCTGATCGCATATTCTTTCGATTTCGAAGCCTTACTTGCTACTCGCTGATCGCATATTTTTTCAATTTTAAAACAGTACTCGCGACTCGCTGATCGCATATTCTTTCAATTTTGAAGCCTTACTCGCTACTTGTTGATCACCAAATCTTGCGATTTTAAAGCCTTACTTGCTACTCGCTGATCGCATATTTTATCAATTTTGAAGCCTTACTCGCGACTCGCTGATCGCAAATTCTTTCGATTTCGAAGCCTTACTCGCTACTCGTTGATTGTTAAATCTTGCGATTTGAAAGCGTTACTCGCGACTCGCTGATCGCATATTCTTTCGATTTTGAAGCCTTACTCGCGACTCGCTGATCGCATATTCTTTCGATTTTGAAGCCTTACTCGCTACTCGTTGATCGCCAAATCTTGCGATTTTAAAGCCTTACTTGCTACTCGCTGGTTGCATATTTTTTCAATTTTGAAGCCTTACTTGCAACTCGCTGATCGCATATTCTTTCGATTTTGAAGCCTTACTCACTACTCGTTGATCGCCAAATCTTGCGATTTTAAAGCCTTACTTGCTACTCGCTGATCGCATATTTTTTCAATTTTGAAGCCTTACTCGCGACTCGCTGATTGCATATTCTTTCTATTTTAAAGCTTTACTTGCTACTCGCTGATCGCATATTTTTTCAATTTAAAACCGTACTCCCGACTCGCTGATCGCATATTCTTTCAATTTTGAAGCCTTACTCGCTACTTGTTGATCAGCAAATCTTGCGATTTTATAGCCTTACTTGCTACTCGCTGATCGCATATTTTTTCAATTTTGAAGCCTTACTCGCGACTCGCTGATCGCATATTCTGTCATTTTTTGAAGCCTTACTTGCTACTCGTTGATCGCATATTCTTTCGATTTCGAAGCCTTACTCGCTACTCGTTGATCGTTAAATCTTGCGATTTTAAAGCGTTACTCGCGACTCGCTGATCGCATATTCTTTCGATTTTGAAGCCTTACTCGCGACTCGCTGATCACATATTGTTTCGATTTTGAAGCCTTACTCGCTACTCGTTGATCGCCAAATCTTGCGATTTTAAAGCCTTACTTGCTACTCGCTGGTTGCATATTTTTTCAATTTTAAAACAGTACTCGCGACTCGTTGATCGCATTTTCTTTCGATTTTGAACCCTGACTCGCTACTCGTTGATCGCCAAATCTTGCGATTTTAAAGCCTTACTTGCTACTCGCTGATCGCATATTTTTTCAATTTTGAAGCCTTACTCGCGACTCGCTGATTGCATATTCTTTCGATTTTAAAGCTTTACTTGCTACTCGCTGATCGCATATTTTTTCAATTTTAAAACCGTACTCCTGACTCGCTGATCGCATATTCTTTCAATTTTGAAGCCTTACTCGCTACTTGTTAATCACCAAATCTTGCGATTTTATAGCCTTACTTGCTACTCGCTGATCGCATATTTTTTCAATTTTGAAGCCTTACTCGCGACTCGCTGATCGCATATTCTGTCATTTTTTGAAGCCTTACTTGCTACTCGTTGATCGCCAAATCTTGCGATTTTAAAGCCTTACTTGCTACTCGCTGGTCGCATATTTTTTCAATTTTGAAGAATTACTCGCTTCTCGTTGATCGCCAAATCTTGCGATTTTAAAGCCTTACTTGCTACTCGCTGATCGCATATTTTTTCAATTTTGAAGCCTAACTCGCGACTTGCTGATCGCATTTTCAATCGATTTTGAAGCCTTACTTGCTACTCGCTGATCGCATTATTTTCAATTTTGAAGCCTTACTCGCGACTCGCTGATCGCAAATTCTTTCGATTTTAAAGCCTTACTTGCTACTCGCTGATCGCATATTTTTTCAATTTTAAAACCGTTTTCGCGACTCGCTGATCGCATATTTTTTTAATTTTGAAGCCTTACTCGCGACTCGCTGATCGCATATTCTGTCGATTTTGAAGCCTTACACGCTACTAGTTGATCGCCAAATCTTGCGATTTTATAGCCTTACTTGCTACTCGCTGATTGCATATTTTTTCAATTTTGAAGCCTTACTCGCGACTCGCTGATCGCATATTCTTTCGATTTTGAAGCCTTACTCGCGACTCGCTGATTGCTTATTCTTTTGATTTTGAAGCCTTACTTGCTACTCGTTGATCGCCAAATCTTGCGATTTTGAAGCCTTACTTGCTACTCGCTGGTCGCATATTTTATCAATTTTGAAGCCTTACTCGCAACTCGCTGATCGCATATTCTTTCGATTTTGAAGCCTTACTTACTATTCGTTGATCGCCAAATCTTGCGATTTTTAAGCCTTACTTGCTACTCGCTGATCGCAATTTTTTTCAATTTTGAAGCTTTACTCGCGACTCGCTGGTCGCAAATTCTTTGGATTTTGAAACCTTACTCGCTACTTGTTGATCGTTAAATCTTGCGATTTTAAAGCCTTACTTGCCACTCGCTGATCGCATATTTTCCAATTTTGAAGCCATACTCGCGACTCGTTTATCGCCAAATCTTGCGATTTTAAAGCCTTACTTGCAACTCGCTGATCGCGTTTTTTTTCAATTTTGAAGCCTAACTCGCAACTCGCTGATTGCATATTCTTTCGATTTTGAAGCCTTACTCGCTAGTCGATGATCGCCAAATCTTGCGATTTTAAAGCCTAACTTGCTACTCGCTGGTCGCATATTTTTTCAATTTTGAAGCCTTACTCGCGACTCGCTGATAGCATATTCTTTCGATTTTGATGCCTAACTTGCTACTCGCTGATCGCATATTTTTTCAATTTTGAAGCCTTACTCGCGACTCGCTGATCGCATATTCTTTCGATTTTGAAGCCTTACTCGCTTCTCGTTGATCGCCAAATCTTGCGATTTTAAAGCCTTACATGCTACTCGCTGATCGCATATTTTTTCAATTTTGAAGCTTTACTCGCAACTCTCTGATCGCATACTCTTTCGATTTTGAAGCCTTCCTCACTTCTGGTTGATCGCCAAATCTTGCGATTTTAAAGCCGTACTTGCTACTCGCTGATCGCATCTTTTTATCAATTTTGAAGCTTTCTTCGCGTCTCGCAGATCGCATATTCTTTCGAATTTAAAGCCTTTCTCGCGACTTGCTGATCGCATATTCTTTCGATTTTGAAGCCTTACTTGCTATTCGTTTATCGCCAAATCGTGCGATTTTAAAGCCTTACTTGCTACTCGCTGGTCGCATATTTTTTCGATTTTGAAGCCTTACTCGCGAGTCGCTGATCGCATATTCTTTCGATTTTGAAGCCTTCTTTGCGACTCGCTGATCGCTTATTCTTTCTATTTTGAAGCCTTACTCGCTACTTGTAGATCGCCAAATCTTGCGATTTTAAAGCCTTACTTGCTACTCGCTGATCGCATATTTTTTCAATTTTGAAGCCTTACTCGCGACTCGCTGATCGCAAATTCTTTGGATTTTGAAGCCTTAATCGCTACTCGTTGATCGTTAAATCTTGCGATTCTAAAGCCTTACTTGCTACTCGCTGATTGCATATTTTTTCAATTTTTAAGCCTTACTCGCGACTCGCTGATCGCAAATTCTTTGGATTTTGAAGCCTTACTCGCTACTCGTTGATCGTTAAATCTTGCGATTTTAAAGCCTTACTTGCTACTCGCTGATCGCATATTTTTTCAATTTTGAAGCCTTACTCGCGACTCGCTGATCGCATATTCTTTCAATTTTGAAGCCTTACTCGCTACTCGTTGATCGCCAAATCTTGCTATTTTAAAGCCTTACTTGCTACTCGCTGATCGCATATTTTTTCAATTTTGAAGCCTTAATCGCGACTCGCTGATCGCATATTCTTTCGATTTTGAAGCCTTACTCGCGACTCGCTGATCGCATATTCTTTCGATTTTGAAGCCTTATTCGCTACTCGTTGATCGCCAAATCTTGCGATTTTAAAACCTTACTTGCTACTCGCTGATCGCATATTCTTTCGATTTTGAAGCCTTACTCGCGACTCGCTGATCGCATATTCTTTCGATTTTGAAGCCTTACTCGCTACTCGTAGATCGCCAAACCTTGCGATTTTAAAGCCTTACTTGCTGCTCGCTGGTCGCATATTTTTTCGATTTTAAAGCCTTACTTGCTACTCTCTGATTGCATATTCTTCCGATTTTGAAGTCTTACTCACGACTCGCTGATCGCAAATTCTTTCGATTTTGAAGCCTTACTCGCGACTCGCTGATCGCATATTCTTTCGATTTTGAAGCCTTACTCGCTACTCGTTGATCGCCAAATCTTGCGATTTTAAAGCCTTACTTGCTACTCGCTGATTGCATATTTTTTCAATTTTGAAGCCTTACTCGCGACTCGCTGATCGCATATTCTTTCGATTTTGAAGCCTTACTCGCTACTCGTTGATCGCCAAATCTTGCGATTTTAAAGCCTTACTCGCTACTCGTTGATCGCCAAATCTTGCGATTTTAAAGCCTTACTTGCTACTCGCTGATCGCATTTTTTTTCAATTTTGAAGCCTTACTCGCTACTCGTTAATCGCCAAATCTTGCGATTTTAAAGCCTTACTTGCTACTCGCTGATCGCATATTTTTTCAATTTTTAAGCCTTACTCGCGACTCGCTGATCGCAAATTTTTTGGATTTTGAAGCCTTACTCGCTACTCGTTGATCGTTAAATCTTGCGATTTTAAAGCCTTACTTGCTACTCGCTGATCGCATTTTTTTTCAATTTTGAAGCCTTACTCGCGACTCGCTGATCGCATATTCTTTCGATTTTGAAGCCTTACTCGCTACTCGTAGATCGCCAAATCTTGCGATTTTAAAGCCTTACTTGCTACTCTCTGATTGCATATTCTTCCGATTTTGAAGTCTTACTCACGACTCGCTGATCGCAAATTCTTTCGATTTTGAAGCCTTACTCGCGACTCGCTGATCGCATATTCTTTCGATTTTGAAGCCTTACTCGCTACTCGTTGATCGCATATTCTTTCGATTTTGAAGCCTTACTCGCTACTCGTTGATCGCCAAATCTTGCGATTTTAAAGCCTTACTTGCTACTCTCTGATTGCATATTCTTCCGATTTTGAAGTCTTACTCACGACTCGCTGATCGCAAATTCTTTCGATTTTGAAGCCTTACTCGCGACTCGCTGATCGCATATTCTTTCGATTTTGAAGCCTTACTCGCTACTCGTTGATCGCCAAATCTTGCGATTTTAAAGCCTTACTTGCTACTCGCTGATTGCATATTTTTTCAATTTTGAAGCCTTACTCGCGACTCGCTGATCGCATATTCTTTCGATTTTGAAGCCTTACTCGCTACTCGTTGATCGCCAAATCTTGCGATTTTAAAGCCTTACTCGCTACTCAATGATTGCCAAATCTTGCGATTTTAAAGCCTTACTTGCTACTCGCTGATCGCATTTTTTTTCAATTTTGAAGCCTTACTCGCTACTCGTTAATCGCCAAATCTTGCGATTTTAAAGCCTTACTTGCTACTTGCTACTCGCTGATCGCATATTTTTTCAATTTTTAAGCCTTACTCGCGACTCGCTGATCGCAAATTCTTTGGATTTTGAAGCCTTACTCGCTACTCGTTGATCGTTAAATCTTGCGATTTTAAAGCCTTACTTGCTACTCGCTGATCGCATATTTTTTCAATTTTGAAGCCTTACTCGCGACTCGCTGATCGCATATTCTTTCGATTTTGAAGCCTTACTCGCTACTCGTTGATCGCCAAATCTTGCGATTTTAAAGCCTTACTTGCTACTCTCTGATTGCATATTCTTCCGATATTGAAGTCTTACTCACGACTCGCTGATCGCAAATTCTTTCGATTTTGAAGCCTTACTCGCGACTCGCTGATCGCATATTCTTTCGATTTTGAAGCCTTACTCGCTACTCGTTGATCGCCAAATCTTGCGATTTTAAAGCCTTACTTGCTACTCGCTGATTGCATATTTTTTCAATTTTGAAGCCTTACTCGCGACTCGCTGATCGCATATTCTTTCGATTTTGAAGACTTACTCGCTACTCGCTGATCGCATATTTTTTCAATTTTGAAGCCTTATTCGCGACTCGCTGATCGCATATTCTTTCAATTTTAAAGCCTTACTCGCAACTCGTTTATCGCCAAATCTTGCGATTTTAAAGCCTTACTTGCTACTCGTTGATCGCCAAATCTTGCGATTTTAAAGCCTTACTTGCTACTCACTGATCGCATATTTTTTCAATTTTTAAGCCTTACTCGCGACTCGCTGATCGCAAATTCTTTGGATTTTGAAGCCTTTATCGCTAGTCGTTGATCGTTAAATCTTGCGATTTTAAAGCCTTACTTGCTACTCGCTGATCGCATATTTTTTCAATTTTGAAGCCTTACTCGCGACTCGCTGATCGCATATTCTTTCAATTTTGAAGCCGGACTTGCTACTCGTTTATCGCCAAATCTTGCGATTTTAAAGCCTTACTTGCTACTCGCTGGTCGCATATTTTTTCAATTTTGAAGCCTGACTCGCAAGTCGCTGATCGCATATTCTTTCGATTTTGAAGCCTTACTCGCGACTCGCTGATTGCTTATTCTTTCTATTTTGATGCCTTACTCGCTACTTGTTGATCGCCAAATCTTGTGATTTTGAAGCCTTACTCGCTACTCGTTGATCGCCAAATCTTGCGATTTAAAGCCTTACTTGCTATTCGCTGGTTGCATATTTTTTCAATTTTGAAGCCTAACTCGCAACTCGCTGATCGCATATTCATTCGATTTTGAAGCCTTACTCACTACTCGTTGATCGCCAAATCTTGCGATTTTAAAGCCTTACTTGCTACTCGCTGATTGCATATTTTTTCAATTTTGAAGTCTTACTCGCGACTCGCTGATCGCATATTCTTTCGATTTTGAAGCCTTACTCGCTACTCGTTGATCGCCAAATCTTGCGATTTTAAAGCCTTACTTCCTACTTGCTGGTCGAATATTTTTTCAATTTTGAAGCCTTACTCGCGACTCGCTGATCGCATATCTTTCGATTTTGAAGCCTTACTCGCTACTCGTTGATTGCTAAATCTTGCGATTTTAAAGCCTTACTTGCTACTCGCTATTCGCATATTTTTTAAATTTTGAAGCCTTACTCGCGACTCGCTGATCGCAAATTCTTTCAAATTTGAAGACTTACTTGCTACGCGCTGATCGCATATTTTTTCAATTTTAAAACCGTACTCGCGACTCGCTGATCGCATATTTTTTCAATTTTGAAGCCTTACTCGCTACTTGTTGATCGCCAAATCTTGCGATTTTAAAGCCTTACTTGCTCCTCGCTGATCGCATATTTTTTCAATTTTGAAGCCTTACTCGCGACTTGCTGATCGCATATTCTTTCGATTTTGAAGCCTTACTCGCGACTCGCTGATCGCATATTCTTTCAATTTTTAAGCCTTACTCGCTACTCGTTTATCGCCAAATCTTGCGATTTTAAAGCCTTACTCGCGACTCGCTAGTCGCATATTTTTTAAATTTTGAAGCCTTACTCGCGAGTCGCTGATCGCATATTCTTTCAATTTTAAAGCTATACTTGCTACTCGCTGATCGCATATTTTTTCAATTTTAAAACCGTACTCGCGACTCGCTGATCGCATATTCTTTCAATTTTGAAGCCATACTCGCTACTAGTTGATCACCAAATCTTGCGATTTTAAAGCCTTACTTGCTACTCGCTGATCGCATATTCTTTCAATTTTGAAGCCTTACTCGCTACTCTTATCGCCAAATCTTGCGATTTTAAAGCCTTACTCGCGACTTGCTGATCGCATATTCTTTCGATTTTGAAGCCTAACTCGCTACTCGTTGATCGCCAAATCTTGCGATTTTAAAGCCTTACTTGCTACTCGCTGATCGCATATTTTTTCAATTTTGAAGCCTTACTCGCGACTCGCTGATCGCATATTCTATCGATTTTGAAGCCTTACTCAATACTCGTTGATCGCCAAATCTTGCGATTTTTAAGCCTTACTTGCTACTCGCTGGTCGCATATTTTTTTTATTTTGAAGCCTTACTCGCTACTCGTTGATCGCCAAATCTTGCGATTTTAAAGCCTTACTTGCTACTCGCTGATCGCATATTTTTTCAATTTTGAAGCCTTACTCGCGACTCGCTGATCGCATATTCTATCGATTTTGAAGCCTTACTCGCTACTCGTTGATCGCCAAATCTTGCGATTTTAAAGCCTTACTTGCTACTCGCTGGTCGCATATTTTTTAAATTTTGAAGCCTTACTCGCGACTCGCTGATCGCATATTCTTTCAATTTTAAAGCTTTACTTGCTACTCGCTGATCGCATATTTTTTCAATTTTAAAACCGTACTCGCGACTCGCTGATCGCATATTCTTTCAATTTTGAAGCCAAACTCGCTACTTGTTGATCACCAAATCTTGCGATTTTAAAGCCTTACTTGCTACTCGCTGATCGCATATTCTTTCAATTTTGAAGCCTTACTCGCTACTCTTATCGCCAAATCTTGCGATTTAAAAGCACTACTCGCGACTCGCTGATCGCATATTTTTTCAATTTTGAAGCCTTACTCGCAACTCGCTGATCGCATATTCTTTCGATTTTGAAATCTTAGGTACTCGCTACTTGTTGATCGCCAAATCTTGCGATTTTAAAGCCTTACTTGCTACTCGCTGATCGCATATTCTTTCAATTTTGAAGCCTTACTCGCTAATTGTTGATCACCAAATCTTGCGATTTTAAAGCCTTACTTGCTACTCGCTGATCGCATATTTTTTCAATTTTGAAGCCTTACTCGCGACTCGCTGATCGCATATTCATTCGATTTTGAAGCCTTACTCGCTACTCGTTGATCGCCAAATCTTGCGATTTTAAAGCCTTACTTGCTACTCGCTGGTCGCATATTTTTTCAATTTTGAAGCCTTACTCGCGACTCGCTGATCGCAAATTCTTTCAAATTTGAAGACTTACTTGCTACGCGCTGATCGCATATTTTTTCAATTTTAAAACCGTACTCGCGACTCGCTGATCGCATATTTTTTCAATTTTGAAGCCTTACTCGCTACTTGTTGATCGCCAAATCTTGCGATTTTAAAGCCTTACTTGCTCGTCGCTGATCGCATATTTTTTCAATTTTGAAGCCTTACTCGCGACTTGCTGATCGCATATTCTTTCGATTTTGAAGCCTTACTCGCGACTCGCTGATCGCATATTCTTTCAATTTTTAAGCCTTACTCGCTACTCGTTTATCGCCAAATCTTGCGATTTTAAAGCCTTACTCGCGACTCGCTAGTCGCATATTTTTTAAATTTTGAAGCCTTACTCGCGAGTCGCTGATCGCATATTCTTTCAATTTTAAAGCTATACTTGCTACTCGCTGATCGCATATTTTTTCAATTTTAAAACCGTACTCGCGACTCGCTGATCGCATATTCTTTCAATTTTGAAGCCATACTCGCTACTAGTTGATCACCAAATCTTGCGATTTTAAAGCCTTACTTGCTACTCGCTGATCGCATATTCTTTCAATTTTGAAGCCTTACTCGCTACTCTTATCGCCAAATCTTGCGATTTTAAAGCCTTACTCGCGACTTGCTGATCGCATATTCTTTCGATTTTGAAGCCTAACTCGCTACTCGTTGATCGCCAAATCTTGCGATTTTAAAGCCTTACTTGCTACTCGCTGATCGCATATTTTTTCAATTTTGAAGCCTTACTCGCGACTCGCTGATCGCATATTCTATCGATTTTGAAGCCTTACTCAATACTCGTCGATCGCCAAATCTTGCGATTTTTAAGCCTTACTTGCTACTCGCTGGTCGCATATTTTTTTAATTTTGAAGCCTTACTCGCTACTCGTTGATCGCCAAATCTTGCGATTTTAAAGCCTTACTTGCTACTCGCTGATCGCATATTTTTTCAATTTTGAAGCCTTACTCGCGACTCGCTGATCGCATATTCTATCGATTTTGAAGCCTTACTCGCTACTCGTTGATCGCCAAATCTTGCGATTTTAAAGCCTTACTTGCTACTCGCTGGTCGCATATTTTTTAAATTTTGAAGCCTTACTCGCGACTCGCTGATCGCATATTCTTTCAATTTTAAAGCTTTACTTGCTACTCGCTGATCGCATATTTTTTCAATTTTAAAACCGTACTCGCGACTCGCTGATCGCATATTCTTTCAATTTTGAAGCCAAACTCGCTACTTGTTGATCACCAAATCTTGCGATTTTAAAGCCTTACTTGCTACTCGCTGATCGCATATTCTTTCAATTTTGAAGCCTTACTCGCTACTCTTATCGCCAAATCTTGCGATTTAAAAGCACTACTCGCGACTCGCTGATCGCATATTTTTTCAATTTTGAAGCCTTACTCGCAACTCGCTGATCGCATATTCTTTCGATTTTGAAATCTTAGGTACTCGCTACTTGTTGATCGCCAAATCTTGCGATTTTAAAGCCTTACTTGCTACTCGCTGATCGCATATTCTTTCAATTTTGAAGCCTTACTCGCTAATTGTTGATCACCAAATCTTGCGATTTTAAAGCCTTACTTGCTACTCGCTGATCGCATATTTTTTCAATTTTGAAGCCTTACTCGCGACTCGCTGATCGCATATTCATTCGATTTTGAAGCCTTACTCGCTACTCGTTGATCGCCAAATCTTGCGATTTTAAAGCCTTACTTGCTACTCGCTGGTCGCATATTTTTTCAATTTTGAAGCCTTACTCGCAACTCGCTGATCGCATATTCTTTCGATTTTGAAGCCTTACTTGCTACTCGCTGATCGCATATTCTTTCAATTTTGAAGCCTTACTCGCTACTCTTATCGCCAAATCTTGCGATTTTAAAGCCTTACTCGCGACTTGCTGATCGCATATTCTTTCGATTTTGAAGCCTAACTCGCTACTCGTTGATCGCCAAATCTTGCGATTTTAAAGCCTTACTTGCTACTCGCTGATCGCATATTTTTTCAATTTTGAAGCCTTACTCGCGACTCGCTGATCGCATATTCTATCGATTTTGAAGCCTTACTCAATACTCGTTGATCGCCAAATCTTGCGATTTTTAAGCCTTACTTGCTACTCGCTGGTCGCATATTTTTTTAATTTTGAAGCCTTACTCGCTACTCGTTGATCGCCAAATCTTGCGATTTTAAAGCCTTACTTGCTACTCGCTGATCGCATATTTTTTCAATTTTGAAGCCTTACTCGCGACTCGCTGATCGCATATTCTATCGATTTTGAAGCCTTACTCGCTACTCGTTGATCGCCAAATCTTGCGATTTTAAAGCCTTACTTGCTACTCGCTGGTCGCATATTTTTTAAATTTTGAAGCCTTACTCGCGACTCGCTGATCGCATATTCTTTCAATTTTAAAGCTTTACTTGCTACTCGCTGATCGCATATTTTTTCAATTTTAAAACCGTACTCGCGACTCGCTGATCGCATATTCTTTCAATTTTGAAGCCAAACTCGCTACTTGTTGATCACCAAATCTTGCGATTTTAAAGCCTTACTTGCTACTCGCTGATCGCATATTCTTTCAATTTTGAAGCCTTACTCGCTACTCTTATCGCCAAATCTTGCGATTTAAAAGCACTACTCGCGACTCGCTGATCGCATATTTTTTCAATTTTGAAGCCTTACTCGCAACTCGCTGATCGCATATTCTTTCGATTTTGAAATCTTAGGTACTCGCTACTTGTTGATCGCCAAATCTTGCGATTTTAAAGCCTTACTTGCTACTCGCTGATCGCATATTCTTTCAATTTTGAAGCCTTACTCGCTAATTGTTGATCACCAAATCTTGCGATTTTAAAGCCTTACTTGCTACTCGCTGATCGCATATTTTTTCAATTTTGAAGCCTTACTCGCGACTCGCTGATCGCATATTCATTCGATTTTGAAGCCTTACTCGCTACTCGTTGATCGCCAAATCTTGCGATTTTAAAGCCTTACTTGCTACTCGCTGGTCGCATATTTTTTCAATTTTGAAGCCTTACTCGCAACTCGCTGATCGCATATTCTTTCGATTTTGAAGCCTTACTTGCTACTCGCTGATCGCATATTCTTTCAATTTTGAAGCCTTACTCGCTACTCTTATCGCCAAATCTTGCGATTTTAAAGCCTTACTTGCTACTCGCTGATCGCATATTTTTTCAATTTTGAAGCCTTACTCGCGACTCGCTGATCGCATATTCTATCGATTTTGAAGCCTTACTCAATACTCGTTGATCGCCAAATCTTGCGATTTTTAAGCCTTACTTGCTACTCGCTGGTCGCATATTTTTTTAATTTTGAAGCCTTACTCGCTACTCGTTGATCGCCAAATCTTGCGATTTTAAAGCCTTACTTGCTACTCGCTGATCGCATATTTTTTCAATTTTGAAGCCTTACTCGCGACTCGCTGATCGCATATTCTATCGATTTTGAAGCCTTACTCGCTACTCGTTGATCGCCAAATCTTGCGATTTTAAAGCCTTACTTGCTACTCGCTGGTCGCATATTTTTTAAATTTTGAAGCCTTACTCGCGACTCGCTGATCGCATATTCTTTCAATTTTAAAGCTTTACTTGCTACTCGCTGATCGCATATTTTTTCAATTTTAAAACCGTACTCGCGACTCGCTGATCGCATATTCTTTCAATTTTGAAGCCAAACTCGCTACTTGTTGATCACCAAATCTTGCGATTTTAAAGCCTTACTTGCTACTCGCTGATCGCATATTCTTTCAATTTTGAAGCCTTACTCGCTACTCTTTTCGCCAAATCTTGCGATTTAAAAGCACTACTCGCGACTCGCTGATCGCATATTTTTTCAATTTTGAAGCCTTACTCGCAACTCGCTGATCGCATATTCTTTCGATTTTGAAATCTTAGGTACTCGCTACTTGTTGATCGCCAAATCTTGCGATTTTAAAGCCTTACTTGCTACTCGCTGATCGCATATTCTTTCAATTTTGAAGCCTTACTCGCTAATTGTTGATCACCAAATCTTGCGATTTTAAAGCCTTACTTGCTACTCGCTGATCGCATATTTTTTCAATTTTGAAGCCTTACTCGCGACTCGCTGATCGCATATTCATTCGATTTTGAAGCCTTACTCGCTACTCGTTGATCGCCAAATCTTGCGATTTTAAAGCCTTACTTGCTACTCGCTGGTCGCATATTTTTTCAATTTTGAAGCCTTACTCGCGACTCGCTGATCGCAAATTCTTTCAAATTTGAAGACTTACTTGCTACGCGCTGATCGCATATTTTTTCAATTTTAAAACCGTACTCGCGACTCGCTGATCGCATATTTTTTCAATTTTGAAGCCTTACTCGCTACTTGTTGATCGCCAAATCTTGCGATTTTAAAGCCTTACTTGCTCGTCGCTGATCGCATATTTTTTCAATTTTGAAGCCTTACTCGCGACTTGCTGATCGCATATTCTTTCGATTTTGAAGCCTTACTCGCGACTCGCTGATCGCATATTCTTTCAATTTTTAAGCCTTACTCGCTACTCGTTTATCGCCAAATCTTGCGATTTTAAAGCCTTACTCGCGACTCGCTAGTCGCATATTTTTTAAATTTTGAAGCCTTACTCGCGAGTCGCTGATCGCATATTCTTTCAATTTTAAAGCTATACTTGCTACTCGCTGATCGCATATTTTTTCAATTTTAAAACCGTACTCGCGACTCGCTGATCGCATATTCTTTCAATTTTGAAGCCATACTCGCTACTAGTTGATCACCAAATCTTGCGATTTTAAAGCCTTACTTGCTACTCGCTGATCGCATATACTTTCAATTTTGAAGCCTTACTCGCTACTCTTATCGCCAAATCTTGCGATTTTAAAGCCTTACTCGCGACTTGCTGATCGCATATTCTTTCGATTTTGAAGCCTAACTCGCTACTCGTTGATCGCCAAATCTTGCGATTTTAAAGCCTTACTTGCTACTCGCTGATCGCATATTTTTTCAATTTTGAAGCCTTACTCGCGACTCGCTGATCGCATATTCTATCGATTTTGAAGCCTTACTCAATACTCGTTGATCGCCAAATCTTGCGATTTTTAAGCCTTACTTGCTACTCGCTGGTCGCATATTTTTTTAATTTTGAAGCCTTACTCGCTACTCGTTGATCGCCAAATCTTGCGATTTTAAAGCCTTACTTGCTACTCGCTGATCGCATATTTTTTCAATTTTGAAGCCTTACTCGCGACTCGCTGATCGCATATTCTATCGATTTTGAAGCCTTACTCGCTACTCGTTGATCGCCAAATCTTGCGATTTTAAAGCCTTACTTGCTACTCGCTGGTCGCATATTTTTTAAATTTTGAAGCCTTACTCGCGACTCGCTGATCGCATATTCTTTCAATTTTAAAGCTTTACTTGCTACTCGCTGATCGCATATTTTTTCAATTTTAAAACCGTACTCGCGACTCGCTGATCGCATATTCTTTCAATTTTGAAGCCAAACTCGCTACTTGTTGATCACCAAATCTTGCGATTTTAAAGCCTTACTTGCTACTCGCTGATCGCATATTCTTTCAATTTTGAAGCCTTACTCGCTACTCTTATCGCCAAATCTTGCTATTTAAAAGCACTACTCGCGACTCGCTGATCGCATATTTTTTCAATTTTGAAGCCTTACTCGCAACTCGCTGATCGCATATTCTTTCGATTTTGAAATCTTAGGTACTCGCTACTTGTTGATCGCCAAATCTTGCGATTTTAAAGCCTTACTTGCTACTCGCTGATCGCATATTCTTTCAATTTTGAAGCCTTACTCGCTAATTGTTGATCACCAAATCTTGCGATTTTAAAGCCTTACTTGCTACTCGCTGATCGCATATTTTTTCAATTTTGAAGCCTTACTCGCGACTCGCTGATCGCATATTCATTCGATTTTGAAGCCTTACTCGCTACTCGTTGATCGCCAAATCTTGCGATTTTAAAGCCTTACTTGCTACTCGCTGGTCGCATATTTTTTCAATTTTGAAGCCTTACTCGCAACTCGCTGATCGCATATTCTTTCGATTTTGAAGCCTTACTCGCTACTCGTTGATCGTTAAATCTTTCGATTTTAAAGCCTTATGTGCTACTCGCTGATCGCACATTTTTTCAATTTTGAAGCCTTACTCGCGACTCGCTGATCGCATATTCTTTCAATTTTGAAGCCTTACTCGCTACTCGTTTTTCGCCAAATCTTGCGATTTTAAAGCCTTTTTTGCTACTCGCTGGTCGTATATTTTTTCAATATTGAAGCCTTACTCGCAAGTCGCTGATCGCATATTCTTTCGATTTGGAAGCCTTACTCGCGACTCGCTGATCGCTTATTCTTTCGATTTTGATGCCTTACTCGCTACTCGTTGATCGCCAAATCTTGCCATTTTAAAGCCTTACTTGCTACTCGCTGGTCGCATATTTTTTTAATTTTGAAGCCTTACTCGCAACTCGCTGATCGCATATTCTTTCGATTTTGAAGCCTTACTCGCTACTCGTTGATTGTTAAATCTTGCGATTTTAAAGCTTTACTTGCTACTCGCTGATCGCACATTTTTTCAATTTTGAAGCCTTACTCGCAACTCGCTGATCGCATATTCTTTCGATTTTGAAATCTTAGGTACTCACTACTCGTTGATCGCCAAATCTTGCGATTTTAAAGCCTTACTTGCTACTCGCTGATCGCATATTTTTTAATTTTGAAGCCTTACTCGCAACTCGCTGATCGCATATTCTTTCGATTTTGAAGCCTTACTCGCTACTCGTTGATCGCCAAATCTTGCGATTTTAAAGCCTTACTTGCTACTCGCTGGTCGCATATTTTTTCAATTTTGAAGCCTTACTCGCGACTCGCTGATCGCATATCTTTCGATTTTGAAGCCTTACTCGCTACTCGTTGATTGCCAAATCTTGCGATTTTAAAGCCTTACTTGCTACTCGCTATTCGCATATTTTTTAAATTTTGAAGCCTTACTCGTGACTCGCTGATCGCATATTCTTTCAATTTTAAAGCTTTACTTGCTACTCGCTGATCGCATATTTTTTCAATTTTAAAACCGTACTCGCGACTCGCTGATCGCATATTCTTTCAATTTTGAAGCCTTACTCGCTACTTGTTGATCACCAAATCTTGCGATTTTATAGCCTTACTTGCTACTCGCTGATCGCATATTTTTTCAATTTTGAAGCCTTACTCGCGACTCGCTGATCGCATATTCTGTCATTTTTAGAAGCCTTACTTGCAACTCGTTGATCGCCAAATCTTGCGATTTTAAAGCCTTACTTGCTACTCGCTGGTCGCATATTTTTTCAATTTTGAAGCCTTACTCGCGACTCGCTGATCGCATATCTTTCCATTTTGAAGCCTTTCTCGCTACTCGTTTATCGCCAAATCTTGCGATTTTAAAGCCTTACTTGCTACCCGCTGATCGCATTTTTTTTAAATTTTGAAGCCTTACTCGCGACTCGTTGATCGCCAAATCTTGCGATTTTTAAGCCTTACTTGCTACTCGCTGGTCGCATATTTTTTAAATTTTGAAGCCTTACTCGCTACTCGTTGATCGCCAAATCTTGCGATTTTAAAGCCTTACTTGCTACTCGCTGATCGCATATTTTTTCAATTTTGAAGCCTTACTCGCGACTCGCTGATCGCATATTCTATCGATTTTGAAGCCTTACTCGCTACTCGTTGATCGCCAAATCTTGCGATTTTTAAGCCTTACTGGTCGCATATTTTTTAAATTTTGAAGCCTTACTCGCGACTCGCTGATCGCATATTCTTTCAATTTTAAAGCTTTACTTGCTACTCGCTGATCGCATATTTTTTCAATTTTAAAACCGTACTCGCGACTCGCTGATCGCATATTCTTTCAATTTTGAAGTCATACTCGCTACTTGTTGATCACCAAATCTTGCGATTTTAAAGCCTTACTTGCTACTCGCTGATTGCATATTCTTTCAATTTTGAAGCCTTACTCGCTACACTTATCGCCAAATCTTGCGATTTTAAAGCCTTACTCGCGACTCGCTCATAGCATATTTTTTCAATTTTGAAGCCTTTTTCGCTACTCGCTGATCGCATATTCTTTCGATTTTGAAATCTTAGGCACTCGCTACTTGTTGATCACCAAATCTTGCGATTTTATAGCCTTACTTGCTACTCGCTGATCGCATATTTTTTCAATTTTGAAGCCTTACTCGCGACTCGCTGATCGCATATTCTGTCGATTTTGAAGCCTTACTTGCTACTCGTTGATCGCCCAATCTTGCGATTTTAAAGCCTTACTTGCTTCTCGCTGGTCGCATATTTTTTCAATTTTGAAGCCTTACTCGCGACTCGCTGATCGCATATCTTTCCATTTTGAAGCCTTACTCGCTTTTCGTTGATCGCCAAATCTTGCGATTTTAAAGCCTTACTTGCTACCCGCTGATCGCATATTTTTTAAATTTTGAAGCCTTACTCGCGACTCGCTGATCGCATAATCTTTCAATTTTGAAGACTTACTTGCTACTCGCTGATCGCATATTTTTTCAATTTTAAAACAGTACTCGCGACTCGCTGATCGCTTATTCTTTCAATTTTGAAGCCTTACTCGCTAATTGTTGATCACCAAATCTTGCGATTTTAAAGCCTTACTTGCTACTCGCTGATCGCATATTTTTTCAATTTTGAAGCCTTACTCGCGACTCGCTGATCGCTTATTCTTTCGATTTTGAAGCCTTACTCGCTACTCGTTGATCGCCAAATCTTGCGATTTTAAAGCCTTACTTGCTACTCGCTGGTCGCATATTTTTTCAATTTTGAAACCTTACTCGCGACTCGCTGATTGCATATCTTTCGATTTTGAAGCCTTATTCGCTATTCGTTGATCGCCAAATCTTGCGATTTAAAAGCCTTACTCGCAAGTCGCTGATGGCATATTCTTTCGATTTGGAAGCCTTACTCGCGACTCGCTGATCGCTTATTCTTTCGATTTTGATGCCTTACTCGCTACTCGTTGATCGCCAAATCTTGCGATTTTAAAGCCTTACTTGCTAATCGCTGGTCGCATATTTTTTAAATTTCGAAGCCTTACTCGCAACTCGCTGATCGCATATTCTTTCGATTTTGAAGCCTTACTCGCCACTCGTTGATTGTTAAATCTTGCGATTTTAAAGCCTTACTTGCTACTCGCTGATCGCACATTTTGTCAATTTTGAAGCCTTACTCGCAAGTCGCTGATCGCATATTCTTTCGATTTGGAAGCCTTACTCGCGACTCGCTGATCGCTTATTCTTTCGATTTTGATGCCTTACTCGCTACTCGTTGATCGCCAAATCTTGCGATTTTAAAGCCTTACTTGCTAATCGCTGGTCGCATATTTTTTAAATTTTGAAGCCTTACTCGCAACTCGCTGATCGCATATTCTTTCGATTTTGAAGCCTTACTCGCTACTCGTTGATTGTTAAATCTTGCGATTTTAAAGCCTTACTTGCTACTCGCTGATCGCACATTTTGTCAATTTTGAAGCCTTACTCGCTACTCTTATCGCCAAATCTTGCGATTTTAAAGCCTTACTCGCGACTCGCTGATCGCATATTTTTTCAATTTTGAAGCCTTACTCGCAACTCGCTGATCGCATATTCTTTCGTTTTTGAAATCTTAGGTACTCACTACTCGTTGATCGCCAAATCTTGCGATTTTAAAGCCTTACTTGCTACTCGCTGATCGCATATTTTTTCAATTTTGAAGCCTTACTCGCGACTCGCTGATCGCATATTCTTTCGATTTTGAAGCCTTACTCGCTACTCGTTGATCGCCAAATCTTGCGATTTTAAAGCCTTACTTGCTACTCGCTGGTCGCATTTTTTTTCAATTTTGAAGCCTTACTCGCAACTCGCTGATCGCATATTCTTTCGATTTTGAAGCCTTACTCACTACTCGTTGATCGCCAAATCTTGCGATTTTAAAGCCTTACTTGCTACTCGCTGAGCGCATTTTTTTTCAATTTTGAAGCCTTACTTGCTACTCGTTGATCGCCAAATCTTGCGATTTTTAAGCCTTACTTGCTACTCGCTGGTCGCATATTTATTCAATTTTGAAGCCTTACTCGCGACTCGCTGATCGCATATTTTTCCATTTTAAAGCCTTACTCGCTACTCGTTGATCGCCAAATCTTGCGATTTTAAAGCCTTACTTGACACCCGCTGATCGCATATTTTTTCAATTTTGAAGCCTTACTCGCGACTCACTGATCGCATATTCTTTCAATTTTGAAGACTTACTTGCAACTCGCTGATCGCATATTTTTTCAATTTTAAAACAGTACTCGCGACTCGCTGATCGCATATTCTTTCAATTTTAAAGCCTTACTCGCTACTTAATGATCACCAAATCACGCGATTTTAAAGCCTTACTTGCTACTCGCTGATCGCATATTTTTTCAATTTTAAAGCCTTACTCGCGACTCGCTGATCGCATTTTCTTTCAATTTTGAAGCCTTACTCGCTACTCGTTTATCGCCAAATCTTGCGATTTTAAAGCTTTACTCGCGACTCGCTGATCGCATATTCTTTCGATTTTGAAGCCTTACTCGCGACTCGCTGATCACATATTGTTTCGATTTTGAAGCCTTACTCGCTACTCGTTGATCGCCAAATCTTGCGATTTTAAAGCCTTACTTGCTACTCGCTGGTTGCATATTTTTTCAATTTTGAAGCCTTACTCGCAACTCGCTGATCGCATATTCTTTCGATTTTGAAGCCTTACTCACTACTCGTTGATCGCCAAATCTTACGATTTTAAAGCCTTACTTGCTACTCGCTGATCGCATATTTTTTCAATTTTGAAGCCTTACTCGCGACTCGCTGATCGCATATTCTTTCGATTTTGAAGCCTTACTCGCTACTCGTTGATCGCCAAATCTTGCGATTTTAAAGCCTTACTTGCTACTCGCTGGTCGCATATTTTTTCAATTTTGAAGCCTTACTCGCGACTTGCTGATCGCATATTTTTCGATTTTGAAGTTTACTCGCTACTCGTTAATCGCCAAATCTTGCGATTTTAAAGCCTTACTTGCTACTCGCTAGTCGTTTTTTTTTTTTTAAATTTTGAAGCCTTACTCGCGACTCGCTGATCGCATATTCTTTCAAATTTGAAGACTTACTTGCTACGCGCTGATCGCATATTTTTTCAATTTTAAAACCGTACTCGCGACTCGCTGATTGCATATTTTTTCAATTTTGAAGCCTTACTCGCGACTCGCTGATCGCATATTCTGTCGATTTTGAAGCCTTACTCGCTACTTGTTGATCGCCAAATCTTGCGATTTTAAAGCCTTACTTGCTCCTCGCTGATCGCATATTTTTTCAATTTTGAAGCCTTACTCGCGACTCGCTGATCGCATGTTCTGTCGATTTTGAAGCCTTACACGCCACTAGTTGATCGCCAAATCTTGCGATTTTAAAGCCTTACTTGCTACTCGCTGATCGCATATTTTTTCAATTTTGAAGCCTTATTCGCAACTCGCTGATCGCATATTCTTTCGTTTTTGAAATCTTAGGTACTCACTACTCGTTGATCGCCAAATCTTGCGATTTTAAAGCCTTACTTGCTACTCGCTGATCGCATTTTCTTTCAATTTTGAAGCCTTACTCGCTACTCGTTTATCGCCAAATCTTGCGATTTTAAAGCGTTACTCGCGACTCGCTGATCGCATATTCTTTCGATTTTGAAGCCTTACTCGCGACTCGCTGATCACATATTGTTTCGATTTTGAAGCCTTACTCGCTACTCGTTGATCGCCAAATCTTGCGATTTTAAAGCCTTACTTGCTACTTGCTGGTTGCATATTTTTCTCAATTTTGAAGCCTTACTCGCAACTCGCTGATCGCATATTCTTTCGATTTTGAAGCCTTACTCACTACTCGTTGATCGCCAAATCTTACGATTTTAAAGCCTTACTTGCTACTCGCTGATCGCATATTTTTTCAATTTTGAAGCCTTACTCGCGACTCGCTGATCGCATATTCTTTCGATTTTGAAGCCTTACTCGCTACTTGTTGATCGCCAAATCTTGCGATTTTAAAGCCTTACTTGCTACTCGCTGGTCGCATATTTTTTCAATTTTGAAGCCTTACTCGCGACTTGCTGATCGCATATTTTTCGATTTTGAAGTTTACTCGCTACTCGTTAATCGCCAAATCTTGCGATTTTAAAGCCTTACTTGCTACTCGCTAGTCGTTTTTTTTTTTTTAAATTTTGAAGCCTTACTCGCGACTCGCTGATCGCATATTCTTTCAAATTTGAAGACTTACTTGCTACGCGCTGATCGCATATTTTTTCAATTTTAAAACCGTACTCGCGACTCGCTGATCGCATATTTTTTCAATTTTGAAGCCTTACTCGCGACTCGCTGATCGCATATTCTGTCGATTTTGAAGCCTTACTCGCTACTTGTTGATCGCCAAATCTTGCGATTTTAAAGCCTTACTTGCTCCTCGCTGATCGCATATTTTTTCAATTTTGAAGCCTTACTCGCGACTCGCTGATCGCATATTCTGTCGATTTTGAAGCCTTACACGCCACTAGTTGATCGCCAAATCTTGCGATTTTAAAGCCTTACTTGCTACTCGCTGATCGCATATTTTTTCAATTTTGAAGCCTTATTCGCGACTCGCTGATCGCATTTTCTTTCGATTTTGAAGCCTGACTTACTACTCTCTGATCGCATATTTTTTTAATTTTGAAGCTTTACTCGCGACTCGCTAATCGCATATTTTTCGATTTTGAAGCCTTACTCGCGACTCGCTGATCGCATATTCTTTTGATTTTGAAGCCTTACTCGCTACTTGTTGATCACCAAATCTTGCGATTTTATAGCCTTACTTGCTACTCGCTGATCGCATATTTTTTCAATTTTGAAGCCTTACTCGCGACTCGCTGATCCTATATTCTGTCATTTTTTGAAGCCTTACTTGCTTCTCGTTGATCGCCAAATCTTGCGATTTTTAAGCCTTACTTGCTACTCGCTGGTCGCATATTTTTTCAATTTTGAAGCCTTACTCGCGACTCGCTGATCGCATATCTTTCCATTTTGAAGCCTAACTCGCTACTCGTTGATCGCCAAATCTTGCGATTTTACAGCCTTACTTGCAACCCGCTGATCGCATATTTTTTAAATTTTGAAGCCTTACTCGCGACTCGCTGATCGCATATTCTTTCAATTTTGAAGACTTACTTGCTACTCGCTGATCGCATATTTTTTCAATTTTAAAACAGTACTCGCGACTCGCTGATCGCATATTCTGTCAATTTTAAAGCCTTACTCGCTACTTGTTGATCACCAAATCTTGCGATTTCAAAGCCTTACTTGCTACTCGCTGGTCGCATATTTTTTCAATTTTGAAGCCTTACTCGCGACTCGCTGATCGCATATTTTTCGATTTTGATGCCTTACTCGCTACTCGTTGATCGCCAAATCTTGCGATTTTAAAGCCTTACTTGCTACTCGCTAGTCGTTTTTTTTTTTTAAATTTTGAAGCCTTACTCGCGACTCGCTGATCGCATATTCTTTCAAATTTGAAAACTTACTTGCTACGCGCTGATCGCATATTTTTTCAATTTTAAAACCGTACTCGCGACTCGCTGATCGCATATTTTTTCAATTTTGAAGCCTTACTCGCTACTTGTTGATCGCCAAATCTTGCGATTTTAAAGCCTTACTTGCTCCTCGCTGATCGCATATTTTTTCAATTTTGAAGCCTTACTCGCGACTCGCTAATCGCATATTCTGTCGATTTTGAAGCCTTACACGCCACTAGTTGATCGCCAAATCTTGCGATTTTAAAGCCTTACTTGCTACTCGCTGATCGCATATTTTTTCAATTTTGAAGCCTTATTCGCGACTCGCTAATCGCATATTTTTCGATTTTGAAGCCTTACTCGCGACTCGCTGATCGCATATTCTTTCGATTTTGAAGCCTTACTCGCTACTTGTTGATCACCAAATCTTGCGATTTTATAGCCTTACTTGCTACTCGCTGATCGCATATTTTTTCAATTTTGAAGCCTTACTCGCGACTCGCTGATCGCATATTCTGTCATTTTTTGAAGCCTTACTTGCTACTCGTTGATCGCCAAATCTTGCGATTTTTAAGCCTTACTTGCTACTCGCTGGTCGCATATTTTTTCAATTTTGAAGCCTTACTCGCGACTCGCTGATCGCATATTTTTTCAATTTTAAAACAGTACTCGCGACTCGCTGATCGCATATTCTTTCAATTTTAAAGCCTTACTCGCTACTTGTTGATCACCAAATCTTGCGATTTTAAAGCCTTACTTGCTACTCGCTGATCGCATATTTTTTCAATTTTGAAGCCTTACTCGCGACTCGCTGATCGCATATGCTTTCGATTTTGAAGCCTTACTCGCTAGACGTTGATCGTTAAATCTTGCGATTTTAAAGCCTTACTTGCTACTCGCTGATTGCACATTTTTTCACTTTTGAAGCCTTACTCGCGACTCGCTGATCGCATATTCTTTCAATTTTGAAGCCTTACTCGCTACTCGTTGATCGCCAAATCTTGCGATTTTAAAGCCTTACTTGCTACTCGCTGGTCGCATATTTTTTCAATTTTGAAGCCTTACTCGCGACTTGCTGATCGCATATTTTTCGATTTTGAAGCCTTACTCGCTACTCGTTGATCGCCAAATCTTGCAATTTTAAAGCCTTACTTGCTTCTCGCTAGTCGTTTTTTTTTTTTTAAATTTTGAAGCCTTACTCGCGACTCGCTGATCGCATATTCTTTCAAATTTGAAGAATTACTTGCTACGCGCTGATCGCATATTTTTTCAATTTTAAAACCGTACTCGCGACTCGCTGATCGCATATTTTTTCAATTTTGAAGCCTTATTCGCTACTTGTTGATCGCCAAATCTTGCGATTTTAAAGCCTTACTTGCTCCTCGCTGGTCGCATATTTTTTCAATTTTGAAGCCTTACTCGCGACTCGCTGATCGCATATGCTTTCGATTTTGAAGCCTTACTCGCTAGACGTTGATCGTTAAATCTTGCGATTTTAAAGCCTTACTTGCTACTCGCTGATTGCACATTTTTTCACTTTTGAAGCCTTACTCGCGACTCGCTGATCGCATATTCTTTCAATTTTGAAGCCTTACTCGCTACTCGTTGATCGCCAAATCTTGCGATTTTAAAGCCTTACTTGCTACTCGCTGGTCGCATATTTTTTCAATTTTGAAGCCTTACTCGCGACTTGCTGATCGCATATTTTTCGATTTTGAAGCCTTACTCGCTACTCGTTGATCGCCAAATCTTGCAATTTTAAAGCCTTACTTGCTTCTCGCTAGTCGTTTTTTTTTTTTTAAATTTTGAAGCCTTACTCGCGACTCGCTGATCGCATATTCTTTCAAATTTGAAGAATTACTTGCTACGCGCTGATCGCATATTTTTTCAATTTTAAAACCGTACAAGCGACTCGCTGATCGCATATTTTTTCAATTTTGAAGCCTTACTCGATACTTGTTGATCGCCAAATCTTGCGATTTTAAAGCCTTACTTGCTCCTCGCTGGTCGCATATTTTTTCAATTTTGAAGCCTTACTCGCGACTCGCTGATCGCATTTTCTTTCGATTTTGAAGCCTGACTTACTACTCTCTGATCGCATATTTTTTTAATTTTGAAGCCTTACTCGCGACTCGCTGATCGCATATTCTGTCATTTTTTGAAGCCTTACTTGCTACTCGTTGATCGCCAAATCTTGCGATTTTTAAGCCTTACTTGCTACTCGCTGGTCGCATATTTTTTCAATTTTGAAGCCTTACTCGCGACTCGCTGATCGCATATCTTTCCATTTTGAAGCCTTACTCGCTACTCGTTGATCGCCAAATCTTGCGATTTTAAAGCCTTACTTGCAACCCGCTGATCGCATATTTTTTAAATTTTGAAGCCTTACTCGCGACTCGCTGATCGCATATTCTTTCAATTTTGAAGACTTACTTGCTACTCGCTGATCGCATATTTTTTCAATTTTAAAACAGTACTCGCGACTCGCTGATCGCATATTCTTTCAATTTTAAAGCCTTACTCGCTACTTGTTGATCACCAAATCTTGCGATTTTAAAGCCTTACTTGCTACTCGCTGATCGCATATTTTTTCAATTTTGAAGCCTTACTCGCGACTCGCTGATCGCATATGCTTTCGATTTTGAAGCCTTACTCGCTAGACGTTGATCGTTAAATCTTGCGATTTTAAAGCCTTACTTGCTACTCGCTGATTGCACATTTTTTCACTTTTGAAGCCTTACTCGCGACTCGCTGATCGCATATTCTTTCAATTTTGAAGCCTTACTCGCTACTCGTTGATCGCCAAATCTTGCGATTTTAAAGCCTTACTTGCTACTCGCTGGTCGCATATTTTTTCAATTTTGAAGCCTTACTCGCGACTTGCTGATCGCATATTTTTCGATTTTGAAGCCTTACTCGCTACTCGTTGATCGCCAAATCTTGCAATTTTAAAGCCTTACTTGCTTCTCGCTAGTCGTTTTTTTTTTTTTAAATTTTGAAGCCTTACTCGCGACTCGCTGATCGCATATTCTTTCAAATTTGAAGAATTACTTGCTACGCGCTGATCGCATATTTTTTCAATTTTAAAACCGTACTCGCGACTCGCTGATCGCATATTTTTTCAATTTTGAAGCCTTACTCGCTACTTGTTGATCGCCAAATCTTGCGATTTTAAAGCCTTACTTGCTCCTCGCTGGTCGCATATTTTTTCAATTTTGAAGCCTTACTCGCGACTTGCTGATCGCATTTTCTTTCGATTTTGAAGCCTGACTTACTACTCTCTGATCGCATATTTTTTTAATTTTGAAGCTTTACTCGCGACTCGCTAATCGCATATTTTTCGATTTTGAAGCCTTACTCGCGACTCGCTGATCGCATATTCTTTCGATTTTGAAGCCTTACTCGCTACTTGTTGATCACCAAATCTTGCGATTTTATAGCCTTACTTGCTACTCGCTGATTGCATATTTTTTCAATTTTGAAGCCTTACTCGCGACTCGCTGATAGCATATTCTGTCATTTTTTGAAGCCTTACTTGCTTCTCGTTGATCGCCAAATCTTGCGATTTTTAAGCCTTACTTGCTACTCGCTGGTCGCATATTTTTTCAATTTTGAAGCCTTACTCGCGACTCGCTGATCGCATATCTTTCCATTTTGAAGCCTTACTCGCTACTCGTTGATCGCCAAATCTTGCGATTTTACAGCCTTACTTGCAACCCGCTGATCGCATATTTTTTAAATTTTGAAGCCTTACTCGCGACTCGCTGATCGCATATTCTTTCAATTTTGAAGACTTACTTGCTACTCGCTGATCGCATATTTTTTCAATTTTAAAACAGTACTCGCGACTCGCTGATCGCATATTCTTTCAATTTTAAAGCCTTACTCGCTACTTGTTGATCACCAAATCTTCCGATTTTAAAGCCTTACTTGCTACTCTCTGATCGCATATTTTTTTAATTTTGAAGCTTTACTCGCGACTCGCTTATCGCAAATTTTTCGATTTTGAAGCCTTACTCGCGACTCGCTGATCGCATATTCTTTCGATTTTGAAGCCTTACTCGCTACTTGTTGATCACCAAATCTTGCGATTTTATAGCCTTACTTGCTACTCGCTGATCGCATATTTTTTCAATTTTGAAGCCTTACTCGCGACTCGCTGATCGCATATTCTGTCATTTTTTGAAGCCTTACTTGCTACTCGTTGATCGCCAAATCTTGCGATTTTTAAGCCTTACTTGCTACTCGCTGGTCGCATATTTTTTCAATTTTGAAGCCTTACTCGCGACTCGCTGATCGCATATCTTTCCATTTTGAAGCCTTACTCGCTACTCGTTGATCGCCAAATCTTGCGATTTTAAAGCCTTACTTGCAACCCGCTGATCGCATATTTTTTAAATTTTGAAGCCTTACTCGCGACTCGCTGATCGCATATTCTTTCAATTTTGAAGACTTACTTGCTACTCGCTGATCGCATTTTCTTTCGATTTTGAAGCCTGACTTACTGCTCTCTGATCGCATATTTTTTTAATTTTGAAGCTTTACTCGCGACTCGCTAATCGCATATTTTTCGATTTTGAAGCCTTACTCGCGACTCGCTGATCGCATATTCTTTCGATTTTGAAGCCTTACTCGCTACTTGTTGATCACCAAATCTTGCGATTTTATAGCCTTACTTGCTACTCGCTGATCGCATATTTTTTCAATTTTGAAGCCTTACTCGCGACTCGCTGATCGCATATTCTGTCATTTTTTGAAGCCTTACTTGCTTCTCGTTGATCGCCAAATCTTGCGATTTTTAAGCCTTACTTGCTACTCGCTGGTCGCATATTTTTTCAATTTTGAAGCCTTACTCGCGACTCGCTGATCGCATATCTTTCCAGTTTGAAGCCTTACTCGCTACTCGTTGATCGCCAAATCTTCCGATTTTACAGCCTTACTTGCAACCCGCTGATCGCATATTTTTTAAATTTTGAAGCCTTACTCGCGACTCGCTGATCGCATATTCTTTCAATTTTGAAGACTTACTTGCTAATCGCTGATCGCATATTTTTTCAATTTTAAAACAGTACTCGCGACTCGCTGATCGCATATTCTTTCAATTTTAAAGCCTTACTCGCTACTTGTTGATCACCAAATCTTGCGATTTTAAAGCTTTACTTGCTACTCTCTGATCGCATATTTTTTTAATTTTGAAGCTTTACTCGCGACTCGCTTATCGCAAATTTTTCGATTTTGAAGCCTTACTCGCGACTCGCTGATCGCATATTCTTTCGATTTTGAAGCCTTACTCGCTACTTGTTGATCACCAAATCTTGCGATTTTATAGCCTTACTTGCTACTCGCTGATCGCATATTTTTTCAATTTTGAAGCCTTACTCGCGACTCGCTGATCGCATATTCTGTCATTTTTTGAAGCCTTACTTGCTACTCGTTGATCGCCAAATCTTGCGATTTTTAAGCCTTACCTGCTACTCGCTGGTCGCATATTTTTTCAATTTTTAAGCCTTACTCGCGACTCGCTGATCGCATATCTTTCCATTTTGAAGCCTTACTCGCTACTCGTTGATCGCCAAATCTTGCGGTTTTAAAGCCTTACTTGCAACCCGCTGATCGCATATTTTTTAAATTTTGTAGCCTTACTCGCGACTCGCTGATCGCATATTCTTTCAATTTTGAAGACTTACTTGCTACTCGCTGATCGCATATTTATCAATTTTAAAACAGTACTCGCGACTCGCTGATCGCATATTCTTTCAATTTTAAAGCCTTACTCGCTACTTGTTGATCACCAAATCTTGCGATTTTAAAGCCTTACTTGCTACTCGCTGATCGCATATTTTTTCAATTTTGAAGCCTTACTCGCGACTCGCTGATCGCATATGCTTTCGATTTTGAAGCCTTACTCGCTAGACGTTGATCGTTAAATCTTGCGATTTTAAAGCCTTACTTGCTACTCGCTGATTGCACATTTTTTCACTTTTGAAGCCTTACTCGCGACTCGCTGATCGCATATTCTTTCAATTTTGAAGCCTTACTCGCTACTCGTTGATCGCCAAATCTTGCGATTTTAAAGCCTTACTTGCTACTCGCTGGTCGCATATTTTTTCAATTTTGAAGCCTTACTCGCGACTTGCTGATCGCATATTCTTTCAAATTTGAAGACTTACTTGCTACGCGCTGATCGCATATTTTTTCAATTTTAAAACCGTACTCGCGACTCGCTGATTGCATATTTTTTCAATTTTGAAGCCTTACTCGCTACTTGTTGATCGCCAAATCTTGCGATTTTAAAGCCTTACTTGCTCCTCGCTGATCGCATATTTTTTCAATTTTGAAGCCTTACTCGCGACTCGCTGATCGCATATTCTTTCAAATTTGAAGACTTACTTGCTACGCGCTGATCGCATATTTTTTCAATTTTAAAACCGTACTCGCGACTCGCTGATCGCATATTTTTTCAATTTTGAAGCCTTACTCGCGACTCGCTGATCGCATATGCTTTCGATTTTGAAGCCTTACTCGCTAGACGTTGATCGTTAAATCTTGCGATTTTAAAGCCTTACTTGCTACTCGCTGATTGCACATTTTTTCACTTTCGAAGCCTTACTCGCGACTCGCTGATCGCATATTCTTTCAATTTTGAAGCCTTCTTCGCTACTCCTTGATCGCCAAATCTTGCGATTTTGAAGCCTTACTTGCTATTCGCTAGTCGTTTTTTTTTTTTTTTAAATTTTGAAGCCTTACTCGCGACTCGCTGATCGCATATTCTTTCAAATTTGAAGACTTACTTGCTACGCGCTGATCGCATATTTTTTCAATTTTAAAACCGTACTCGCGACTCGCTGATCGCATATTTTTTCAATTTTGAAGCCTTACTCGCTACTTGTTGATCGCCAAATCTTGCGATTTTAAAGCCTTACTTGCTCCTCGCTGATCGCATATTTTTTCAATTTTGAAGCCTTACTCGCGACTCGCTGATCGCATATTCTGTCGATTTTGAAGCCTTATTCGCGACTCGCTGATCGCATTTTCTTTCGATTTTGAAGCCTGACTTACTACTCTCTGATCGCATATTTTTTTAATTTTGAAGCTTTACTCGCGACTCGCTAATCGCATATTTTTCGATTTTGAAGCCTTACTCGCGACTCGCTGATCGCATATTCTTTCGATTTTGAAGCCTTACTCGCTACTTGTTGATCGCCAAATCTTGCGATTTTAAAGCCTTACTTGCTACTCGCTGGTCGCATATTTTTTCAATTTTGAAGCCTTACTCGCGACTGCTGATCGCATATTCTTTCGATTTTAAAGCTTTACTTGCTACTCGCTGATCGCATATTCTTTCAATTTTGAAGCCTTACTTGCTATTTGTTGATCACCAAATCTTGCGATTTTATAGCCTTACTTGCTACTCGCTCATCGCATATTTTTTCAATTTTGAAGCCTTACTCGCGACTCGCTGATAGCATATTCTGTCATTTTTTGAAGCCTTACTTGCTACTCGTTGATCGCCAAATCTTGCGATTTTTAAGCCTTACTTGCTACTCGCTGGTCGCATATTTATTCAATTTTGAAGCCTTACTCGCGACTCGCTGATCGCATATTTTTCCATTTTAAAGCCTTACTCGCTTCTCGTTGATCGCCAAATCTTGCGATTTTAAAGCCTTACTTGACACCCGCTGATCGCATATTTTTTCAATTTTGAAGCCTTACTCGCAAATCACTGATCGCATATTCTTTCAATTTTGAAGACTTACTTGCAACTCGCTGATCGCATATTTTTTCAATTTTAAAACAGTACTCGCGACTCGCTGATCGCATATTCTTTCAATTTTAAAGCCTTACTCGCTACTTGTTGATCACCAAATCTTGCGATTTTAAAGCCTTACTTGCTACTCGCTGATCGCATATTTTTTCAATTTTAAAGCCTTACTCGCGACTCGCTGATCGCATATTCTTTCAATTTTGAAGCCTTACTCGCTACTCGTTTATCGCCAAATCTTGCGATTTTAAAGCGTTACTCGCGACTCGCTGATCGCATATTCTTTCGATTTTGAAGCCTTACTCGCGACTCGCTGATCACATATTGTTTCGATTTTGAAGCCTTACTCGCTACTCGTTGATCGCCAAATCTTGCGGTTTTAAAGCCTTACTTGCTACTCGCTGGTTGCATATTTTTTCAATTTTGAAGCCTTACTCGCAACTCGCTGATCGCATATTCTTTCGATTTTGAAGCCTTATTCACTACTCGTTGATCGCCAAATCTTGCGATTTTAAAGCCTTACTTGCTACTCGCTGATCGCATATTTTTTCAATTTTGAAGCCTTACTCGCGACTCGCTGATCGCATATTCTTTCGATTTTGAAGCCTTACTCGCTACTCGTTGATCGCCAAATCTTGCGATTTTAAAGCCTTACTTGCTACTCGCTGGTCGCATATTTTTTCAATTTTGAAGCCTTACTCGCGACTTGCTGATCGCATATTTTTCGATTTTGAAGCCTTACTCGCTACTCGTTGATCGCCAAATCTTGCAATTTTAAAGCCTTACTTGCTTCTCGCTAGTCGTTTTTTTTTTTTAAATTTTGAAGCCTTACTCGCGACTCGCTGATCGCATATTCTTTCAAATTTGAAAAATTACTTGCTACGCGCTGATCGCATATTTTTTCAATTTTAAAACCGTACTCGCGACTCGCTGATCGCATATTTTTTCAATTTTGAAGCCTTACTCGCTACTTGTTGATCGCCAAATCTTGCGATTTTAAAGCCTTACTTGCTCCTCGCTGGTCGCATATTTTTTCAATTTTGAAGCCTTACTCGCGACTCGCTGATCGCATTTTCTTTCGATTTTGAAGCCTGACTTACTACTCTCTGATCGCATTTTTATTTAATTTTGAAGCTTTACTCGCGACTCGCTAATCGCATATTTTTCGATTTTGAAGCCTTACTCGCGACTCGCTGATCGCATATTCTTTCGATTTTGAAGCCTTACTCGCTACTTGTTGATCACCAAATCTTGCGATTTTATAGCCTTACTTGCTACTCGCTGATCGCATATTTTTTCAATTTTGAAGCTTTACTCGCGACTCGCTGATAGCATATTCTGTCATTTTTTGAAGCCTTACTTGCTTCTCGTTGATCGCCAAATCTTGCGATTTTTAAGCCTTACTTGCTACTCGCTGGTTGCATATTTTTTCAATTTTGAAGCCTTACTCGCGACTCGCTGATCGCATATCTTTCCATTTTGAAGCCTTACTCGCTACTCAATGATCGCCAAATCTTGCGATTTTACAGCCTTACTTGCAACCCACTGATCGCATATTTTTTAAATTTTGAAGCCTTACTCGCGACTCGCTGATCGCATATTCTTTCAATTTTGAAGACTTACTTGCTACTCGCTGATCGCATATTTTTTCAATTTTAAAACAGTACTCGCGACTCGCTGATCGCATATTCTTTCAATTTTAAAGCCTTACTCGCTACTTGTTGATCACCAAATCTTGCGATTTTAAAGCCTTACTTGCTACTCTCTGATCGCATATTTTTTTAATTTTGAAGCTTTACTCGCGACTCGCTTATCGCAAATTTTTCGATTTTGAAGCCTTACTCGCGACTCGCTGATCGCATATTCTTTCGATTTTGAAGCCTTACTCGCTACTTGTTGATCACTAAATCTTGCGATTTTATAGCCTTACTTGCTACTCGCTGATCGCATATTTTTTCAATTTTGAAGCCTTACTCGCGACTCGCTGATCGCATATTCTGTCATTTTTTGAAGCCTTACTTGCTACTCGTTGATCGCCAAATCTTGCGATTTTTAAGCCTTACTTGCTACTCGCTGGTCGCATATTTTTTCAATTTTGAAGCCTTACTCGCGACTCGCTGATCGCATATCTTTCCATTTTGAAGCCTTACTCGCTACTCGTTGATCGCCAAATCTTGCGATTTTAAAGCCTTACTTGCAACCCGCTGATCGCATATTTTTTAAATTTTGAAGCCTTACTCGCGACTCGCTGATCGCATATTCTTACAATTTTGAAGACTTACTTGCTACTCGCTGATCGCATTTTCTTTCGATTTTGAAGCCTGACTTACTGCTCTCTGATCGCATATTTTTTTAATTTTGAAGCTTTACTCGCGACTCGCTAATCGCATATTTTTCGATTTTGAAGCCTTACTCGCGACTCGCTGATCGCATATTCTTTCGATTTTGAAGCCTTACTCGCTACTTGTTGATCACCAAATCTTGCGATTTTATAGCCTTACTTGCTTCTCGCTGATCGCATATTTTTTCAATTTTGAAGCCTTACTCGCGACTCGCTGATCGCATATTCTGTCATTTTTTGAAGCCTTACTTGCTTCTCGTTGATCGCCAAATCTTGCGATTTTTAAGCCTTACTTGCTACTCGCTGGTCGCATATTTTTTCAATTTTGAAGCCTTACTTGCTACTCGCTGATCGCATATTTTTTCAATTTTGAAGCCTTACTCGCGACTCGCTGATCGCATATTCTGTCATTTTTTGAAGCCTTACTTGCTACTCGTTGATTGCCAAATCTTGCGATTTTTAAGCCTTACTTGCTACTCGCTGGTCGCATATTTTTTCAATTTTGAAGCCTTACTCGCGACTCGCTTATCGCAAATTTTTCGATTTTGAAGCCTTACTCGCGACTCGCTGATCGCATATTCTTTCGATTTTGAAGCCTTACTCGCTACTTGTTGATCACTAAATCTTGCGATTTTATAGCCTTACTTGCTACTCGCTGATCGCATATTTTTTCAATTTTTAAGCCTTACTCGCGACTTGCTGATCGCATATTCTGTCATTTTTTGAAGCCTTACTTGCTACTCGTTGATCGCCAAATCTTGCGATTTTTAAGCCTTACTTGCTACTCGCTGGTCGCATATTTTTTCAATTTTGAAGCCTTACTCGCGACTCGCTGATCGCATATCTTTCCATTTTGAAGCCTTACTCGCTACTCGTTGATCGCCAAATCTTGCGATTATAAAGCCTTACTTGCAACCCGCTGATCGCATATTTTTTAATTTTGAAGCCTTACTCGCGACTCGCTGATCGCATATTCTTTCAATTTTGAAGACTTACTCGCTGATCGCATATTTTTTCAATTTTAAAACAGTATTCGCGACTCGCTGATCGCATATTCTTTCAATTTTAAAGCCTTACTCGCTACTTGTTGATCACCAAATCTTGCGATTTTAAAGCCTTACTTGCTACTCGCTGATCGCATATTTTTTCAATTTTGAAGCCTTACTCGCGACTCGCTGATCGCATATGCTTTCGATTTTGAAGCCTTACTCGCTAGACGTTGATCGTTAAATCTTGCGATTTTAAAGCCTTACTTGCTACTCGCTGATTGCACATTTTTTCAATTTTGAAGCCTTACTCGCGACTTGCTGATCGCATATTTTTCGATTTTGAAGCCTTACTCGCTACTCGTTGATCGCCAAATCTTGCAATTTTAAAGCCTTACTTGCTTGTCGCTAGTCGTTTTTTTTTTTTTAAATTTTGAAGCCTTACTCGCGACTCGCTGATCGCATATTCTTTCAAATTTGAAGAATTACTTGCTACGCGCTGATCGCATATTTTTTCAATTTTAAAACCGTACTCGCGACTCGCTGATCGCATATTTTTTCAATTTTGAAGCCTTACTCGCTACTTGTTGATCGCCAAATCTTGCGATTTTAAAGCCTTACTTGCTCCTCGCTGGTCGCATATTTTTTCAATTTTGAAGCCTTACTCGCGACTCGCTGATCGCATTTTCTTTCGATTTTGAAGCCTGACTTACTACTCTCTGATCGCATATTTTTTTAATTTTGAAGCTTTACTCGCGACTCGCTAATCGCATATTTTTCGATTTTGAAGCCTTACTCGCGACTCGCTGATCGCATATTCTTTCGATTTTGAAGCCTTACTCGCTACTTGTTGATCACCAAATCTTGCGATTTTATAGCCTTACTTGCTACTCGCTGATCGCATATTTTTTCAATTTTGAAGCCTTACTCGCGACTCGCTGATCGCATATTCTGTCATTTTTTGAAGCCTTACTTGCTTCTCGTTGATCGCCAAATCTTGCGATTTTTAAGCCTTACTTGCTACTCGCTGGTCGCATATTTTTTCAATTTTGAAGCCTTACTCGCGACTCGCTGATCGCATATCTTTCCATTTTGAAGCCTTACTCGCTACTCGTTGATCGCCAAATCTTGCGATTTTACAGCCTTACTTGCAACCCGCTGATCGCATATTTTTTAAATTTTGAAGCCTTACTCGCGACTCGCTGATCGCATATTCTTTCAATTTTGAAGACTTACTTGCTACTCGCTGATCGCATATTTTTTCAATTTTAAAACAGTACTCGCGACTCGCTGATCGCATATTCTTTCAATTTTAAAGCCTTACTCGCTACTTGTTGATCACCAAATCTTGCGATTTTAAAGCTTTACTTGCTACTCTCTGATCGCATATTTTTTTAATTTTGAAGCTTTACTCGCGACTCGCTTATCGCAAATTTTTCGATTTTGAAGCCTTACTCGCGACTCGCTGATCGCATATTCTTTCGATTTTGAAGCCTTACTCGCTACTTGTTGATCACCAAATCTTGCGATTTTATAGCCTTACTTGCTACTCGCTGATCGCATATTTTTTCAATTTTGAAGCCTTACTCGCGACTCGCTGATCGCATATTCTGTCATTTTTTGAAGCCTTACTTGCTACTCGTTGATCGCCAAATCTTGCGATTTTTAAGCCTTACTTGCTACTCGCTGGTCGCATATTTTTTCAATTTTGAAGCCTTACTCGCGACTCGCTGATCGCATATCTTTCCATTTTGAAGCCTTACTCGCTACTCGTTGATCGCCAAATCTTGCGGTTTTAAAGCCTTACTTGCAACCCGCTGATCGCATATTTTTTAAATTTTGTAGCCTTACTCGCGACTCGCTGATCGCATATTCTTTCAATTTTGAAGACTAACTTGCTACTCGCTGATCGCATATTTATCAATTTTAAAACAGTACTCGCGACTCGCTGATCGCATATTCTTTCAATTTTAAAGCCTTACTCGCTACTTGTTGATCACCAAATCTTGCGATTTTTAAGCCTTACTTGCTACTCGCTGGTCGCATATTTTTTCAATTTTGAAGCCTTACTCGCGACTCGCTGATCGCATATCTTTCCATTTTGAAGCCTTACTCGCTACTCGTTGATCGCCAAATCTTGCGATTTTACAGCCTTACTTGCAACCCGCTGATCGCATATTTTTTAAATTTTGAAGCCTTACTCGCGACTCGCTGATCGCATATTCTTTCAATTTTGAAGACTTACTTGCTACTCGCTGATCGCATATTTTTTCAATTTTAAAACAGTACTCGCGACTCGCTGATCGCATATTCTTTCAATTTTAAAGCCTTACTCGCTACTTGTTGATCACCAAATCTTGCGATTTTAAAGCTTTACTTGCTACTCTCTGATCGCATATTTTTTTAATTTTGAAGCTTTACTCGCGACTCGCTTATCGCAAATTTTTCGATTTTGAAGCCTTACTCGCGACTCGCTGATCGCATATTCTTTCGATTTTGAAGCCTTACTCGCTACTTGTTGATCACCAAATCTTGCGATTTTATAGCCTTACTTGCTACTCGCTGATCGCATATTTTTTCAATTTTGAAGCCTTACTCGCGACTCGCTGATCGCATATTCTGTCATTTTTTGAAGCCTTACTTGCTACTCGTTGATCGCCAAATCTTGCGATTTTTAAGCCTTACTTGCTACTCGCTGGTCGCATATTTTTTCAATTTTGAAGCCTTACTCGCGACTCGCTGATCGCATATCTTTCCATTTTGAAGCCTTACTCGCTACTCGTTGATCGCCAAATCTTGCGGTTTTAAAGCCTTACTTGCAACCCGCTGATCGCATATTTTTTAAATTTTGTAGCCTTACTCGCGACTCGCTGATCGCATATTCTTTCAATTTTGAAGACTTACTTGCTACTCGCTGATCGCATATTTATCAATTTTAAAACAGTACTCGCGACTCGCTGATCGCATATTCTTTCAATTTTAAAGCCTTACTCGCTACTTGTTGATCACCAAATCTTGCGATTTTAAAGCCTTACTTGCTACTCGCTGATCGCATATTTTTTCAATTTTGAAGCCTTACTCGCGACTCGCTGATCGCATATTTTTCGATTTTGATGCCTTACTCGCTACTCGTTGATCGCCAAATCTTGCGATTTTAAAGCCTTACTTGCTACTCGCTAGTCGTTTTTTTTTTTTAAATTTTGAAGCCTTACTCGCGACTCGCTGATCGCATATTCTTTCAAATTTGAAAACTTACTTGCTACGCGCTGATCGCATATTTTTTCAATTTTAAAACCGTACTCGCGACTCGCTGATCGCATATTTTTTCAATTTTGAAGCCTTACTCGCTACTTGTTGATCGCCAAATCTTGCGATTTTAAAGCCTTACTTGCTCCTCGCTGATCGCATATTTTTTCAATTTTGAAGCCTTACTCGCGACTCGCTAATCGCATATTCTGTCGATTTTGAAGCCTTACACGCCACTAGTTGATCGCCAAATCTTGCGATTTTAAAGCCTTACTTGCTACTCGCTGATCGCATATTTTTTCAATTTTGAAGCCTTATTCGCGACTCGCTAATCGCATATTTTTCGATTTTGAAGCCTTACTCGCGACTCGCTGATCGCATATTCTTTCGATTTTGAAGCCTTACTCGCTACTTGTTGATCACCAAATCTTGCGATTTTATAGCCTTACTTGCTACTCGCTGATCGCATATTTTTTCAATTTTGAAGCCTTACTCGCGACTCGCTGATCGCATATTCTGTCATTTTTTGAAGCCTTACTTGCTACTCGTTGATCGCCAAATCTTGCGATTTTTAAGCCTTACTTGCTACTCGCTGGTCGCATATTTTTTCAATTTTGAAGCCTTACTCGCGACTCGCTGATCGCATATTTTTTCAATTTTAAAACAGTACTCGCGACTCGCTGATCGCATATTCTTTCAATTTTAAAGCCTTACTCGCTACTTGTTGATCACCAAATCTTGCGATTTTAAAGCCTTACTTGCTACTCGCTGATCGCATATTTTTTCAATTTTGAAGCCTTACTCGCGACTCGCTGATCGCATATGCTTTCGATTTTGAAGCCTTACTCGCTAGACGTTGATCGTTAAATCTTGCGATTTTAAAGCCTTACTTGCTACTCGCTGATTGCACATTTTTTCACTTTTGAAGCCTTACTCGCGACTCGCTGATCGCATATTCTTTCAATTTTGAAGCCTTACTCGCTACTCGTTGATCGCCAAATCTTGCGATTTTAAAGCCTTACTTGCTACTCGCTGGTCGCATATTTTTTCAATTTTGAAGCCTTACTCGCGACTTGCTGATCGCATATTTTTCGATTTTGAAGCCTTACTCGCTACTCGTTGATCGCCAAATCTTGCAATTTTAAAGCCTTACTTGCTTCTCGCTAGTCGTTTTTTTTTTTTTAAATTTTGAAGCCTTACTCGCGACTCGCTGATCGCATATTCTTTCAAATTTGAAGAATTACTTGCTACGCGCTGATCGCATATTTTTTCAATTTTAAAACCGTACTCGCGACTCGCTGATCGCATATTTTTTCAATTTTGAAGCCTTATTCGCTACTTGTTGATCGCCAAATCTTGCGATTTTAAAGCCTTACTTGCTCCTCGCTGGTCGCATATTTTTTCAATTTTGAAGCCTTACTCGCGACTCGCTGATCGCATATGCTTTCGATTTTGAAGCCTTACTCGCTAGACGTTGATCGTTAAATCTTGCGATTTTAAAGCCTTACTTGCTACTCGCTGATTGCACATTTTTTCACTTTTGAAGCCTTACTCGCGACTCGCTGATCGCATATTCTTTCAATTTTGAAGCCTTACTCGCTACTCGTTGATCGCCAAATCTTGCGATTTTAAAGCCTTACTTGCTACTCGCTGGTCGCATATTTTTTCAATTTTGAAGCCTTACTCGCGACTTGCTGATCGCATATTTTTCGATTTTGAAGCCTTACTCGCTACTCGTTGATCGCCAAATCTTGCAATTTTAAAGCCTTACTTGCTTCTCGCTAGTCGTTTTTTTTTTTTTAAATTTTGAAGCCTTACTCGCGACTCGCTGATCGCATATTCTTTCAAATTTGAAGAATTACTTGCTACGCGCTGATCGCATATTTTTTCAATTTTAAAACCGTACAAGCGACTCGCTGATCGCATATTTTTTCAATTTTGAAGCCTTACTCGATACTTGTTGATCGCCAAATCTTGCGATTTTAAAGCCTTACTTGCTCCTCGCTGGTTGCATATTTTTTCAATTTTAAAACCGTACTCGCGACTCGCTGATCGCATATTTTTTCAATTTTGAAGCCTTACTCGCTACTTGTTGATCGCCAAATCTTGCGATTTTAAAGCCTTACTTGCTCCTCGCTGATCGCATATTTTTTCAATTTTGAAGCCTTACTCGCGACTCGCTAATCGCATATTCTGTCGATTTTGAAGCCTTACACGCCACTAGTTGATCGCCAAATCTTGCGATTTTAAAGCCTTACTTGCTACTCGCTGATCGCATATTTTTTCAATTTTGAAGCCTTATTCGCGACTCGCTAATCGCATATTTTTCGATTTTGAAGCCTTACTCGCGACTCGCTGATCGCATATTCTTTCGATTTTGAAGCCTTACTCGCTACTTGTTGATCACCAAATCTTGCGATTTTATAGCCTTACTTGCTACTCGCTGATCGCATATTTTTTCAATTTTGAAGCCTTACTCGCGACTCGCTGATCGCATATTCTGTCATTTTTTGAAGCCTTACTTGCTACTCGTTGATCGCCAAATCTTGCGATTTTTAAGCCTTACTTGCTACTCGCTGGTCGCATATTTTTTCAATTTTGAAGCCTTACTCGCGACTCGCTGATCGCATATTTTTTCAATTTTAAAACAGTACTCGCGACTCGCTGATCGCATATTCTTTCAATTTTAAAGCCTTACTCGCTACTTGTTGATCACCAAATCTTGCGATTTTAAAGCCTTACTTGCTACTCGCTGATCGCATATTTTTTCAATTTTGAAGCCTTACTCGCGACTCGCTGATCGCATATGCTTTCGATTTTGAAGCCTTACTCGCTAGACGTTGATCGTTAAATCTTGCGATTTTAAAGCCTTACTTGCTACTCGCTGATTGCACATTTTTTCACTTTTGAAGCCTTACTCGCGACTCGCTGATCGCATATTCTTTCAATTTTGAAGCCTTACTCGCTACTCGTTGATCGCCAAATCTTGCGATTTTAAAGCCTTACTTGCTACTCGCTGGTCGCATATTTTTTCAATTTTGAAGCCTTACTCGCGACTTGCTGATCGCATATTTTTCGATTTTGAAGCCTTACTCGCTACTCGTTGATCGCCAAATCTTGCAATTTTAAAGCCTTACTTGCTTCTCGCTAGTCGTTTTTTTTTTTTTAAATTTTGAAGCCTTACTCGCGACTCGCTGATCGCATATTCTTTCAAATTTGAAGAATTACTTGCTACGCGCTGATCGCATATTTTTTCAATTTTAAAACCGTACTCGCGACTCGCTGATCGCATATTTTTTCAATTTTGAAGCCTTATTCGCTACTTGTTGATCGCCAAATCTTGCGATTTTAAAGCCTTACTTGCTCCTCGCTGGTCGCATATTTTTTCAATTTTGAAGCCTTACTCGCGACTCGCTGATCGCATATGCTTTCGATTTTGAAGCCTTACTCGCTAGACGTTGATCGTTAAATCTTGCGATTTTAAAGCCTTACTTGCTACTCGCTGATTGCACATTTTTTCACTTTTGAAGCCTTACTCGCGACTCGCTGATCGCATATTCTTTCAATTTTGAAGCCTTACTCGCTACTCGTTGATCGCCAAATCTTGCGATTTTAAAGCCTTACTTGCTACTCGCTGGTCGCATATTTTTTCAATTTTGAAGCCTTACTCGCGACTTGCTGATCGCATATTTTTCGATTTTGAAGCCTTACTCGCTACTCGTTGATCGCCAAATCTTGCAATTTTAAAGCCTTACTTGCTTCTCGCTAGTCGTTTTTTTTTTTTTAAATTTTGAAGCCTTACTCGCGACTCGCTGATCGCATATTCTTTCAAATTTGAAGAATTACTTGCTACGCGCTGATCGCATATTTTTTCAATTTTAAAACCGTACAAGCGACTCGCTGATCGCATATTTTTTCAATTTTGAAGCCTTACTCGATACTTGTTGATCGCCAAATCTTGCGATTTTAAAGCCTTACTTGCTCCTCGCTGGTTGCATATTTTTTCAATTTTGAAGCCTTACTCGCGACTCGCTGATCGCATTTTCTTTCGATTTTGAAGCCTGACTTACTACTCTCTGATCGCATATTTTTTTAATTTTGAAGCCTTACTCGCGACTCGCTGATCGCATATTCTGTCATTTTTTGAAGCCTTACTTGCTACTCGTTGATCGCCAAATCTTGCGATTTTTAAGCCTTACTTGCTACTCGCTGGTCGCATATTTTTTCAATTTTGAAGCCTTACTCGCGACTCGCTGATCGCATATCTTTCCATTTTGAAGCCTTACTCGCTACTCGTTGATCGCCAAATCTTGCGATTTTAAAGCCTTACTTGCAACCCGCTGATCGCATATTTTTTAAATTTTGAAGCCTTACTCGCGACTCGCTGATCGCATATTCTTTCAATTTTGAAGACTTACTTGCTACTCGCTGATCGCATATTTTTTCAATTTTAAAACAGTACTCGCGACTCGCTGATCGCATATTCTTTCAATTTTAAAGCCTTACTCGCTACTTGTTGATCACCAAATCTTGCGATTTTAAAGCCTTACTTGCTACTCGCTGATCGCATATTTTTTCAATTTTGAAGCCTTACTCGCGACTCGCTGATCGCATATGCTTTCGATTTTGAAGCCTTACTCGCTAGACGTTGATCGTTAAATCTTGCGATTTTAAAGCCTTACTTGCTACTCGCTGATTGCACATTTTTTCACTTTTGAAGCCTTACTCGCGACTCGCTGATCGCATATTCTTTCAATTTTGAAGCCTTACTCGCTACTCGTTGATCGCCAAATCTTGCGATTTTAAAGCCTTACTTGCTACTCGCTGGTCGCATATTTTTTCAATTTTGAAGCCTTACTCGCGACTTGCTGATCGCATATTTTTCGATTTTGAAGCCTTACTCGCTACTCGTTGATCGCCAAATCTTGCAATTTTAAAGCCTTACTTGCTTCTCGCTAGTCGTTTTTTTTTTTTTAAATTTTGAAGCCTTACTCGCGACTCGCTGATCGCATATTCTTTCAAATTTGAAGAATTACTTGCTACGCGCTGATCGCATATTTTTTCAATTTTAAAACCGTACTCGCGACTCGCTGATCGCATATTTTTTCAATTTTGAAGCCTTACTCGCTACTTGTTGATCGCCAAATCTTGCGATTTTAAAGCCTTACTTGCTCCTCGCTGGTCGCATATTTTTTCAATTTTGAAGCCTTACTCGCGACTTGCTGATCGCATTTTCTTTCGATTTTGAAGCCTGACTTACTACTCTCTGATCGCATATTTTTTTAATTTTGAAGCTTTACTCGCGACTCGCTAATCGCATATTTTTCGATTTTGAAGCCTTACTCGCGACTCGCTGATCGCATATTCTTTCGATTTTGAAGCCTTACTCGCTACTTGTTGATCACCAAATCTTGCGATTTTATAGCCTTACTTGCTACTCGCTGATTGCATATTTTTTCAATTTTGAAGCCTTACTCGCGACTCGCTGATAGCATATTCTGTCATTTTTTGAAGCCTTACTTGCTTCTCGTTGATCGCCAAATCTTGCGATTTTTAAGCCTTACTTGCTACTCGCTGGTCGCATATTTTTTCAATTTTGAAGCCTTACTCGCGACTCGCTGATCGCATATCTTTCCATTTTGAAGCCTTACTCGCTACTCGTTGATCGCCAAATCTTGCGATTTTACAGCCTTACTTGCAACCCGCTGATCGCATATTTTTTAAATTTTGAAGCCTTACTCGCGACTCGCTGATCGCATATTCTTTCAATTTTGAAGACTTACTTGCTACTCGCTGATCGCATATTTTTTCAATTTTAAAACAGTACTCGCGACTCGCTGATCGCATATTCTTTCAATTTTAAAGCCTTACTCGCTACTTGTTGATCACCAAATCTTCCGATTTTAAAGCCTTACTTGCTACTCTCTGATCGCATATTTTTTTAATTTTGAAGCTTTACTCGCGACTCGCTTATCGCAAATTTTTCGATTTTGAAGCCTTACTCGCGACTCGCTGATCGCATATTCTTTCGATTTTGAAGCCTTACTCGCTACTTGTTGATCACCAAATCTTGCGATTTTATAGCCTTACTTGCTACTCGCTGATCGCATATTTTTTCAATTTTGAAGCCTTACTCGCGACTCGCTGATCGCATATTCTGTCATTTTTTGAAGCCTTACTTGCTACTCGTTGATCGCCAAATCTTGCGATTTTTAAGCCTTACTTGCTACTCGCTGGTCGCATATTTTTTCTCTTTTGAAGCCTTACTCGCGACTCGCTGATCGCATATCTTTCCATTTTGAAGCCTTACTCGCTACTCGTTGATCGCCAAATCTTGCGATTTTAAAGCCTTACTTGCAACCCGCTGATCGCATATTTTTTAAATTTTGAAGCCTTACTCGCGACTCGCTGATCGCATATTCTTTCAATTTTGAAGACTTACTTGCTACTCGCTGATCGCATTTTCTTTCGATTTTGAAGCCTGACTTACTGCTCTCTGATCGCATATTTTTTTAATTTTGAAGCTTTACTCGCGACTCGCTAATCGCATATTTTTCGATTTTGAAGCCTTACTCGCGACTCGCTGATCGCATATTCTTTCGATTTTGAAGCCTTACTCGCTACTTGTTGATCACCAAATCTTGCGATTTTATAGCCTTACTTGCTACTCGCTGATCGCATATTTTTTCAATTTTGAAGCCTTACTCGCGACTCGCTGATCGCATATTCTGTCATTTTTTGAAGCCTTACTTGCTTCTCGTTGATCGCCAAATCTTGCGATTTTTAAGCCTTACTTGCTACTCGCTGGTCGCATATTTTTTCAATTTTGAAGCCTTACTCGCGACTCGCTGATCGCATATCTTTCCAGTTTGAAGCCTTACTCGCTACTCGTTGATCGCCAAATCTTCCGATTTTACAGCCTTACTTGCAACCCGCTGATCGCATATTTTTTAAATTTTGAAGCCTTACTCGCGACTCGCTGATCGCATATTCTTTCAATTTTGAAGACTTACTTGCTAATCGCTGATCGCATATTTTTTCAATTTTAAAACAGTACTCGCGACTCGCTGATCGCATATTCTTTCAATTTTAAAGCCTTACTCGCTACTTGTTGATCACCAAATCTTGCGATTTTAAAGCTTTACTTGCTACTCTCTGATCGCATATTTTTTTAATTTTGAAGCTTTACTCGCGACTCGCTTATCGCAAATTTTTCGATTTTGAAGCCTTACTCGCGACTCGCTGATCGCATATTCTTTCGATTTTGAAGCCTTACTCGCTACTTGTTGATCACCAAATCTTGCGATTTTATAGCCTTACTTGCTACTCGCTGATCGCATATTTTTTCAATTTTGAAGCCTTACTCGCGACTCGCTGATCGCATATTCTGTCATTTTTTGAAGCCTTACTTGCTACTCGTTGATCGCCAAATCTTGCGATTTTTAAGCCTTACCTGCTACTCGCTGGTCGCATATTTTTTCAATTTTGAAGCCTTACTCGCGACTCGCTGATCGCATATCTTTCCATTTTGAAGCCTTACTCGCTACTCGTTGATCGCCAAATCTTGCGGTTTTAAAGCCTTACTTGCAACCCGCTGATCGCATATTTTTTAAATTTTGTAGCCTTACTCGCGACTCGCTGATCGCATATTCTTTCAATTTTGAAGACTTACTTGCTACTCGCTGATCGCATATTTATCAATTTTAAAACAGTACTCGCGACTCGCTGATCGCATATTCTTTCAATTTTAAAGCCTTACTCGCTACTTGTTGATCACCAAATCTTGCGATTTTAAAGCCTTACTTGCTACTCGCTGATCGCATATTTTTTCAATTTTGAAGCCTTACTCGCGACTCGCTGATCGCATATGCTTTCGATTTTGAAGCCTTACTCGCTAGACGTTGATCGTTAAATCTTGCGATTTTAAAGCCTTACTTGCTACTCGCTGATTGCACATTTTTTCACTTTTGAAGCCTTACTCGCGACTCGCTGATCGCATATTCTTTCAATTTTGAAGCCTTACTCGCTACTCGTTGATCGCCAAATCTTGCGATTTTAAAGCCTTACTTGCTACTCGCTGGTCGCATATTTTTTCAATTTTGAAGCCTTACTCGCGACTTGCTGATCGCATATTCTTTCAAATTTGAAGACTTACTTGCTACGCGCTGATCGCATATTTTTTCAATTTTAAAACCGTACTCGCGACTCGCTGATCGCATATTTTTTCAATTTTGAAGCCTTACTCGCTACTTGTTGATCGCCAAATCTTGCGATTTTAAAGCCTTACTTGCTCCTCGCTGATCGCATATTTTTTCAATTTTGAAGCCTTACTCGCGACTCGCTGATCGCATATTCTTTCAAATTTGAAGACTTACTTGCTACGCGCTGATCGCATATTTTTTCAATTTTAAAACCGTACTCGCGACTCGCTGATCGCATATTTTTTCAATTTTGAAGCCTTACTCGCGACTCGCTGATCGCATATGCTTTCGATTTTGAAGCCTTACTCGCTAGACGTTGATCGTTAAATCTTGCGATTTTAAAGCCTTACTTGCTACTCGCTGATTGCACATTTTTTCACTTTTGAAGCCTTACTCGCGACTCGCTGATCGCATATTCTTTCAATTTTGAAGCCTTCTTCGCTACTCCTTGATCGCCAAATCTTGCGATTTTGAAGCCTTACTTGCTATTCGCTAGTCGTTTTTTTTTTTTTTTAAATTTTGAAGCCTTACTCGCGACTCGCTGATCGCATATTCTTTCAAATTTGAAGACTTACTTGCTACGCGCTGATCGCATATTTTTTCAATTTTAAAACCGTACTCGCGACTCGCTGATCGCATATTTTTTCAATTTTGAAGCCTTACTCGCTACTTGTTGATCGCCAAATCTTGCGATTTTAAAGCCTTACTTGCTCCTCGCTGATCGCATATTTTTTCAATTTTGAAGCCTTACTCGCGACTCGCTGATCGCATATTCTGTCGATTTTGAAGCCTTATTCGCGACTCGCTGATCGCATTTTCTTTCGATTTTGAAGCCTGACTTACTACTCTCTGATCGCATATTTTTTTAATTTTGAAGCTTTACTCGCGACTCGCTAATCGCATATTTTTCGATTTTGAAGCCTTACTCGCGACTCGCTGATCGCATATTCTTTCGATTTTGAAGCCTTACTCGCTACTTGTTGATCGCCAAATCTTGCGATTTTAAAGCCTTACTTGCTACTCGCTGGTCGCATATTTTTTCAATTTTGAAGCCTTACTCGCGACTGCTGATCGCATATTCTTTCGATTTTAAAGCTTTACTTGCTACTCGCTGATCGCATATTCTTTCAATTTTGAAGCCTTACTTGCTATTTGTTGATCACCAAATCTTGCGATTTTATAGCCTTACTTGCTACTCGCTCATCGCATATTTTTTCAATTTTGAAGCCTTACTCGCGACTCGCTGATAGCATATTCTGTCATTTTTTGAAGCCTTACTTGCTACTCGTTGATCGCCAAATCTTGCGATTTTTAAGCCTTACTTGCTACTCGCTGGTCGCATATTTATTCAATTTTGAAGCCTTACTCGCGACTCGCTGATCGCATATTTTTCCATTTTAAAGCCTTACTCGCTTCTCGTTGATCGCCAAATCTTGCGATTTTAAAGCCTTACTTGACACCCGCTGATCGCATATTTTTTCAATTTTGAAGCCTTACTCGCAAATCACTGATCGCATATTCTTTCAATTTTGAAGACTTACTTGCAACTCGCTGATCGCATATTTTTTCAATTTTAAAACAGTACTCGCGACTCGCTGATCGCATATTCTTTCAATTTTAAAGCCTTACTCGCTACTTGTTGATCACCAAATCTTGCGATTTTAAAGCCTTACTTGCTACTCGCTGATCGCATATTTTTTCAATTTTAAAGCCTTACTCGCGACTCGCTGATCGCATATTCTTTCAATTTTGAAGCCTTACTCGCTACTCGTTTATCGCCAAATCTTGCGATTTTAAAGCGTTACTCGCGACTCGCTGATCGCATATTCTTTCGATTTTGAAGCCTTACTCGCGACTCGCTGATCACATATTGTTTCGATTTTGAAGCCTTACTCGCTACTCGTTGATCGCCAAATCTTGCGGTTTTAAAGCCTTACTTGCTACTCGCTGGTTGCATATTTTTTCAATTTTGAAGCCTTACTCGCAACTCGCTGATCGCATATTCTTTCGATTTTGAAGCCTTATTCACTACTCGTTGATCGCCAAATCTTGCGATTTTAAAGCCTTACTTGCTACTCGCTGATCGCATATTTTTTCAATTTTGAAGCCTTACTCGCGACTCGCTGATCGCATATTCTTTCGATTTTGAAGCCTTACTCGCTACTCGTTGATCGCCAAATCTTGCGATTTTAAAGCCTTACTTGCTACTCGCTGGTCGCATATTTTTTCAATTTTGAAGCCTTACTCGCGACTTGCTGATCGCATATTTTTCGATTTTGAAGCCTTACTCGCTACTCGTTGATCGCCAAATCTTGCAATTTTAAAGCCTTACTTGCTTCTCGCTAGTCGTTTTTTTTTTTTAAATTTTGAAGCCTTACTCGCGACTCGCTGATCGCATATTCTTTCAAATTTGAAAAATTACTTGCTACGCGCTGATCGCATATTTTTTCAATTTTAAAACCGTACTCGCGACTCGCTGATCGCATATTTTTTCAATTTTGAAGCCTTACTCGCTACTTGTTGATCGCCAAATCTTGCGATTTTAAAGCCTTACTTGCTCCTCGCTGGTCGCATATTTTTTCAATTTTGAAGCCTTACTCGCGACTCGCTGATCGCATTTTCTTTCGATTTTGAAGCCTGACTTACTACTCTCTGATCGCATATTTATTTAATTTTGAAGCTTTACTCGCGACTCGCTAATCGCATATTTTTCGATTTTGAAGCCTTACTCGCGACTCGCTGATCGCATATTCTTTCGATTTTGAAGCCTTACTCGCTACTTGTTGATCACCAAATCTTGCGATTTTATAGCCTTACTTGCTACTCGCTGATCGCATATTTTTTCAATTTTGAAGCTTTACTCGCGACTCGCTGATAGCATATTCTGTCATTTTTTGAAGCCTTACTTGCTTCTCGTTGATCGCCAAATCTTGCGATTTTTAAGCCTTACTTGCTACTCGCTGGTTGCATATTTTTTCAATTTTGAAGCCTTACTCGCGACTCGCTGATCGCATATCTTTCCATTTTGAAGCCTTACTCGCTACTCAATGATCGCCAAATCTTGCGATTTTACAGCCTTACTTGCAACCCACTGATCGCATATTTTTTAAATTTTGAAGCCTTACTCGCGACTCGCTGATCGCATATTCTTTCAATTTTGAAGACTTACTTGCTACTCGCTGATCGCATATTTTTTCAATTTTAAAACAGTACTCGCGACTCGCTGATCGCATATTCTTTCAATTTTAAAGCCTTACTCGCTACTTGTTGATCACCAAATCTTGCGATTTTAAAGCCTTACTTGCTACTCTCTGATCGCATATTTTTTTAATTTTGAAGCTTTACTCGCGACTCGCTTATCGCAAATTTTTCGATTTTGAAGCCTTACTCGCGACTCGCTGATCGCATATTCTTTCGATTTTGAAGCCTTACTCGCTACTTGTTGATCACTAAATCTTGCGATTTTATAGCCTTACTTGCTACTCGCTGATCGCATATTTTTTCAATTTTGAAGCCTTACTCGCGACTCGCTGATCGCATATTCTGTCATTTTTTGAAGCCTTACTTGCTACTCGTTGATCGCCAAATCTTGCGATTTTTAAGCCTTACTTGCTACTCGCTGGTCGCATATTTTTTCAATTTTGAAGCCTTACTCGCGACTCGCTGATCGCATATCTTTCCATTTTGAAGCCTTACTCGCTACTCGTTGATCGCCAAATCTTGCGATTTTAAAGCCTTACTTGCAACCCGCTGATCGCATATTTTTTAAATTTTGAAGCCTTACTCGCGACTCGCTGATCGCATATTCTTACAATTTTGAAGACTTACTTGCTACTCGCTGATCGCATTTTCTTTCGATTTTGAAGCCTGACTTACTGCTCTCTGATCGCATATTTTTTTAATTTTGAAGCTTTACTCGCGACTCGCTAATCGCATATTTTTCGATTTTGAAGCCTTACTCGCGACTCGCTGATCGCATATTCTTTCGATTTTGAAGCCTTACTCGCTACTTGTTGATCACCAAATCTTGCGATTTTATAGCCTTACTTGCTTCTCGCTGATCGCATATTTTTTCAATTTTGAAGCCTTACTCGCGACTCGCTGATCGCATATTCTGTCATTTTTTGAAGCCTTACTTGCTTCTCGTTGATCGCCAAATCTTGCGATTTTTAAGCCTTACTTGCTACTCGCTGGTCGCATATTTTTTCAATTTTGAAGCCTTACTTGCTACTCGCTGATCGCATATTTTTTCAATTTTGAAGCCTTACTCGCGACTCGCTGATCGCATATTCTGTCATTTTTTGAAGCCTTACTTGCTACTCGTTGATTGCCAAATCTTGCGATTTTTAAGCCTTACTTGCTACTCGCTGGTCGCATATTTTTTCAATTTTGAAGCCTTACTCGCGACTCGCTTATCGCAAATTTTTCGATTTTGAAGCCTTACTCGCGACTCGCTGATCGCATATTCTTTCGATTTTGAAGCCTTACTCGCTACTTGTTGATCACTAAATCTTGCGATTTTATAGCCTTACTTGCTACTCGCTGATCGCATATTTTTTCAATTTTGAAGCCTTACTCGCGACTTGCTGATCGCATATTCTGTCATTTTTTGAAGCCTTACTTGCTACTCGTTGATCGCCAAATCTTGCGATTTTTAAGCCTTACTTGCTACTCGCTGGTCGCATATTTTTTCAATTTTGAAGCCTTACTCGCGACTCGCTGATCGCATATCTTTCCATTTTGAAGCCTTACTCGCTACTCGTTGATCGCCAAATCTTGCGATTTTAAAGCCTTACTTGCAACCCGCTGATCGCATATTTTTTAAATTTTGAAGCCTTACTCGCGACTCGCTGATCGCATATTCTTTCAATTTTAAAGCCTTACTCGCTACTTGTTGATCACCAAATCTTGCGATTTTAAAGCCTTACTTGCTACTCGCTGATCGCATATTTTTTCAATTTTGAAGCCTTACTCGCGACTCGCTGATCGCATATGCTTTCGATTTTGAAGCCTTACTCGCTAGACGTTGATCGTTAAATCTTGCGATTTTAAAGCCTTACTTGCTACTCGCTGATTGCACATTTTTTCACTTTTGAAGCCTTACTCGCGACTCGCTGATCGCATATTCTTTCAATTTTGAAGCCTTACTCGCTACTCGTTGATCGCCAAATCTTGCGATTTTAAAGCCTTACTTGCTACTCGCTGGTCGCATATTTTTTCAATTTTGAAGCCTTACTCGCGACTTGCTGATCGCATATTTTTCGATTTTGAAGCCTTACTCGCTACTCGTTGATCGCCAAATCTTGCAATTTTAAAGCCTTACTTGCTTGTCGCTAGTCGTTTTTTTTTTTTTAAATTTTGAAGCCTTACTCGCGACTCGCTGATCGCATATTCTTTCAAATTTGAAGAATTACTTGCTACGCGCTGATCGCATATTTTTTCAATTTTAAAACCGTACTCGCGACTCGCTGATCGCATATTTTTTCAATTTTGAAGCCTTACTCGCTACTTGTTGATCGCCAAATCTTGCGATTTTAAAGCCTTACTTGCTCCTCGCTGGTCGCATATTTTTTCAATTTTGAAGCCTTACTCGCGACTCGCTGATCGCATTTTCTTTCGATTTTGAAGCCTGACTTACTACTCTCTGATCGCATATTTTTTTAATTTTGAAGCTTTACTCGCGACTCGCTAATCGCATATTTTTCGATTTTGAAGCCTTACTCGCGACTCGCTGATCGCATATTCTTTCGATTTTGAAGCCTTACTCGCTACTTGTTGATCACCAAATCTTGCGATTTTATAGCCTTACTTGCTACTCGCTGATCGCATATTTTTTCAATTTTGAAGCCTTACTCGCGACTCGCTGATCGCATATTCTGTCATTTTTTGAAGCCTTACTTGCTTCTCGTTGATCGCCAAATCTTGCGATTTTTAAGCCTTACTTGCTACTCGCTGGTCGCATATTTTTTCAATTTTGAAGCCTTACTCGCGACTCGCTGATCGCATATCTTTCCATTTTGAAGCCTTACTCGCTACTCGTTGATCGCCAAATCTTGCGATTTTACAGCCTTACTTGCAACCCGCTGATCGCATATTTTTTAAATTTTGAAGCCTTACTCGCGACTCGCTGATCGCATATTCTTTCAATTTTGAAGACTTACTTGCTACTCGCTGATCGCATATTTTTTCAATTTTAAAACAGTACTCGCGACTCGCTGATCGCATATTCTTTCAATTTTAAAGCCTTACTCGCTACTTGTTGATCACCAAATCTTGCGATTTTAAAGCTTTACTTGCTACTCTCTGATCGCATATTTTTTTAATTTTGAAGCTTTACTCGCGACTCGCTTATCGCAAATTTTTCGATTTTGAAGCCTTACTCGCGACTCGCTGATCGCATATTCTTTCGATTTTGAAGCCTTACTCGCTACTTGTTGATCACCAAATCTTGCGATTTTATAGCCTTACTTGCTACTCGCTGATCGCATATTTTTTCAATTTTGAAGCCTTACTCGCGACTCGCTGATCGCATATTCTGTCATTTTTTGAAGCCTTACTTGCTACTCGTTGATCGCCAAATCTTGCGATTTTTAAGCCTTACTTGCTACTCGCTGGTCGCATATTTTTTCAATTTTGAAGCCTTACTCGCGACTCGCTGATCGCATATCTTTCCATTTTGAAGCCTTACTCGCTACTCGTTGATCGCCAAATCTTGCGGTTTTAAAGCCTTACTTGCAACCCGCTGATCGCATATTTTTTAAATTTTGTAGCCTTACTCGCGACTCGCTGATCGCATATTCTTTCAATTTTGAAGACTTACTTGCTACTCGCTGATCGCATATTTATCAATTTTAAAACAGTACTCGCGACTCGCTGATCGCATATTCTTTCAATTTTAAAGCCTTACTCGCTACTTGTTGATCACCAAATCTTGCGATTTTAAAGCCTTACTTGCTACTCGCTGATCGCATATTTTTTCAATTTTGAAGCCTTACTCGCGACTCGCTGATCGCATATGCTTTCGATTTTGAAGCCTTACTCGCTAGACGTTGATCGTTAAATCTTGCGATTTTAAAGCCTTACTTGCTACTCGCTGATTGCACATTTTTTCACTTTTGAAGCCTTACTCGCGACTCGCTGATCGCATATTCTTTCAATTTTGAAGCCTTACTCGCTACTCGTTGATCGCCAAATCTTGCGATTTTAAAGCCTTACTTGCTACTCGCTGGTCGCATATTTTTTCAATTTTGAAGCCTTACTCGCGACTTGCTGATCGCATATTCTTTCAAATTTGAAGACTTACTTGCTACGCGCTGATCGCATATTTTTTCAATTTTAAAACCGTACTCGCGACTCGCTGATCGCATATTTTTTCAATTTTGAAGCCTTACTCGCTACTTGTTGATCGCCAAATCTTGCGATTTTAAAGCCTTACTTCCTCCTCGCTGATCGCATATTTTTTCAATTTTGAAGCCTTACTCGCGACTCGCTGATCGCATATTCTTTCAAATTTGAAGACTTACTTGCTACGCGCTGATCGCATATTTTTTCAATTTTAAAACCGTACTCGCGACTCGCTGATCGCATATTTTTTCAATTTTGAAGCCTTACTCGCGACTCGCTGATCGCATATGCTTTCGATTTTGAAGCCTTACTCGCTAGACGTTGATCGTTAAATCTTGCGATTTTAAAGCCTTACTTGCTACTCGCTGATTGCACATTTTTTCACTTTTGAAGCCTTACTCGCGACTCGCTGATCGCATACTCTTTCAATTTTGAAGCCTTCTTCGCTACTCGTTGATCGCCAAATCTTGCGATTTTGAAGCCTTACTTGCTATTCGCTAGTCGTTTTTTTTTTTTTTAATTTTGAAGCCTTACTCGCGACTCGCTGATCGCATATTCTTTCAAATTTGAAGCCTTACTCGCTACTTGTTGATCGCCAAATCTTGCGATTTTAAAGCCTTACTTGCTCCTCGCTGATCGCATATTTTTTCAATTTTGAAGCCTTACTCGCGACTCGCTGATCGCATATTCTGTCGATTTTGAAGCCTTATTCGCGACTCGCTGATCGCATTTTCTTTCGATTTTGAAGCCTGACTTACTACTCTCTGATCGCATATTTTTTTAATTTTGAAGCTTTACTCGCGACTCGCTAATCGCATATTTTTCGATTTTGAAGCCTTACTCGCGACTCGCTGATCGCATATTCTTTCGATTTTGAAGCCTTACTCGCTACTTGTTGATCGCCAAATCTTGCGATTTTAAAGCCTTACTTGCTACTCGCTGGTCGCATATTTTTTCAATTTTGAAGCCTTACTCGCGACTGCTGATCGCATATTCTTTCGATTTTAAAGCTTTACTTGCTACTCGCTGATCGCATATTCTTTCAATTTTGAAGCCTTACTTGCTATTTGTGGATCACCAAATCTTGCGATTTTATAGCCTTACTTGCTACTCGCTCATCGCATATTTTTTCAATTTTGAAGCCTTACTCGCGACTCGCTGATAGCATATTCTGTCATTTTTTGAAGCCTTACTTGCTACTCGTTGATCGCCAAATCTTGCGATTTTTAAGCCTTACTTGCTACTCGCTGGTCGCATATTTATTCAATTTTGAAGCCTTACTCGCGACTCGCTGATCGCATATTTTTCCATTTTAAAGCCTTACTCGCTTCTCGTTGATCGCCAAATCTTGCGATTTTAAAGCCTTACTTGACACCCGCTGATCGCATATTTTTTCAATTTTGAAGCCTTACTCGCAAATCACTGATCGCATATTCTTTCAATTTTGAAGACTTACTTGCAACTCGCTGATCGCATATTTTTTCAATTTTAAAACAGTACTCGCGACTCGCTGATCGCATATTCTTTCAATTTTAAAGCCTTACTCGCTACTTGTTGATCACCAAATCTTGCGATTTTAAAGCCTTACTTGCTACTCGCTGATCGCATATTTTTTCAATTTTAAAGCCTTACTCGCGACTCGCTGATCGCATATTCTTTCAATTTTGAAGCCTTACTCGCTACTCGTTTATCGCCAAATCTTGCGATTTTAAAGCGTTACTCGCGACTCGCTGATCGCATATTCTTTCGATTTTGAAGCCTTACTCGCGACTCGCTGATCACATATTGTTTCGATTTTGAAGCCTTACTCGCTACTCGTTGATCGCCAAATCTTGCGATTTTAAAGCCTTACTTGCTACTCGCTGATCGCATATTTTTTCAATTTTGAAGCCTTACTCGCGACTCGCTGATCGCATATTCTTTCGATTTTGAAGCCTTACTCGCTACTCGTTGATCGCCAAATCTTGCGATTTTAAAGCCTTATTTGCTACTCGCTGGTCGCATATTTTTTCAATTTTGAAGCCTTACTCGCGACTTGCTGATCGCATATTTTTCGATTTTGAAGCCTTACTCGCTACTCGTTGATCGCCAAATCTTGCGATTTTAAAGCCTTACTTGCTACTCGCTAGTCGTTTTTTTTTATTAAATTTTGAAGCCTTACTCGCGACTCGCTGATCGCATATTCTTTCAAATTTGAAGACTTACTTGCTACGCGCTGATCGCATATTTTTTCAATTTTAAAACCGTACTCGCGACTCGCTGATCGCATATTTTTTCAATTTTGAAGCCTTACTCGCTACTTGTTGATCGCCAAATCTTGCGATTTTAAAGCCTTACTAGCTCCTCGCTGATCGCATATTTTTTCAATTTTGAAGCCTTACTCGCGACTCGCTGATCGCATATTCTGTCGATTTTGAAGCCTTACTCGCGACTCGCTGATCGCATATTCTTTCGATTTTGAAGCCTTACTCGCTACTTGTTGATCACCAAATCTTGCGATTTTATAGCCTTACTTGCTACTCGCTGATCGCATATTTTTTCAATTTTGAAGCCTTACTCGCGACTCGCTGATCGCATATTCTGTCATTTTTTGAAGCCTTACTTGCTTCTCGTTGATCGCCAAATCTTGCGATTTTTAAGCCTTACTTGCTACTCGCTGATCGCATATTTTTTCAATTTTGAAGCCTTACTCGCGACTCGCTGATCGCATATCTTTCCATTTTGAAGCCTTACTCGCTACTCGTTGATCGCCAAATCTTGCGATTTTACAGCCTTACTTGCAACCCGCTGATCGCATATTTTTTAAATTTTGAAGCCTTACTCGCGACTCGCTGATCGCATATTCTTTCAATTTTGAAGACTTACTTGCTACTCGCTTATCGCATATTTTTTCAATTTTGAAGCCTTACTCGCGACTCGCTGATCGCATATTTTTCGATTTTGAAGCCTTACTCGCGACTCGCTGATCGCATATTCTTTCGATTTTGAAGCCTTACTCGCTACTTGTTGATCACCAAATCTTGCGATTTTAAAGCCTTACTTGCTACTCGCTGGTCGCATATTTTTTCAATTTTGAAGCCTTACTCGCGACTCGCTGATCGCATATTTTTCGATTTTGAAGCCTTACTCGCTACTCGTTGATCGCCAAATCTTGCGATTTTAAAGCCTTACTTGCTACTCGCTAGTCGTTTTTTTTTTTTAAATTTTGAAGCCTTACTCGCGACTCGCTGATCGCATATTCTTTCAAATTTGAAGACTTACTTGCTACGCGCTGATCGCATATTTTTTCAATTTTAAAACCGTACTCGCGACTCGCTGATCGCATATTTTTTCAATTTTGAAGCCTTACTCGCTACTTGTTGATCGCCAAATCTTGCGATTTTAAAGCCTTACTAGCTCCTCGCTGATCGCATATTTTTTCAATTTTGAAGCCTTACTCGCGACTCGCTGATCGCATATTCTGTCGATTTTGAAGCCTTACTCGCGACTCGCTGATCGCATATTCTTTCGATTTTGAAGCCTTACTCGCTACTTGTTGATCACCAAATCTTGCGATTTTATAGCCTTACTTGCTACTCGCTGATCGCATATTTTTTCAATTTTGAAGCCTTACTCGCGACTCGCTGATCGCATATTCTGTCATTTTTTGAAGCCTTACTTGCTTCTCGTTGATCGCCAAATCTTGCGATTTTTAAGCCTTACTTGCTACTCGCTGATCGCATATTTTTTCAATTTTGAAGCCTTACTCGCGACTCGCTGATCGCATATCTTTCCATTTTGAAGCCTTACTCGCTACTCGTTGATCGCCAAATCTTGCGATTTTACAGCCTTACTTGCAACCCGCTGATCGCATATTTTTTAAATTTTGAAGCCTTACTCGCGACTCGCTGATCGCATATTCTTTCAATTTTGAAGACTTACTTGCTACTCGCTGATCGCATATTTTTTCAATTTTGAAGCCTTACTCGCGACTCGCTGATCGCATATTTTTCGATTTTGAAGCCTTACTCGCGACTCGCTGATCGCATATTCTTTCGATTTTGAAGCCTTACTCGCTACTTGTTGATCACCAAATCTTGCGATTTTAAAGCCTTACTTGCTACTCGCTGGTCGCATATTTTTTCAATTTTGAAGCCTTACTCGCGACTCGCTGATCGCATATTTTTCGATTTTGAAGCCTTACTCGCTACTCGTTGATCGCCAAATCTTGCGATTTTAAAGCCTTACTTGCTACTCGCTAGTCGTTTTTTTTTTTTAAATTTTGAAGCCTTACTCGCGACTCGCTGATCGCATATTCTTTCAAATTTGAAGACTTACTTGCTACGCGCTGATCGCATATTTTTTCAATTTTAAAACCGTACTCGCGACTCGCTGATCGCATATTTTTTCAATTTTGAAGCCTTACTCGCTACTTGTTGATCGCCAAATCTTGCGATTTTAAAGCCTTACTTGCTCCTCGCTGATCGTATATTTTTTCAATTTTGAAGCCTTACTCGCGACTCGCTGATCGCATATTCTGTCGATTTTGAAGCCTTACACGCCACTAGTTGATCGCCAAATCTTGCGATTTTAAATCCTTACTTGCTACTCGCTGATCGCATATTTTTTCAATTTTGAAGCCTTATTCGCGACTCGCTGATCGCATTTTCTTTCGATTTTGAAGCCTGATTTACTACTCTCTGATCGCATATTTTTTTAATTTTGAAGCTTTACTCGCGACTCGCTAATCGCATATTTTTCGATTTTGAAGCCTTACTCGCGACTCGCTGATCGCATATTCTTTCGATTTTGAAGCCTTACTCGCTACTTGTTGATCACCAAATCTTGCGATTTTATAGCCTTACTTGCTACTCGCTGATCGCATATTTTTTCAATTTTGAAGCCTTACTCGCGACTCGCTTATCGCATATTCTGTCATTTTTTGAAGCCTTACTTGCTTCTCGTTGATCGCCAAATCTTGCGATTTTTAAGCCTTACTTGCTACTCGCTGGTCGCATATTTTTTCAATTTTGAAGCCTTACTCGCGACTCGCTGATCGCATATCTTTCCATTTTGAAGCCTTACTCGCTACTCGTTGATGGCCAAATCTTGCGATTTTACAGCCTTACTTGCAACCCGCTGATCGCATATTTTTTAAATTTTGAAGCCTTATTCGCGACTCGCTGATCGCATATTCTTTCAATTTTGAAGCCTTACTCGCTACTCGTTGATCGCCAAATCTTGCGATTTTAAAGCCTTACTTGCTACTCGCTGGTCGCATATTTTTTTCAATTTTGAAGCCTTACTCGCGACTCTCTGATCGCATATCTTTCCATTTTGAAGCCTTACTCGCTACTCGTTGATCGCCAAATCTTGCGATTTTACAGCCTTACTTGCTCCTCGCTGGTCGCATATTTTTTCAATTTTGAAGCCTTACTCGCGACTCGCTGATCGCATATTCTTTCGATTTTGAAGCCTTACTCGCGACTCGCTGATCACATATTGTTTCGATTTTGAAGCCTTACTCGCTACTCGTTGATCGCCAAATCTTGCGATTTTAAAGCCTTACTTGCTCCTCGCTGGTCGCATATTTTTTCAATTTTGAAGCCTTACTCGCGACTCGCTGATCGCATATTCTTTCGATTTTGAAGCCTTACTCGCGACTCGCTGATCACATATTGTTTCGATTTTGAAGCCTTACTCGCTACTCGTTGATCGCCAAATCTTGCGGTTTTAAAGCCTTACTTGCTACTCGCTGGTTGCATATTTTTTCAATTTTGAAGCCTTACTCGCAACTCGCTGATCGCATATTCTTTCGATTTTGAAGCCTTACTCACTACTCGTTGATCGCCAAATCTTGCGATTTTAAAGCCTTACTTGCTACTCGCTGATCGCATATTTTTTCAATTTTGAAGCCTTACTCGCGACTCGCTGATCGCATATTCTTTCGATTTTGAAGCCTTACTCGCGACTCGCTTATCGCATATTCTGTCATTTTTTGAAGCCTTACTTGCTTCTCGTTGATCGCCAAATCTTGCGATTTTTAAGCCTTACTTGCTACTCGCTGGTCGCATATTTTTTCAATTTTGAAGCCTTACTCGCGATTCGCTGATCGCATATCTTTCCATTTTGAAGCCTTACTCGCTACTCGTTGATGGCCAAATCTTGCGATTTTACAGCCTTACTTGCAACCCGCTGATCGCATATTTTTTAAATTTTGAAGCCTTATTCGCGACTCGCTGATCGCATATTCTTTCAATTTTGAAGCCTTACTCGCTACTCGTTGATCGCCAAATCTTGCGATTTTAAAGCCTTACTTGCTACTCGCTGGTCGCATATTTTTTTCAATTTTGAAGCCTTACTCGCGACTCTCTGATCGCATATCTTTCCATTTTGAAGCCTTACTCGCTACTCGTTGATCGCCAAATCTTGCGATTTTACAGCCTTACTTGCTCCTCGCTGGTCGCATATTTATTCAATTTTGAAGCCTTACTCGCGACTCGCTGATCGCATATTCTTTCGATTTTGAAGCCTTACTCGCGACTCGCTGATCACATATTGTTTCGATTTTGAAGCCTTACTCGCTACTCGTTGATCGCCAAATCTTGCGATTTTAAAGCCTTACTTGCTCCTCGCTGGTCGCATATTTTTTCAATTTTGAAGCCTTACTCGCGACTCGCTGATCGCATATTCTTTCGATTTTGAAGCCTTACTCGCGACTCGCTGATCACATATTGTTTCGATTTTGAAGCCTTACTCGCTACTCGTTGATCGCCAAATCTTGCGGTTTTAAAGCCTTACTTGCTACTCGCTGGTTGCATATTTTTTCAATTTTGAAGCCTTACTCGCAACTCGCTGATCGCATATTCTTTCGATTTTGAAGCCTTACTCACTACTCGTTGATCGCCAAATCTTGCGATTTTAAAGCCTTACTTGCTACTCGCTGATCGCATATTTTTTCAATTTTGAAGCCTTACTCGCGACTCGCTGATCGCATATTCTTTCGATTTTGAAGCCTTACTCGCTACTCGTTGATCGCCAAATCTTGCGATTTTAAAGCCTTACTTGCTACTCGCTGGTCGCATATTTTTTCAATTTTGAAGCCTTACTCGCGACTTGCTGATCGCATATTTTTCGATTTTGAAGCCTTACTCGCTACTCGTTGATCGCCAAATCTTGCAATTTTAAAGCCTTACTTGCTTCTCGCTAGTCGTTTTTTTTTTTTAAATTTTGAAGCCTTACTCGCGACTCGCTGATCGCATATTCTTTCAAATTTGAAGAATTACTTGCTACGCGCTGATCGCATATTTTTTCAATTTTAAAACCGTACTCGCGACTCGCTGATCGCATATTTTTTCAATTTTGAAGCCTTACTCGCTACTTGTTGATCGCCAAATCTTGCGATTTTAAAGCCTTACTTGCTCCTCGCTGGTCGCATATTTTTTCAATTTTGAAGCCTTACTCGCGACTCGCTGATCGCATTTTCTTTCGATTTTGAAGCCTGACTTACTACTCTCTGATCGCATATTTTTTTAATTTTGAAGCTTTACTCGCGACTCGCTAATCGCATATTTTTCGATTTTGAAGCCTTACTCGCGACTCGCTGATCGCATATTCTTTCGATTTTGAAGCCTTACTCGCTACTTGTTTATCACCAAATCTTGCGATTTTATAGCCTTACTTGCTACTCGCTGATCGCATATTTTTTCAATTTTGAAGCCTTACTCGCGACTCGCTGATAGCATATTCTGTCATTTTTTGAAGCCTTACTTGCTTCTCGTTGATCGCCAAATCTTGCGATTTTTAAGCCTTACTTGCTACTCGCTGGTCGCATATTTTTTCAATTTTGAAGCCTTACTCGCGACTCGCTGATCGCATATCTTTCCATTTTGAAGCCTTACTCGCTACTCGTTGATCGCCAAATCTTGCGATTTTTAAGCCTTACTTGCTACTCGCTGGTCGCATATTTTTTCAATTTTGAAGCCTTACTCGCGACTCGCTGATCGCATATCTTTCCATTTTGAAGCCTTACTCGCTACTCGTTGATCGCCAAATCTTGCGATTTTACAGCCTTACTTGCAACCCGCTGATCGCATATTTTTTAAATTTTGAAGCCTTACTCGCGACTCGCTGATCGCATATTCTTTCAATTTTGAAGACTTACTTGCTACTCGCTGATCGCATATTTTTTCAATTTTAAAACAGTACTTGCTACTCGCTGATCGCATTTTCTTTCGATTTTGAAGCATGACTTACTGCTCTCTGATCGCATATTTTTTTAATTTTGAAGCTTTACTCGCGACTCGCTAATCGCATATTTTTCGATTTTGAAGCCTTACTCGCGACTCGCTGATCGCATATTCTTTCGATTTTGAAGCCTTACTCGCTACTTGTTGATCACCAAATCTTGCGATTTTATAGCCTTACTTGCTACTCGCTGATCGCATATTTTTTCAATTTTGAAGCCTTACTCGCGACTCGCTGATCGCATATTCTGTCATTTTTTGAAGCCTTACTTGCTTCTCGTTGATCGCCAAATCTTGCGATTTTTAAGCCTTACTTGCTACTCGCTGGTCGCATATTTTTTCAATTTTGAAGCCTTACTCGCGACTCGCTGATCGCATATCTTTCCATTTTGAAGCCTTACTCGCTACTCGTTGATCGCCAAATCTTGCGATTTTACAGCCTTACTTGCAACCCGCTGATCGCATATTTTTTAAATTTTGAAGCCTTACTCGCGACTCGCTGATCGCATATTCTTTCAATTTTGAAGACTTACTTGCTACTCGCTGATCGCATATTTTTTCAATTTTAAAACAGTACTCGCGACTCGCTGATCGCATATTCTTTCAATTTTAAAGCCTTACTCGCTACTTGTTGATCACCAAATCTTGCGATTTTAAAGCTTTACTTGCTACTCTCTGATCGCATATTTTTTTAATTTTGAAGCTTTACTCGCGACTCGCTTATCGCAAATTTTTCGATTTTGAAGCCTTACTCGCGACTCGCTGATCGCATATTCTTTCGATTTTGAAGCCTTACTCGCTACTTGTTGATCACCAAATCTTGCGATTTTATAGCCTTACTTGCTACTCGCTGATCGCATATTTTTTCAATTTTGAAGCCTTACTCGCGACTCGCTGATCGCATATTCTGTCATTTTTTGAAGCCTTACTTGCTACTCGTTGATCGCCAAATCTTGCGATTTTTAAGCCTTACTTGCTACTCGCTGGTCGCATATTTTTTCAATTTTGAAGCCTTACTCGCGACTCGCTGATCGCATATCTTTCCATTTTGAAGCCTTACTCGCTACTCGTTGATCGCCAAATCTTGCGGTTTTAAAGCCTTACTTGCAACCCGCTGATCGCATATTTTTTAAATTTTGTAGCCTTACTCGCGACTCGCTGATCGCATATTCTTTCAATTTTGAAGACTTACTTGCTACTCGCTGATCGCATATTTATCAGTTTTAAAACCGTACTCGCGACTCGCTGATCGCATATTTTTTCAATTTTGAAGCCTTACTCGCTACTTGTTGATCGCCAAATCTTGCGATTTTAAAGCCTTACTTGCTCCTCGCTGATCGTATATTTTTTCAATTTTGAAGCCTTACTCGCGACTCGCTGATCGCATATTCTGTCGATTTTGAAGCCTTACACGCCACTAGTTGATCGCCAAATCTTGCGATTTTAAAGCCTTACTTGCTACTCGCTGGTCGCATATTTTTTCAATTTTGAAGCCTTACTCGCGACTTGCTGATCGCATATTTTTCGATTTTGAAGCCTTACTCGCTACTCGTTGATCGCCAAATCTTGCAATTTTAAAGCCTTACTTGCTTCTCGCTAGTCGTTTTTTTTTTTTTAAATTTTGAAGCCTTACTCGCGACTCGCTGATCGCATATTCTTTCAAATTTGAAGAATTACTTGCTACGCGCTGATCGCATATTTTTTCAATTTTAAAACCGTACTCGCGACTCGCTGATCGCATATTTTTTCAATTTTGAAGCCTTACTCGCTACTTGTTGATCGCCAAATCTTGCGATTTTAAAGCCTTACTTGCTCCTCGCTGGTCGCATATTTTTTCAATTTTGAAGCCTTACTCGCGACTCGCTGATCGCATTTTCTTTCGATTTTGAAGCCTGACTTACTACTCTCTGATCGCATATTTTTTTAATTTTGAAGCTTTACTCGCGACTCGCTAATCGCATATTTTTCGATTTTGAAGCCTTACTCGCGACTCGCTGATCGCATATTCTTTCGATTTTGAAGCCTTACTCGCTACTTGTTTATCACCAAATCTTGCGATTTTATAGCCTTACTTGCTACTCGCTGATCGCATATTTTTTCAATTTTGAAGCCTTACTCGCGACTCGCTGATAGCATATTCTGTCATTTTTTGAAGCCTTACTTGCTTCTCGTTGATCGCCAAATCTTGCGATTTTTAAGCCTTACTTGCTACTCGCTGGTCGCATATTTTTTCAATTTTGAAGCCTTACTCGCGACTCGCTGATCGCATATCTTTCCATTTTGAAGCCTTACTCGCTACTCGTTGATCGCCAAATCTTGCGATTTTTAAGCCTTACTTGCTACTCGCTGGTCGCATATTTTTTCAATTTTGAAGCCTTACTCGCGACTCGCTGATCGCATATCTTTCCATTTTGAAGCCTTACTCGCTACTCGTTGATCGCCAAATCTTGCGGTTTTACAGCCTTACTTGCAACCCGCTGATCGCATATTTTTTAAATTTTGAAGCCTTACTCGCGACTCGCTGATCGCATATTCTTTCAATTTTGAAGACTTACTTGCTACTCGCTGATCGCATATTTTTTCAATTTTAAAACAGTACTTGCTACTCGCTGATCGCATTTTCTTTCGATTTTGAAGCCTGACTTACTGCTCTCTGATCGCATATTTTTTTAATTTTGAAGCTTTACTCGCGACTCGCTAATCGCATATTTTTCGATTTTGAAGCCTTACTCGCGACTCGCTGATCGCATATTCTTTCGATTTTGAAGCCTTACTCGCTACTTGTTGATCACCAAATCTTGCGATTTTATAGCCTTACTTGCTACTCGCTGATCGCATATTTTTTCAATTTTGAAGCCTTACTCGCGACTCGCTGATCGCATATTCTGTCATTTTTTGAAGCCTTACTTGCTTCTCGTTGATCGCCAAATCTTGCGATTTTTAAGCCTTACTTGCTACTCGCTGGTCGCATATTTTTTCAATTTTGAAGCCTTACTCGCGACTCGCTGATCGCATATCTTTCCATTTTGAAGCCTTACTCGCTACTCGTTGATCGCCAAATCTTGCGATTTTACAGCCTTACTTGCAACCCGCTGATCGCATATTTTTTAAATTTTGAAGCCTTACTCGCGACTCGCTGATCGCATATTCTTTCAATTTTGAAGACTTACTTGCTACTCGCTGATCGCATATTTTTTCAATTTTAAAACAGTACTCGCGACTCGCTGATCGCATATTCTTTCAATTTTAAAGCCTTACTCGCTACTTGTTGATCACCAAATCTTGCGATTTTAAAGCTTTACTTGCTACTCTCTGATCGCATATTTTTTTAATTTTGAAGCTTTACTCGCGACTCGCTTATCGCAAATTTTTCGATTTTGAAGCCTTACTCGCGACTCGCTGATCGCATATTCTTTCGATTTTGAAGCCTTACTCGCTACTTGTTGATCACCAAATCTTGCGATTTTATAGCCTTACTTGCTACTCGCTGATCGCATATTTTTTCAATTTTGAAGCCTTACTCGCGACTCGCTGATCGCATATTCTGTCATTTTTTGAAGCCTTACTTGCTACTCGTTGATCGCCAAATCTTGCGATTTTTAAGCCTTACTTGCTACTCGCTGGTCGCATATTTTTTCAATTTTGAAGCCTTACTCGCGACTCGCTGATCGCATATCTTTCCATTTTGAAGCCTTACTCGCTACTCGTTGATCGCCAAATCTTGCGGTTTTAAAGCCTTACTTGCAACCCGCTGATCGCATATTTTTTAAATTTTGTAGCCTTACTCGCGACTCGCTGATCGCATATTCTTTCAATTTTGAAGACTTACTTGCTACTCGCTGATCGCATATTTATCAATTTTAAAACCGTACTCGCGACTCGCTGATCGCATATTTTTTCAATTTTGAAGCCTTACTCGCTACTTGTTGATCGCCAAATCTTGCGATTTTAAAGCCTTACTTGCTCCTCGCTGATCGTATATTTTTTCAATTTTGAAGCCTTACTCGCGACTCGCTGATCGCATATTCTGTCGATTTTGAAGCCTTACACGCCACTAGTTGATCGCCAAATCTTGCGATTTTAAATCCTTACTTGCTACTCGCTGATCGCATATTTTTTCAATTTTGAAGCCTTATTCGCGACTCGCTGATCGCATTTTCTTTCGATTTTGAAGCCTGATTTACTACTCTCTGATCGCATATTTTTTTAATTTTGAAGCTTTACTCGCGACTCGCTAATCGCATATTTTTCGATTTTGAAGCCTTACTCGCGACTCGCTGATCGCATATTCTTTCGATTTTGAAGCCTTACTCGCTACTTGTTGATCACCAAATCTTGCGATTTTATAGCCTTACTTGCTACTCGCTGATCGCATATTTTTTCAATTTTGAAGCCTTACTCGCGACTCGCTTATCGCATATTCTGTCATTTTTTGAAGCCTTACTTGCTTCTCGTTGATCGCCAAATCTTGCGATTTTTAAGCCTTACTTGCTACTCGCTGGTCGCATATTTTTTCAATTTTGAAGCCTTACTCGCGACTCGCTGATCGCATATCTTTCCATTTTGAAGCCTTACTCGCTACTCGTTGATGGCCAAATCTTGCGATTTTACAGCCTTACTTGCAACCCGCTGATCGCATATTTTTTAAATTTTGAAGCCTTATTCGCGACTCGCTGATCGCATATTCTTTCAATTTTGAAGCCTTACTCGCTACTCGTTGATCGCCAAATCTTGCGATTTTAAAGCCTTACTTGCTACTCGCTGGTCGCATATTTTTTTCAATTTTGAAGCCTTACTCGCGACTCTCTGATCGCATATCTTTCCATTTTGAAGCCTTACTCGCTACTCGTTGATCGCCAAATCTTGCGATTTTACAGCCTTACTTGCTCCTCGCTGGTCGCATATTTTTTCAATTTTGAAGCCTTACTCGCGACTCGCTGATCGCATATCCTTTCGATTTTGAAGCCTTACTCGCGACTCGCTGATCACATATTGTTTCGATTTTGAAGCCTTACTCGCTACTCGTTGATCGCCAAATCTTGCGATTTTAAAGCCTTACTTGCTCCTCGCTGGTCGCATATTTTTTCAATTTTGAAGCCTTACTCGCGACTCGCTGATCGCATATTCTTTCGATTTTGAAGCCTTACTCGCGACTCGCTGATCACATATTGTTTCGATTTTGAAGCCTTACTCGCTACTCGTTGATCGCCAAATCTTGCGGTTTTAAAGCCTTACTTGCTACTCGCTGGTTGCATATTTTTTCAATTTTGAAGCCTTACTCGCAACTCGCTGATCGCATATTCTTTCGATTTTGAAGCCTTACTCACTACTCGTTGATCGCCAAATCTTGCGATTTTAAAGCCTTACTTGCTACTCGCTGATCGCATATTTTTTCAATTTTGAAGCCTTACTCGCGACTCGCTGATCGCATATTCTTTCGATTTTGAAGCCTTACTCGCTACTCGTTGATCGCCAAATCTTGCGATTTTAAAGCCTTACTTGCTACTCGCTGGTCGCATATTTTTTCAATTTTGAAGCCTTACTCGCGACTTGCTGATCGCATATTTTTCGATTTTGAAGCCTTACTCGCTACTCGTTGATCGCCAAATCTTGCAATTTTAAAGCCTTACTTGCTTCTCGCTAGTCGTTTTTTTTTTTTTAAATTTTGAAGCCTTACTCGCGACTCGCTGATCGCATATTCTTTCAAATTTGAAGAATTACTTGCTACGCGCTGATCGCATATTTTTTCAATTTTAAAACCGTACTCGCGACTCGCTGATCGCATATTTTTTCAATTTTGAAGCCTTACTCGCTACTTGTTGATCGCCAAATCTTGCGATTTTAAAGCCTTACTTGCTCCTCGCTGGTCGCATATTTTTTCAATTTTGAAGCCTTACTCGCGACGCGCTGATCGCATTTTCTTTCGATTTTGAAGCCTGACTTACTACTCTCTGATCGCATATTTTTTTAATTTTGAAGCTTTACTCGCGACTCGCTAATCGCATATTTTTCGATTTTGAAGCCTTACTCGCGACTCGCTGATCGCATATTCTTTCGATTTTGAAGCCTTACTCGCTACTTGTTTATCACCAAATCTTGCGATTTTATAGCCTTACTTGCTACTCGCTGATCGCATATTTTTTCAATTTTGAAGCCTTACTCGCGACTCGCTGATAGCATATTCTGTCATTTTTTGAAGCCTTACTTGCTTCTCGTTGATCGCCAAATCTTGCGATTTTTAAGCCTTACTTGCTACTCGCTGGTCGCATATTTTTTCAATTTTGAAGCCTTACTCGCGACTCGCTGATCGCATATCTTTCCATTTAGAAGCCTTACTCGCTACTCGTTGATCGCCAAATCTTGCGATTTTACAGCCTTACTTGCAACCCGCTGATCGCATATTTTTTAAATTTTGAAGCCTTACTCGCGACTCGCTGATCGCATATTCTTTCAATTTTGAAGACTTACTTGCTACTCGCTGATCGCATATTTTTTCAATTTTAAAACAGTACTCGCGACTCGCTGATCGCATATTCTTTCAATTTTAAAGCCTTACTCGCTACTTGTTGATCACCAAATCTTGCGATTTTAAAGCCTTACTTGCTACTCTCTGATCGCATATTTTTTTAATTTTGAAGCTTTACTCGCGACTCGCTTATCGCAAATTTTTCGATTTTGAAGCCTTACTCGCGACTCGCTGATCGCATATTCTTTCGATTTTGAAGCCTTACTCGCTACTTGTTGACCACCAAATCTTGCGATTTTATAGCCTTACTTGCTACTCGCTGATCGCATATTTTTTCAATTTTGAAGCCTTACTCGCGACTCGCTGATCGCATATTCTGTCATTTTTTGAAGCCTTACTTGCTACTCGTTGATCGCCAAATCTTGCGATTTTTAAGCCTTACTTGCTATTCGCTGGTCGCATATTTTTTCAATTTTGAAGCCTTACTCGCGACTCGCTGATCGCATATCTTTCCACTTTGAAGCCTTACTCGCTACTCGTTGATCGCCAAATCTTGCGATTTTAAAGCCTTACTTGCAACCCGCTGATCGCATATTTTTTAAATTTTGAAGCCTTACTCGCGACTCGCTGATCGCATATTCTTTCAATTTTGAAGACTTACTTGCTACTCGCTGATCGCATTTTCTTTCGATTTTGAAGCCTGACTTACTGCTCTCTGATCGCATATTTTTTTAATTTTGAAGCTTTACTCGCGACTCGCTAATCGCATATTTTTCGATTTTGAAGCCTTACTCGCGACTCGCTGATCGCATATTCTTTCGATTTTGAAGCCTTACTCGCTACTTGTTGATCACCAAATCTTGCGATTTTATAGCCTTACTTGCTTCTCGCTGATCGCATATTTTTTCAATTTTGAAGCCTTACTCGCGACTCGCTGATCGCATATTCTGTCATTTTTTGAAGCCTTACTTGCTTCTCGTTGATCGCCAAATCTTGCGATTTTTAAGCCTTACTTGCTACTCGCTGGTCGCATATTTTTTCAATTTTGAAGCCTTACTTGCTACTCGCTGATCGCATATTTTTTCAATTTTGAAGCCTTACTCGCGACTCGCTGATCGCATATTCTGTCATTTTTTGAAGCCTTACTTGCTACTCGTTGATCGCCAAATCTTGCGATTTTTAAGCCTTACTTGCTACTCGCTGGTCGCATATTTTTTCAATTTTGAAGCCTTACTCGCGACTCGCTGATCGCATTTTCTTTCGATTTTGAAGCCTGACTTACTACTCTCTGATCGCATATTTTTTTAATTTTGAAGCTTTACTCGCGACTCGCTAATTGCATATTTTTCGATTTTGAAGCCTTACTCGCGACTCGCTGATCGCATATTCAGTATTCAGTACCGTGTGAGCACGCATTAACGCAGTACGCTTTACGCTCAAAATAATAGATTGTCAACCTTTTTACGGTTTTAGAAAGTTAATCATATTTATTTACTTTATTCGCAATGAAAACGTGCGCAAGTTGCAATGAGCGATTCAATGACGGCGTTCAATGTACGAGCTGCAAAAAGTACCTGGACTTCTCTTGTGCCAGCATGACTGAAGTTGGTTGGAGGAAATTGGGTGCTGACAGAAGAGCCCAATGGAAATGTCCTGCGTGCCGAATGTCGTCGCCGACTTTACTTTCACCGCAACCTACGGCTTCACTGGATACAGTGCTGAGTGAGATTCGAGAAATGAAGCATCAGCTACTGGACCTACCGACTTTAGTCAATGACTTAAGATCGATCAAAGATGAGCTGAGTGAGCTCAAAAAATGTTATGATTTTTCTAGTGGTAGGCTCGATGAGTTCGACACTCGACTTATCAATCTGGAATCGAAAGTGTCAGAGTTTGAGAAGCTCCAGGACACAGTCCTCTCACTGCAATCTGAGTTAGCCTCAGCAAAGCTCGAGCTTACGTCACATGATCAGCGGTCCCGGTTAAATAATGTGGAGATCAAAGGAGTGCCCCTCAAGAAGGATGAGAATTTATTCTCAATCGTCGAAGCCATCGGCCGTAAAATCAAGCACAATTGTCCTAAGGCCCAAATTAATTACATCTCTAGGGTGCCTATACATAACTCTAAGGAGAAATTAGTGATAGTGAGCTTCCTGAATAGGTATGTAAAAGAGGACTTTGTTGCGGCTGCGCGGGCAGATAAGGACCTATCTACATCGGATTTAGGTTTCCAAGGAGCACCACAGCGTGTTTATGTGAATGACCACTTAAGCGTCGAATCTAAAAAACTTTTAAATAAAACCAAAACCATCGCTAAAGAGAAACGTTATGAATTTGTGTGGGTGAAACATGGCAAAATTCATGTACGCAAGAACGTTAATTGTAAAACTTTTATAGTTCGGAAAGAACAGGATTTAAACAAGATTGTTTAAACCGCTACATAAGTATATGTGATTTTATAAATTTATGTTTTACTTTTGAAATCGATCAATGTTTAGTAATTGTTTATTGTAAAAGGTTTTGCACCTCTGCTTCGCTAATGAGTTTCTTTTGTTCTCGTCATCGCGCTGTTTGTATTGGGGGTCTGATTCATAACTATATATCTGACTCGCTTACACTTACGCTCCTGATGTATTGCTGCTTACTTGCTCACTTAGTAATGTCCTACGTAATATCGGATGATTTGCAAACTTTTGCTACTTTAATTTACATTTACCCACTTTTCACATATTTATTTCTGTCTTCCGTAATTAATAGATATTTTTATTTTGTAATGCATTGGCTAGTCGTTTTTTGTTACAGTGAAACTTATGCCGTTATTGTTGCATATTTTAGCTATGGATGATAACAATGAACAGCGACTGGCTGTTTACTACCAGAACGTACGGGGACTGCGAACAAAAACGGACTCGTTCTATCGTCAGGTTTTATTAAATTCTTACGATGTTATTGTTCTAACGGAGACGTGGCTAATCGATGGTGTGTTAAACTCAGAGTTGTTTGATGACCGGTATATAGTGTGGCGCCGTGACCGGGATTATGCTATGACTGGACAATCGCGTGGTGGTGGTGTGCTTATCGCGACGCGCAGGGAGTTACCCGTTACCCAGGAACCGTTCCTCCACTCTTCAACAGAAGACCTTTGGATTAGCATACGATTTAAAAAGTTGAACTCACGAGATTTCGTAAATCTATACGTTTGTGCTGTTTATTTATGTAAACAAAACAACGGTTATTCGTTCTCGAATCAACTTAACAATTTTTTTTACTAAATTAAACCAAACTACACTAAATAATTTTTCCGATGTGTTTTTAATTGTAGGTGACTTTAATATGAGTGGAATTTCGTGGACTTCATCCATTAATAATTCGCTAATCCCAGTGAACCCTGCCACTAGCGACGAATGTATGCTCGCCGACGAGTTATGCACTCTGGGTCTTCAACAATACAATGGAGTGACTAATAGGTATGGGAAATTGTTGGATTTGGTCCTCTCAAATAAATTAGCCTGTGTTACTGAGTGCTTTGACCCGCTAGTCACTATTGATCCCTATCATCCCGCCTTGTTAGTCAATATCGACTTGTTTGAAATGCCTTCCTTAGACCATGCACCGCGGCTAAGATATGTTTATAGCAAAGCCGATTTTGTATCTATTAATAAAGAAATTCTTGCAGTCAATTGGGAACAACAGTTTTCGTCTCGATCTCTGGACGGCTCAGTTTCGTACTTTATGGATACTATAAAGGATTTTCTAAATAAGTATATACCGCAGAAGCTTGTTCGTAATAATACTTACCCCATCTGGTTCAGTAAATCGCTCATTAGAACCATCAAGGAAAAATACAAATATCTTAAAAAATTGAAGACTTATGGTAATAAATCCGACGAATTATCTTATAAACACTTACGGGAAAGAGTCAAGACTATGGAAGCCTCATGCTATAACTGTTACCTTAATCAAACTGAAACATCTATTAAAAATAACCCTAAATATTTTTGGACATTTGTTAAAAATCGTTGCAACTCTAACGCTATGCCTAGTACACTAAAATACAATAATGAATTATTACTCACTGGTGATTCCATTTGTGAGGCTTTTTCCTCTTATTTCCTTTCCACCTTTCTCGAGCCCAGCTCAACGAATAGTCCCAACATAGCCCCTGTTTCCTCTTCAAACACTACTGTAGCTCCCTCTGATATTTCTAACATTGAAATCAAAATTGATGTTGTGACCGACCTACTCCGCAGTCTAGACCCATCCAAAGGAGCCGGTCCTGATAAAATATCGTCTAAATTTCTTATTGAATGTGCTACTTCTATTGCATTACCTATCTCTATTCTGTTTTCCAAATCCTTATCTCAAGGTGTTGTCCCCAGAGTGTGGAAATCTGCGTTTATTACACCGGTCCATAAGAAGGGGTCTAAAACTGAAGTTACTAACTATAGGCCCATATCTAAATTGTGCATCATAGCTAAATTATTTGAGCGTATTATCTATAATCAGTTATACCCTGCTCTTGCGCCTTCGCTTAGCTCCTTCCAGCATGGTTTTTTGAGGGGACGGTCTACAACTTCTAATCTGATTTTGTTTAATGATTTTATTTCTAAGGCTATGGATGATGGTAGCCAGGTCGATGTGGTTTACACTGATTATAGCAAAGCATTCGATCGTATTGATCACGACAATTTGATCAAGAAGCTAAGCTCTATAGGTATTCGTGGGGACCTCTTGAGGTGGTTTTCCTCATATATTAATAATAGATCGCAGGCTGTAGTGATCAATAATTACATATCCAGTTGGGTCTCAGTGCCTAGCGGAGTGCCTCAAGGTTCGTTACTTGGGCCCTTTTTATTTGTGATCTATGTGAACGACATCGATCTGTGCCTGCAATCATCCAAATTGCTGTGTTTCGCCGATGACATGAAAATCTTTGCCAAAATATCATCGGTTGAAGATGGATTAGCACTTCAGGCTGATCTATACCGTCTTGAAGACTACTGTAGGGCTAATAAACTCGATCTGAATCCATCTAAGTGTTCAGTAATTACTTACACTAGGAAACGTGCCGCTCTAGTCACCACCTACATCTTATCGGGCCAGACTTTGCCAAGGTGTGATACCATTCGTGACTTAGGTGTTCATCAAGATAGCAAATTAGTTTTTGACACCCACATTGACACTATTATCAAAAAAGCCTCTAAATTGCTTGGGTTTATTATGCGTCTCTCTAAGTGCTTTAATAACGCTAAAACACTAAAAATTTTGTATTGCACCTTTGTTAGAAGTCAGCTTGAGTATGCGTCTCAGATATGGAACCCACGTTACCACAAGTACATCGACCGCATAGAAAACATCCAAAGACGTTTCATTAAATATCTTTGTTTTCATCAAAAAATTCCTTATCACTCCATCGATTATCTTCGACTCTGTAAGAAATATCATTTATTACCTCTCAAAGATCGACGTGAGATTGCCGACTTTCTGTACGTATTAAAAATCTTCAATAACAATATTGACAGCCCCGAACTTCTATCTAAATTTCACTTTAATATACCGCAAAAATTATTCCGCAATAACCCACCCTTACGTGTGCCTCTAGCATCAACAAATTACAGACAGAATAGTTTTATTATACGAGCAAGTAGACAGTTCAATAATATATGTAAGCAGTATGACTTTGATCCCTTTACGACTAGCGTGGCGTCGGCCAGAGGACGCATAAGCCTCAAGTTTTTTAAGTAGCATTTTAATTGTATCCCTAGTTTTCGGAAATGTTTATAATATTTTTATCATTTAGTACTTATTTTTGTTAACTAAAGGTTTCTAGTTAATACTTGTTGATCCTTGCAATTACTTGTTTAATAAACTGTATAATTTTAATAAGCTGTAATCACTGAAAATTTTGATATGCTCACTTCTTAATTTTAAGTCTGTCACTATACGTGAGGACTTGTAATTGGCTTTCCGTAGTTTATGTTGGCTTCTAATTTTAGTTAGTTTAAGCTGTAAGTCCTCCAGGGTGTAATAAATAAATAAATAAATAAATAAATTTTTTGAAGCCTTACTTGCTTCTCGTTGATCGCCAAATCTTGCGATTTTTAAGCCTTACTTGCTACTCGCTGGTCGCATATTTTTTCAATTTTGAAGCCTTACTCGCGACTCGCTGATCGCATATCTTTCCATTTTGAAGCCTTACTCGCTACTCGTTGATCGCCAAATCTTGCGATTTTACAGCCTTACTTGCAACCCGCTGATCGCATATTTTTTAAATTTTGAAGCCTTACTCGCGACTCGCTGATCGCATATTCTTTCAATTTTGAAGACTTACTTGCTACTCGCTGATCGCATATTTTTTCAATTTTAAAACAGTACTCGCGACTCGCTGATCGCATATTCTTTCAATTTTAAAGCCTTACTCGCTACTTGTTGATCACCAAATCTTGCGATTTTAAAGCCTTACTTGCTACTCTCTGATCGCATATTTTTTTAATTTTGAAGCTTTACTCGCGACTCGCTTATCGCAAATTTTTCGATTTTGAAGCCTTACTCGCGACTCGCTGATCGCATATTCTTTCGATTTTGAAGCCTTACTCGCTACTTGTTGATCACTTAATCTTGCGATTTTATAGCCTTACTTGCTACTCGCTGATCGCATATTTTTTCAATTTTGAAGCCTTACTCGCGACTCGCTGATCGCATATTCTGTCATTTTTTGAAGCCTTACTTGCTACTCGTTGATCGCCAAATCTTGCGATTTTTAAGCCTTACTTGCTACTCGCTGGTCGCATATTTTTTCAATTTTGAAGCCTTACTCGCGACTCGCTGATCGCATATCTTTCCATTTTGAAGCCTTACTCGCTACTCGTTGATCGCCAAATCTTGCGATTTTAAAGCCTTACTTGCAACCCGCTGATCGCATATTTTTTAAATTTTGAAGCCTTACTCGCGACTCGCTGATCGCATATTCTTTCAATTTTGAAGACTTACTTGCTACTCGCTGATCGCATTTTCTTTCGATTTTGAAGCCTGACTTACTGCTCTCTGATCGCATATTTTTTTAATTTTGAAGCTTTACTCGCGACTCGCTAATCGCATATTTTTCGATTTTGAAGCCTTACTCGCGACTCGCTGATCGCATATTCTTTCGATTTTGAAGCCTTACTCGCTACTTGTTGATCACCAAATCTTGCGATTTTATAGCCTTACTTGCTTCTCGCTGATCGCATATTTTTTCAATTTTGAAGCCTTACTCGCGACTCGCTGATCGCATATTCTGTCATTTTTTGAAGCCTTACTTGCTTCTCGTTGATCGCCAAATCTTGCGATTTTTAAGCCTTACTTGCTACTCGCTGGTCATATATTTTTTCAATTTTGAAGCCTTACTTGCTACTCGCTGATCGCATATTTTTTCAATTTTGAAGCCTTACTCGCGACTCGCTGATCGCATATTCTGTCATTTTTTGAAGCCTTACTTGCTACTCGTTGATCGCCAAATCTTGCGATTTTTAAGCCTTACTTGCTACTCGCTGGTCGCATATTTTTTCAATTTTGAAGCCTTACTCGCGACTCGCTTATCGCAAATTTTTCGATTTTGAAGCCTTACTCGCGACTCGCTGATCGCATATTCTTTCGATTTTGAAGCCTTACTCGCTACTTGTTGATCACTAAATCTTGCGATTTTATAGCCTTACTTGCTACTCGCTGATCGCATATTTTTTCAATTTTGAAGCCTTACTCGCGACTCGCTGATCGCATATTCTGTCATTTTTTGAAGCCTTACTTGCTACTCGTTGATCGCCAAATCTTGCGATTTTTAAGCCTTACTTGCTACTCGCTGGTCGCATATTTTTTCAATTTTGAAGCCTTACTCGCGACTCGCTGATCGCATATCTTTCCATTTTGAAGCCTTACTCGCTACTCGTTGATCGCCAAATCTTGCGATTTTAAAGCCTTACTTGCAACCCGCTGATCGCATATTTTTTAAATTTTGAAGCCTTACTCGCGACTCGCTGATCGCATATTCTTTCAATTTTGAAGACTTACTTGCTACTCGCTGATCGCATATTTTTTCAATTTTAAAACAGTACTCGCGACTCGCTGATCGCATATTCTTTCAATTTTAAAGCCTTACTCGCTACTTGTTGATCACCAAATCTTGCGATTTTAAAGCCTTACTTGCTACTCGCTGATCGCATATTTTTTCAATTTTGAAGCCTTACTCGCGACTCGCTGATCGCATATGCTTTCGATTTTGAAGCCTTACTCGCTAGACGTTGATCGTTAAATCTTGCGATTTTAAAGCCTTACTTGCTACTCGCTGATTGCACATTTTTTCACTTTTGAAGCCTTACTCGCGACTCGCTGATCGCATATTCTTTCAATTTTGAAGCCTTACTCGCTACTCGTTGATCGCCAAATCTTGCGATTTTAAAGCCTTACTTGCTACTCGCTGGTCGCATATTTTTCAATTTTGAAGCCTTACTCGCGACTTGCTGATCGCATATTTTTCGATTTTGAAGCCTTACTCGCTACTCGTTGATCGCCAAATCTTGCAATTTTAAAGCCTTACTTGCTTCTCGCTAGTCGTTTTTTTTTTTTTAAATTTTGAAGCCTTACTCGCGACTCGCTGATCGCATATTCTTTCAAATTTGAAGAATTACTTGCTACGCGCTGATCGCATATTTTTTCAATTTTAAAACCGTACTCGCGACTCGCTGATCGCATATTTTTTCAATTTTGAAGCCTTACTCGCTACTTGTTGATCGCCAAATCTTGCGATTTTAAAGCCTTACTTGCTCCTCGCTGGTCGCATATTTTTTCAATTTTGAAGCCTTACTCGCGACTCGCTGATCGCATTTTCTTTCGATTTTGAAGCCTGACTTACTACTCTCTGATCGCATATTTTTTTAATTTTGAAGCTTTACTCGCGACTCGCTAATCGCATATTTTTCGATTTTGAAGCCTTACTCGCGACTCGCTGATCGCATATTCTTTCGATTTTGAAGCCTTACTCGCTACTTGTTGATCACCAAATCTTGCGATTTTATAGCCTTACTTGCTACTCGCTGATCGCATATTTTTTCAATTTTGAAGCCTTACTCGCGACTCGCTGATAGCATATTCTGTCATTTTTTGAAGCCTTACTTGCTTCTCGTTGATCGCCAAATCTTGCGATTTTTAAGCCTTACTTGCTACTCGCTGGTCGCATATTTTTTCAATTTTGAAGCCTTACTCGCGACTCGCTGATCGCATATCTTTCCATTTTGAAGCCTTACTCGCTACTCGTTGATCGCCAAATCTTGCGATTTTACAGCCTTACTTGCAACCCGCTGATCGCATATTTTTTAAATTTTGAAGCCTTACTCGCGACTCGCTGATCGCATATTCTTTCAATTTTGAAGACTTACTTGCTACTCGCTGATCGCATATTTTTTCAATTTTAAAACAGTACTCGCGACTCGCTGATCGCATATTCTTTCAATTTTAAAGCCTTACTCGCTACTTGTTGATCACCAAATCTTGCGATTTTAAAGCCTTACTTGCTACTCTCTGATCGCATATTTTTTTAATTTTGAAGCTTTACTCGCGACTCGCTTATCGCAAATTTTTCGATTTTGAAGCCTTACTCGCGACTCGCTGATCGCATATTCTTTCGATTTTGAAGCCTTTCTCGCTACTTGTTGATCACCAAATCTTGCGATTTTATAGCCTTACTTGCTACTCGCTGATCGCATATTTTTTCAATTTTGAAGCCTTACTCGCGACTCGCTGATCGCATATTCTGTCATTTTTTGAAGCCTTACTTGCTACTCGTTGATCGCCAAATCTTGCGATTTTTAAGCCTTACTTGCTACTCGCTGGTCGCATATTTTTTCAATTTTGAAGCCTTACTCGCGACTCGCTGATCGCATATCTTTCCATTTTGAAGCCTTACTCGCTACTCGTTGATCGCCAAATCTTGCGATTTTAAAGCCTTACTTGCAACCCGCTGATCGCATATTTTTTAAATTTTGAAGCCTTACTCGCGACTCGCTGATCGCATATTCTTTCAATTTTGAAGACTTACTTGCTACTCGCTGATCGCATTTTCTTTCGATTTTGAAGCCTGACTTACTGCTCTCTGATCGCATATTTTTTTAATTTTGAAGCTTTACTCGCGACTCGCTAATCGCATATTTTTCGATTTTGAAGCCTTACTCGCGACTCGCTGATCGCATATTCTTTCGATTTTGAAGCCTTACTCGCTACTTGTTGATCACCAAATCTTGCGATTTTATAGCCTTACTTGCTACTCGCTGATCGCATATTTTTTCAATTTTGAAGCCTTACTCGCGACTCGCTGATCGCATATTCTGTCATTTTTTGAAGCCTTACTTGCTTCTCGTTGATCGCCAAATCTTGCGATTTTTAAGCCTTACTTGCTACTCGCTGGTCGCATATTTTTTCAATTTTGAAGCCTTACTCGCGACTCGCTGATCGCATATCTTTCCATTTTGAAGCCTTACTCGCTACTCGTTGATCGCCAAATCTTGCGATTTTACAGCCTTACTTGCAACCCGCTGATCGCATATTTTTTAAATTTTGAAGCCTTACTCGCGACTCGCTGATCGCATATTCTTTCAATTTTGAAGACTTACTTGCTACTCGCTGATCGCATATTTTTTCAATTTTAAAACAGTACTCGCGACTCGCTGATCGCATATTCTTTCAATTTTAAAGCCTTACTCGCTACTTGTTGATCACCAAATCTTGCGATTTTAAAGCTTTACTTGCTACTCTCTGATCGCATATTTTTTTAATTTTGAAGCTTTACTCGCGACTCGCTTATCGCAAATTTTTCGATTTTGAAGCCTTACTCGCGACTCGCTGATCGCATATTCTTTCGATTTTGAAGCCTTACTCGCTACTTGTTGATCACCAAATCTTGCGATTTTATAGCCTTACTTGCTACTCGCTGATCGCATATTTTTTCAATTTTGAAGCCTTACTCGCGACTCGCTGATCGCATATTCTGTCATTTTTTGAAGCCTTACTTGCTACTCGTTGATCGCCAAATCTTGCGATTTTTAAGCCTTACTTGCTACTCGCTGGTCGCATATTTTTTCAATTTTGAAGCCTTACTCGCGACTCGCTGATCGCATATCTTTCCATTTTGAAGCCTTACTCGCTACTCGTTGATCGCCAAATCTTGCGGTTTTAAAGCCTTACTTGCAACCCGCTGATCGCATATTTTTTAAATTTTGTAGCCTTACTCGCGACTCGCTGATCGCATATTCTTTCAATTTTGAAGACTTACTTGCTACTCGCTGATCGCATATTTATCAATTTTAAAACAGTACTCGCGACTCGCTGATCGCATATTCTTTCAATTTTAAAGCCTTACTCGCTACTTGTTGATCACCAAATCTTGCGATTTTAAAGCCTTACTTGCTACTCGCTGATCGCATATTTTTTCAATTTTAAAGCCTTACTCGCGACTCGCTGATCGCATATGCTTTCGATTTTGAAGCCTTACTCGCTAGACGTTGATCGTTAAATCTTGCGATTTTAAAGCCTTACTTGCTACTCGCTGATTGCACATTTTTTCACTTTTGAAGCCTTACTCGCGACTCGCTGATCGCATATTCTTTCAATTTTGAAGCCTTACTCGCTACTCGTTGATCGCCAAATCTTGCGATTTTAAAGCCTTACTTGCTACTCGCTGGTCGCATATTTTTTCAATTTTGAAGCCTTACTCGCGACTTGCTGATCGCATATTCTTTCAAATTTGAAGACTTACTTGCTACGCGCTGATCGCATATTTTTTCAATTTTAAAACCGTACTCGCAACTCGCTGATCGCATATTTTTTCAATTTTGAAGCCTTACTCGCTACTTGTTGATCGCCAAATCTTGCGATTTTAAAGCCTTACTTGCTCCTCGCTGATCGCATATTTTTTCAATTTTGAAGCCTTACTCGCGACTCGCTGATCGCATATTCTTTCAAATTTGAAGACTTACTTGCTACGCGCTGATCGCATATTTTTTCAATTTTAAAACCGTACTCGCGACTCGCTGATCGCATATTTTTTCAATTTTGAAGCCTTACTCGCGACTCGCTGATCGCATATGCTTTCGATTTTGAAGCCTTACTCGCTAGACGTTGATCGTTAAATCTTGCGATTTTAAAGCCTTACTTGCTACTCGCTGATTGCACATTTTTTCACTTTTGAAGCCTTACTCGCGACTCGCTGATCGCATATTCTTTCAATTTTGAAGCCTTCTTCGCTACTCGTTGATCGCCAAATCTTGCGATTTTGAAGCCTTACTTGCTATTCGCTAGTCGTTTTTTTTTTTTTAAATTTTGAAGCCTTACTCGTGACTCGCTGATCGCATATTCTTTCAAATTTGAAGACTTACTTGCTACGCGCTGATCGCATATTTTTTCAATTTTAAAACCGTACTCGCGACTCGCTGATCGCATATTTTTTCAATTTTGAAGCCTTACTCGCTACTTGTTGATCGCCAAATCTTGCGATTTTAAAGCCTTACTTGCTCCTCGCTGATCGCATATTTTTTCAATTTTGAAGCCTTACTCGCGACTCGCTGATCGCATATTCTGTCGATTTTGAAGCCTTATTCGCGACTCGCTGATCGCATTTTCTTTCGATTTTGAAGCCTGACTTACTACTCTCTGATCGCATATTTTTTTAATTTTGAAGCTTTACTCGCGACTCGCTAATCGCATATTTTTCGATTTTGAAGCCTTACTCGCGACTCGCTGATCGCATATTCTTTCGATTTTGAAGCCTTACTCGCTACTTGTTGATCGCCAAATCTTGCGATTTTAAAGCCTTACTTGCTACTCGCTGGTCGCATATTTTTTCAATTTTGAAGCTTTACTCGCGACTGCTGATCGCATATTCTTTCGATTTTAAAGCTTTACTTGCTACTCGCTGATCGCATATTCTTTCAATTTTGAAGCCTTACTTGCTATTTGTTGATCACCAAATCTTGCGATTTTATAGCCTTACTTGCTACTCGCTCATCGCATATTTTTTCAATTTTGAAGCCTTACTCGCGACTCGCTGATAGCATATTCTGTCATTTTTTGAAGCCTTACTTGCTACTCGTTGATCGCCAAATCTTGCGATTTTTAAGCCTTACTTGCTACTCGCTGGTCGCATATTTATTCAATTTTGAAGCCTTACTCGCTACTCGCTGATCGCATATTCTTTCAATTTTGAAGACTCACTTGCTACTCGCTGATCGCATATTTTTTCAATTTTAAAACAGTACTCGCGACTCGCTGATCGCATATTCTTTCAATTTTAAAGCCTTACTCGCTACTTGTTGATCACCAAATCTTGCGTTTTTAAAGCCTTACTTGCTACTCGCTGATCGCATATTTTTTCAATTTTGAAGCCTTACTCGCGACTCGCTGATCGCATATTCTTTCGATTTTGAAGCCTTACTCGCTAGACGTTGATCGTTAAATCTTGCGTTTTTAAAGCCTTACTTGCTACTCGCTGATCGCATATTTTTTCAATTTTGAAGCCTTACTCGCGACTCGCTGATCGCATATTCTGTCGATTTTGAAGCCTTACACGCCACTAGTTGATCGCCAAATCTTGCGATTTTAAAGCCTTACTTGCTACTCGCTGATCGCATATTTTTTTAATTTTGAAGCCTTATTCGCGACTCGCTGATCGCATTTTCTTTCGATTTTGAAGCCTTACTCGCGACTCGCTGATCACATATTGTTTCGATTTTGAAGCCTTACTCGCTACTCGTTGATCGCCAAATCTTGCGATTTTAAAGCCTTACTTGCTACTCGCTGGTCGCATATTTTTTCAATTTTGAAGCCTTACTCGCGACTCGCTGATCGCATATTTTTCGATTTTGAAGCCTTACTCGCTACTCGTTGATCGCCAAATTTTGCGATTTTAAAGCCTTACTTGCTACTCGCTAGTCGTTTTTTTTTTTTAATTTTGAAGCCTTACTCGCGACTCGCTGATCGCATATTCTTTCAAATTTGAAGACTTACTTGCTACGCGCTGATCGCATATTTTTTCAATTTTAAAACCGTACTCGCGACTCGCTGATCGCATATTTTTTCAATTTTGAAGCCTTACTCGCTACTTGTTGATCACCAAATCTTGCGATTTTAAAGCCTTACTTGCTACTCGCTAATCGCATATTTTTTCAATTTTGAAGCCTTACTCGCGACTCGCTGATCGCATATTCTTTCGATTTTGAAGCCTTACTCGCTAGACGTTGATCGTTAAATCTTGCGATTTTAAAGCCTTACTTGCTACTCGCTGATTGCACATTTTTTCACTTTTGAAGCCTTACTCGCGACTCGCTGATCGCATATTCTTTCAATTTTGAAGCCTTACTCGCTACTCGTTTATCGCCAAATCTTGCGATTTTAAAGCGTTACTCGCGACTCGCTGATCGCATATTCTTTCGATTTTGAAGCCTTTCTCGCGACTCGCTGATCACATATTGTTTCGATTTTGAAGCCTTACTCGCTACTCGTTGATCGCCAAATCTTGCGATTTTAAAGCCTTACTTGCTACTCGCTGGTTGCATATTTTTTCAATTTTGAAGCCTTACTCGCAACTCGCTGATCGCATATTCTTTCGATTTTGAAGCCTTACTCACTACTCGTTGATCGCCAAATCTTGCGATTTTAAAGTTTTACTTGCTTCTCGCTGATCGCATATTTTTTCAATTTTGAAGCCTTACTCGCGACTCGCTGATCGCATATTCTTTCGATTTTGAAGCCTTACTCGCTACTCGTTGATCGCCAAATCTTGCGATTTTAAAGCCTTACTTGCTACTCGCTAGCCGTTTTTTTTTTTTAAAATTTTGAAGCCTTACTCGCGACTCGCTGATCGCATATTCTTTCAAATTTGAAGACTTACTTGCTACGCGCTGATCGCATATTTTTTCAATTTTAAAACCGTACTCGCGACTCGCTGATCGCATATTTTTTTAATTTTGAAGCCTTACTCGCTACTTGTTGATCGCCAAATCTTGCGATTTTAAAGCCTTACTTGCTCCTCGCTGATCGCATATTTTTTCAATTTTTAAGCCTTACTCGCGACTCGCTGATCGCATATTCTGTCGATTTTGAAGCCTTACACGCCACTAGTTGATCGCCAAATCTTGCGATTTTAAAGCCTTACTTGCTACTCGCTGATCGCATATTTTTTTAATTTTGAAGCCTTATTCGCGACTCGCTGATCGCATTTTCTTTCGATTTTGAAGCCTTACTCGCGACTCGCTGATCACATATTGTTTCGATTTTGAAGCCTTACTCGCTACTCGTTGATCGCCAAATCTTGCGATTTTAAAGCCTTACTTGCTACTCGCTGGTCGCATATTTTTTCAATTTTGAAGCCTTACTCGCGATTCGCTGATCGCATATTTTTCGATTTTGAAGCCTTACTCGCTACTCGTTGATCGCCAAATTTTGCGAATTTAAAGCCTTACTTGCTACTCGCTAGTCGTTTTTTTTTTTTAATTTTGAAGCCTTACTCGCGACTCGCTGATCGCATATTCTTTCAAATTTGAAGACTTACTTGCTACGCGCTGATCGCATATTTTTTCAATTTTAAAACCGTACTCGCGATTCGCTGATCGCATATTTTTTCAATTTTGAAGCCTTACTCGCTACTTGTTGATCACCAAATCTTGCGATTTTAAAGCCTTACTTGCTACTCGCTGATCGCATATTTTTTCAATTTTGAAGCCTTACTCGCGACTCGCTGATCGCATATTCTTTCGATTTTGAAGCCTTACTCGCTAGACGTTGATCGTTAAATCTTGCGATTTTAAAGCCTTACTTGCTACTCGCTGATTGCACATATTTTCACTTTTGAAGCCTTAATCGCGACTCGCTGATCGCATATTCTTTCAATTTTGAAGCCTTACTCGCTACTCGTTTATCGCCAAATCTTGCGATTTTAAAGCGTTACTCGCGACTCGCTGATCGCATATTCTTTCGATTTTGAAGCCTTACTCGCGACTCGCTGATCACATATTGTTTCGATTTTGAAGCCTTACTCGCTACTCGTTGATCGCCAAATCTTGCGATTTTAAAGCCTTACTTGCTACTCGCTGGTTGCATATTTTTTCAATTTTGAAGCCTTACTCGCTACTTGTTGATCGCCAAATCTTGCGATTTTAAAGCCTTACTTGCTCCTCGCTGATCGCATATTTTTTCAATTTTGAAGCCTTACTCGCGACTCGCTGAGCGCATATTCTGTCGATTTTGAAGCCTTACACGCCACTAGTTGATCGCCAAATCTTGCGATTTTAAAGCCTTACTTGCTACTCGCTGATCGCATATTTTTTTAATTTTGAAGCCTTATTCGCGACTCGCTGATCGCATTTTCTTTCGATTTTGAAGCCTTACTCGCGACTCGCTGATCACATATTGTTTCGATTTTGAAGCCTTACTCGCTACTCGTTGATCGCCAAATCTTGCGATTTTAAAGCCTTACTTGCTACTCGCTGGTCGCATATTTTTTCAATTTTGAAGCCTTACTCGCGACTCGCTGATCGCATATTCTGTCGATTTTGAAGCCTTACACGCCACTAGTTGATCGCCAAATCTTGCGATTTTAAAACCTTACTTGCTACTCGCTGATCGCATATTTTTTTAATTTTGAAGCCTTATTCGCGACTCGCTGATCGCATTTTCTTTCGATTTTGAAGCCTTACTCGCGACTCGCTGATCACATATTGTTTCGATTTTGAAGCCTTACTCGCGACTCGCTGATCGCATATTCTGTCATTTTTTGAAGCCTTACTTGCTACTCGTTGATCGCCAAATCTTGCGATTTTTAAGCCTTACTTGCTACTCGCTGGTCGCATATTTTTTCAATTTTGAGGCCTTACTCGCGATTCGCTGATCGCATATTCTTTCAATTTTAAAGCCTTACTCGCTACTTGTTGATCACCAAATCTTGCGATTTTAAAGCCTTACTTGCTACTCGCTGATCGCATATTTTTTCAATTTTAAAACCGTACTCGCGACTCGCTGATCGCATATTTTTTTAATTTTGAAGCCTTACTCGCTACTTGTTGATCGCCAAATCTTGCGATTTTAAAGCCTTACTTGCTCCTCGCTGATCGCATATTTTTTCAATTTTTAAGCCTTACTCGCGACTCGCTGATCGCATATTCTGTCGATTTTGAAGCCTTACACGCCACTAGTTGATCGCCAAATCTTGCGATTTTAAAGCCTTACTTGCTACTCGCTGATCGCATATTTTTTTAATTTTGAAGCCTTATTCGCGACTCGCTGATCGCATTTTCTTTCGATTTTGAAGCCTTACTCGCGACTCGCTGATCACATATTGTTTCGATTTTGAAGCCTTACTCGCTACTCGTTGATCGCCAAATCTTGCGATTTTAAAGCCTTACTTGCTACTCGCTGGTCGCATATTTTTTCAATTTTGAAGCCTTACTCGCGACTCGCTGATCGCATATTTTTCGATTTTGAAGCCTTACTCGCTACTCGTTGATCGCCAAATTTTGCGATTTTAAAGCCTTACTTGCTACTCGCTAGTCGTTTTTTTTTTTTAAAATTTTGAAGCCTTACTCGCGACTCGCTGATCGCATATTGTTTCAAATTTGAAGACTTACTTGCTACGCGCTGATCGCATATTTTTTCAATTTTAAAACCGTACTCGCGACTCGCTGATCGCATATTATTTTAATTTTGAAGCCTTACTCGCTACTTGTTGATCGCCAAATCTTGCGATTTTAAAGCCTTACTTGCTCCTCGCTGATCGCATATTTTTTCAATTTTGAAGCCTTACTCGCGACTCGCTGATCGCATATTCTGTCGATTTTGAAGCCTTACATGCCACTAGTTGATCGCCAAATCTTGCGATTTTAAAGCCTTACTTGCTACTCGCTGATCGCATATTTTTTCAATTTTGAAGCCTTATTCGCGACTCGCTGATCGCATTTTCTTTCGATTTTGAAGCCTGACTTACTACTCTCTGATCGCATATTTTTTTTAATTTTGAAGCTTTACTCGCGACTCGCTAATCGCATATTTTTCGATTTTGAAGCCTTACTCGCGACTCGCTGATAGCATATTCTTTCGATTTTGAAGCCTTACTCGCTACTTGTTGATCACCAAATCTTGCGATTTTATAGCCTTACTTGCTACTCGCTGATCGCATATTTTTTCAATTTTGAAGCCTTACTCGCGACTCGCTGATCGCATATTCTGTCATTTTTTGAAGCCTTACTTGCTACTCGTTGATCGCCAAATCTTGCGATTTTTAAGCCTTACTTGCTACTCGCTGGTCGCATATTTTTTCAATTTTGAGGCCTTACTCGCGATTCGCTGATCGCATATTCTTTCAATTTTAAAGCCTTACTCGCTACTTGTTGATCACCAAATCTTGCGATTTTAAAGCCTTACTTGCTACTCGCTGATCGCATATTTTTTCAATTTTGAAGCCTTACTCGCGACTCGCTGATCGCATATTCTTTCGATTTTGAAGCCTTACTCGCTAGACGTTGATCGTTAAATCTTGCGATTTTAAAGCCTTACTTGCTACTCGCTGATTGCACATTTTTTCACTTTTGAAGCCTTACTCGCGACTCGCTGATCGCATATTCTTTCAATTTTAAAGCCTTACTCGTTACTCGTTTATCGCCAAATCTTGCGATTTTAAAGCGTTACTCGCGACTCGCTGATCGCATATTCTTTCGATTTTGAAGCCTTACTCGCGACTCGCTGATCACATATTGTTTCGATTTTGAAGCCTTACTCGCTACTCGTTGATCGCCAAATCTTGCGATTTTAAAGCCTTACTTGCTACTCGCTGGTTGCATATTTTTTCAATTTTGAAGCCTTACTCGCAACTCGCTGATCGCATATTCTTTCGATTTTGAAGCCTTACTCACTACTCGTTGATCGCCAAATCTTGCGATTTTAAAGTTTTACTTGCTTCTCGCTGATCGCATATTTTTTCAATTTTGAAGCCTTACTCGCGACTCGCTGATCGCATATTCTTTCGATTTTGAAGCCTTACTCGCTACTCGTTGATCGCCAAATCTTGCGATTTTAAAGCCTTACTTGCTACTCGCTAGTCGTTTTTTTTTTTTTAAATTTTGAAGCCTTACTCGCGACTCGCTGATCGCATATTCTTTCAAATTTGAAGACTTACTTGCTACGCGCCTATCGCATATTTTTTCAATTTTAAAACCGTACTCGCGACTCGCTGATCGCATATTTTTTTAATTTTGAAGCCTTACTCGCTACTTGTTGATCGCCAAATCTTGCGATTTTAAAGCCTTACTTGCTCCTCGCTGATCGCATATTTTTTCAATTTTGAAGCCTTACTCGCGACTCGCTGAGCGCATATTCTGTCGATTTTGAAGCCTTACACGCCACTAGTTGATCGCCAAATCTTGCGATTTTAAAGCCTTACTTGCTACTCGCTGATCGCATATTTTTTTAATTTTGAAGCCTTATTCGCGACTCGCTGATCGCATTTTCTTTCGATTTTGAAGCCTTACTCGCGACTCGCTGATCACATATTGTTTCGATTTTGAAGCCTTACTCGCTACTCGTTGATCGCCAAATCTTGCGATTTTAAAGCCTTACTTGCTACTCGCTGGTCGCATATTTTTTCAATTTTGAAGCCTTACTCGCGACTCGCTGATCGCATATTTTTCGATTTTGAAGCCTTACTCGCTACTCGTTGATCGCCAAATTTTGCGATTTTAAAGCCTTACTTGCTACTCGCTAGTCGTTTTTTTTTTTAATTTTGAAGCCTTACTCGCGACTCGCTGATCGCATATTCTTTCAAATTTGAAGACTTACTTGCTACGCGCTGATCGCATATTTTTTCAATTTTAAAACCGTACTCGCGACTCGCTGATCGCATATTTTTTCAATTTTGAAGCCTTACTCGCTACTTGTTGATCACCAAATCTTGCGATTTTAAAGCCTCACTTGCTACTCGCTGATCGCATATTTTTTCAATTTTGAAGCCTTACTCGCGACTCGCTGATCGCATATTCTTTCGATTTTGAAGCCTTACTCGCTAGACGTTGATCGTTAAATCTTGCGATTTTAAAGCCTTACTTGCTACTCGCTGATTGCACATTTTTTCAATTTTGAAGCCTTACTCGCGACTCGCTGATCGCATATTCTTTCAAATTTGAAGACTTACTTGCTACGCGCTGATCGCATATTTTTTCAATTTTAAAACCGTACTCGCGACTCGCTGATCGCATATTTTTTTAATTTTGAAGCCTTACTCGCTACTTGTTGATCGCCAAATCTTGCGATTTTAAAGCCTTACTTGCTCCTCGCTGATCGCATATTTTTTCAATTTTGAAGCCTTACTCGCGACTCGCTGATCGCATATTCTGTCGATTTTGAAGCCTTACACGCCACTAGTTGATCGCCAAATCTTGCGATTTTAAAGCCTTACTTGCTACTCGCTGATCGCATATTTTTTTAATTTTGAAGCCTTATTCGCGACTCGCTGATCGCATTTTCTTTCGATTTTGAAGCCTTACTCGCGACTCGCTGATCACATATTCTTTCGATTTTGAAGCCTTACTCGCGACTCGCTGATCACATATTGTTTCGATTTTGAAGCCTTACTCGCTACTCGTTGATCGCCAAATCTTGCGATTTTAAAGCCTTACTTGCTACTCGCTGGTTGCATATTTTTTCAATTTTGAAGCCTTACTCGCAACTCGCTGATCGCATATTCTTTCGATTTTGAAGCCTTACTCACTACTCGTTGATCGCCAAATCTTGCGATTTTAAAGTTTTACTTGCTTCTCGCTGATCGCATATTTTTTCAATTTTGAAGCCTTACTCGCGACTCGCTGATCGCATATCTTTCCATTTTGAAGCCTTACTCGCTACTCGTTTATCGCCAAATCTTGCGATTTTAAAGCGTTACTCGCGACTCGCTGATCGCATATTCTTTCGATTTTGAAGCCTTACTCGCGACTTGCTGATCACATATTGTTTCGATTTTGAAGCCTTACTCGCTACTCGTTGATCGCCAAATCTTGCGATTTTAAAGCCTTACTTGCTACTCGCTGGTTGCATATTTTTTCAATTTTGAAGCCTTACTCGCAACTCGCTGATCGCATATTCTTTCGATTTTGAAGCCTTACTCACTACTCGTTGATCGCCAAATCTTGCGATTTTAAAGTTTTACTTGCTTCTCGCTGATCGCATATTTTTTCAATTTTGAAGCCTTACTCGCGACTCGCTGATCGCATATTCTTTCGATTTTGAAGTCTTACTCGCTACTCGTTGATCGCCAAATCTTGCGATTTTAAAGCCTTACTTGCTACTCGCTAGTCGTTTTTTTTTTTAAAAATTTTGAAGCCTTACTCGCGACTCGCTGATCGCATATTCTTTCAAATTTGAAGACTTACTTGCTACGCGCTGATCGCATATTTTTTCAATTTTAAAACCGTACTCGCGACTCGCTGATCGCATATTTTTTTAATTTTGAAGCCTTACTCGCTACTTGTTGATCGCCAAATCTTGCGATTTTAAAGCCTTACTTGCTCCTCGCTGATCGCATATTTTTTCAATTTTGAAGCCTTACTCGCGACTCGCTGATCGCATATTCTGTCGATTTTGAAGCCTTACACGCCACTAGTTGATCGCCAAATCTTGCGATTTTAAAGCCTTACTTGCTACTCGCTGATCGCATATTCTTTTAAATTTGAAGACTTACTTGGTACGCGCTGATCGCATATTTTTTCAATTTTAAAACCGTACTCGCGACTCGCTGATCGCATATTTTTTCAATTTTGAAGCCTTACTCGCTACTCGTTGATCGCCAAATCTTGCGATTTTAAAGCCTTACTTGCTACTCGCTGGTCGCATATTTTTTCAATTTTGAAGCCTTACTCGCGACTCGCTGATCGCATATTTTTCGATTTTGAAGCCTTACTCGCTACTCGTTGATCGCCAAATTTTGCGATTTTAAAGCCTTACTTGCTACTCGCTAGTCGTTTTTTTTTTAATTTTGAAGCCTTACTCGCGACTCGCTGATCGCATATTCTTTCAAATTTGAAGACTTACTTGCTACGCGCTGATCGCATATTTTTTCAATTTTAAAACCGTACTCGCGACTCGCTGATCGCATATTTTTTCAATTTTGAAGCCTTACTCGCTACTCGTTGATCGCCAAATCTTGCGATTTTAAAGCCTGACTTGCTACTCGCTGGTTGCATATTTTTTCAATTTTGAAGCCTTACTCGCGACTCGCTGATCGCATATTCTTTCGATTTTGAAGCCTTACTCGCTACTCGTTGATCGCCAAATCTTGCGATTTTAAAGCCTTACTTGCTACTCGCTGATCGCATATTTTTTCAATTTTGAAGCCTTACTCGCGACTCGCTGATCGCATATTCTTTCGATTTTGAAGCCTTACTCGCTACTCGTTGATCGCCAAATCTTGCGATTTTAAAGCCTTACTTGCTACTCGCTAGTCGTTTTTTTTTTTTTAAATTTTGAAGCCTTACTCGCGACTCGCTGATCGCATATTCTTTCAAATTTGAAGACTTACTTGCTACGCGCCTATCGCATATTTTTTCAATTTTAAAACCGTACTCGCGACTCGCTGATCGCATATTTTTTTAATTTTGAAGCCTTACTCGCTACTTGTTGATCGCCAAATCTTGCGATTTTAAAGCCTTACTTGCTCCTCGCTGATCGCATATTTTTTCAATTTTGAAGCCTTACTCGCGACTCGCTGATCGCATATTCTGTCGATTTTGAAGCCTTACACGCCACTAGTTGATCGCCAAATCTTGCGATTTTAAAGCCTTACTTGCTACTCGCTGATCGCATATTTTTTTAATTTTGAAGCCTTATTCGCGACTCGCTGATCGCATTTTCTTTCGATTTTGAAGCCTTACTCGCGACTCGCTGATCACATATTGTTTCGATTTTGAAGCCTTACTCGCTACTCGTTGATCGCCAAATCTTGCGATTTTAAAACCTTACTTGCTACTCGCTGGTCGCATATTTTTTCAATTTTGAAGCCTTACTCGCGACTCGCTGATCGCATATTCTTTCGATTTTGAAGCCTTACTCGCTAGACGTTGATCGTTAAATCTTGCGATTTTAAAGCCTTACTTGCTACTCGCTGATTGCACATTTTTTCACTTTTGAAGCCTTACTCGCGACTCGCTGATCGCATATTCTTTCAATTTTGAAGCCTTACTCGCTACTCGTTTATCGCCAAATCTTGCGATTTTAAAGCGTTACTCGCGACTCGCTGATCGCATATTCTTTCGATTTTGAAGCCTTACTCGCGACTCGCTGATCACATATTGTTTCGATTTTGAAGCCTTACTCGCTACTCGTTGATCGCCAAATCTTGCGATTTTAAAGCCTTACTTGCTACTCGCTGGTTGCATATTTTTTCAATTTTGAAGCCTTACTCGCAACTCGCTGATCGCATATTCTTTCGATTTTGAAGCCTTACTCACTACTCGTTGATCGCCAAATCTTGCGATTTTAAAGTTTTACTTGCTTCTCGCTGATCGCATATTTTTTCAATTTTGAAGCCTTACTCGCGACTCGCTGATCGCATATTCTTTCGATTTAGAAGCCTTACTCGCTACTCGTTGATCGCCAAATCTTGCGATTTTAAAGCCTTACTTGCTACTCGCTAGTCGTTTTTTTTTTTTTAAATTTTGAAGCCTTACTCGCGACTCGCTGATCGCATATTCTTTCAAATTTGAAGACTTACTTGCTACGCGCTGATCGCATATTTTTTCAATTTTAAAACCGTACTCGCGACTCGCTGATCGCATATTTTTTTAATTTTGAAGCCTTACTCGCTACTTGTTGATCGCCAAATCTTGCGATTTTAAAGCCTTACTTGCTCCTCGCTGATCGCATATTTTTTCAATTTTGAAGCCTTACTCGCGACTCGCTGATCGCATATTCTGTCGATTTTGAAGCCTTACACGCCACTAGTTGATCGCCAAATCTTGCGATTTTAAAACCTTACTTGCTACTCGCTGATCGCATATTTTTTTAATTTTGAAGCCTTATTCGCGACTCGCTGATCGCATTTTCTTTCGATTTTGAAGCCTTACTCGCGACTCGCTGATCACATATTGTTTCGATTTTGAAGCCTTACTCGCTACTCGTTGATCGCCAAATCTTGCGATTTTAAAGCCTTACTTGCTACTCGCTGGTCGCATATTTTTTCAATTTTGAAGCCTTACTCGCGACTCGCTGATCGCATATTTTTCAATTTTGAAGCCTTAGTCGCTACTCGTTGATCGCCAAATTTTGCGATTTTAAAGCCTTACTTGCTACTCGCTAGTCGTTTTTTTTTTTTAATTTTGAAGCCTTACTCGCGACTCGCTGATCGCATATTCTTTCAAATTTGAAGACTTACTTGCTACGCGCTGATCGCATATTTTTTCAATTTTAAAACCGTACTCGCGACTCGCTGATCGCATATTCTTTCGATTTTGAAGCCTTACTCACTACTCGTTGATCGCCAAATCTTGCGATTTTAAAGTTTTACTTGCTTCTCGCTGATCGCATATTTTTTCAATTTTGAAGCCTTACTCGCGACTCGCTGATCGCATATCTTTCCATTTTGAAGCCTTACTCGCTACTCGTTTATCGCCAAATCTTGCGATTTTAAAGCGTTACTCGCGACTCGCTGATCGCATATTCTTTCGATTTTGAAGCCTTACTCGCGACTTGCTGATCACATATTGTTTCGATTTTGAAGCCTTACTCGCTACTCGTTGATCGCCAAATCTTGCGATTTTAAAGCCTTACTTGCTACTCGCTGGTTGCATATTTTTTCAATTTTGAAGCCTTACTCGCAACTCGCTGATCGCATATTCTTTCGATTTTGAAGCCTTACTCACTACTCGTTGATCGCCAAATCTTGCGATTTTAAAGTTTTACTTGCTTCTCGCTGATCGCATATTTTTTCAATTTTGAAGCCTTACTCGCGACTCGCTGATCGCATATTCTTTCGATTTTGAAGTCTTACTCGCTACTCGTTGATCGCCAAATCTTGCGATTTTAAAGCCTTACTTGCTACTCGCTAGTCGTTTTTTTTTTTAAAAATTTTGAAGCCTTACTCGCGACTCGCTGATCGCATATTCTTTCAAATTTGAAGACTTACTTGCTACGCGCTGATCGCATATTTTTTCAATTTTAAAACCGTACTCGCGACTCGCTGATCGCATATTTTTTTAATTTTGAAGCCTTACTCGCTACTTGTTGATCGCCAAATCTTGCGATTTTAAAGCCTTACTTGCTCCTCGCTGATCGCATATTTTTTCAATTTTGAAGCCTTACTCGCGACTCGCTGATCGCATATTCTGTCGATTTTGAAGCCTTACACGCCACTAGTTGATCGCCAAATCTTGCGATTTTAAAGCCTTACTTGCTACTCGCTGATCGCATATTCTTTTAAATTTGAAGACTTACTTGGTACGCGCTGATCGCATATTTTTTCAATTTTAAAACCGTACTCGCGACTCGCTGATCGCATATTTTTTCAATTTTGAAGCCTTACTCGCTACTCGTTGATCGCCAAATCTTGCGATTTTAAAGCCTTACTTGCTACTCGCTGGTCGCATATTTTTTCAATTTTGAAGCCTTACTCGCGACTCGCTGATCGCATATTTTTCGATTTTGAAGCCTTACTCGCTACTCGTTGATCGCCAAATTTTGCGATTTTAAAGCCTTACTTGCTACTCGCTAGTCGTTTTTTTTTTAATTTTGAAGCCTTACTCGCGACTCGCTGATCGCATATTCTTTCAAATTTGAAGACTTACTTGCTACGCGCTGATCGCATATTTTTTCAATTTTAAAACCGTACTCGCGACTCGCTGATCGCATATTTTTTCAATTTTGAAGCCTTACTCGCTACTCGTTGATCGCCAAATCTTGCGATTTTAAAGCCTGACTTGCTACTCGCTGGTTGCATATTTTTTCAATTTTGAAGCCTTACTCGCGACTCGCTGATCGCATATTCTTTCGATTTTGAAGCCTTACTCGCTACTCGTTGATCGCCAAATCTTGCGATTTTAAAGCCTTACTTGCTACTCGCTGATCGCATATTTTTTCAATTTTGAAGCCTTACTCGCGACTCGCTGATCGCATATTCTTTCGATTTTGAAGCCTTACTCGCTACTCGTTGATCGCCAAATCTTGCGATTTTAAAGCCTTACTTGCTACTCGCTAGTCGTTTTTTTTTTTTTAAATTTTGAAGCCTTACTCGCGACTCGCTGATCGCATATTCTTTCAAATTTGAAGACTTACTTGCTACGCGCCTATCGCATATTTTTTCAATTTTAAAACCGTACTCGCGACTCGCTGATCGCATATTTTTTTAATTTTGAAGCCTTACTCGCTACTTGTTGATCGCCAAATCTTGCGATTTTAAAGCCTTACTTGCTCCTCGCTGATCGCATATTTTTTCAATTTTGAAGCCTTACTCGCGACTCGCTGATCGCATATTCTGTCGATTTTGAAGCCTTACACGCCACTAGTTGATCGCCAAATCTTGCGATTTTAAAGCCTTACTTGCTACTCGCTGATCGCATATTTTTTTAATTTTGAAGCCTTATTCGCGACTCGCTGATCGCATTTTCTTTCGATTTTGAAGCCTTACTCGCGACTCGCTGATCACATATTGTTTCGATTTTGAAGCCTTACTCGCTACTCGTTGATCGCCAAATCTTGCGATTTTAAAACCTTACTTGCTACTCGCTGGTCGCATATTTTTTCAATTTTGAAGCCTTACTCGCGACTCGCTGATCGCATATTCTTTCGATTTTGAAGCCTTACTCGCTAGACGTTGATCGTTAAATCTTGCGATTTTAAAGCCTTACTTGCTACTCGCTGATTGCACATTTTTTCACTTTTGAAGCCTTACTCGCGACTCGCTGATCGCATATTCTTTCAATTTTGAAGCCTTACTCGCTACTCGTTTATCGCCAAATCTTGCGATTTTAAAGCGTTACTCGCGACTCGCTGATCGCATATTCTTTCGATTTTGAAGCCTTACTCGCGACTCGCTGATCACATATTGTTTCGATTTTGAAGCCTTACTCGCTACTCGTTGATCGCCAAATCTTGCGATTTTAAAGCCTTACTTGCTACTCGCTGGTTGCATATTTTTTCAATTTTGAAGCCTTACTCGCAACTCGCTGATCGCATATTCTTTCGATTTTGAAGCCTTACTCACTACTCGTTGATCGCCAAATCTTGCGATTTTAAAGTTTTACTTGCTTCTCGCTGATCGCATATTTTTTCAATTTTGAAGCCTTACTCGCGACTCGCTGATCGCATATTCTTTCGATTTAGAAGCCTTACTCGCTACTCGTTGATCGCCAAATCTTGCGATTTTAAAGCCTTACTTGCTACTCGCTAGTCGTTTTTTTTTTTTTAAATTTTGAAGCCTTACTCGCGACTCGCTGATCGCATATTCTTTCAAATTTGAAGACTTACTTGCTACGCGCTGATCGCATATTTTTTCAATTTTAAAACCGTACTCGCGACTCGCTGATCGCATATTTTTTTAATTTTGAAGCCTTACTCGCTACTTGTTGATCGCCAAATCTTGCGATTTTAAAGCCTTACTTGCTCCTCGCTGATCGCATATTTTTTCAATTTTGAAGCCTTACTCGCGACTCGCTGATCGCATATTCTGTCGATTTTGAAGCCTTACACGCCACTAGTTGATCGCCAAATCTTGCGATTTTAAAACCTTACTTGCTACTCGCTGATCGCATATTTTTTTAATTTTGAAGCCTTATTCGCGACTCGCTGATCGCATTTTCTTTCGATTTTGAAGCCTTACTCGCGACTCGCTGATCACATATTGTTTCGATTTTGAAGCCTTACTCGCTACTCGTTGATCGCCAAATCTTGCGATTTTAAAGCCTTACTTGCTACTCGCTGGTCGCATATTTTTTCAATTTTGAAGCCTTACTCGCGACTCGCTGATCGCATATTTTTCGATTTTGAAGCCTTAGTCGCTACTCGTTGATCGCCAAATTTTGCGATTTTAAAGCCTTACTTGCTACTCGCTAGTCGTTTTTTTTTTTTAATTTTGAAGCCTTACTCGCGACTCGCTGATCGCATATTCTTTCAAATTTGAAGACTTACTTGCTACGCGCTGATCGCATATTTTTTCAATTTTAAAACCGTACTCGCGACTCGCTGATCGCATATTTTTTCAATTTTGAAGCCTTACTCGCTACTCGTTGATCGCCAAATCTTGCGATTTTAAAGCCTGACTTGCTACTCGCTGGTTGCATATTTTTTCAATTTTGAAGCCTTACTCGCGACTCGCTGATCGCATATTCTTTCGATTTTGAAGCCTTACTCGCTACTCGTTGATCGCCAAATTTTGCGATTTTAAAGCCTTACTTGCTACTCGCTAGTCGTTTTTTTTTTTAATTTTGAAGCCTTACTCGCGACTCGCTGATCGCATATTCTTTCAAATTTGAAGACTTACTTGCTACGCGCTGATCGCATATTTTTTCAATTTTAAAACCGTACTCGCGACTCGCTGATCGCATATTTTTTCAATTTTGAAGCCTTACTCGCTACTTGTTGATCGCCAAATCTTGCGATTTTAAAGCCTAACTTGCTCCTCGCTGATCGCATATTTTTTCAATTTTGAAGCCTTACTCGCGACTCGCTGATCGCATATTCTGTCGATTTTGAAGCCTTACACGCCACTAGTTGATCGCCAAATCTTGCGATTTTAAAGCCTTACTTGCTACTCGCTGATCGCATATTTTTTCAATTTTGAAGCCTTATTCGCGACTCGCTGATTGCATTTTCTTTCGATTTTGAAGCCTGACTTACTACTCTCTGATCGCATATTTTTTTAATTTTGAAGCTTTACTCGCGACTCGCTAATCGCATATTTTTCGATTTTGAAGCCTTACTCGCGACTCGCTGATCGCATATTTTTTCAATTTTGAAGCCTTACTCGCTACTTGTTGATCGCCAAATCTTGCGATTTTAAAGCCTAACTTGCTCCTCGCTGATCGCATATTTTTTCAATTTTGAAGCCTTACTCGCGACTCGCTGATCGCATATTCTGTCGATTTTGAAGCCTTACACGCCACTAGTTGATCGCCAAATCTTGCGATTTTAAAGCCTTACTTGCTACTCGCTGATCGCATATTTTTTCAATTTTGAAGCCTTACTCGCGACTCGCTGATCGCATATTCTGTCGATTTTGAAGCCTTACACGCATTTAGTTGATCGCCAAATCTTGCGATTTTTAAGCCTTACTTGCTACTCGCTGATCGCATATTTTTTCAATTTTGAAGCCTTATTCGCGACTCGCTGATTGCATTTTCTTTCGATTTTGAAGCCTGACTTACTACTCTCTGATCGCATATTTTTTTAATTTTGAAGCTTTACTCGCGACTCGCTAATCGCATATTTTTCGATTTTGAAGCCTTACTCGCGACTCGCTGATCGCATATTCTTTCGATTTTGAAGCCTTACTCGCTACTTGTTGATCACCAAATCTTGCGATTTTATAGCCTTACTTGCTACTCGCTGATCGCATATTTTTTCAATTTTGAAGCCTTACTCGCGACTCGCTGATCGCATATTCTGTCATTTTTTGAAGCCTTACTTGCTTCTCGTTGATCGCCAAATCTTGCGATTTTTAAGCCTTACTTGCTACTCGCTGGTCGCATATTTTTTCAATTTTGAAGCCTTACTCGCGACTCGCTGATCGCATATCTTTCCATTTTGAAGCCTTACTCGCTACTCGTTGATCGCCAAATCTTGCGATTTTAAAGCCTTATTTGCAACCCGCTGATCGCATATTTTTTAAATTTTGAAGCCCTACTCGCGACTCGCTGATCGCATATTCTTTCAATTTTGAAGACTTACTTGCTACTCGCTGATCGCATATTTTTTCAATTTTAAAACAGTACTTGCGACTCGCTGATCGCATATTCTTTCAATTTTAAAGCCTTACTCGCTACTTGTTGATCACCAAATCTTGCGATTTTAAAGCCTTACTTGCTGATCGCTGATCGCATATTTTTTCAATTTTGAAGCCTTACTCGCGACTCGCTGATCGCATATTGTTTCGATTTTGAAGCCTTACTCGCTACTCGTTGATCGCCAAATCTTGCGATTTTAAAGCCTTACTTGCTCCTCGCTGATCGCATATTTTTTCAATTTTGAAGCCTTACTCGCGACTCGCTGATCGCATATTCTGTCGATTTTGAAGCCTTACACGCCACTAGTTGATCGCCAAATCTTGCGATTTTAAAGCCTTACTTGCTCCTCGCTGATCGCATATTTTTTCAATTTTGAAGCCTTACTCGCGACTCATTGATCGCATATTCTGTCGATTTTGAAGCCTTACACGCCACTAGTTGATCGCCAAATCTTGCGATTTTAAAGCCTTACTTGCTACTCGCTGATCGCATATTTTTTCAATTTTGAAGCCTTACTCGCGACTCGCTGATCGCATATTCTGTCGATTTTGAAGCCTTACACGCCACTAGTTGATCGCCAAATCTTGCGATTTTTAAGCCTTACTTGCTACTCGCTGATCGCATATTTTTTCAATTTTGAAGCCTTATTCGCGACTCGCTGATTGCATTTTCTTTCGATTTTGAAGCCTGACTTACTACTCTCTGATCGCATATTTTTTTAATTTTGAAGCTTTACTCGCGACTCGCTAATCGCATATTTTTCGATTTTGAAGCCTTACTCGCGACTCGCTGATCGCATATTCTTTCGATTTTGAAGCCTAACTCGCTACTTGTTGATCACCAAATCTTGCGATTTTATAGCCTTACTTGCTACTCGCTGATCGCATATTTTTTCAATTTTGAAGCCTTACTCGCGACTCGCTGATCGCATATTCTGTCATTTTTTGAAGCCTTACTTGCTTCTCGTTGATCGCCAAATCTTGCGATTTTTAAGCCTTACTTGCTACTCGCTGGTCGCATATTTTTTCAATTTTGAAGCCTTACTCGCGACTCGCTGATCGCATATCTTTCCATTTTGAAGCCTTACTCGCTACTCGTTGATCGCCAAATCTTGCGATTTTAAAGCCTTATTTGCAACCCGCTGATCGCATATTTTTTAAATTTTGAAGCCCTACTCGCGACTCGCTGATCGCATATTCTTTCAATTTTGAAGACTTACTTGCTACTCGCTGATCGCATATTTTTTCAATTTTAAAACAGTACTTGCGACTCGCTGATCGCATATTCTTTCAATTTTAAAGCCTTACTCGCTACTTGTTGATCACCAAATCTTGCGATTTTAAAGCCTTACTTGCTGATCGCTGATCGCATATTTTTTCAATTTTGAAGCCTTACTCGCGACTCGCTGATCGCATATTGTTTCGATTTTGAAGCCTTACTCGCTACTCGTTGATCGCCAAATCTTGCGATTTTAAAGCCTTACTTGCTCCTCGCTGATCGCATATTTTTTCAATTTTGAAGCCTTACTCGCGACTCGCTGATCGCATATTCTGTCGATTTTGAAGCCTTACACGCCACTAGTTGATCGCCAAATCTTGCGATTTTATAGCCTTACTTGCTACTCGCTGATCGCATATTTTTTCAATTTTGAAGCCTTACTCGCGACTCGCTGATCGCATATTCTGTCATTTTTTGAAGCCTTACTTGCTACTCGTTGATCGCCAAATCTTGCGATTTTTAAGCCTTACTTGCTACTCGCTGGTCGCATATTTTTTCAATTTTGAGGCCTTACTCGCGATTCGCTGATCGCATATCTTTCCATTTTGAAGCCTTACTCGCTACTCGTTGATCGCCAAATCTTGCAATTTGAAAGCCTTACTTGCAACCCGCTGATCGCATATTTTTAAAATTTTGAAGCGTTACTCGCGACTCGCTGATCGCATATTCTTTCAATTTTGAAGACTTACTTGCTACTCGCTGATCGCATATTTTTTCAATTTTAAAACAGTACTCGCGACTCGCTGATCGCAAGTTCTTTCAATTTTAAAGCCTTACTCGCTACTTGTTGATCACCAAATCTTGCGATTTTAAAGCCTTACTTGCTACTCGCTGATCGCATATTTTTTCAATTTTGAAGCCTTACTCGCGACTCGCTGATCGCATATTCTTTCGATTTTGAAGCCTTACTTGCTAGACGTTGATCGTTAAATCTTGCGATTTTAAAGCCTTACTTGCTACTCGCTGATTGCACATTTTTTCACTTTTGAAGCCTTACTCGCGACTCGCTGATCGCATATTCTTTCAATTTTGAAGCCTTACTCGCTACTCGTTTATCGCCAAATCTTGCGATTTTAAAGCGTTACTCGCGACTCGCTGATCGCATATTCTTTCGATTTTGAAGCCTTACTCGCGACTCGCTGATCACATATTGTTTCGATTTTGAAGCCTTACTCGCGACTCGTTGATCGCCAAATCTTGCGATTTTAAAGCCTTACTTGCTACTCGCTGGTTGCATATTTTTTCAATTTTGAAGCCTTACTCGCAACTCGCTGATCGCATATTCTTTCGATTTTGAAGCCTTACTCACTACTCGTTGATCGCCAAATCTTGCGATTTTAAAGTTTTACTTGCTTCTCGCTGATCGCATATTTTTTCAATTTTGAAGCCTTACTCGCGACTCGCTGATCGCATATTCTTTCGATTTTGAAGCCTTACTCGCTACTCGTTGATCGCCAAATCTTGCGATTTTAAAGCCTTACTTGCTACTCGCTAGTCGTTTTTTTTTTTTTAAATTTTGAAGCCTTACTCGCGACTCGCTGATCGCATATTCTTTCAAATTTGAAGACTTACTTGCTACGCGCTGATCGCATATTTTTTCAATTTTAAAACCGTACTCGCGACTTGCTGATCGCATATTTTTTTAATTTTGAAGCCTTACTCGCTACTTGTTGATCGCCAAATCTTGCGATTTTAAAGCCTTACTTGCTCCTCGCTGATCGCATATTTTTTCAATTTTGAAGCCTTACTCGCGACTCGCTGATCGCATATTTTTCGATTTTGAAGCCTTACTCGCTACTCGTTGATCGCCAAATTTTGCGATTTTAAAGCCTTACTTGCTACTCGCTAGTCGTTTTTTTTTTTTTAATTTTGAAGCCTTACTCGCGACTCGCTGATCGCATATTCTTTCAAATTTGAAGACTTACTTGCTACGCGCTGATCGCATATTTTTTCAATTATAAAACCGTACTCGCGACTCGCTGATCGCATATTTTTTCAATTTTGAAGCCTTACTCGCTACTTGTTGATCGCCAAATCTTGCGATTTTAAAGCCTAACTTGCTCCTCGCTGATCGCATATTTTTTCAATTTTGAAGCCTTACTCGCTACTCGTTTATCGCCAAATCTTGCGATTTTAAAGCGTTACTCGCGACTCGCTGATCGCATATTCTTTCGATTTTGAAGCCTTACTCGCGACTCGCTGATCACATATTGTTTCGATTTTGAAGCCTTACTCGCTACTCGTTGATCGCCAAATCTTGCGATTTTAAAGCCTTACTTGCTACTCGCTGGTTGCATATTTTTTCAATTTTGAATCCTTACTCGCTACTTGTTGATCGCCAAATCTTGCGATTTTAAAGCCTTACTTGCTACTCGCTGATCGCATATTTTTTCAATTTTGAAGCCTTACTCGCGACTCGCTGATCGCATATTCTGTCGATTTTGAAGCCTTACACGCCACTAGTTGATCGCCAAATCTTGCGATTTTAAAGCCTTACTTGCTACTCGCTGATCGCATATTTTTTCAATTTTGAAGCCTTATTCGCGACTCGCTGATCGCATTTTCTTTCGATTTTGAAGCCTGACTTACTACTCTCTGATCGCATATTTTTTTAATTTTGAAGCTTTACTCGCGACTCGCTAATCGCATATTTTTCGATTTTGAAGCCTTACTCGCGACTCGCTGATCGCATATTCTTTCGATTTTGAAGCCTTACTCGCGACTCGCTGATCGCATATTCTGTCATTTTTTGAAGCCTTACTTGCTACTCGTTGATCGCCAAATCTTGCGATTTTTAAGCCTTACTTGCTACTCGCTGGTCGCATATTTTTTCAATTTTGAAGCCTTACTCGCGACTCGCTGATCGCATATCTTTCCATTTTGAAGCCTTACTCGCTACTCGTTGATCGCCAAATCTTGCGATTTTAAAGCCTTACTTGCAACCCGCTGATCGCATATTTTTTAAATTTTTAAGCCTTACTCGCGACTCGCTGATCGCATATTCTTTCAAATTTGAAGACTTACTTGCTACGCGCTGATCGCATATTTTTTCAATTTTAAAACAGTACTCGCGACTCGCTGATCGCATATTCTTTCAATTTTAAAGCCTTACTCGCTACTTGTTGATCACCAAATCTTGCGATTTTAAAGCCTTACTTGCTACTCGCTGATCGCATATTTTTTCAATTTTGAAGCCTTACTCGCGACTCGCTGATCGCATATGCTTTCGATTTTGAAGCCTTATTCGCTAGACGTTGATCGTTAAATCTTGCGATTTTAAAGCCTTACTTGCTACTCGCTGATTGCACATTTTTAACTTTTGAAGCCTTACTCTTGACTCGCTGATCGCATATTCTTTCAATTTTGAAGCCTTACTCGCTACTCGTTTATCGCCAAATCTTGCGATTTTAAAGCGTTACTCGCGACTCGCTGATCGCATATTCTTTCGATTTTGAAGCCTTACTCGCGACTCGCTGATCGCCAAATCTTGCGATTTTAAAGCCTTACTTGCTACTCGCTGGTTGCATATTTTTTCAATTTTGAAGCCTTACTCGCAACTCGCTGATCGCATATTCTTTCGATTTTGAAGCCTTACTCACTACTCGTTGATCGCCAAATCTTGCGATTTTAAAGCCTTACTTGCTACTCGCTGATCGCATATTTTTTCAATTTTGAAGCCTTATTCGCGACTCGCTGATCGCATATTCTTTCGATTTTGAAGCCTTACTCGCTACTCGTTGATCGCCAAATCTTGCGATTTTAAAGCCTTACTTGCTACTCGCTGATCGCATATTTTTTCAATTTTGAAGCCATATTCGCGACTCGCTGATCGCATATTCTTTCGATTTTGAAGCCTTACTCGCTACTCGTTGATCGCCAAATCTTGCGATTTTAAAGCCTTACTTGCTACTCGCTGATCGCATATTTTTTCAATTTTGAAGCCTTACTCGCGACTCGCTGATCGCATATTTTTCAATTTTGAAGCCTTACTCGCGACTCGCTGATCGCATATCTTTCCATTTTGAAGCCTTACTCGCTACTCGTTGATCGCCAAATCTTGCGATTTTAAAGCCTTACTTGCAACCCGCTGATCGCATATTTTTTAAATTTTTAAGCCTTACTCGCGATTCGCTGATCGCATATTCTTTCAATTTTGAAGACTTACTTGCTACTCGCTGATCGCATATTTTTTCAATTTTAAAACAGTACTCGCGACTCGCTGATCGCATATTCTTTCAATTTTAAAGCCTTACTCGCTACTTGTTGATCACCAAATCTTGCGTTTTTAAAGCCTTACTTGCTACTCGCTGATCGCATATTTTTTCAATTTTGAAGCCTTACTCGCGACTCGCTGATCGCATATGCTTTCGATTTTGAAGCCTTATTCGCTAGACGTTGATCGTTAAATCTTGCGATTTTAAAGCCTTACTTGCTACTCGCTGATTGCACATTTTTAACTTTTGAAGCCTTACTCGCGACTCGCTGATCGCATATTCTTTCAATTTTGAAGCCTTACTCGTTACTTGTTTATCGCCAAATCTTGCGATTTTAAAGCGTTCCTCGCGACTCGCTGATCGCATATTCTTTCGATTTTGAAGCCTTACTCGCGACTCGCTGAACGCCAAATCTTGCGATTTTAAAGCCTTACTTGCTACTCGCTGGTTGCATATTTTTTCAATTTTGAAGCCTTACTCGCAACTCGCTGATCGCATATTCTTTCGATTTTGAAGCCTTACTCACTACTCGTTGATCGCCAAATCTTGCGATTTTAAAGCCTTACTTGCTACTCGCTGATCGCATATTTTTTCAATTTTGAAGCCTTATTCGCGACTCGCTGATCGCATATTCTTTCGATTTTGAAGCCTTACTCGCTACTCGTTGATCGCCAAATCTTGCGATTTTAAAGCCTTACTTGCTACTCGCTGGTCGCATATTTTTTCAATTTTGAAGCCTTACTCGCGACTCGCTGATCGCATATTTTTCGATTTTGAAGCCTTACTCGCTACTCGTTGATCGCCAAATCTTGCGATTTTAAAGCCTTACTTGCTACTCGCTAGTCTTTTTTTTTTTAAATTTTGAAGCCTTACTCGCGACTCGCTGATCGCATATTCTTTCAAATTTGAAGCCTTATTCGCGACTCGCTGAACGCATTTTCTTTCGATTTTGAAGCCTTACTCGCGACTCGCTGATCACATATTGTTTCGATTTTGAAGCCTTACTCGCTACTCGTTGATCGCCAAATCTTGCGATTTTAAAGCCTTACTTGCTACTCGCTGGTCGCATATTTTTTCAATTTTAAAACCGTACTCGCGACTCGCTGATCGCATATTTTTTTAATTTTGAAGCCTTACTCGCTACTTGTTGATCGCCAAATCTTGCGATTTTAAAGCCTTACTTGCTCCTCGCTGATCGCATATTTTTTCAATTTTGAAGCCTTACTCGCGACTCGCTGATCGCATATTCTGTCGATTTTGAAGCCTTACACGCCACTAGTTGATCGCCAAATCTTGCGATTTTAAAGCCTTACTTGCTACTCGCTGATCGCATATTTTTTCAATTTTGAAGCCTTATTCGCGACTCGATGATCGCATTTTCTTTCGATTTTGAAGCCTTACTCGCGACTCGCTGATCACATATTGTTTCGATTTTGAAGCCTTACTCGCTACTCGTTGATCGCCAAATCTTGCGATTTTAAAGCCTTACTTGCTACTCGCTGGTCGCATATTTTTTCAATTTTGAAGCCTTACTCGCGACTCGCTGATCGCATATTTTTCGATTTTGAAGCCTTACTCGCTACTCGTTGATCGCCAAATTTTGCGATTTTAAAGCCTTACTTGCTACTCGCTAGTCGTTTTTTTTTTTTAATTTTGAAGCCTTACTCGCGACTCGCTGATCGCATATTCTTTCAAATTTGAAGACTTACTTGCTACGCGCTGATCGCATATTTTTTCAATTTTAAAACCGTACTCGCGACTCGCTGATCGCATATTTTTTCAATTTTGAAGCCTTACTCGCTACTTGTTGATCGCCAAATTTTATGATTTTAAAGCCTAACTTGCTCCTCGCTGATCGCATATTTTTTCAATTTTGAAGCCTTACTCGCGACTCGCTGATCGCATATTCTGTCGATTTTGAAGCCTTACACGCCACTAGTTGATCGCCAAATCTTGCGATTTTAAAGCCTTACTTGCTACTCGCTGATCGCATATTTTTTCAATTTTGAAGCCTTATTCGCGACTCGCTGATTGCATTTTCTTTCGATTTTGAAGCCTGACTTACTACTCTCTGAGCGCATATTTTTTTAATTTTGAAGCTTTACTCGCGACTCGCTAATCGCATATTTTTCGATTTTGAAGCCTTACTCGCGACTCGCTGATCGCATATTCTTTCGATTTTGAAGCCTTACTCGCTACTTGTTGATCACCAAATCTTGCGATTTTATAGCCTTACTTGCTACTCGCTGATCGCATATTTTTTCAATTTTGAAGCCTTACTCGCGACTCGCTGATCGCATATTCTGTCATTTTTTGAAACCTTACTTGCTTCTCGTTGATCGCCAAATCTTGCGATTTTTAAGCCTTACTTGCTACTCGCTGGTCGCATATTTTTTCAATTTTGAAGCCTTACTCGCGACTCGCTGATCGCATATCTTTCCATTTTGAAGCCTTACTCGCTACTCGTTGATCGCCAAATCTTGCGATTTTAAAGCCTTACTTGCAACCCGCTGATCGCATATTTTTTAAATTTTGAAGCCCTACTCGCGACTCGCTGATCGCATATTCTTTCAATTTTGAAGACTTACTTGCTACTCGCTGATCGCATATTTTTTCAATTTTAAAACAGTACTTGCGACTCGCTGATCGCATATTCTTTCAATTTTAAAGCCTTACTCGCTACTTGTTGATCACCAAATCTTGCGATTTTAAAGCCTTACTTGCTGATCGCTGATCGCATATTTTTTCAATTTTGAAGCCTTACTCGCGACTCGCTGATCGCATATTGTTTCGATTTTGAAGCCTTACTCGCTACTCGTTGATCGCCAAATCTTGCGATTTTAAAGCCTTACTTGCTACTCGCTGGTTGCATATTTTTTCAATTTTGAAGCCTTACTCGCAACTCGCTGATCGCATATTCTTTCGATTTTGAAGCCTTACTCACTACTCGTTGATCGCCAAATCTTGCGATTTTAAAGCCTTACTTGCTACTCGCTAATCGCATATTTTTTCAATTTTGAAGCCTTATTCGCGACTCGCTGATCGCATATTCTTTCGATTTTGAAGCCTTACTCGCTACTCGTTGATCGCCAAATCTTGCGATTTTAAAGCCTTAATTGCTACTCGCTGGTCGCATATTTTTTCAATTTTGAAGCCTTACTCGCGACTCGCTGATCACATATTTTTCGATTTTGAAGCCATACTCGCTACTCGTTGATCGCCAAATCTTGCGATTTTAAAGCCTTACTTGCTACTCGCTAGTCTTTTTTTTTTTTTTAAATTTTGAAGCCTTACTCGCGACTCGCTGATCGCATATTCTTTCAAATTTGAAGACTTACTTGCTACGCGCTGATCGCATATTTTTTCAATTTTAAAACCGTACTCGCGACTCGCTGATCGCATATTTTTTCAATTTTGAAGCCTTACTCGCTACTTGTTGATCGCCAAATCTTGCGATTTTAAAGCCTTTTTGCTCCTCGCTGATCGCATATTTTTTCAATTTTGAAGCCTTACTCGCGACTCGCTGATCGCATATTCTGTCGATTTTGAAGCCTTACACGCCACTAGTTGATCGCCAAATCTTGCGATTTTAAAGCCTTACTTGCTACTCGCTGATCGCATATTTTTTCAATTTTGAAGCCTTATACGCGACTCGCTGATCGCATTTTCTTTCGATTTTGAAGCCTGACTTACTACTCTCTGATCGCATATTTTTTTAATTTTGAAGCTTTACTCGCGACTCGCTAATCGCATATTTTTCGATTTTGAAGCCTTACTCGCGACTCGCTGATCGCATATTCTTTCGATTTTGAAGCCTTACTCGCGACTCGCTGATCGCATATTCTGTCATTTTTTGAAGCCTTACTTGCTACTCGTTGATCGCCAAATCTTGCGATTTTTAAGCCTTACTTGCTACTCGCTGGTCGCATATTTTTTCAATTTTGAAGCCTTACTCGCGACTCGCTGATCGCATATCTTTCCATTTTGAAGCCTTACTCGCTACTCGTTGATCGCCAAATCTTGCGATTTTAAAGCCTTACTTGCAACCCGCTGATCGCATATTTTTTAAATTTTTAAGCCTTACTCGCGACTCGCTGATCGCATATTCTTTCAAATTTGAAGACTTACTTGCTACGCGCTGATCGCATATTTTTTCAATTTTAAAACAGTACTCGCGACTCGCTGATCGCATATTCTTTCAATTTTAAAGCCTTACTCGCTACTTGTTGATCACCAAATCTTGCGATTTTAAAGCCTTACTTGCTACTCGCTGATTGCACATTTTTAACTTTTGAAGCCTTACTCTTGACTCGCTGATCGCATATTCTTTCAATTTTGAAGCCTTACTCGCTACTCGTTTATCGCCAAATCTTGCGATTTTAAAGCGTTACTCGCGAATCGCTGATCGCATATTCTTTCGATTTTGAAGCCTTACTCGCGACTCGCTGATCGCCAAATCTTGCGATTTTAAAGCCTTACTTGCTACTCGCTGATCGCATATTCTTTCAATTTTGAAGACTTACTTGCTACTCGCTGATCGCATATTTTTTCAATTTTAAAACAGTACTTGCGACTCGCTGATCGCATATTCTTTCAATTTTAAAGCCTTACTCGCTACTTGTTGATCACCAAATCTTGCGATTTTAAAGCCTTACTTGCTGATCGCTGATCGCATATTTTTTCAATTTTGAAGCCTTACTCGCGACTCGCTGATCGCATATTGTTTCGATTTTGAAGCCTTACTCGCTACTCGTTGATCGCCAAATCTTGCGATTTTAAAGCCTTACTTGCTACTCGCTGGTTGCATATTTTTTCAATTTTGAAGCCTTACTCGCAACTCGCTGATCGCATATTCTTTCGATTTTGAAGCCTTACTCACTACTCGTTGATCGCCAAATCTTGCGATTTTAAAGCCTTACTTGCTACTCGCTAATCGCATATTTTTTCAATTTTGAAGCCTTATTCGCGACTCGCTGATCGCATATTCTTTCGATTTTGAAGCCTTACTCGCTACTCGTTGATCGCCAAATCTTGCGATTTTAAAGCCTTACTTGCTACTCGCTGGTCGCATATTTTTTCAATTTTGAAGCCTTACTCGCGACTCGCTGATCGCATATTTTTCAATTTTGAAGCCTTACTCGCTACTCGTTGATCGCCAAATCTTGCGATTTTAAAGCCTTACTTGCTACTCGCTAGTCTTTTTTTTTTTTTAAATTTTGAAGCCTTACTCGCGACTCGCTGATCGCATATTCTTTCAAATTTGAAGACTTACTTGCTACGCGCTGATCGCATATTTTTTCAATTTTAAAACCGTACTCGCGACTCGCTGATCGCATATTTTTTCAATTTAAAAGCCTTACTCGCTACTTGTTGATCGCCAAATCTTGCGATTTTAAAGCCTTTTTGCTCCTCGCTGATCGCATATTTTTTCAATTTTGAAGCCTTACTCGCGACTCGCTGATCGCCAAATCTTGCGATTTTAAAGCCTTACTTGCTACTCGCTGGTCGCATATTTTTTCAATTTTGAAGCCTTACTCGCGACTCGCTGATCGCATATCTTTCCATTTTGAAGCCTTACTCGCTACTCGTTGATCGCCAAATCTTGCGATTTTAAAGCCTTACTTGCATCCCGCTGATCGCATATTTTTTAAATTTTTAAGCCTTACTCGCGACTCGCTGATCGCATATTCTTTCAAATTTGAAGACTTACTTGCTACGCGCTGATCGCATATTTTTTCGATTTTAAAACAGTACTCGCGACTCGCTGATCGCATATTTTTTCAATTTTGAAGCCTTACTCGCTACTTGTTGATCGCCAAATCTTGCGATTTTAAAGCCTTTTTGCTCCTCGCTGATCGCATATTTTTTCAATTTTGAAGCCTTACTCGCGACTCGCTGATCGCATATTCTGTCGATTTTGAAGCCTTACACGCCACTAGTTGATAGCCAAATCTTGCGATTTTAAAGCCTTACTTGCTACTCGCTGATCGCATATTTTTTCAATTTTGAAGCCTTTTACGCGACTCGCTGATCGCATTTTCTTTCGATTTTGAAGCCTGACTTACTACTCTCTGATCGCATATTTTTTTAATTTTGAAGCTTTACTCGCGACTCGCTAATCGCATATTTTTCGATTTTGAAGCCTTACTCGCGACTCGCTGATCGCATATTCTTTCGATTTTGAAGCCTTACTCGCGACTCGCTGATCGCATATTCTGTCAGTTTTTGAAGCCTTACTTGCTACTCGTTGATCGCCAAATCTTGCGATTTTTAAGCCTTACTTGCTACTCGCTGGTCGCATATTTTTTCAATTTTGAAGCCTTACTCGCGACTCGCTGATCGCATATCTTTCCATTTTGAAGCCTTACTCGCTACTCGTTGATCGCCAAATCTTGCGATTTTAAAGCCTTACTTGCAACCCGCTGATCGCATATTTTTTAAATTTTTAAGCCTTACTCGCGACTCGCTGATCGCATATTCTTTCAAATTTGAAGACTTACTTGCTACGCGCTGATCGCATATTTTTTCAATTTTAAAACAGTACTCGCGACTCGCTGATCGCATATTCTTTCAATTTTAAAGCCTTACTCGCTACTTGTTGATCACCAAATCTTGCGATTTTAAAGCCTTACTTGCTACTCGCTGATTGCACATTTTTAACTTTTGAAGCCTTACTCTTGACTCGCTGATCGCATATTCTTTCAATTTTGAAGCCTTACTCGCTACTCGTTTATCGCCAAATCTTGCGATTTTAAAGCGTTACTCGCGAATCGCTGATCGCATATTCTTTCGATTTTGAAGCCTTACTCGCGACTCGCTGATCGCCAAATCTTGCGATTTTAAAGCCTTACTTGCTACTCGCTGATCGCATATTCTTTCAATTTTGAAGACTTACTTGCTACTCGCTGATCGCATATTTTTTCAATTTTAAAACAGTACTTGCGACTCGCTGATCGCATATTCTTTCAATTTTAAAGCCTTACTCGCTACTTGTTGATCACCAAATCTTGCGATTTTAAAGCCTTACTTGCTGATCGCTGATCGCATATTTTTTCAATTTTGAAGCCTTACTCGCGACTCGCTGATCGCATATTGTTTCGATTTTGAAGCCTTACTCGCTACTCGTTGATCGCCAAATCTTGCGATTTTAAAGCCTTACTTGCTACTCGCTGGTTGCATATTTTTTCAATTTTGAAGCCTTACTCGCAACTCGCTGATCGCATATTCTTTCGATTTTGAAGCCTTACTCACTACTCGTTGATCGCCAAATCTTGCGATTTTAAAGCCTTACTTGCTACTCGCTAATCGCATATTTTTTCAATTTTGAAGCCTTATTCGCGACTCGCTGATCGCATATTCTTTCGATTTTGAAGCCTTACTCGCTACTCGTTGATCGCCAAATCTTGCGATTTTAAAGCCTTACTTGCTACTCGCTGGTCGCATATTTTTTCAATTTTGAAGCCTTACTCGCGACTCGCTGATCGCATATTTTTCAATTTTGAAGCCTTACTCGCTACTCGTTGATCGCCAAATCTTGCGATTTTAAAGCCTTACTTGCTACTCGCTAGTCTTTTTTTTTTTTTAAATTTTGAAGCCTTACTCGCGACTCGCTGATCGCATATTCTTTCAAATTTGAAGACTTACTTGCTACGCGCTGATCGCATATTTTTTCAATTTTAAAACCGTACTCGCGACTCGCTGATCGCATATTTTTTCAATTTAAAAGCCTTACTCGCTACTTGTTGATCGCCAAATCTTGCGATTTTAAAGCCTTTTTGCTCCTCGCTGATCGCATATTTTTTCAATTTTGAAGCCTTACTCGCGACTCGCTGATCGCCAAATCTTGCGATTTTAAAGCCTTACTTGCTACTCGCTGGTCGCATATTTTTTCAATTTTGAAGCCTTACTCGCGACTCGCTGATCGCATATCTTTCCATTTTGAAGCCTTACTCGCTACTCGTTGATCGCCAAATCTTGCGATTTTAAAGCCTTACTTGCAACCCGCTGATCGCATATTTTTTAAATTTTTAAGCCTTACTCGCGACTCGCTGATCGCATATTCTTTCAAATTTGAAGACTTACTTGCTACGCGCTGATCGCATATTTTTTCAATTTTAAAACAGTACTCGCGACTCGCTGATCGCATATTCTTTCAATTTTAAAGCCTTACTCGCTACTTGTTGATCACCAAATCTTGCGATTTTAAAGCCTTACTTGCTACTCGCTGATCGCATATTTTTTCAATTTTGAAGCCTTACTCGCGACTCGCTGATCGCATTTGCTTTCGATTTTGAAGCCTTATTCGCTAGACGTTGATCGTTAAATCTTGCGATTTTAAAGCCTTACTTGCTACTCGCTGATTGCACATTTTTAACTTTTGAAGCCTTACTCTTGACTCGCTGATCGCATATTCTTTCAATTTTGAAGCCTTACTCGCTACTCGTTTATCGCCAAATCTTGCGATTTTAAAGCGTTACTCGCGACTCGCTGATCGCATATTCTTTCGATTTTGAAGCCTTACTCGCGACTCGCTGATCGCCAAATCTTGCGATTTTAAAGCCTTACTTGCTACTCGCTGGTTGCATATTTTTTCAATTTTGAAGCCTTACTCGCAACTCGCTGATCGCATATTCTTTCGATTTTGAAGCCTTACTCACTACTCGTTGATCGCCAAATCTTGCGATTTTAAAGCCTTACTTGCTACTCGCTGATCGCATATTTTTTCAATTTTGAAGCCTTATTCGCGACTCGCTGATCGCATATTCTTTCGATTTTGAAGCCTTACTCGCTACTCGTTGATCGCCAAATCTTGCGATTTTAAAGCCTTACTTGCTACTCGCTGATCGCATATTTTTTCAATTTTGAAGCCATATTCGCGACTCGCTGATCGCATATTCTTTCGATTTTGAAGCCTTACTCGCTACTCGTTGATCGCCAAATCTTGCGATTTTAAAGCCTTACTTGCTACTCGCTGATCGCATATTTTTTCAATTTTGAAGCCTTACTCGCGACTCGCTGATCGCATATTTTTCAATTTTGAAGCCTTACTCGCGACTCGCTGATCGCATATCTTTCCATTTTGAAGCCTTACTCGCTACTCGTTGATCGCCAAATCTTGCGATTTTAAAGCCTTACTTGCAACCCGCTGATCGCATATTTTTTAAATTTTTAAGCCTTACTCGCGACTCGCTGATCGCATATTCTTTCAATTTTGAAGACTTACTTTCTACTCGCTGATCGCATATTTTTTCAATTTTAAAACAGTACTCGCGACTCGCTGATCGCATATTCTTTCAATTTTAAAGCCTTACTCGCTACTTGTTGATCACCAAATCTTGCGTTTTTAAAGCCTTACTTGCTACTCGCTGATCGCATATTTTTTCAATTTTGAAGCCTTACTCGCGACTCGCTGATCGCATATGCATTCGATTTTGAAGCCTTATTCGCTAGACGTTGATCGTTAAATCTTGCGATTTTAAAGCCTTACTTGCTACTCGCTGATTGCACATTTTTAACTTTTGAAGCCTTACTCGCGACTCGCTGATCGCATATTCTTTCAATTTTGAAGCCTTTTTCGCTACTTGTTTATCGCCAAATCTTGCGATTTTAAAGCGTTACTCGCGACTCGCTGATCGTATATTCTTTCGATTTTGAAGCCTTACTCGCGACTCGCTGAACGCCAAATCTTGCGATTTTAAAGCCTTACTTGCTACTCGCTGGTTGCATATTTTTTCAATTTTGAAGCCTTACTCGCAACTCGCTGATCGCATATTCTTTCGATTTTGAAGCCTTACTCACTACTCGTTGATCGCCAAATCTTGCGATTTTAAAGCCTTACTTGCTACTCGCTGATCGCATATTTTTTCAATTTTGAAGCCTTATTCGCGACTCGCTGATCGCATATTCTTTCGATTTTGAAGCCTTACTCGCTACTCGTTGATCGCCAAATCTTGCGATTTTAAAGCCTTACTTGCTCTTCGCTGGTCGCATATTTTTTCAATTTTGAAGCCTTACTCGCGACTCGCTGATCGCATATTTTTCGATTTTGAAGCCTTACTCGCTACTCGTTGATCGCCAAATCTTGCGATTTTAAAGCCTTACTTGCTACTCGCTAGTCTTTTTTTTTTTTTAAATTTTGAAGCCTTACTCGCGACTCGCTGATCGCATATTCTTTCAAATTTGAAGACTTACTTGCTACGCGCTGATCGCATATTTTTTCAATTTTAAAACCGTACTCGCGACTCGCTGATCGCATATTTTTTCAATTTTGAAGCCTTACTCGCTACTTGTTGATCGCCAAATCTTGCGATTTTAAAGCCTTTTTGCTCCTCTCTGATCGCATATTTTTTTAATTTTGAAGCTTTACTCGCGACTCGCTAATCGCATATTTTTCAATTTTGAAGCCTTACTCGCGACTCGCTGATCGCATATTCTTTCGATTTTGAAGCCTTACTCGCGACTCGCTGATCGCATATTCTGTCATTTTTTGAAGCCTTACTTGCTACTCGCTGATTGCATATTTTTTCAATTTTAAAACAGTACTTGCGACTCGCTGATCGCATATTCTTTCAATTTTAAAGCCTTACTCGCTACTTGTTGATCACCAAATCTTGCGATTTTAAAGCCTTACTTGCTGATCGCTGATCTCATATTTTTTCAATTTTGAAGCCTTACTCGCGACTCGCTGATCGCATATTGTTTCGATTTTGAAGCCTTACTCGCGACTCGCTGATCGCATATTCTTTCGATTTTGAAGCCTTACTCGCTACTTGTTGATCACCAAATCTTGCGATTTTATAGCCTTACTTGCTACTCGCTGATCGCATATTTTTTCAATTTTGAAGCCTTACTCGCGACTCGCTGATCGCATATTCTTTCGATTTTGAAGCCTTACTCGCTACTCGTTGATCGCCAAATCTTGCGATTTTAAAGCCTTACTTGCTACTCGCTAGTCGTTTTTTTTTTTTAAATTTTGAAGCCTTACTCGCGACTCGCTGATCGCATATTCTTTCAAATTTGAAGACTTACTTGCTACGCGCTGATCGCATATTTTTTCAATTTTAAAACCGTACTCGCGACTCGCTGATCGCATATTCTTTCGATTTTGAAGCCTTACTCGCTACTTGTTGATCACCAAATCTTGCGATTTTATAGCCTTACTTGCTACTCGCTGATCGCATATTTTTTCAATTTTGAAGCCTTACTCGCGACTCGCTGATCGCATATTCTTTCGATTTTGAAGCCTTACTCGCTACTCGTTGATCGCCAAATCTTGCGATTTTAAAGCCTTACTTGCTCCTCGCTGATCGCATATTTTTTCAATTTTGAAGCCTTACTCGCGACTCGCTGATCGCATATTCTGTCGATTTTGAAGCCTTACACGCCACTAGTTGATCGCCAAATCTTGCGATTTTAAAGCCTTACTTGCTACTCGCTGATCGCATATTTTTTCAATTTTGAAGCCTTATTCGCGACTCGCTGATCGCATTTTCTTTCGATTTTGAAGCCTTACTCGCGACTCGCTGATCACATATTGTTTCGATTTTGAAGCCTTACTCGCTACTCGTTGATCGCCAAATCTTGCGATTTTAAAGCCTTACTTGCTACTCGCTGATCGCATATTTTTTCAATTTTGAAGCCTTACTCGCGACTCGCTGATCGCATATTTTTCGATTTTGAAGCCTTACTCGCTACTCGTTGATCGCCAAATTTTGCGATTTTAAAGCCTTACTTGCTACTCGTTAGTCGTTTTTTTTTTTTAATTTTGAAGCCTTACTCGCGACTCGCTGATCGCATATTCTTTCGAATTTGAAGACTTACTTGCTACGCGCTGATCGCATATTTTTTCAATTTTAAAACCGTACTCGCGACTCGCTGATCGCATATTTTTTCAATTTTGAAGCCTTACTCGCTACTTGTTGATCGCCAAATCTTGCGATTTTAAAGCCTAACTTGCTCCTCGCTGATCGCATATTTTTTCAATTTTGAAGCCTTACTCGCGACTCGCTGATCGCATATTCTGTCGATTTTGAAGCCTTACACGCCACTAGTTGATCGCCAAATCTTGCGATTTTAAAGCCTTACTTGCTACTCGCTGATCGCATATTTTTTCAATTTTGAAGCCTTATTCGCGACTCGCTGATTGCATTTTCTTTCGATTTTGAAGCCTGACTTACTACTCTCTGATCGCATATTTTTTTAATTTTGAAGCTTTACTCGCGACTCGCTAATCGCATATTTTTCGATTTTGAAGCCTTACTCGCGACTCGCTGATCGCATATTCTTTCGATTTTGAAGCCTTACTCGCTACTTGTTGATCACCAAATCTTGCGATTTTATAGCCTTACTTGCTACTCGCTGATCGCATATTTTTTCAATTTTGAAGCCTTACTCGCGACTCGCTGATCGCATATTCTAACATTTTTTGAAGCCTTACTTGCTTCTCGTTGATCGCCAAATCTTGCGATTTTTAAGCCTTACTTGCTACTCGCTGGTCGCATATTTTTTCAATTTTGAAGCCTTACTCGCGACTCGCTGATCGCATATTCTTTCAATTTTGAAGACTTACTTGCTACTCGCTGATCGCATATTTTTTCAATTTTAAAACAGTACTTGCGACTCGCTGATCGCATATTCTTTCAATTTTAAAGCCTTACTCGCTACTTGTTGATCACCAAATCTTGCGATTTTAAAGCCTTACTTGCTCCTCGCTGATCGCATATTTTTTCAATTTTGAATCCTTACTCGCGACTCGCTGATCGCATATTCTGTCGATTTTGAAGCCTTACACGCCACTAGTTGATCGCCAAATCTTGCGATTTTAAAGCCTTACTTGCTACTCGCTGATCGCATATTTTTTCAATTTTGAAGCCTTATTCGCGACTCGCTGATCGCATTTTCTTTCGATTTTGAAGCCTTACTCGCGACTCGCTGATCACATATTGTTTCGATTTTGAAGCCTTACTCGCTACTCGTTGATCGCCAAATCTTGCGATTTTAAAGCCTTACTTGCTACTCGCTGGTCGCATATTTTTTCAATTTTGAAGCCTTACTCGCGACTCGCTGATCGCATATTTTTCGATTTTGAAGCCTTACTCGCTACTCGTTGATCGCCAAATCTTGCGATTTTTAAGCCTTACTTGCTACTCGCTGGTCGCATATTTTTTCAATTTTGAAGCCTTACTCGCGACTCGCTGATCGCATATCTTTCCATTTTGAAGCCTTACTCGCTACTCGTTGATCGCCAAATCTTGCGATTTTAAAGCCTTACTTGCAACCCGCTGATCGCATATTTTTTAAATTTTGAAGCCTTACTCGCGACTCGCTGATCGCATATTCTTTCAATTTTGAAGACTTACTTGCTACTCGCTGATCGCATATTTTTTCAATTTTAAAACAGTACTTGCGACTCGCTGATCGCATATTCTTTCAATTTTAAAGCCTTACTCGCTACTTGTTGATCACCAAATCTTGCGATTTTAAAGCCTTACTTGCTGATCGCTGATCGCATATTTTTTCAATTTTGAAGCCTTACTCGCGACTCGCTGATCGCATATTGTTTCGATTTTGAAGCCTTACTCGCTACTCGTTGATCGCCAAATCTTGCGATTTTAAAGCTTTACTTGCTACTCGCTGGTTGCATATTTTTTCAATTTTGAAGCCTTACTCGCAACTCGCTGATCGCATATTCTTTCGATTTTGAAGCCTTACTCACTACTCGTTGATCGCCAAATCTTGCGATTTTAAAGCCTTACTTGCTACTCGCTGATCGCATATTTTTTCAATTTTGAAGCCTTATTCGCGACTCGCTGATCGCATATTCTTTCGATTTTGAAGCCTTACTCGCTACTCGTTGATCGCCAAATCTTGCGATTTTAAAGCCTTACTTGCTACTCGCTGGTCGCATATTTTTTCAATTTTGAAGCCTTACTCGCGACTCGCTGATCGCATATTTTTCGATTTTGAAGCCTTACTCGCTACTCGTTGATCGCCAAATCTTGCGATTTTAAAGCCTTACTTGCTACTCGCTAGTCTTTTTTTTTTTTTAAATTTTGAAGCCTTACTCGCGACTCGCTGATCGCATATTCTTTCAAATTTGAAGACTTACTTGCTACGCGCTGATCGCATATTTTTTCAATTTTAAAACCGTACTCGCGACTCGCTGATCGCATATTTTTTCAATTTTGAAGCCTTACTCGCTACTTGTTGATCGCCAAATCTTGCGATTTTAAAGCCTTTTTGCTCCTCGCTGATCGCATATTTTTTCAATTGTGAAGCCTTACTCGCGACTCGCTGATCGCATATTCTGTCGATTTTGAAGCCTTACACGCCACTAGTTGATCGCCAAATCTTGCGATTTTAAAGCCTTACTTGCTACACGCTGATCGCATATTTTTTCAATTTTGAAGCCTTATTCGCGACTCGCTGATCGCATTTTCTTTCGATTTTGAAGCCTGACTTACTACTCTCTGATCGCATATTTTTTTAATTTTGAAGCTTTACTCGCGACTCGCTAATCGCATATTTTTCGATTTTGAAGCCTTACTCGCGACTCGCTGATCGCATATTCTTTCGATTTTGAAGCCTTACTCGCGACTCGCTGATCGCATATCTGTCATTTTTTGAAGCCTTACTTGCTACTCGTTGATCGCCAAATCTTGCGATTTTTAAGCCTTACTTGCTACTCGCTGGTCGCATATTTTTTCAATTTTGAAGCCTTACTCGCGACTCGCTGATCGCATATCTTTCCATTTTGAAGCCTTACTCGCTACTTGTTGATCACCAAATCTTGCGATTTTAAAGCCTTACTTGCTACTCGCTGATCGCATATTTTTTCAATTTTGAAGCCTTACTCGCGACTCGCTGATCGCATATGCTTTCGATTTTGAAGCCTTATTCGCTACTCGTTGATCGCCAAATCTTGCGATTTTAAAGCCTTACTTGCTACTCGCTAGTCTTTTTTTTTTTTTTAAATTTTGAAGCCTTACTCGCGACTCGCTGATCGCATATTCTTTCAAATTTGAAGACTTACTTGCTACGCGCTGATCGCATATTTTTTCAATTTTAAAACCGTACTCGCGACTCGCTGATCGCATATTTTTTCAATTTTGAAGCCTTACTCGCTACTTGTTGATCACCAAATCTTGCGATTTTAAAGCCTTACTTGGTACTCGCTGATCGCATATTTTTTCAATTTTGAAGCCTTACTCGCGACTCGCTGATCGCATATGCTTTCGATTTTGAAGCCTTATTCGCTAGACGTTGATCGTTAAATCTTGCGATTTTAAAGCCTTACTTGCTACTCGCTGATTGCACATTTTTAACTTTTGAAGCCTTACTCTTGACTCGCTGATCGCATATTCTTTCAATTTTGAAGCCTTACTCGCTACTCGCTGATCGCATATTCTTTCAAATTTGAAGACTTACTTGCTACGCGCTGATCGCATATTTTTTCAATTTTAAAACAGTACTCGCGACTCGCTGATCGCATATTCTTTCAATTTTAAAGCCTTACTCGCTACTTGTTGATCACCAAATCTTGCGATTTTAAAGCCTTACTTGCTACTCGCTGATCGCATATTTTTTCAATTTTGAAGCCTTACTCGCGACTCGCTGATCGCATATTCTTTCGATTTTGAAGCCTTACTCGCGACTCGCTGATCGCATATTCTGTCATTTTTTGAAGCCTTACTCGCGACTCGCTGATCGCATATTCTTTCAAATTTGAAGACTTACTTGCTACGCGCTGATCGCATATTTTTTCAATTTTAAAACAGTACTCGCGACTCGCTGATCGCATATTCTTTCAATTTTAAAGCCTTACTCGCTACTTGTTGATCACCAAATCTTGCGATTTTAAAGCCTTACTTGCTACTCGCTGATCGCATATTTTTTCAATTTTGAAGCCTTACTCGCGACTCGCTGATCGCATATGCTTTCGATTTTGAAGCCTTATTCGCTAGACGTTGATCGTTAAATCTTGCGATTTTAAAGCCTTACTTGCTACTCGCTGATTGCACATTTTTAACTTTTGAAGCCTTACTCTTGACTCGCTGATCGCATATTCTTTCAATTTTGAAGCCTTACTCGCTACTCGTTTATCGCCAAATCTTGCGATTTTAAAGCGTTACTCGCGACTCGCTGATCGCATATTCTTTCGATTTTGAAGCCTTACTCGCGACTCGCTGATCGCCAAATCTTGCGATTTTAAAGCCTTACTTGCTACTCGCTGGTTGCATATTTTTTCAATTTTGAAGCCTTACTCGCAACTCGCTGATCGCATATTCTTTCGATTTTGAAGCCTTACTCACTACTCGTTGATCGCCAAATCTTGCGATTTTAAAGCCTTACTTGCTACTCGCTGATCGCATATTTTTTCAATTTTGAAGCCTTATTCGCGACTCGCTGATCGCATATTCTTTCGATTTTGAAGCCTTACTCGCTACTCGTTGATCGCCAAATCTTGCGATTTTAAAGCCTTACTTGCTACTCGCTGATCGCATATTTTTTCAATTTTGAAGCCATATTCGCGACTCGCTGATCGCATATTCTTTCGATTTTGAAGCCTTACTCGCTACTCGTTGATCGCCAAATCTTGCGATTTTAAAGCCTTACTTGCTACTCGCTGATCGCATATTTTTTCAATTTTGAAGCCTTACTCGCGACTCGCTGATCGCATATTTTTCAATTTTGAAGCCTTACTCGCGACTCGCTGATCGCATATCTTTCCATTTTGAAGCCTTACTCGCTACTCGTTGATCGCCAAATCTTGCGATTTTTAAGCCTTACTTGCAACCCGCTGATCGCATATTTTTTAAATTTTTAAGCCTTACTCGCGACTCGCTGATCGCATATTCTTTCAATTTTGAAGACTTACTTGCTACTCGCTGATCGCATATTTTTTCAATTTTAAAACAGTACTCGCGACTCGCTGATCGCATATTCTTTCAATTTTAAAGCCTTACTCGCTACTTGTTGATCACCAAATCTTGCGTTTTTAAAGCCTTACTTGCTACTCGCTGATCGCATATTTTTTCAATTTTGAAGCCTTACTCGCGACTCGCTGATCGCATATGCTTTCGATTTTGAAGCCTTATTCGCTAGACGTTGATCGTTAAATCTTGCGATTTTAAAGCCTTACTTGCTACTCGCTGATTGCACATTTTTAACTTTTGAAGCCTTACTCGCGACTCGCTGATCGCATATTCTTTCAATTTTGAAGCCTTACTCGCTACTTGTTTATCTCCAAATCTTGCGATTTTAAAGCCTTACTTGCTACTCGCTGATCGCATATTTTTTCAATTTTGAAGCCTTACTCGCGACTCGCTGATCGCATATTTTTCAATTTTGAAGCCTTACTCGCGACTCGCTGATCGCATATCTTTCCATTTTGAAGCCTTACTCGCTACTCGTTGATCGCCAAATCTTGCGATTTTAAAGCCTTACTTGCAACCCGCTGATTGCATATTTTTTAAATTTTTAAGCCTTACTCGCGACTCGCTGATCGCATATTCTTTCAATTTTGAAGACTTACTTGCTACTCGCTGATCGCATATTTTTTCAATTTTAAAACAGTACTCGCGACTCGCTGATCGCATATTCTTTCAATTTTAAAGCCTTACTCGCTACTTGTTGATCACCAAATCTTGCGTTTTTAAAGCCTTACTTGCTACTCGCTGATCGCATATTTTTTCAATTTTGAAGCCTTACTCGCGACTCGCTGATCGCATATGCTTTCGATTTTGAAGCCTTATTCGCTAGACGTTGATCGTTAAATCTTGCGATTTTAAAGCCTTACTTGCTACTCGCTGATTGCACATTTTTAACTTTTGAAGCCTTACTCGCGACTCGCTGATCGCATATTCTTTCAATTTTGAAGCCTTACTCGCTACTTGTTTATCGCCAAATCTTGCGATTTTAAAGCGTTACTCGCGACTCGCTGATCGCATATTCTTTCGATTTTGAAGCCTTACTCGCGACTCGCTGAACGCCAAATCTTGCGATTTTAAAGCCTTACTTGCTACTCGCTGGTTGCATATTTTTTCAATTTTGAAGCCTTACTCGCAACTCGCTGATCGCATATTCTTTCGATTTTGAAGCCTTACTCACTACTCGTTGATCGCCAAATCTTGCGATTTTAAAGCCTTACTTGCTACTCGCTGATCGCATATTTTTTCAATTTTGAAGCCTTATTCGCGACTCGCTGATCGCATATTCTTTCGATTTTGAAGCCTTACTCGCTACTCGTTGATCGCCAAATCTTGCGATTTTAAAGCCTTACTTGCTACTCGCTGGTCGCATATTTTTTCAATTTTGAAGCCTTACTCGCGACTCGCTGATCGCATATTTTTCGATTTTGAAGCCTTACTCGCTACTCGTTGATCGCCAAATCTTGCGATTTTAAAGCCTTACTTGCTACTCGCTAGTCTTTTTTTTTTTTAAATTTTGAATCCTTACTTGCGACTCGCTGATCGCATATTCTTTCAAATTTGAAGACTTACTTGCTACGCGCTGATCGCATATTTTTTCAATTTTAAAACCGTACTCGCGACTCGCTGATCGCATATTTTTTCAATTTTGAAGCCTTACTCGCTACTTGTTGATCGCCAAATCTTGCGATTTTAAAGCCTTTTTGCTCCTCGCTGATCGCATATTTTTTCAATTTTGAAGCCTTACTCGCGACTCGCTGATCGCATATTCTGTCGATTTTGAAGCCTTACACGCCACTAGTTGATCGCCAAATCTTGCGATTTTAAAGCCTTACTTGCTACTCGCTGATCGCATATTTTTTCAATTTTGAAGCCTTATTCGCGACTCGCTGATCGCATTTTCTTTCGATTTTGAAGCCTGACTTACTACTCTCTGATCGCATATTTTTTTAATTTTGATGCTTTACTCGCGACTCGCTAATCGCATATTTTTCGATTTTGAAGCCTTACTCGCGACTCGCTGATCGCATATTCTTTCGATTTTGAAGCCTTACTCGCGACTCGCTGATCGCATATTCTGTCATTTTTTGAAGCCTTACTTGCTACTCGTTGATCGCCATATCTTGCGATTTTTAAGCCTTACTTGCTACTCGCTGGTCGCATATTTTTTCAATTTTGAAGCCTTACTCGCGACTCGCTGATCGCATATCTTTCCATTTTGAAGCCTTACTCGCTACTCGTTGATCGCCAAATCTTGCGATTTTAAAGCCTTACTCGCGACTCGCTGATCGCATATTTTTTCAATTTTGAAGCCTTACTCGCTACTTGTTGATCGCCAAATCTTGCGATTTTAAAGCCTTTTTGCTCCTCGCTGATCGCATATTTTTTCAATTTTGAAGCCTTACTCGCGACTCGCTGATCGCATATTCTGTCGATTTTGAATTTTACACGCCACTAGTTGATCGCCAAATCTTGCGATTTTGAAGCCTTACTTGCTACTCGCTGATCGCATATTTTTTCAATTTTGAAGCCTTACTCGCGACTCGCTGATCGCATATGCTTTCGATTTTGAAGCCTTATTCGCTAGACGTTGATCGTTTAATCTTGCGATTTTAAAGCCTTACTTGCTACTCGCTGATTGCACATTTTTAACTTTTGAAGCCTTACTCGCGACTCGCTGATCGCATATTCTTTCAATTTTGAAGCCTTACTCGCTACTCGTTTATCGCCAAATCTTGCGATTTTAAAGCGTTACTCGCGACTCGCTGATCGCATATTCTTTCGATTTTGAAGCCTTACTCGCGACTCGCTGATCACATATTGTTTCGATTTTGAAGCCTTACTCGCTACTCGTTGATCACCAAATCTCGCGATTTTAAAGCCTTACTTGCTACTCGCTGGTTGCATATTTTTTCAATTTTGAAGCCTTACTCGCAACTCGCTGATCGCATATTCTTTCGATTTGGAAGCCTTACTCACTACTCGTTGATCGCCAAATCTTGCGATTTTAAAGTTTTACTTGCTACTCGCTGATCGCATATTTTTTCAATTTTGAAGCCTTACTCGCGACTCGCTGATCGCATATTCTTTCAATTTTAAAGCCTTACTCGCTACTTGTTGATCACCAAATCTTGCGATTTTAAAGCCTTACTTGCTACTCGCTGATCGCATATTTTTTCAATTTTGAAGCCTTACTCGCGACTCGCTGATCGCATATGCTTTCGATTTTGAAGCCTTATTCGCTAGACGTTGATCGTTAAATCTTGCGATTTTAAAGCCTTACTTGCTACTCGCTGATTGCACATTTTTAACTTTTGAAGCCTTACTCGCGACTCGCTGATCGCATATTCTTTCAATTTTGAAGCCTTACTCGCTACTCGTTTATCGCCAAATCTTGCGGTTTTAAAGCGTTACTCGCGACTCGCTGATCGCATATTCTTTCGATTTTGAAGCCTTACTCGCGACTCGCTGATCACATATTGTTTCGATTTTGAAGCCTTACTCGCTACTCGTTGATCACCAAATCTTGCGATTTTAAAGCCTTACTTGCTACTCGCTGGTTGCATATTTTTTCAATTTTGAAGCCTTACTCGCAACTCGCTGATCGCATATTCTTTCGATTTTGAAGCCTTACTCACTACTCGTTGATCGCCAAATCTTGCGATTTTAAAGTTTTACTTGCTACTCGCTGATCGCATATTTTTTCAATTTTGAAGCCTTACTCGCGACTCGCTGATCGCATATTCTTTCGATTTTAAAGTTTTACTTGCTACTCGCTGATCGCATATTTTTCAATTTTAAAACCGAACTCGCGACTCGCTGATCGCATATTCTTTCAATTTTGAAGCCTTACTCGCTTCTTGTTGATCACCAAATCTTGCGATTTTATAGCCTTACTTGCTACTCGCTGATCGCATATTTTTTCAATTTTGAAGCCTTACTCGCGACTCGCTGATCGCATATTCTGTCATTTTTTGAAGCCTTACTTGCTACTCGTTGATCGCCAAATCTTGCGATTTAAAAGCCTTACTTGCTACTCGCTAGTCGCATATTTTTTCAATTTTGAAGCCTTACTCGCGACTCGCTGATCGCATATCTTTCCATTTTGAAGCCTATCTCGCTACTCGTTGATCGCCAAATCTTGCGATTTTAAAGCCTTACTTGCTACCCGCTGATCGCATATTTTTTAAATTTTGAAGCCTTACTCGCGACTCGCTGATCGCATATTCTTTCAATTTTGAAGACTTACTTGCTACTCGCTGATCGCATATTTTTTCAATTTTAAAACAGTACTCGCGACTCGCTGATCGCATTTTCTTTCGATTTTGAACCCTGACTCGCTACTCGTTGATCGCCAAATCTTGCGATTTTAAAGCCTTACTTGCTACTCGCTGATCGCATATTTTATCAATTTTGAAGCCTTACTCGCGACTCGCTGATCGCATATTCTTTCGATTTTGAAGCCTTACTCGCTAGACGTTGATCGTTAAATCTTGCGATTTTAAAGCCTTACTTGCTACTCGCTAATTGCACATTTTTTCAATTTTGAAGCCTTACTCGCGACTCGCTGATCGCATATCTTTCGATTTTGAAGCCTTACTCACTACTCGTTGATTGCCAAATCTTGCGATTTTAAAGCCTTACTTGCTACTCGCTGATCGCATATTCTTTCAATTTTGAAGCCTTACTCGCTACTCTTATCGCCAAATCTTGCGATTTTAAAGCCTTACTCGCGAATCGCTGATCGCATTTTTTTTTTTAATTTTGAAGCCTTACTCGCAACTCGCTGATCGCATATTCTTTCGATTTTGAAATCTTAGGTACTCACTACTCGTTGATCGCCAAATCTTGCGATTTTAAAGCCTTACTTGCTACTCGCTGATCGCATATTTTTTCAATTTTGAAGCCTTACTCGCGACTCGCTGATCGCATATTCTTTCGATTTTGAAGCCTATCTCGCTACTCGTTGATCGCCAAATCTTGCGATTTTAAAGCCTTACTTGCTACTCGCTGGTCGCATATTTTTTCAATTTTGAAGCCTTACTCGCGACTCGCTGATCGCATATCTTTCGAGTTTGAAGCCTTACTTGCTACTCGTTGATCGCCAAATCTTGCGATTTTAAAGCCTTACCTGCTACTCGCTGGTCGCATATTTTTTCAATTTTGAAGCCTTACTCGCGACTCGCTGATCGCATATTCTTTCGATTTTGAAATCTTTGGTACTCACTACTCGTTGATCGCCAAATCTTGCGATTTTATAGTCTTACTTGCTACTCGCTGTTCGCATATTTTTTCAATTTTGAAGCCTTACTCGCGACTCGCTGATCGCATATTCTGTCGATTTTGAAGCCTTACTTGCTACTCGTTGATCGCCAAATCTTGCGATTTTAAAGCCTTACTTGCTACTCGCTGGTCGCATATTTTTTCAATTTTGAAGCCTTACTCGCGACTCGCTGATTGCATATCTTTCCATTTTGAAGCCTTACTCGCCACTAGTTGATCGCCAAATCTTGCGATTTTAAAGCCTTACTTGCTACCCGCTGATCGCATATTTTTTAAATTTTGAAGCCTTACTTGCTACTCGCTGATCGCATATTTTTTCAATTTTAAAACAGTACTCGTGACTCGCTGATCGCATATTCTTTCAATTTTGAAGCCTTACTCGCTACTTGTTGATCACCAAATCTTGCGATTTTAAAGCCTTACTTGCTACTCGCTGATCGCATATTTTATCAATTTTGAAGCCTTACTCGCGACTCGCTGATCGCATATTCTTTCGATTTCGAAGCCTTACTTGCTACTCGCTGATCGCATATTTTTTCAATTTTAAAACAGTACTCGCGACTCGCTGATCGCATATTCTTTCAATTTTGAAGCCTTACTCGCTACTTGTTGATCACCAAATCTTGCGATTTTAAAGCCTTTCTTGCTACTCGCTGATCGCATATTTTATCAATTTTGAAGCCTTACTTGCGACTCGCTGATCGCATATTCTTTCGATTTCGAAGCCTTACTCGCTACTCGTTGATCGTTAAATCTTGCGATTTTAAAGCGTTACTCGCGACTCGCTGATCGCATATTCTTTCGATTTTGAAGCCTTACTCGCGACTCGCTGATCACATATTATTTCGATTTTGAAGCCTTACTCGCTACTCGTTGATCGCCAAATCTTGGGATTTTAAAGCCTTACTTGCTACTCGCTGGTTGCATATTTTTTCAATTTTGAAGCCTTACTTGCAACTCGCTGATCGCATATTCTTTCGATTTTGAAGCCTTACTCACTACTCGTTGATCGCCAAATCTTGCGATTTTAAAGCCTTACTTGCTACTCGCTGATCGCATATTTTTTCAATTTTGAAGCTTTACTCGCGACTCGCTGATTGCATATTCTTTCTATTTTAAAGCTTTACTTGCTACTCGCTGATCGCATATTTTTTCAATTTTAAAACCGTACTCCCGACTCGCTGATCGCATATTCTTTCGATTTTGAAATCTTTGGTACTCACTACTCGTTGATCGCCAAATCTTGCGATTTTATAGTCTTACTTGCTACTCGCTGATCGCATATTTTTTCAATTTTGAAGCCTTACTCGCGACTCGCTGATCGCATATTCTGTCGATTTTGAAGCCTTACTTCCTACTCGTTGATCGCCAAATCTTGCGATTTTAAAGTTTTACTTGCTACTCGCTGATCGCATATTTTTTCAATTTTGAAGCCTTACTCGCGACTCGCTGATCGCATATTCTTTCGATTTTAAAGTTTTACTTGCTACTCGCTGATCGCATATTTTTTCAATTTTAAAACCGTACTCGCGACTCGCTGATCGCATATTCTTTCAATTTTGAAGCCTTACTCGCTTCTTGTTGATCACCAAATCTTGCGATTTTATAGCCTTACTTGCTACTCGCTGATCGCATATTTTTTCAATTTTGAAGCCTTACTCGCGACTCGCTGATCGCATATTCTGTCATTTTTTGAAGCCTTACTTGCTACTCGTTGATCGCCAAATCTTGCGATTTAAAAGCCTTACTTGCTACTCGCTAGTCGCATATTTTTTCAATTTTGAAGCCTTACTCGCGACTCGCTGATCGCATATCTTTCCATTTTGAAGCCTATCTCGCTACTCGTTGATCGCCAAATCTTGCGATTTTAAAGCCTTACTTGCTACCCGCTGATCGCATATTTTTTAAATTTTGAAGCCTTACTCGCGACTCGCTGATCGCATATTCTTTCAATTTTGAAGACTTACTTGCTACTCGCTGATCGCATATTTTTTCAATTTTAAAACAGTACTCGCGACTCGCTGATCGCATTTTCTTTCGATTTTGAACCCTGACTCGCTACTCGTTGATCGCCAAATCTTGCGATTTTAAAGCCTTACTTGCTACTCGCTGATCGCATATTTTATCAATTTTGAAGCCTTACTCGCGACTCGCTGATCGCATATTCTTTCGATTTTGAAGCCTTACTCGCTAGACGTTGATCGTTAAATCTTGCGATTTTAAAGCCTTACTTGCTACTCGCTAATTGCACATTTTTTCAATTTTGAAGCCTTACTCGCGACTCGCTGATCGCATATCTTTCGATTTTGAAGCCTTACTCACTACTCGTTGATTGCCAAATCTTGCGATTTTAAAGCCTTACTTGCTACTCGCTGATCGCATATTCTTTCAATTTTGAAGCCTTACTCGCTACTCTTATCGCCAAATCTTGCGATTTTAAAGCCTTACTCGCGAATCGCTGATCGCATTTTTTTTTTTAATTTTGAAGCCTTACTCGCAACTCGCTGATCGCATATTCTTTCGATTTTGAAATCTTAGGTACTCACTACTCGTTGATCGCCAAATCTTGCGATTTTAAAGCCTTACTTGCTACTCGCTGATCGCATATTTTTTCAATTTTGAAGCCTTACTCGCGACTCGCTGATCGCATATTCTTTCGATTTTGAAGCCTATCTCGCTACTCGTTGATCGCCAAATCTTGCGATTTTAAAGCCTTACTTGCTACTCGCTGGTCGCATATTTTTTCAATTTTGAAGCCTTACTCGCGACTCGCTGATCGCATATCTTTCGAGTTTGAAGCCTTACTTGCTACTCGTTGATCGCCAAATCTTGCGATTTTAAAGCCTTACCTGCTACTCGCTGGTCGCATATTTTTTCAATTTTGAAGCCTTACTCGCGACTCGCTGATCGCATATTCTTTCGATTTTGAAATCTTTGGTACTCACTACTCGTTGATCGCCAAATCTTGCGATTTTATAGTCTTACTTGCTACTCGCTGATCGCATATTTTTTCAATTTTGAAGCCTTACTCGCGACTCGCTGATCGCATATTCTGTCGATTTTGAAGCCTTACTTGCTACTCGTTGATCGCCAAATCTTGCGATTTTAAAGCCTTACTTGCTACTCGCTGGTCGCATATTTTTTCAATTTTGAAGCCTTACTCGCGACTCGCTGATTGCATATCTTTCCATTTTGAAGCCTTACTCGCCACTAGTTGATCGCCAAATCTTGCGATTTTAAAGCCTTACTTGCTACCCGCTGATCGCATATTTTTTAAATTTTGAAGCCTTACTTGCTACTCGCTGATCGCATATTTTTTCAATTTTAAAACAGTACTCGTGACTCGCTGATCGCATATTCTTTCAATTTTGAAGCCTTACTCGCTACTTGTTGATCACCAAATCTTGCGATTTTAAAGCCTTACTTGCTACTCGCTGATCGCATATTTTATCAATTTTGAAGCCTTACTCGCGACTCGCTGATCGCATATTCTTTCGATTTCGAAGCCTTACTTGCTACTCGCTGATCGCATATTTTTTCAATTTTAAAACAGTACTCGCGACTCGCTGATCGCATATTCTTTCAATTTTGAAGCCTTACTCGCTACTTGTTGATCACCAAATCTTGCGATTTTAAAGCCTTTCTTGCTACTCGCTGATCGCATATTTTATCAATTTTGAAGCCTTACTTGCGACTCGCTGATCGCATATTCTTTCGATTTCGAAGCCTTACTCGCTACTCGTTGATCGTTAAATCTTGCGATTTTAAAGCGTTACTCGCGACTCGCTGATCGCATATTCTTTCGATTTTGAAGCCTTACTCGCGACTCGCTGATCACATATTATTTCGATTTTGAAGCCTTACTCGCTACTCGTTGATCGCCAAATCTTGGGATTTTAAAGCCTTACTTGCTACTCGCTGGTTGCATATTTTTTCAATTTTGAAGCCTTACTTGCAACTCGCTGATCGCATATTCTTTCGATTTTGAAGCCTTACTCACTACTCGTTGATCGCCAAATCTTGCGATTTTAAAGCCTTACTTGCTACTCGCTGATCGCATATTTTTTCAATTTTGAAGCTTTACTCGCGACTCGCTGATTGCATATTCTTTCTATTTTAAAGCTTTACTTGCTACTCGCTGATCGCATATTTTTTCAATTTTAAAACCGTACTCCCGACTCGCTGATCGCATATTCTTTCGATTTTGAAATCTTTGGTACTCACTACTCGTTGATCGCCAAATCTTGCGATTTTATAGTCTTACTTGCTACTCGCTGATCGCATATTTTTTCAATTTTGAAGCCTTACTCGCGACTCGCTGATCGCATATTCTGTCGATTTTGAAGCCTTACTTCCTACTCGTTGATCGCCAAATCTTGCGATTTTAAAGCCTTACGTGCTACTCGCTGGTCGCATATTTTTTCAATTTTGAAGCCTTACTCGCGACTCGCTGATTGCATATCTTTCCATTTTGAAGCCTTACTCGCTACTAGTTGATCGCCAAATCTTGCGATTTTAAAGCCTTACTTGCTACCCGCTGATCGCATATTTTTTAAATTTTGAAGCCTTACTTGCTACTCGCTGATCGCATATTTTTTCAATTTTAAAACAGTACTCGCGACTCGCTGATCGCATATTCTTTCAATTTTGAAGCCTTACTCGCTACTTGTTGATCACCAAATCTTGCGATTTTAAAGCCTTACTTGCTACTCGCTGATCGCATATTTTATCAATTTTGAAGCCTTACTCGCGACTCGCTGATCGCAAATTCTTTCGATTTCGAAGCCTTACTCGCTACTCGTTGATTGTTAAATCTTGCGATTTGAAAGCGTTACTCGCGACTCGCTGATCGCATATTCTTTCGATTTTGAAGCCTTACTCGCGACTCGCTGATCACATATTGTTTCGATTTTGAAGCCTTACTCGCTACTCGTTGATCGCCAAATCTTGCGATTTTAAAGCCTTACTTGCTACTCGCTGGTTGCATATTTTTTCAATTTTGAAGCCTTACTTGCAACTCGCTGATCGCATATTCTTTCGATTTTGAAGCCTTACTCACTACTCGTTGATCGCCAAATCTTGCGATTTTAAAGCCTTACTTGCTACTCGCTGATCGCATATTTTTTCAATTTTGAAGCCTTACTCGCGACTCGCTGATTGCATATTCTTTCTATTTTAAAGCTTTACTTGCTACTCGCTGATCGCATATTTTTTCAATTTAAAACCGTACTCCCGACTCGCTGATCGCATATTCTTTCAATTTTGAAGCCTTACTCGCTACTTGTTGATCAGCAAATCTTGCGATTTTATAGCCTTACTTGCTACTCGCTGATCGCATATTTTTTCAATTTTGAAGCCTTACTCGCGACTCGCTGATCGCATATTCTGTCATTTTTTGAAGCCTTACTTGCTACTCGTTGATCGCATATTCTTTCGATTTCGAAGCCTTACTCGCTACTCGTTGATCGTTAAATCTTGCGATTTTAAAGCGTTACTCGCGACTCGCTGATCGCATATTCTTTCAATTTTGAAGCCTTACTCGCGACTCACTGATCGCATATTTTTTCAATTTTGAAGCTTTCTTCGCGACTCGCTGATCGCATATTCTTTCGATTTTGAAGCCTTACTCGCTACTTGTTGATCGCCAAATCTTGCGATTTTAAAGCCTTTTTGCTCCTCGCTGATCGCATATTTTTTCAATTTTGAAGCCTTACTCGCGACTCGCTGATCGCATATTCTGTCGATTTTGAAGCCTTACACGCCACTAGTTGATCGCCAAATCTTGCGATTTTAAAGCCTTACTTGCTACTCGCTGATCGCATATTTTTTCAATTTTGAAGCCTTATTCGCGACTCGCTGATCGCATTTTCTTTCGATTTTGAAGCCTGACTTACTACTCTCTGATCGCATATTTTTTTAATTTTGATGCTTTACTCGCGACTCGCTAATCGCATATTTTTCGATTTTGAAGCCTTACTCGCGACTCGCTGATCGCATATTCTTTCGATTTTGAAGCCTTACTCGCGACTCGCTGATCGCATATTCTGTCATTTTTTGAAGCCTTACTTGCTACTCGTTGATCGCCATATCTTGCGATTTTTAAGCCTTACTTGCTACTCGCTGGTCGCATATTTTTTCAATTTTGAAGCCTTACTCGCGACTCGCTGATCGCATATCTTTCCATTTTGAAGCCTTACTCGCTACTCGTTGATCGCCAAATCTTGCGATTTTAAAGCCTTACTCGCGACTCGCTGATCGCATATTTTTTCAATTTTGAAGCCTTACTCGCTACTTGTTGATCGCCAAATCTTGCGATTTTAAAGCCTTTTTGCTCCTCGCTGATCGCATATTTGTTCAATTTTGAAGCCTTACTCGCGACTCGCTGATCGCATATTCTGTCGATTTTGAATTTTACACGCCACTAGTTGATCGCCAAATCTTGCGATTTTAAAGCCTTACTTGCTACTCGCTGATCGCATATTTTTTCAATTTTGAAGCCTTATTCGCGACTCGCTGATCGCATTTTCTTTCGATTTTGAAGCCTGACTTACTACTCTCTGATCGCATATTTTTTAAATTTTGAAGCTTTACTCGCGACTCGCTAATCGCATATTTTTCGATTTTGAAGCCTTATTCGCGACTCGCTGATCGCATATTCTTTCGATTTTGAAGCCTTACTCGCGACTCGCTGATCGCATATTCTGTCATTTTTTGAAGCCTTACTTGCTACTCGTTGATCGCCACATCTTGCGATTTTTAAGCCTTACTTGCTACTCGCTGGTCGCATATTTTTTCAATTTTGAAGCCTTACTCGCGACTCGCTGATCGCATATCTTTCCATTTTGAAGCCTTACTCGCTACTCGTTTATCGCCAAATCTTGCGATTTTAAAGCCTTACTTGCAACCCGCTGATTGCATATTTTCTTTTTTAAGCCTTACTCGCGACTCGCTGATCGCATATTCTTTCAATTTTGAAGACTTACTTGCTACTCGCTGATCGCATATTTTTTCAATTTTAAAACAGTACTCGCGACTCGTTGATCGCATATTCTTTCAATTTTAAAGCCTTACTCGCTACTTGTTGATCACCAAATCTTGCGATTTTAAAGCCTTACTTGCTACTCGCTGATCGCATATTTTTTCAATTTTGAAGCCTTACTCGCGACTCGCTGATCGCATATGCTTTCGATTTTGAAGCCTTATTCGCTAGACGTTGATCGTTAAATCTTGCGATTTTAAAGCCTTACTTGCTACTCGCTGATTGCACATTTTTAACTTTTGAAGCCTTACTCGCGACTCGCTGATCGCATATTCTTTCAATTTTGAAGCCTTACTCGCTACTCGTTTATCGCCAAATCTTGCGATTTTAAAGCGTTACTCGCGACTCGCTGATCGCATATTCTTTCGATTTTGAAGCCTTACTCGCGACTCGCTGATCACATATTGTTTCGATTTTGAAGCCTTACTCGCTACTCGTTGATCACCAAATCTCGCGATTTTAAAGCCTTACTTGCTACTCGCTGGTTGCATATTTTTTCAATTTTGAAGCCTTACTCGCAACTCGCTGATCGCATATTCTTTCGATTTGGAAGCCTTACTCACTACTCGTTGATCGCCAAATCTTGCGATTTTAAAGTTTTACTTGCTACTCGCTGATCGCATATTTTTTCAATTTTGAAGCCTTACTCGCGACTCGCTGATCGCATATTCTTTCAATTTTAAAGCCTTACTCGCTACTTGTTGATCACCAAATCTTGCGATTTTAAAGCCTTACTTGCTACTCGCTGATCGCATATTTTTTCAATTTTGAAGCCTTACTCGCGACTCGCTGATCGCATATGCTTTCGATTTTGAAGCCTTATTCGCTAGACGTTGATCGTTAAATCTTGCGATTTTAAAGCCTTACTTGCTACTCGCTGATTGCACATTTTTAACTTTTGAAGCCTTACTCGCGACTCGCTGATCGCATATTCTTTCAATTTTGAAGCCTTACTCGCTACTCGTTTATCGCCAAATCTTGCGGTTTTAAAGCGTTACTCGCGACTCGCTGATCGCATATTCTTTCGATTTTGAAGCCTTACTCGCGACTCGCTGATCACATATTGTTTCGATTTTGAAGCCTTACTCGCTACTCGTTGATCACCAAATCTTGCGATTTTAAAGCCTTACTTGCTACTCGCTGGTTGCATATTTTTTCAATTTTGAAGCCTTACTCGCAACTCGCTGATCGCATATTCTTTCGATTTTGAAGCCTTACTCACTACTCGTTGATCGCCAAATCTTGCGATTTTAAAGTTTTACTTGCTACTCGCTGATCGCATATTTTTTCAATTTTGAAGCCTTACTCGCGACTCGCTGATCGCATATTCTTTCGATTTTAAAGTTTTACTTGCTACTCGCTGATCGCATATTTTTTCAATTTTAAAACCGTACTCGCGACTCGCTGATCGCATATTCTTTCAATTTTGAAGCCTTACTCGCTTCTTGTTGATCACCAAATCTTGCGATTTTATAGCCTTACTTGCTACTCGCTGATCGCATATTTTTTCAATTTTGAAGCCTTACTCGCGACTCGCTGATCGCATATTCTGTCATTTTTTGAAGCCTTACTTGCTACTCGTTGATCGCCAAATCTTGCGATTTAAAAGCCTTACTTGCTACTCGCTAGTCGCATATTTTTTCAATTTTGAAGCCTTACTCGCGACTCGCTGATCGCATATCTTTCCATTTTGAAGCCTATCTCGCTACTCGTTGATCGCCAAATCTTGCGATTTTAAAGCCTTACTTGCTACCCGCTGATCGCATATTTTTTAAATTTTGAAGCCTTACTCGCGACTCGCTGATCGCATATTCTTTCAATTTTGAAGACTTACTTGCTACTCGCTGATCGCATATTTTTTCAATTTTAAAACAGTACTCGCGACTCGCTGATCGCATTTTCTTTCGATTTTGAACCCTGACTCGCTACTCGTTGATCGCCAAATCTTGCGATTTTAAAGCCTTACTTGCTACTCGCTGATCGCATATTTTATCAATTTTGAAGCCTTACTCGCGACTCGCTGATCGCATATTCTTTCGATTTTGAAGCCTTACTCGCTAGACGTTGATCGTTAAATCTTGCGATTTTAAAGCCTTACTTGCTACTCGCTAATTGCACATTTTTTCAATTTTGAAGCCTTACTCGCGACTCGCTGATCGCATATCTTTCGATTTTGAAGCCTTACTCACTACTCGTTGATTGCCAAATCTTGCGATTTTAAAGCCTTACTTGCTACTTGCTGATCGCATATTCTTTCAATTTTGAAGCCTTACTCGCTACTCTTATCGCCAAATCTTGCGATTTTAAAGCCTTACTCGCGAATCGCTGATCGCATTTTTTTTTTTAATTTTGAAGCCTTACTCGCAACTCGCTGATCGCATATTCTTTCGATTTTGAAATCTTAGGTACTCACTACTCGTTGATCGCCAAATCTTGCGATTTTAAAGCCTTACTTGCTACTCGCTGATCGCATATTTTTTCAATTTTGAAGCCTTACTCGCGACTCGCTGATCGCATATTCTTTCGATTTTGAAGCCTATCTCGCTACTCGTTGATCGCCAAATCTTGCGATTTTAAAGCCTTACTTGCTACTCGCTGGTCGCATATTTTTTCAATTTTGAAGCCTTACTCGCGACTCGCTGATCGCATATCTTTCGAGTTTGAAGCCTTACTTGCTACTCGTTGATCGCCAAATCTTGCGATTTTAAAGCCTTACCTGCTACTCGCTGGTCGCATATTTTTTCAATTTTGAAGCCTTACTCGCGACTCGCTGATCGCATATTCTTTCGATTTTGAAATCTTTGGTACTCACTACTCGTTGATCGCCAAATCTTGCGATTTTATAGTCTTACTTGCTACTCGCTGATCGCATATTTTTTCAATTTTGAAGCCTTACTCGCGACTCGCTGATCGCATATTCTGTCGATTTTGAAGCCTTACTTGCTACTCGTTGATCGCCAAATCTTGCGATTTTAAAGCCTTACTTGCTACTCGCTGGTCGCATATTTTTTCAATTTTGAAGCCTTACTCGCGACTCGCTGATTGCATATCTTTCCATTTTGAAGCCTTACTCGCCACTAGTTGATCGCCAAATCTTGCGATTTTAAAGCCTTACTTGCTACCCGCTGATCGCATATTTTTTAAATTTTGAAGCCTTACTTGCTACTCGCTGATCGCATATTTTTTCAATTTTAAAACAGTACTCGTGACTCGCTGATCGCATATTCTTTCAATTTTGAAGCCTAACTCGCTACTTGTTGATCACCAAATCTTGCGATTTTAAAGCCTTACTTGCTACTCGCTGATCGCATATTTTATCAATTTTGAAGCCTTACTCGCGACTCGCTGATCGCATATTCTTTCGATTTCGAAGCCTTACTTGCTACTCGCTGATCGCATATTTTTTCAATTTTAAAACAGTACTCGCGACTCGCTGATCGCATATTCTTTCAATTTTGAAGCCTTACTCGCTACTTGTTGATCACCAAATCTTGCGATTTTAAAGCCTTTCTTGCTACTCGCTGATCGCATATTTTATCAATTTTGAAGCCTTACTTGCGACTCGCTGATCGCATATTCTTTCGATTTCGAAGCCTTACTCGCTACTCGTTGATCGTTAAATCTTGCGATTTTAAAGCGTTACTCGCGACTCGCTGATCGCATATTCTTTCGATTTTGAAGCCTTACTCGCGACTCGCTGATCACATATTATTTCGATTTTGAAGCCTTACTCGCTACTCGTTGATCGCCAAATCTTGGGATTTTAAAGCCTTACTTGCTACTCGCTGGTTGCATATTTTTTCAATTTTGAAGCCTTACTTGCAACTCGCTGATCGCATATTCTTTCGATTTTGAAGCCTTACTCACTACTCGTTGATCGCCAAATCTTGCGATTTTAAAGCCTTACTTGCTACTCGCTGATCGCATATTTTTTCAATTTTGAAGCTTTACTCGCGACTCGCTGATTGCATATTCTTTCTATTTTAAAGCTTTACTTGCTACTCGCTGATCGCATATTTTTTCAATTTTAAAACCGTACTCCCGACTCGCTGATCGCATATTCTTTCGATTTTGAAATCTTTGGTACTCACTACTCGTTGATCGCCAAATCTTGCGATTTTATAGTCTTACTTGCTACTCGCTGATCGCATATTTTTTCAATTTTGAAGCCTTACTCGCGACTCGCTGATCGCATATTCTGTCGATTTTGAAGCCTTACTTCCTACTCGTTGATCGCCAAATCTTGCGATTTTAAAGTTTTACTTGCTACTCGCTGATCGCATATTTTTTCAATTTTGAAGCCTTACTCGCGACTCGCTGATCGCATATTCTTTCGATTTTAAAGTTTTACTTGCTACTCGCTGATCGCATATTTTTTCAATTTTAAAACCGTACTCGCGACTCGCTGATCGCATATTCTTTCAATTTTGAAGCCTTACTCGCTTCTTGTTGATCACCAAATCTTGCGATTTTATAGCCTTACTTGCTACTCGCTGATCGCATATTTTTTCAATTTTGAAGCCTTACTCGCGACTCGCTGATCGCATATTCTGTCATTTTTTGAAGCCTTACTTGCTACTCGTTGATCGCCAAATCTTGCGATTTAAAAGCCTTACTTGCTACTCGCTAGTCGCATATTTTTTCAATTTTGAAGCCTTACTCGCGACTCGCTGATCGCATATCTTTCCATTTTGAAGCCTATCTCGCTACTCGTTGATCGCCAAATCTTGCGATTTTAAAGCCTTACTTGCTACCCGCTGATCGCATATTTTTTAAATTTTGAAGCCTTACTCGCGACTCGCTGATCGCATATTCTTTCAATTTTGAAGACTTACTTGCTACTCGCTGATCGCATATTTTTTCAATTTTAAAACAGTACTCGCGACTCGCTGATCGCATTTTCTTTCGATTTTGAACCCTGACTCGCTACTCGTTGATCGCCAAATCTTGCGATTTTAAAGCCTTACTTGCTACTCGCTGATCGCATATTTTATCAATTTTGAAGCCTTACTCGCGACTCGCTGATCGCATATTCTTTCGATTTTGAAGCCTTACTCGCTAGACGTTGATCGTTAAATCTTGCGATTTTAAAGCCTTACTTGCTACTCGCTAATTGCACATTTTTTCAATTTTGAAGCCTTACTCGCGACTCGCTGATCGCATATCTTTCGATTTTGAAGCCTTACTCACTACTCGTTGATTGCCAAATCTTGCGATTTTAAAGCCTTACTTGCTACTCGCTGATCGCATATTCTTTCAATTTTGAAGCCTTACTCGCTACTCTTATCGCCAAATCTTGCGATTTTAAAGCCTTACTCGCGAATCGCTGATCGCATTTTTTTTTTTAATTTTGAAGCCTTACTCGCAACTCGCTGATCGCATATTCTTTCGATTTTGAAATCTTAGGTACTCACTACTCGTTGATCGCCAAATCTTGCGATTTTAAAGCCTTACTTGCTACTCGCTGATCGCATATTTTTTCAATTTTGAAGCCTTACTCGCGACTCGCTGATCGCATATTCTTTCGATTTTGAAGCCTATCTCGCTACTCGTTGATCGCCAAATCTTGCGATTTTAAAGCCTTACTTGCTACTCGCTGGTCGCATATTTTTTCAATTTTGAAGCCTTACTCGCGACTCGCTGATCGCATATCTTTCGAGTTTGAAGCCTTACTTGCTACTCGTTGATCGCCAAATCTTGCGATTTTAAAGCCTTACCTGCTACTCGCTGGTCGCATATTTTTTCAATTTTGAAGCCTTACTCGCGACTCGCTGATCGCATATTCTTTCGATTTTGAAATCTTTGGTACTCACTACTCGTTGATCGCCAAATCTTGCGATTTTATAGTCTTACTTGCTACTCGCTGATCGCATATTTTTTCAATTTTGAAGCCTTACTCGCGACTCGCTGATCGCATATTCTGTCGATTTTGAAGCCTTACTTGCTACTCGTTGATCGCCAAATCTTGCGATTTTAAAGCCTTACTTGCTACTCGCTGGTCGCATATTTTTTCAATTTTGAAGCCTTACTCGCGACTCGCTGATTGCATATCTTTCCATTTTGAAGCCTTACTCGCCACTAGTTGATCGCCAAATCTTGCGATTTTAAAGCCTTACTTGCTACCCGCTGATCGCATATTTTTTAAATTTTGAAGCCTTACTTGCTACTCGCTGATCGCATATTTTTTCAATTTTAAAACAGTACTCGTGACTCGCTGATCGCATATTCTTTCAATTTTGAAGCCTTACTCGCTACTTGTTGATCACCAAATCTTGCGATTTTAAAGCCTTACTTGCTACTCGCTGATCGCATATTTTATCAATTTTGAAGCCTTACTCGCGACTCGCTGATCGCATATTCTTTCGATTTCGAAGCCTTACTTGCTACTCGCTGATCGCATATTTTTTCAATTTTAAAACAGTACTCGCGACTCGCTGATCGCATATTCTTTCAATTTTGAAGCCTTACTCGCTACTTGTTGATCACCAAATCTTGTGATTTTAAAGCCTTTCTTGCTACTCGCTGATCGCATATTTTATCAATTTTGAAGCCTTACTTGCGACTCGCTGATCGCATATTCTTTCGATTTCGAAGCCTTACTCGCTACTCGTTGATCGTTAAATCTTGCGATTTTAAAGCGTTACTCGCGACTCGCTGATCGCATATTCTTTCGATTTTGAAGCCTTACTCGCGACTCGCTGATGACATATTATTTCGATTTTGAAGCCTTACTCGCTACTCGTTGATCGCCAAATCTTGGGATTTTAAAGCCTTACTTGCTACTCGCTGGTTGCATATTTTTTCAATTTTGAAGCCTTACTTGCAACTCGCTGATCGCATATTCTTTCGATTTTGAAGCCTTACTCACTACTCGTTGATCGCCAAATCTTGCGATTTTAAAGCCTTACTTGCTACTCGCTGATCGCATATTTTTTCAATTTTGAAGCTTTACTCGCGACTCGCTGATTGCATATTCTTTCTATTTTAAAGCTTTACTTGCTACTCGCTGATCGCATATTTTTTCAATTTTAAAACCGTACTCCCGACTCGCTGATCGCATATTCTTTCGATTTTGAAATCTTTGGTACTCACTACTCGTTGATCGCCAAATCTTGCGATTTTATAGTCTTACTTGCTACTCGCTGATCGCATATTTTTTCAATTTTGAAGCCTTACTCGCGACTCGCTGATCGCATATTCTGTCGATTTTGAAGCCTTACTTCCTACTCGTTGATCGCCAAATCTTGCGATTTTAAAGCCTTACGTGCTACTCGCTGGTCGCATATTTTTTCAATTTTGAAGCCTTACTCGCGACTCGCTGATTGCATATCTTTCCATTTTGAAGCCTTACTCGCTACTAGTTGATCGCCAAATCTTGCGATTTTAAAGCCTTACTTGCTACCCGCTGATCGCATATTTTTTAAATTTTGAAGCCTTACTTGCTACTCGCTGATCGCATATTTTTTCAATTTTAAAACAGTACTCGCGACTCGCTGATCGCATATTCTTTCAATTTTGAAGCCTTACTCGCTACTTGTTGATCACCAAATCTTGCGATTTTAAAGCCTTACTTGCTACTCGCTGATCGCATATTTTATCAATTTTGAAGCCTTACTCGCGACTCGCTGATCGCAAATTCTTTCGATTTCGAAGCCTTACTCGCTACTCGTTGATTGTTAAATCTTGCGATTTGAAAGCGTTACTCGCGACTCGCTGATCGCATATTCTTTCGATTTTGAAGCCTTACTCGCGACTCGCTGATCACATATTGTTTCGATTTTGAAGCCTTACTCGCTACTCGTTGATCGCCAAATCTTGCGATTTTAAAGCCTTACTTGCTACTCGCTGGTTGCATATTTTTTCAATTTTGAAGCCTTACTTGCAACTCGCTGATCGCATATTCTTTCGATTTTGAAGCCTTACTCACTACTCGTTGATCGCCAAATCTTGCGATTTTAAAGCCTTACTTGCTACTCGCTGATCGCATATTTTTTCAATTTTGAAGCCTTACTCGCGACTCGCTGATTGCATATTCTTTCTATTTTAAAGCTTTACTTGCTACTCGCTGATCGCATATTTTTTCAATTTAAAACCGTACTCCCGACTCGCTGATCGCATATTCTTTCAATTTTGAAGCCTTACTCGCTACTTGTTGATCAGCAAATCTTGCGATTTTATAGCCTTACTTGCTACTCGCTGATCGCATATTTTTTCAATTTTGAAGCCTTACTCGCGACTCGCTGATCGCATATTCTGTCATTTTTTGAAGCCTTACTTGCTACTCGTTGATCGCATATTCTTTCGATTTCGAAGCCTTACTCGCTACTCGTTGATCGTTAAATCTTGCGATTTTAAAGCGTTACTCGCGACTCGCTGATCGCATATTCTTTCGATTTTGAAGCCTTACTCGCGACTCGCTGATCACATATTGTTTCGATTTTGAAGCCTTACTCGCTACTCGTTGATCGCCAAATCTTGCGATTTTAAAGCCTTACTTGCTACTCGCTGGTTGCATATTTTTTCAATTTTAAAACAGTACTCGCGACTCGTTGATCGCATTTTCTTTCGATTTTGAACCCTGACTCGCTACTCGTTGATCGCCAAATCTTGCGATTTTAAAGCCTTACTTGCTACTCGCTGATCGCATATTTTTTCAATTTTGAAGCCTTACTCGCGACTCGCTGATTGCATATTCTTTCGATTTTAAAGCTTTACTTGCTACTCGCTGATCGCATATTTTTTCAATTTTAAAACCGTACTCCTGACTCGCTGATCGCATATTCTTTCAATTTTGAAGCCTTACTCGCTACTTGTTAATCACCAAATCTTGCGATTTTATAGCCTTACTTGCTACTCGCTGATCGCATATTTTTTCAATTTTGAAGCCTTACTCGCGACTCGCTGATCGCATATTCTGTCATTTTTTGAAGCCTTACTTGCTACTCGTTGATCGCCAAATCTTGCGATTTTAAAGCCTTACTTGCTACTCGCTGGTCGCATATTTTTTCAATTTTGAAGATTTACTCGCTTCTCGTTGATCGCCAAATCTTGCGATTTTAAAGCCTTACTTGCTACTCGCTGATCGCATATTTTTTCAATTTTGAAGCCTAACTCGCGACTCGCTGATCGCATTTTCAATCGATTTTGAAGCCTTACTTGCTACTCGCTGATCGCATTATTTTCAATTTTGAAGCCTTACTCGCGACTCGCTGATCGCAAATTCTTTCGATTTTAAAGCCTTACTTGCTACTCGCTGATCGCATATTTTTTCAATTTTAAAACCGTTTTCGCGACTCGCTGATCGCATATTTTTTTAATTTTGAAGCCTTACTCGCGACTCGCTGATCGCATATTCTGTCGATTTTGAAGCCTTACACGCTACTAGTTGATCGCCAAATCTTGCGATTTTATAGCCTTACTTGCTACTCGCTGATTGCATATTTTTTCAATTTTGAAGCCTTACTCGCGACTCGCTGATCGCATATTCTTTCGATTTTGAAGCCTTACTCGCGACTCGCTGATTGCTTATTCTTTTGATTTTGAAGCCTTACTTGCTACTCGTTGATCGCCAAATCTTGCGATTTTGAAGCCTTACTTGCTACTCGCTGGTCGCATATTTTATCAATTTTGAAGCCTTACTCGCAACTCGCTGATCGCATATTCTTTCGATTTTGAAGCCTTACTTACTATTCGTTGATCGCCAAATCTTGCGATTTTTAAGCCTTACTTGCTACTCGCTGATCGCAATTTTTTTCAATTTTGAAGCTTTACTCACGACTCGCTGGTCGCAAATTCTTTGGATTTTGAAACCTTACTCGCTACTTGTTGATCGTTAAATCTTGCGATTTTAAAGCCTTACTTGCCACTCGCTGATCGCATATTTTTCAATTTTGAAGCCTTACTCGCGACTCGTTTATCGCCAAATCTTGCGATTTTAAAGCCTAACTTGCTACTCGCTGGTCGCATATTTTTTCAATTTTGAAGCCTTACTCGCGACTCGCTGATAGCATATTCTTTCGATTTTGATGCCTAACTTGCTACTCGCTGATCGCATATTTTTTCAATTTTGAAGCCTTACTCGCGACTCGCTGATCGCATATTCTTTCGATTTTGAAGCCTTACTCGCTTCTCGTTGATCGCCAAATCTTGCGATTTTAAAGCCTTACATGCTACTCGCAGATCGCATATTTTTTCAATTTTGAAGCTTTACTCGCAACTCTCTGATCGCATACTCTTTCGATTTTGAAGCCTTCCTCACTTCTGGTTGATCGCCAAATCTTGCGATTTTAAAGCCGTACTTGCTACTCGCTGATCGCATCTTTTTATCAATTTTGAAGCTTTCTTCGCGTCTCGCAGATCGCATATTCTTTCGAATTTAAAGCCTTTCTCGCGACTTGCTGATCGCATATTCTTTCGATTTTGAAGCCTTACTTGCTATTCGTTTATCGCCAAATCGTGCGATTTTAAAGCCTTACTTGCTACTCGCTGGTCGCATATTTTTTCGATTTTGAAGCCTTACTCGCGAGTCGCTGATCGCATATTCTTTCGATTTTGAAGCCTTCTTTGCGACTCGTTGATCGCTTATTCTTTCTATTTTGAAGCCTTACTCGCTACTTGTAGATCGCCAAATCTTGCGATTTTAAAGCCTTACTTGCTACTCGCTGATCGCATATTTTTTCAATTTTGAAGCCTTACTCGCGACTCGCTGATCGCAAATTCTTTGGATTTTGAAGCCTTAATCGCTACTCGTTGATCGTTAAATCTTGCGATTCTAAAGCCTTACTTGCTACTCGCTGATTGCATATTTTTTCAATTTTTAAGCCTTACTCGCGACTCGCTGATCGCAAATTCTTTGGATTTTGAAGCCTTACTCGCTACTCGTTGATCGTTAAATCTTGCGATTTTAAAGCCTTACTTGCTACTCGCTGATCGCATATTTTTTCAATTTTGAAGCCTTACTCGCGACTCGCTGATCGCATATTCTTTCAATTTTGAAGCCTTACTCGCTATTCGTTGATCGCCAAATCTTGCTATTTTAAAGCCTTACTTGCTACTCGCTGATCGCATATTTTTTCAATTTTGAAGCCTTAATCGCGACTCGCTGATCGCATATTCTTTCGATTTTGAAGCCTTACTCGCGAGTCGCTGATCGCATATTCTTTCGATTTTGAAGCCTTCTTTGCGACTCGCTGATCGCTTATTCTTTCTATTTTGAAGCCTTACTCGCTACTTGTAGATCGCCAAATCTTGCGATTTTAAAGCCTTACTTGCTACTCGCTGATCGCATATTTTTTCAATTTTGAAGCCTTACTCGCGACTCGCTGATCGCAAATTCTTTGGATTTTGAAGCCTTAATCGCTACTCGTTGATCGTTAAATCTTGCGATTCTAAAGCCTTACTTGCTACTCGCTGATTGCATATTTTTTCAATTTTGAAGCCTTACTCGCGACTCGCTGATCGCAAATTCTTTGGATTTTGAAGCCTTACTCGCTACTCGTTGATCGTTAAATCTTGCGATTTTAAAGCCTTACTTGCTACTCGCTGATCGCATATTTTTTCAATTTTGAAGCCTTACTCGCGACTCGCTGATCGCATATTCTTTCAATTTTGAAGCCTTACTCGCTACTCGTTGATCGCCAAATCTTGCTATTTTAAAGCCTTACTTGCTACTCGCTGATCGCATATTTTTTCAATTTTGAAGCCTTAATCGCGACTCGCTGATCGCATATTCTTTCGATTTTGAAGCCTTACTCGCGACTCGCTGATCGCATATTCTTTCGATTTTGAAGCCTTACTCGCTACTCGTTGATCGCCAAATCTTGCGATTTTAAAACCTTACTTGCTACTCGCTGATCGCATATTCTTTCGATTTTGAAGCCTTACTCGCGACTCGCTGATCGCATATTCTTTCGATTTTGAAGCCTTACTCGCTACTCGTAGATCGCCAAACCTTGCGATTTTAAAGCCTTACTTGCTGCTCGCTGGTCGCATATTTTTTCGATTTTAAAGCCTTACTTGCTACTCTCTGATTGCATATTCTTCCGATTTTGAAGTCTTACTCACGACTCGCTGATCGCAAATTCTTTCGATTTTAAAGCCTTACTCGCGACTCGCTGATCGCATATTCTTTCCATTTTGAAGCCTTACTCGCTACTCGTTGATCGCCAAATCTTGCGATTTTAAAGCCTTACTTGCTACTCGCTGATTGCATATTTTTTCAATTTTGAAGCCTTACTCGTGACTCGCTGATCGCATATTCTTTCGATTTTGAAGCCTTACTCGCTACTCGTTGATCGCCAAATCTTGCGATTTTAAAGCCTTACTCGCTACTCGTTGATCGCCAAATCTTGCGATTTTAAAGCCTTACTTGCTACTCGCTGATCGCATTTTTTTTCAATTTTGAAGCCTTACTCGCTACTCGTTAATCGCCAAATCTTGCGATTTTAAAGCCTTACTTGCTACTCGCTGATCGCATATTTTTTCAATTTTTAAGCCTTACTCGCGACTCGCTGATCGCAAATTCTTTGGATTTTGAAGCCTTACTCGCTACTCGTTGATCGTTAAATCTTGCGATTTTAAAGCCTTACTTGCTACTCGCTGATCGCATATTTTTTCAATTTTGAAGCCTTACTCGCGACTCGCTGATCGCATATTCTTTCGATTTTGAAGCCTTACTCGCTACTCGTAGATCGCCAAATCTTACGATTTTAAAGCCTTACTTGCTACTCTCTGATTGCATATTCTTCCGATTTTGAAGTCTTACTCACGACTCGCTGATCGCAAATTCTTTCGATTTTGAAGCCTTACTCGCGACTCGCTGATCGCATATTCTTTCGATTTTGAAGCCTTACTCGCTACTCGTTGATCGCATATTCTTTCGATTTTGAAGCCTTACTCGCTACTCGTTGATCGCCAAATCTTGCGATTTTAAAGCCTTACTTGCTACTCTCTGATTGCATATTCTTCCGATTTTGAAGTCTTACTCACGACTCGCTGATCGCAAATTCTTTCGATTTTGAAGCCTTACTCGCGACTCGCTGATCGCATATTCTTTCGATTTTGAAGCCTTACTCGCTACTCGTTGATCGCCAAATCTTGCGATTTTAAAGCCTTACTTGCTACTCGCTGATTGCATATTTTTTCAATTTTGAAGCCTTACTCGCGACTCGCTGATCGCATATTCTTTCGATTTTGAAGCCTTACTCGCTACTCGTTGATCGCCAAATCTTGCGATTTTAAAGCCTTACTCGCTACTCAATGATTGCCAAATCTTGCGATTTTAAAGCCTTACTTGCTACTCGCTGATCGCATTTTTTTTCAATTTTGAAGCCTTACTCGCTACTCGTTAATCGCCAAATCTTGCGATTTTAAAGCCTTACTTGCTACTTGCTACTCGCTGATCGCATATTTTTTCAATTTTGAAGCCTTACTCGCGACTCGCTGATCGCATATTCTTTCGATTTTGAAGCCTTACTCGCTACTCGTTGATCGCCAAATCTTGCGATTTTAAAGCCTTACTTGCTACTCTCTGATTGCATATTCTTCCGATATTGAAGTCTTACTCACGACTCGCTGATCGCAAATTCTTGCGATTTTAAAGCCTTACTTGCTACTCGCTGATCGCATATTTTTTCAATTTTTAAGCCTTACTCGCGACTCGCTGATCGCAAATTCTTTGGATTTTGAAGCCTTACTCGCTACTCGTTGATCGTTAAATCTTGCGATTTTAAAGCCTTACTTGCTACTCGCTGATCGCATATTTTTTCAATTTTGAAGCCTTACTCGCGACTCGCTGATCGCATATTCTTTCGATTTTGAAGCCTTACTCGCTACTCGTAGATCGCCAAATCTTACGATTTTAAAGCCTTACTTGCTACTCTCTGATTGCATATTCTTCCGATTTTGAAGTCTTACTCACGACTCGCTGATCGCAAATTCTTTCGATTTTGAAGCCTTACTCGCGACTCGCTGATCGCATATTCTTTCGATTTTGAAGCCTTACTCGCTACTCGTTGATCGCATATTCTTTCGATTTTGAAGCCTTACTCGCTACTCGTTGATCGCCAAATCTTGCGATTTTAAAGCCTTACTTGCTACTCTCTGATTGCATATTCTTCCGATTTTGAAGTCTTACTCACGACTCGCTGATCGCAAATTCTTTCGATTTTGAAGCCTTACTCGCGACTCGCTGATCGCATATTCTTTCGATTTTGAAGCCTTACTCGCTACTCGTTGATCGCCAAATCTTGCGATTCTAAAGCCTTACTTGCTACTCGCTGATTGCATATTTTTTCAATTTTTAAGCCTTACTCGCGACTCGCTGATCGCAAATTCTTTGGATTTTGAAGCCTTACTCGCTACTCGTTGATCGTTAAATCTTGCGATTTTAAAGCCTTACTTGCTACTCGCTGATCGCATATTTTTTCAATTTTGAAGCCTTACTCGCGACTCGCTGATCGCATATTCTTTCAATTTTGAAGCCTTTCTCGCTACTCGTTGATCGCCAAATCTTGCTATTTTAAAGCCTTACTTGCTACTCGCTGATCGCATATTTTTTCAATTTTGAAGCCTTAATCGCGACTCGCTGATCGCATATTCTTTCGATTTTGAAGCCTTACTCGCGACTCGCTGATCGCATATTCTTTCGATTTTGAAGCCTTACTCGCTACTCGTTGATCGCCAAATCTTGCGATTTTAAAACCTTACTTGCTACTCGCTGATCGCATATTCTTTCGATTTTGAAGCCTTACTCGCGACTCGCTGATCGCATATTCTTTCGATTTTGAAGCCTTACTCGCTACTCGTAGATCGCCAAACCTTGCGATTTTAAAGCCTTACTTGCTGCTCGCTGGTCGCATATTTTTTCGATTTTAAAGCCTTACTTGCTACTCTCTGATTGCATATTCTTCCGATTTTGAAGTCTTACTCACGACTCGCTGATCGCAAATTCTTTCGATTTTGAAGCCTTACTCGCGACTCGCTGATCGCATATTCTTTCGATTTTGAAGCCTTACTCGCTACTCGTTGATCGCCAAAGCTTGCGATTTTAAAGCCTTACTTGCTACTCGCTGATTGCATATTTTTTCAATTTTGAAGCCTTACTCGTGACTCGCTGATCGCATATTCTTTCGATTTTGAAGCCTTACTCGCTACTCGTTGATCGCCAAATCTTGCGATTTTAAAGCCTTACTCGCTACTCGTTGATCGCCAAATCTTGCGATTTTAAAGCCTTACTTGCTACTCGCTGATCGCATTTTTTTTCAATTTTGAAGCCTTACTCGCTACTCGTTAATCGCCAAATCTTGCGATTTTAAAGCCTTACTTGCTACTCGCTGATCGCATATTTTTTCAATTTTTAAGCCTTACTCGCGACTCGCTGATCGCAAATTCTTTGGATTTTGAAGCCTTACTCGCTACTCGTTGATCGTTAAATCTTGCGATTTTAAAGCCTTACTTGCTACTCGCTGATCGCATATTTTTTCAATTTTGAAGCCTTACTCGCGACTCGCTGATCGCATATTCTTTCGATTTTGAAGCCTTACTCGCTACTCGTAGATCGCCAAATCTTACGATTTTAAAGCCTTACTTGCTACTCTCTGATTGCATATTCTTCCGATTTTGAAGTCTTACTCACGACTCGCTGATCGCAAATTCTTTCGATTTTGAAGCCTTACTCGCGACTCGCTGATCGCATATTCTTTCGATTTTGAAGCCTTACTCGCTACTCGTTGATCGCATATTCTTTCGATTTTGAAGCCTTACTCGCTACTCGTTGATCGCCAAATCTTGCGATTTTAAAGCCTTACTTGCTACTCTCTGATTGCATATTCTTCCGATTTTGAAGTCTTACTCACGACTCGCTGATCGCAAATTCTTTCGATTTTGAAGCCTTACTCGCGACTCGCTGATCGCATATTCTTTCGATTTTGAAGCCTTACTCGCTACTCGTTGATCGCCAAATCTTGCGATTTTAAAGCCTTACTTGCTACTCGCTGATTGCATATTTTTTCAATTTTGAAGCCTTACTCGCGACTCGCTGATCGCATATTCTTTCGATTTTGAAGCCTTACTCGCTACTCGTTGATCGCCAAATCTTGCGATTTTAAAGCCTTACTCGCTACTCAATGATTGCCAAATCTTGCGATTTTAAAGCCTTACTTGCTACTCGCTGATCGCATTTTTTTTCAATTTTGAAGCCTTACTCGCTACTCGTTAATCGCCAAATCTTGCGATTTTAAAGCCTTACTTGCTACTTGCTACTCGCTGATCGCATATTTTTTCAATTTTGAAGCCTTACTCGCGACTCGCTGATCGCATATTCTTTCGATTTTGAAGCCTTACTCGCTACTCGTTGATCGCCAAATCTTGCGATTTTAAAGCCTTACTTGCTACTCTCTGATTGCATATTCTTCCGATATTGAAGTCTTACTCACGACTCGCTGATCGCAAATTCTTGCGATTTTAAAGCCTTACTTGCTACTCGCTGATCGCATATTTTTTCAATTTTTAAGCCTTACTCGCGACTCGCTGATCGCAAATTCTTTGGATTTTGAAGCCTTACTCGCTACTCGTTGATCGTTAAATCTTGCGATTTTAAAGCCTTACTTGCTACTCGCTGATCGCATATTTTTTCAATTTTGAAGCCTTACTCGCGACTCGCTGATCGCATATTCTTTCGATTTTGAAGCCTTACTCGCTACTCGTAGATCGCCAAATCTTACGATTTTAAAGCCTTACTTGCTACTCTCTGATTGCATATTCTTCCGATTTTGAAGTCTTACTCACGACTCGCTGATCGCAAATTCTTTCGATTTTGAAGCCTTACTCGCGACTCGCTGATCGCATATTCTTTCGATTTTGAAGCCTTACTCGCTACTCCTTGATCGCATATTCTTTCGATTTTGAAGCCTTACTCGCTACTCGTTGATCGCCAAATCTTGCGATTTTAAAGCCTTACTTGCTACTCTCTGATTGCATATTCTTCCGATTTTGAAGTCTTACTCACGACTCGCTGATCGCAAATTCTTTCGATTTTGAAGCCTTACTCGCGACTCGCTGATCGCATATTCTTTCGATTTTGAAGCCTTACTCGCTACTCGTTGATCGCCAAATCTTGCGATTTTAAAGCCTTACTTGCTACTCGCTGATTGCATATTTTTTCAATTTTGAAGTATTACTCGCGACTCGCTGATCGCATATTCTTTCGATTTTGAAGCCTTACTCGCTACTCGTTGATCGCCAAATCTTGCGATTTTAAAGCCTTACTCGCTACTCAATGATTGCCAAATCTTGCGATTTTAAAGCCTTACTTGCTACTCGCTGATCGCATTTTTTTTCAATTTTGAAGCCTTACTCGCTACTCGTTAATCGCCAAATCTTGCGATTTTAAAGCCTTACTTGCTAATTGCTACTCGCTGATCGCATATTTTTTCAATTTTTAAGCCTTACTCGCGACTCGCTGATCGCAAATTCTTTGGATTTTGAAGCCTTACTCGCTACTCGTTGATCGTTAAATCTTGCGATTTTAAAGCCTTACTTGCTACTCGCTGATCGCATATTTTTTCAATTTTGAAGCCTTACTCGCGACTCGCTGATCGCATATTCTTTCGATTTTGAAGCCTTACTCGCTACTCTCTGATTGCATATTCTTCCGATATTGAAGTCTTACTCACGACTCGCTGATCGCAAATTCTTTCGATTTTGAAGCCTTACTCGCGACTCGCTGATCGCATATTCTTTCGATTTTGAAGCCTTACTCGCTACTCGTTGATCGCCAAATCTTGCGATTTTAAAGCCTTACTTGCTACTCGCTGATTGCATATTTTTTCAATTTTGAAGCCTTATTCGCGACTCGCTGATCGCATATTCTTTCGATTTTGAAGACTTACTCGCTACTCGCTGATCGCATATTTTTTCAATTTTGAAGCCTTATTCGCGACTCGCTGATCGCATATTCTTTCAATTTTAAAGCCTTACTCGCAACTCGTTTATCGCCAAATCTTGCGATTTTAAAGCCTTACTTGCTACTCGTTGATCGCCAAATCTTGCGATTTTAAAGCCTTACTTGCTACTCACTGATCGCATATTTTTTCAATTTTTAAGCCTTACTCGCGACTCGCTGATCGCAAATTCTTTGAATTTTGAAGCCTTTATCGCTAGTCGTTGATCGTTAAATCTTGCGATTTTAAAGCCTTACTTGCTACTCGCTGATCGCATATTTTTTCAATTTTGAAGCCTTACTCGCGACTCGCTGATCGCATATTCTTTCAATTTTGAAACCGGACTTGCTACTCGTTTATCGCCAAATCTTGCGATTTTAAAGCCTTACTTGCTACTCGCTGGTCGCATATTTTTTCAATTTTGAAGCCTGACTCGCAAGTCGCTGATCGCATATTCTTTCGATTTTGAAGCCTTACTCGCGACTCGCTGATTGCTTATTCTTTCTATTTTGATGCCTTACTCGCTACTTGTTGATCGCCAAATCTTGCGATTTTGAAGCCTTACTTGCTACTCGCTGGTCGCATATTTTTTCAATTTTTAAGCCTTACTCGCAACTCGCTGATCGCATATTCTTTCGATTTTGAAGCCTTACTTGCTACTCGTTGATCGCCAAATCTTGCGATTTTAAAGCCTTACTTGCAACTCGCTGATCGCATATTTTTTCAATTTTGAAGCTTTACTCGCGACTCGCTGATCGCAAATTCTTTGGATTTTGAAGCCTTACTCGCTACTCGTTGATCGCCAAATCTTGCGATTTTAAAGCCTTACTTGCTACTCGCTGGTCGCATATTTTTTCAATTTTGAAGCCTTACTCGCGACTCGCTGATAGCATATTCTTTCGATTTTGAAGCCTTACTTGCTTCTCGCTGATCGCATATTTTTTCAAATTTGAAGCCTTACTCGCGACTCGCTGATCGCATATTCTTTCGATTTTGAAGCCTTACTCGCTACTCGTTGAACGCCAAATCTTGCCATTTTAAAGCCTTACTTTCTACTCGCTGATCGCATATTTTTTCAATTTTGAAGCCTTACTCGCGTTTCGCTGATCGCATATTTTTTCAAATTTGAAGCCTTACTCGCGACTCGCTGATCGCATATTCTTTTGATTTTGAAGCCTTACTCGCTACTCGTTGACCGCCAAATCTTGCAATTTGAAAGCCTTACTTGCTACTCGCTGATCGCATATTTTTTCAATTTTGAAGCCTTACTCGCGACTCGCTGATCGCATATTCTTTCGATTTTGAAGCCTTACTCGCGACTCGCTGATCGTATATTCTTTCGATTTTGAAGCCTTACTCGCTACTCGTTGATCGCCAAATCTTGCGATTTTAAAACCTTACTTGCTACTCGCTGATCGCATATTTTTTCAATTTTGAAGCCTTACTCGCGTCTCGCTGATTGCATATTCTTTCGATTTTGAAGCCTTACTCGCTACTCGTAGATCGCAAAAACTTGCGATTTTAAAGCCTTACTTGCTACTTGCTGGTCGCATTTTTTTTCAATTTTAAAGCCTTACTTGCTACTCGCTGAAAGCATATTTTTTAAATTTAAAAGCCTTAATCGCGACTCGCTGATCGCATATTCTTTCGATTTTGAAGACTTACTCGCGACTCACCGATCGCATATTCTTTCGATTTTTAAGCCTTACTCGCTACTCGTTGATCGCCAAATCTTGCGATTTTAAAGCCTTACTTGCTATTCGCTGGTCGCATTTTTTTTCAATTTTGAAGCCTTACTCGCGACTCGCTGATCGCATATTCTTTCGATTTTAAAGCCTTACTCGCTACTCGTTGATCGTCAAATCTTGCTATTTTAAAACCTTACTTGCTACTCGCTGATCGCATATTTTTTCAATTTTGAAGCCTTACTCGCGACTCGCTGATCGCATATTCTTTCGATTTTGAAGCCTTACTCGCTACTCGTTGATCGCCAAATCTTGCGATTTTAAAGCCTTACTTGCTACTCGCTGATTGCATATTTTTTCAATTTTGAAGCCTTACTCGCGACTCGCTGATCGCATATTCTTTCGATTTTGAAGCCTTACTCGCTACTCGTTGATCGCCAAATCTTGCGATTTTAAAGCCTTACTCGCTACTCAATGATTGCCAAATCTTGCGATTTTAAAGCCTTACTTGCTACTCGCTGATCGCATTTTTTTTCAATTTTGAAGCCTTACTCGCTACTCGTTAATCGCCAAATCTTGCGATTTTAAAGCCTTACTTGCTACTTGCTACTCGCTGATCGCATATTTTTTCAATTTTTAAGCCTTACTCGCGACTCGCTGATCGCAAATTCTTTGGATTTTGAAGCCTTACTCGCTACTCGTTGATCGTTAAATCTTGCGATTTTAAAGCCTTACTTGCTACTCGCTGATCGCATATTTTTTCAATTTTGAAGCCTTACTCGCGACTCGCTGATCGCATATTCTTTCGATTTTGAAGCCTTACTCGCTACTCGTTGATCGCCAAATCTTGCGATTTTAAAGCCTTACTTGCTACTCTCTGATTGCATATTCTTCCGATATTGAAGTCTTACTCACGACTCGCTGATCGCAAATTCTTTCGATTTTGAAGCCTTACTCGCGACTCGCTGATCGCATATTCTTTCGATTTTGAAGCCTTACTCGCTACTCGTTGATCGCCAAATCTTGCGATTTTAAAGCCTTACTTGCTACTCGCTGATTGCATATTTTTTCAATTTTGAAGCCTTACTCGCGACTCGCTGATCGCATATTCTTTCGATTTTGAAGACTTACTCGCTACTCGCTGATCGCATATTTTTTCAATTTTGAAGCCTTATTCGCGACTCGCTGATCGCATATTCTTTCAATTTTAAAGCCTTACTCGCAACTCGTTTATCGCCAAATCTTGCGATTTTAAAGCCTTACTTGCTACTCGTTGATCGCCAAATCTTGCGATTTTAAAGCCTTACTTGCTACTCACTGATCGCATATTTTTTCAATTTTTAAGCCTTACTCGCGACTCGCTGATCGCAAATTCTTTGGATTTTGAAGCCTTTATCGCTAGTCGTTGATCGTTAAATCTTGCGATTTTAAAGCCTTACTTGCTACTCGCTGATCGCATATTTTTTCAATTTTGAAGCCTTACTCGCGACTCGCTGATCGCATATTCTTTCAATTTTGAAGCCGGACTTGCTACTCGTTTATCGCCAAATCTTGCGATTTTAAAGCCTTACTTGCTACTCGCTGGTCGCATATTTTTTCAATTTTGAAGCCTGACTCGCAAGTCGCTGATCGCATATTCTTTCGATTTTGAAGCCTTACTCGCGACTCGCTGATTGCTTATTCTTTCTATTTTGATGCCTTACTCGCTACTTGTTGATCGCCAAATCTTGCGATTTTGAAGCCTTACTTGCTACTCGCTGGTCGCATATTTTTTCAATTTTTAAGCCTTACTCGCAACTCGCTGATCGCATATTCTTTCGATTTTGAAGCCTTACTTGCTACTCGTTGATCGCCAAATCTTGCGATTTTAAAGCCTTACTTGCAACTCGCTGATCGCATATTTTTTCAATTTTGAAGCTTTACTCGCGACTCGCTGATCGCAAATTCTTTGGATTTTGAAGCCTTACTCGCTACTCGTTGATCGCCAAATCTTGCGATTTTAAAGCCTTACTTGCTACTCGCTGGTCGCATATTTTTTCAATTTTGAAGCCTTACTCGCGACTCGCTGATAGCATATTCTTTCGATTTTGAAGCCTTACTTGCTTCTCGCTGATCGCATATTTTTTCAAATTTGAAGCCTTACTCGCGACTCGCTGATCGCATATTCTTTCGATTTTGAAGCCTTACTCGCTACTCGTTGAACGCCAAATCTTGCCATTTTAAAGCCTTACTTTCTACTCGCTGATCGCATATTTTTTCAATTTTGAAGCCTTACTCGCGTTTCGCTGATCGCATATTTTTTCAAATTTGAAGCCTTACTCGCGACTCGCTGATCGCATATTCTTTTGATTTTGAAGCCTTACTCGCTACTCGTTGACCGCCAAATCTTGCAATTTGAAAGCCTTACTTGCTACTCGCTGATCGCATATTTTTTCAATTTTGAAGCCTTACTCGCGACTCGCTGATCGCATATTCTTTCGATTTTGAAGCCTTACTCGCGACTCGCTGATCGTATATTCTTTCGATTTTGAAGCCTTACTCGCTACTCGTTGATCGCCAAATCTTGCGATTTTAAAACCTTACTTGCTACTCGCTGATCGCATATTTTTTCAATTTTGAAGCCTTACTCGCGTCTCGCTGATTGCATATTCTTTCGATTTTGAAGCCTTACTCGCTACTCGTAGATCGCAAAAACTTGCGATTTTAAAGCCTTACTTGCTACTTGCTGGTCGCATTTTTTTTCAATTTTAAAGCCTTACTTGCTACTCGCTGAAAGCATATTTTTTAAATTTAAAAGCCTTAATCGCGATTCGCTGATCGCATATTCTTTCGATTTTGAAGACTTACTCGCGACTCACCGATCGCATATTCTTTCGATTTTTAAGCCTTACTCGCTACTCGTTGATCGCCAAATCTTGCGATTTTAAAGCCTTACTTGCTATTCGCTGGTCGCATTTTTTTTCAATTTTGAAGCCTTACTCGCGACTCGCTGATCGCATATTCTTTCGATTTTAAAGCCTTACTCGCTACTCGTTGATCGTCAAATCTTGCTATTTTAAAACCTTACTTGCTACTCGCTGATCGCATATTTTTTCAATTTTGAAGCCTTACTCGCGACTCGCTGATCGCATATTCTTTCGATTTTGAAGCCTTACTCGCTACTCGTAGATCGCAAAAACTTGCGATTTTAAAGCCTCACTTGCTACTTGCTGGTCGCATATTTTTTCAATTTTAAAGCCTTACTTGCTACTCGCTGAAAGCATATTTTTTTAATTTTAAAGCCTTTATCGCGACTCGCTGATCGCATATTCTTTCGATTTTGAAGCCTTACTCGCGACTTGCTGATCGCATATTCTTTCGATTTTTAAGCCTTACTCGCTACTCGTTGATCGCCAAATCTTGCGATTTTAAAGCCTTACTAGCTACTCGCTGATTGCACATTTTTTCAATTTTGAAGCCTTTCTCGCGACTCACTGATCGCATATTCTTTCGATTTTGAAGCCTTACTCGCTACTCGTTGATCGCCAAATCTTGCGATTTTAAAGCCTTACTAGCTACTCGCTGATTGCATATTTTTTCAATTTTGAAGCCTTTCTTGCGACTCACCGATCGCATATTCTTTCGATTTTTAAGCCTTACTCAATACTCGTTGATCGCCAAATCTTGCGATTTTAAAGCCTTACTTGCTATTCGCTGGTCGCATATTTTTTCAATTTTGAAGCCTTACTCGCGACTCGCTGATCGCATATTCTTTCGATTTTGAAGCCTTACTCGCGACTCGCTGATTGCTTATTCTTTCTATTTTGAAGCCTTACTCGCTACTTGTTGATCGCCAAATCTTGCGATTTTAAAGCCTTTCTTGCTACTCGCTGATCGCATATTCTTTCGAATTTGAAGCCTTACTCGCTACTCGTTGATCGCCAAATCTTGCAATTTTAAAGCCTTACTTGCTACTCGCTGATCGCATATTTTTTCAATTTTGAAGCCGTACTCGCGACTCGCTGATCGCATATTCTTTCGATTTTGAAGCCTTACTCGCGACTCGCTGATCGCATATTTTTTCGATTTTAAAGCCTAACTTGCTACTCTCTGATCGCTTATTCTTTCGATTTTGAACCCTGACTCGCTTCTCGTTGATCGCCAAATCTTGCGATTTTAAAGCCTTACTTGATACTCGCTGATCGCATATTTTTTCAATTTTGAAGCCTTACTCGCGACTCGCTGATTGCATATTCTTTCGATTTTAAAGCTTTACTTGCTACTCGCTGATCGCATATTTTTTCAATTTTAAAACCGTACTCCTGACTCGCTGATCGCATATTCTTTCAATTTTGAAGCCTTACTCGCTACTTGTTAATCACCAAATCTTGCGATTTTATAGCCTTACTTGCTACTCGCTGATCGCATATTTTTTCAATTTTGAAGCCTTACTCGCGACTCGCTGATCGCATATTCTGTCATTTTTTGAAGCCTTACTTGCTACTCGTTGATCGCCAAATCTTGCGATTTTAAAGCCTTACTTGCTACTCGCTGGTCGCATATTTTTTCAATTTTGAAGAATTACTCGCTTCTCGTTGATCGCCAAATCTTGCGATTTTAAAGCCTTACTTGCTACTCGCTGATCGCATATTTTTTCAATTTTGAAGCCTAACTCGCGACTCGCTGATCGCATTTTCAATCGATTTTGAAGCCTTACTTTCTACTCGCTGATCGCATATTTTTTCAATTTTGAAGCCTTACTCGCGACTCGCTGATCGCATATTCTTTCGATTTTAAAGCCTTACTTGCTACTCGCTGATCGCATATTTTTTCAATTTTAAAACCGTTTTCGCGACTCGCTGATCGCATATTTTTTTAATTTTTAAGCCTTACTCGCGACTCGCTGATCGCAAATTCTTTGGATTTTGAAGCCTTACTCGCTACTCGTTGATCGTTAAATCTTGCGATTTTAAAGCCTTACTTGCTACTCGCTGATCGCATATTTTTTCAATTTTGAAGCCTTACTCGCGACTCGCTGATCGCATATTCTTTCGATTTTGAAGCCTTACTCGCTACTCGTAGATCGCCAAATCTTGCGATTTTAAAGCCTTACTTGCTACTCTCTGATTGCATATTCTTCCGATTTTGAAGTCTTACTCACGACTCGCTGATCGCAAATTCTTTCGATTTTGAAGCCTTACTCGCGACTCGCTGATCGCATATTCTTTCGATTTTGAAGCCTTACTCGCTACTCGTTGATCGCATATTCTTTCGATTTTGAAGCCTTACTCGCTACTCGTTGATCGCCAAATCTTGCGATTTTAAAGCCTTACTTGCTACTCTCTGATTGCATATTCTTCCGATTTTGAAGTCTTACTCACGACTCGCTGATCGCAAATTCTTTCGATTTTGAAGCCTTACTCGCGACTCGCTGATCGCATATTCTTTCGATTTTGAAGCCTTACTCGCTACTCGTAGATCGCAAAAACTTGCGATTTTAAAGCCTCACTTGCTACTTGCTGGTCGCATATTTTTTCAATTTTAAAGCCTTACTTGCTACTCGCTGATCGCATATTTTTTCAATTTTGAAGCCTTACTCGCGACTCGCTGATCGCATATTCTTTCGATTTTGAAGCCTTACTCGCTTCTCGTAGATCGCAAAAACTTGCGATTTTAAAGCCTCACTTGCTACTTGCTGGTCGCATATTTTTTCAATTTTAAAGCCTTACTTGCTACTCGCTGAAAGCATATTTTTTTAATTTTAAAGCCTTTATCGCGACTCGCTGATCGCATATTCTTTCGATTTTGAAGCCTTACTCGCGACTTGCTGATCGCATATTCTTTCGATTTTTAAGCCTTACTCGCTACTCGTTGATCGCCAAATCTTGCGATTTTAAAGCCTTACTAGCTACTCGCTGATTGCACATTTTTTCAATTTTGAAGCCTTTCTCGCGACTCACCGATCGCATATTCTTTCGATTTTGAAGCCTTACTCGCTACTCGTTGATCGCCAAATCTTGCGATTTTAAAGCCTTACTTGCTACTCGCTGGTCGCATATTTTTTCAATTTTTAAGCCTTACTCGCAACTCGCTGATCGCATATTCTTTCGATTTTGAAGCCTTACTTGCTACTCGTTGATCGCCAAATCTTGCGATTTTAAAGCCTTACTTGCAACTCGCTGATCGCATATTTTTTCAATTTTGAAGCTTTACTCGCGACTCGCTGATCGCAAATTCTTTGGATTTTGAAGCCTTACTCGCTACTCGTTGATCGCCAAATCTTGCGATTTTAAAGCCTTACTTGCTACTCGCTGGTCGCATATTTTTTCAATTTTGAAGCCTTACTCGCGACTCGCTGATAGCATATTCTTTCGATTTTGAAGCCTTACTTGCTTCTCGCTGATCGCATATTTTTTCAAATTTGAAGCCTTACTCGCGACTCGCTGATCGCATATTCTTTCGATTTTGAAGCCTTACTCGCTACTCGTTGAACGCCAAATCTTGCCATTTTAAAGCCTTACTTTCTACTCGCTGATCGCATATTTTTTCAATTTTGAAGCCTTACTCGCGTTTCGCTGATCGCATATTTTTTCAAATTTGAAGCCTTACTCGCGACTCGCTGATCGCATATTCTTTTGATTTTGAAGCCTTACTCGCTACTCGTTGACCGCCAAATCTTGCAATTTGAAAGCCTTACTTGCTACTCGCTGATCGCATATTTTTTCAATTTTGAAGCCTTACTCGCGACTCGCTGATCGCATATTCTTTCGATTTTGAAGCCTTACTCGCGACTCGCTGATCGTATATTCTTTCGATTTTGAAGCCTTACTCGCTACTCGTTGATCGCCAAATCTTGCGATTTTAAAACCTTACTTGCTACTCGCTGATCGCATATTTTTTCAATTTTGAAGCCTTACTCGCGTCTCGCTGATTGCATATTCTTTCGATTTTGAAGCCTTACTCGCTACTCGTAGATCGCAAAAACTTGCGATTTTAAAGCCTTACTTGCTACTTGCTGGTCGCATTTTTTTTCAATTTTAAAGCCTTACTTGCTACTCGCTGAAAGCATATTTTTTAAATTTAAAAGCCTTAATCGCGATTCGCTGATCGCATATTCTTTCGATTTTGAAGACTTACTCGCGACTCACCGATCGCATATTCTTTCGATTTTTAAGCCTTACTCGCTACTCGTTGATCGCCAAATCTTGCGATTTTAAAGCCTTACTTGCTATTCGCTGGTCGCATTTTTTTTCAATTTTGAAGCCTTACTCGCGACTCGCTGATCGCATATTCTTTCGATTTTAAAGCCTTACTCGCTACTCGTTGATCGTCAAATCTTGCTATTTTAAAACCTTACTTGCTACTCGCTGATCGCATATTTTTTCAATTTTGAAGCCTTACTCGCGACTCGCTGATCGCATATTCTTTCGATTTTGAAGCCTTACTCGCTACTCGTAGATCGCAAAAACTTGCGATTTTAAAGCCTCACTTGCTACTTGCTGGTCGCATATTTTTTCAATTTTAAAGCCTTACTTGCTACTCGCTGAAAGCATATTTTTTTAATTTTAAAGCCTTTATCGCGACTCGCTGATCGCATATTCTTTCGATTTTGAAGCCTTACTCGCGACTTGCTGATCGCATATTCTTTCGATTTTTAAGCCTTACTCGCTACTCGTTGATCGCCAAATCTTGCGATTTTAAAGCCTTACTAGCTACTCGCTGATTGCACATTTTTTCAATTTTGAAGCCTTTCTCGCGACTCACTGATCGCATATTCTTTCGATTTTGAAGCCTTACTCGCTACTCGTTGATCGCCAAATCTTGCGATTTTAAAGCCTTACTAGCTACTCGCTGATTGCATATTTTTTCAATTTTGAAGCCTTTCTTGCGACTCACCGATCGCATATTCTTTCGATTTTTAAGCCTTACTCAATACTCGTTGATCGCCAAATCTTGCGATTTTAAAGCCTTACTTGCTATTCGCTGGTCGCATATTTTTTCAATTTTGAAGCCTTACTCGCGACTCGCTGATCGCATATTCTTTCGATTTTGAAGCCTTACTCGCGACTCGCTGATTGCTTATTCTTTCTATTTTGAAGCCTTACTCGCTACTTGTTGATCGCCAAATCTTGCGATTTTAAAGCCTTTCTTGCTACTCGCTGATCGCATATTCTTTCGAATTTGAAGCCTTACTCGCTACTCGTTGATCGCCAAATCTTGCAATTTTAAAGCCTTACTTGCTACTCGCTGATCGCATATTTTTTCAATTTTGAAGCCGTACTCGCGACTCGCTGATCGCATATTCTTTCGATTTTGAAGCCTTACTCGCGACTCGCTGATCGCATATTTTTTCGATTTTAAAGCCTAACTTGCTACTCTCTGATCGCTTATTCTTTCGATTTTGAACCCTGACTCGCTTCTCGTTGATCGCCAAATCTTGCGATTTTAAAGCCTTACTTGATACTCGCTGATCGCATATTTTTTCAATTTTGAAGCCTTACTCGCGACTCGCTGATTGCATATTCTTTCGATTTTAAAGCTTTACTTGCTACTCGCTGATCGCATATTTTTTCAATTTTAAAACCGTACTCCTGACTCGCTGATCGCATATTCTTTCAATTTTGAAGCCTTACTCGCTACTTGTTAATCACCAAATCTTGCGATTTTATAGCCTTACTTGCTACTCGCTGATCGCATATTTTTTCAATTTTGAAGCCTTACTCGCGACTCGCTGATCGCATATTCTGTCATTTTTTGAAGCCTTACTTGCTACTCGTTGATCGCCAAATCTTGCGATTTTAAAGCCTTACTTGCTACTCGCTGGTCGCATATTTTTTCAATTTTGAAGAATTACTCGCTTCTCGTTGATCGCCAAATCTTGCGATTTTAAAGCCTTACTTGCTACTCGCTGATCGCATATTTTTTCAATTTTGAAGCCTAACTCGCGACTCGCTGATCGCATTTTCAATCGATTTTGAAGCCTTACTTTCTACTCGCTGATCGCATATTTTTTCAATTTTGAAGCCTTACTCGCGACTCGCTGATCGCATATTCTTTCGATTTTAAAGCCTTACTTGCTACTCGCTGATCGCATATTTTTTCAATTTTAAAACCGTTTTCGCGACTCGCTGATCGCATATTTTTTTAATTTTTAAGCCTTACTCGCGACTCGCTGATCGCAAATTCTTTGGATTTTGAAGCCTTACTCGCTACTCGTTGATCGTTAAATCTTGCGATTTTAAAGCCTTACTTGCTACTCGCTGATCGCATATTTTTTCAATTTTGAAGCCTTACTCGCGACTCGCTGATCGCATATTCTTTCGATTTTGAAGCCTTACTCGCTACTCGTAGATCGCCAAATCTTGCGATTTTAAAGCCTTACTTGCTACTCTCTGATTGCATATTCTTCCGATTTTGAAGTCTTACTCACGACTCGCTGATCGCAAATTCTTTCGATTTTGAAGCCTTACTCGCGACTCGCTGATCGCATATTCTTTCGATTTTGAAGCCTTACTCGCTACTCGTTGATCGCATATTCTTTCGATTTTGAAGCCTTACTCGCTACTCGTTGATCGCCAAATCTTGCGATTTTAAAGCCTTACTTGCTACTCTCTGATTGCATATTCTTCCGATTTTGAAGTCTTACTCACGACTCGCTGATCGCAAATTCTTTCGATTTTGAAGCCTTACTCGCGACTCGCTGATCGCATATTCTTTCGATTTTGAAGCCTTACTCGCTACTCGTAGATCGCAAAAACTTGCGATTTTAAAGCCTCACTTGCTACTTGCTGGTCGCATATTTTTTCAATTTTAAAGCCTTACTTGCTACTCGCTGATCGCATATTTTTTCAATTTTGAAGCCTTACTCGCGACTCGCTGATCGCATATTCTTTCGATTTTGAAGCCTTACTCGCTTCTCGTAGATCGCAAAAACTTGCGATTTTAAAGCCTCACTTGCTACTTGCTGGTCGCATATTTTTTCAATTTTAAAGCCTTACTTGCTACTCGCTGAAAGCATATTTTTTTAATTTTAAAGCCTTTATCGCGACTCGCTGATCGCATATTCTTTCGATTTTGAAGCCTTACTCGCGACTTGCTGATCGCATATTCTTTCGATTTTTAAGCCTTACTCGCTACTCGTTGATCGCCAAATCTTGCGATTTTAAAGCCTTACTAGCTACTCGCTGATTGCACATTTTTTCAATTTTGAAGCCTTTCTCGCGACTCACCGATCGCATATTCTTTCGATTTTGAAGCCTTACTCGCTACTCGTTGATCGCCAAATCTTGCGATTTTAAAGCCTTACTTGCTACTCGCTGGTCGCATATTTTTTCAATTTTTAAGCCTTACTCGCAACTCGCTGATCGCATATTCTTTCGATTTTGAAGCCTTACTTGCTACTCGTTGATCGCCAAATCTTGCGATTTTAAAGCCTTACTTGCAACTCGCTGATCGCATATTTTTTCAATTTTGAAGCTTTACTCGCGACTCGCTGATCGCAAATTCTTTGGATTTTGAAGCCTTACTCGCTACTCGTTGATCGCCAAATCTTGCGATTTTAAAGCCTTACTTGCTACTCGCTGGTCGCATATTTTTTCAATTTTGAAGCCTTACTCGCGACTCGCTGATAGCATATTCTTTCGATTTTGAAGCCTTACTTGCTTCTCGCTGATCGCATATTTTTTCAAATTTGAAGCCTTACTCGCGACTCGCTGATCGCATATTCTTTCGATTTTGAAGCCTTACTCGCTACTCGTTGAACGCCAAATCTTGCCATTTTAAAGCCTTACTTTCTACTCGCTGATCGCATATTTTTTCAATTTTGAAGCCTTACTCGCGTTTCGCTGATCGCATATTTTTTCAAATTTGAAGCCTTACTCGCGACTCGCTGATCGCATATTCTTTTGATTTTGAAGCCTTACTCGCTACTCGTTGACCGCCAAATCTTGCAATTTGAAAGCCTTACTTGCTACTCGCTGATCGCATATTTTTTCAATTTTGAAGCCTTACTCGCGACTCGCTGATCGCATATTCTTTCGATTTTGAAGCCTTACTCGCGACTCGCTGATCGTATATTCTTTCGATTTTGAAGCCTTACTCGCTACTCGTTGATCGCCAAATCTTGCGATTTTAAAACCTTACTTGCTACTCGCTGATCGCATATTTTTTCAATTTTGAAGCCTTACTCGCGTCTCGCTGATTGCATATTCTTTCGATTTTGAAGCCTTACTCGCTACTCGTAGATCGCAAAAACTTGCGATTTTAAAGCCTTACTTGCTATTCGCTGGTCGCATATTTTTTCAATTTTGAAGCCTTACTAGCGACTCGCTGATCGCATATTCTTTCGATTTTGAAGCCTTACTCGCGACTCGCTGATTGCTTATTCTTTCTATTTTGAAGCTTTACTCGCTACTTGTTGATCGCCAAATCTTGCGATTTTAAAGCCTTTCTTGCTACTCGCTGATCGCATATTCTTTCGATTTTGAAGCCTTACTCGCTACTCGTTGATCGCCAAATCTTGCAATTTTAAAGCCTTACTTGCTACTCGCTGATCGCATATTTTTTCAATTTTGAAGCCGTACTCGCGACTCGCTGATCGCATATTCTTTCGATTTTGAAGCCTTACTCGCGACTCGCTGATCGCATATTTTTTCGATTTTAAAGCCTTACTTGCTACTCTCTGATCGCTTATTCTTTCGATTTTGAACCCTGACTCGCTTCTCGTTGATCGCCAAATCTTGCGATTTTAAAGCCTTACTTGATACTCGCTGATCGCATATTTTTTCAATTTTGAAGCCTTACTCGCGACTCGCTGATTGCATATTCTTTCGATTTTAAAGCTTTACTTGCTACTCGCTGATCGCATATTTTTTCAATTTTAAAACCGTACTCCTGACTCGCTGATCGCATATTCTTTCAATTTTGAAGCCTTACTCGCTACTTGTTAATCACCAAATCTTGCGATTTTATAGCCTTACTTGCTACTCGCTGATCGCATATTTTTTCAATTTTGAAGCCTTACTCGCGACTCGCTGATCGCATATTCTGTCATTTTTTGAAGCCTTACTTGCTACTCGTTGATCGCCAAATCTTGCGATTTTAAAGCCTTACTTGCTACTCGCTGGTCGCATATTTTTTCAATTTTGAAGAATTACTCGCTTCTCGTTGATCGCCAAATCTTGCGATTTTAAAGCCTTACTTGCTACTCGCTGATCGCATATTTTTTCAATTTTGAAGCCTAACTCGCGACTCGCTGATCGCATTTTCAATCGATTTTGAAGCCTTACTTGCTACTCGCTGATCGCATATTTTTTCAATTTTGAAGCCTTACTCGCGACTCGCTGATCGCATATTCTTTCGATTTTAAAGCCTTACTTGCTACTCGCTGATCGCATATTTTTTCAATTTTAAAACCGTTTTCGCGACTCGCTGATCGCATATTTTTTTAATTTTGAAGCCTTACTCGCGACTCGCTGATCGCATATTCTGTCGATTTTGAAGCCTTACACGCTACTAGTTGATCGCCAAATCTTGCGATTTTATAGCCTTACTTGCTACTCGCTGATTGCATATTTTTTCAATTTTGAAGCCTTACTCGCGACTCGCTGATCGCATATTCTTTCGATTTTGAAGCCTTACTCGCGACTCGCTGATTGCTTATTCTTTTGATTTTGAAGCCTTACTTGCTACTCGTTGATCGCCAAATCTTGCGATTTTGAAGCCTTACTTGCTACTCGCTGGTCGCATATTTTTTCAATTTTGAAGCCTTACTCGCAACTCGCTGATCGCATATTCTTTCGATTTTGAAGCCTTACTTACTATTCGTTGATCGCCAAATCTTGCGATTTTTAAGCCTTACTTGCTACTCGCTGATCGCAATTTTTTTCAATTTTGAAGCTTTACTCGCGACTCGCTGGTCGCAAATTCTTTGGATTTTGAAACCTTACTCGCTACTTGTTGATCGTTAAATCTTGCGATTTTAAAGCCTTACTTGCTACTCGCTGATCGCATATTTTTCAATTTTGAAGCCTTACTCGCGACTCGTTTATCGCCAAATCTTGCGATTTTAAAGCCTTACTTGCAACTCGCTGATCGCGTTTTTTTTCAATTTTGAAGCCTAACTCGCAACTCGCTGATTGCATATTCTTTCGATTTTGAAGCCTTACTCGCTAGTCGATGATCGCCAAATCTTGCGATTTTAAAGCCTAACTTGCTACTCGCTGGTCGCATATTTTTTCAATTTTGAAGCCTTACTCGCGACTCGCTGATAGCATATTCTTTCGATTTTGATGCCTAACTTGCTACTCGCTGATCGCTAATTTTTTCAATTTTGAAGCCTTACTCGCGACTCGCTGATCGCATATTCTTTCGATTTTGAAGCCTTACTCGCTTCTCGTTGATCGCCAAATCTTGCGATTTTAAAGCCTTACATGCTACTCGCTGATCGCATATTTTTTCAATTTTGAAGCTTTACTCGCAACTCTCTGATCGCATACTCTTTCGATTTTGAAGCCTTCCTCACTTCTGGTTGATCGCCAAATCTTGCGATTTTAAAGCCGTACTTGCTACTCGCTGATCGCATCTTTTTATCAATTTTGAAGCTTTCTTCGCGTCTCGCAGATCGCATATTCTTTCGAATTTAAAGCCTTTCTCGCGACTTGCTGATCGCATATTCTTTCGATTTTGAAGCCTTACTTGCTATTCGTTTATCGCCAAATCGTGCGATTTTAAAGCATTACTTGCTACTCTCTGATTGCATATTCTTCCGATTTTGAAGTCTTACTCACGACTCGCTGATCGCAAATTCTTTCGATTTTGAAGCCTTACTCGCGACTCGCTGATCGCATATTCTTTCGATTTTGAAGCCTTACTCGCTACTCGTTGATCGCCAAATCTTGCGATTTTAAAGCCTTACTTGCTACTCGCTGATTGCATATTTTTTCAATTTTGAAGCCTTACTCGCGACTCGCTGATCGCATATTCTTTCGATTTTGAAGCCTTACTCGCTACTCGTTGATCGCCAAATCTTGCGATTTTAAAGCCTTACTCGCTACTCGTTGATCGCCAAATCTTGCGATTTTAAAGCCTTACTTGCTACTCGCTGATCGCATTTTTTTTCAATTTTTAAGCCTTACTCGCGACTCGCTGATCGCAAATTCTTTGGATTTTGAAGCCTTACTCGCTACTCGTTGATCGTTAAATCTTGCGATTTTAAAGCCTTACTTGCTACTCGCTGATCGCATATTTTTTCAATTTTGAAGCCTTACTCGCGACTCGCTGATCGCATATTCTTTCGATTTTGAAGCCTTACTCGCTACTCGTAGATCGCCAAATCTTGCGATTTTAAAGCCTTACTTGCTACTCTCTGATTGCATATTCTTCCGATTTTGAAGTCTTACTCACGACTCGCTGATCGCAAATTCTTTCGATTTTGAAGCCTTACTCGCGACTCGCTGATCGCATATTCTTTCGATTTTGAAGCCTTACTCGCTACTCGTTGATCGCATATTCTTTCGATTTTGAAGCCTTACTCGCTACTCGTTGATCGCCAAATCTTGCGATTTTAAAGCCTTACTTGCTACTCTCTGATTGCATATTCTTCCGATTTTGAAGTTTTACTCACGACTCGCTGATCGCAAATTCTTTCGATTTTGAAGCCTTACTCGCGACTCGCTGATCGCATATTCTTTCGATTTTGAAGCCTTACTCGCTACTCGTTGATCGCCAAATCTTGCGATTTTAAAGCCTTACTTGCTACTCGCTGATTGCATATTTTTTCAATTTTGAAGCCTTACTCGCGACTCGCTGATCGCATATTCTTTCGATTTTGAAGCCTTACTCGCTACTCGTTGATCGCCAAATCTTGCGATTTAAAGCATTACTCGCTACTCAATGATTGCCAAATCTTGCGATTTTAAAGCCTTACTTGCTACTCGCTGATCGCATTTTTTTTCAATTTTGAAGCCTTACTCGCTACTCGTTAATCGCCAAATCTTGCGATTTTAAAGCCTTACTTGCTACTTGCTACTCGCTGATCGCATATTTTTTCAATTTTTAAGCCTTACTCGCGACTCGCTGATCGCAAATTCTTTGGATTTTGAAGCCTTACTCGCTACTCGTTGATCGTTAAATCTTGCGATTTTAAAGCCTTACTTGCTACTCGCTGATCGCATATTTTTTCAATTTTGAAGCCTTACTCGCGACTCGCTGATCGCATATTCTTTCGATTTTGAAGCCTTACTCGCTACTCGTTGATCGCCAAATCTTGCGATTTTAAAGCCTTACTTGCTACTCTCTGATTGCATATTCTTCCGATATTGAAGTCTTACTCACGACTCGCTGATCGCAAATTCTTTCGATTTTGAAGCCTTACTCTCGACTCGCTGATCGCATATTCTTTCGATTTTGAAGCCTTACTCGCTACTCGTTGATCGCCAAATCTTGCGATTTTAAAGCCTTACTTGCTACTCGCTGATTGCATATTTTTTCAATTTTGAAGCCTTACTCGCGACTCGCTGATCGCATATTCTTTCGATTTTGAAGACTTACTCGCTACTCGCTGATCGCATATTTTTTCAATTTTGAAGCCTTATTCGCGACTCGCTGATCGCATATTCTTTCAATTTTAAAGCCTTACTCGCAACTCGTTTATCGCCAAATCTTGCGATTTTAAAGCCTTACTTGCTACTCGTTGATCGCCAAATCTTGCGATTTTAAAGCCTTACTTGCTACTCACTGATCGCATATTTTTTCAATTTTTAAGCCTTACTCGCGACTCGCTGATCGCAGATTCTTTGGATTTTGAAGCCTTTATCGCTACTCGTTGATCGTTAAATCTTGCGATTTTAAAGCCTTACTTGCTACTCGCTGATCGCATATTTTTTCAATTTTGAAGCCTTACTCGCGACTCGCTGATCGCATATTCTTTCAATTTTGAAGCCGGACTTGCTACTCGTTTATCGCCAAATCTTGCGATTTTAAAGCCTTACTTGCTACTCGCTGGTCGCATATTTTTTCAATTTTGAAGCCTGACTCGCAAGTCGCTGATCGCATATTCTTTCGATTTTGAAGCCTTACTCGCGACTCGCTGATTGCTTATTCTTTCTATTTTGATGCCTTACTCGCTACTTGTTGATCGCCAAATCTTGCGATTTTGAAGCCTTACTTGCTACTCGCTGGTCGCATATTTTTTCAATTTTGAAGCCTTACTCGCAACTCGCTGATCGCATATTCTTTCGATTTTGAAGCCTTACTTGCTACTCGTTGATCGCCAAATCTTGCGATTTTAAAGCCTTACTTGCAACTCGCTGATCGCATATTTTTTCAATTTTGAAGCTTTACTCGCGACTCGCTGATCGCAAATTCTTTGGATTTTGAAGCCTTACTCGCTACTCGTTGATCGCCAAATCTTGCGACTTTAAAGCCTTACTTGCTACTCGCTGGTCGCATATTTTTTCAATTTTGAAGCCTTACTCGAGACTCGCTGATAGCATATTCTTTCGATTTTGAAGCCTAACTTGCTTCTCGCTGATCGCATATTTTTTCAAATTTGAAGCCTTACTCGCGACTCGCTGATCGCATATTCTTTCGATTTTGAAGCCTTACTCGCTACTCGTTGAACGCCAAATCTTGCCATTTTAAAGCCTTACTTTCTACTCGCTGATCGCATATTTTTTCAATTTTGAAGCCTTACTCGCGTTTCGCTGATCGCATATTTTTTCAAATTTGAAGCCTTACTCGCGACTCGCTGATCGCATATTCTTTTGATTTTGAAGCCTTACTCGCTACTCGTTGATCGCCAAATCTTGCAATTTTAAAGCCTTACTTGCTACTCGCTGATCGCATATTTTTTCAATTTTGAAGCCTTACTCGCGACTCGCTGATCGCATATTCTTTCGATTTTGAAGCTTTACTCGCGACTCGCTGATCGTATAATCTTTCGATTTTGAAGCCTTACTCGCTACTCGTTGATCGCCAAATCTTGCGATTTTAAAACCTTACTTGCTACTCGCTGATCGCATATTTTTTCAATTTTGAAGCCTTACTCGCGACTCGCTGATTGCATATTCTTTCGATTTTGAAGCCTTACTCGCTACTCGTAGATCGCAAAAACTTGCGATTTTAAAGCCTTACTTGCTACTTGCTGGTCGCATATTTATTCAATTTTAAAGCCTTACTTGCTACTCGCTGAAAGCATATTTTTTAAATTTAAAAGCCTTAATCGCGACTCGCTGATCGCATATTCTTTCGATTTTGATGCCTTACTCGCGACTTGCTGATCGCATATTCTTTCGATTTTTAAGCCTTACTCGCTACTCGTTGATCGCCAAATCTTGCGATTTTAAAGCCTTACTAGCTACTCGCTGATTGCACATTTTTTCAATTTTGAAGCCTTTCTCGCGACTCACCGATCGCATATTCTTTCGATTTTGAAGCCTTACTCGCTACTCGTTGATCGCCAAATCTTGCGATTTTAAAGCCTTACTAGCTACTCGCTGATTGCATATTTTTTCAATTTTGAAGCCTTTCTTGCGACTCACCGATCGCATATTCTTTCGATTTTTAAGCCTTACTCGCTACTCGTTGATCGCCAAATCATGCGATTTTAAAGCCTTACTTGCTATTCGCTGGTCGCATATTTTTTCAATTTTGAAGCCTTACTCGCGACTCGCTGATCGCATATTCTTTCGATTTTGAAGCCTTACTCGCGACTCGCTGATTGCTTATTCTTTCTTTTTTGAAGCCTTACTCGCTACTTGTTGATCGCCAAATCTTGCGATTTTAAAGCCTTTCTTGCTACTCGCTGATCGCATATTCTTTCGATTTTGAAGCCTTATTCGCTACTCGTTGATCGCCAAATCTTGCAATTTTAAAGCCTTACTTGCTACTCGCTGATCGCATATTTTTTCAATTTTGAAGCCGTACTCGCGACTCGCTGATCGCATATTCTTCGATTTTGAAGCCTTACTCGCGACTCGCTGATCGCATATTTTTTCGATTTTAAAGCCTTACTTGCTACTCTCTGATCGCTTATTCTTTCGATTTTGAAGCCTTACTCGCTACTCGTTGATCGCCAAATCTTGCGATTTTGAAGCCTTACTTGCTTCTCGCTGGTCGCATATTTTTTCAATTTTGAAGCCTTACTCGCAACTCGCTGATCGCATATTCTTTCGATTTTGAAGCCTTACTTGCTACTCGTTGATCGCCAAATCTTGCGATTTTAAAGCCTTACTTGCTACTCGCTGATCGCATATTTTTTCAATTTTGAAGCTTTAATTGCGACTCGCTGATCGCAAATTCTTTGGATTTTGAAGCCTTACTCGCTACTCGTTGATCGTAAAATCTTGCGATTTTAAAGCCTTACTTGATACTCGCTGATCGCATATTTTTCAATTTTGAAGCCTTACTCGCGACTCACCGATCGCATATTCTTTCGATATTTAAGCCTTACTCGCTACTCGTTGATCGCCAAATCTTGCGATTTTAAAGCCTTACTTGCTATTCGCTGGTCGCATATTTTTTCAATTTTGAAGCCTTACTCGCGAATCGCTCATCGCATATTCTTTCGATTTTAAAGCCTTACTCGCAACTCGTAGATCGCCAAATCTTGCGATTTTAAAGCCTTACTTGCTACTCGCTGATCGCATATTTTTTCAATTTTGAAGCCTTACTCGCGACTCGCTGATCGCATATTCTTTCGATTTTGAAGCCTTACTCGCTACTCGTTAATCGCCAAATCTTGCGATTTTAAAACCTTACTTGCTACTCGCTGATCGCATATTTTTTCAATTTTGAAGCCTTACTCGCGACTCGCTGATCGCATATTCTTTCGATTTTGAAGCCTTACTCGCTACTCGTTAATCGCCAAATCTTGCGATTTTAAAACCTTACTTGCTACTCGCTGATCGCATATTTTTCAATTTTGAAGCCTTACTCGCGACTCACCGATCGCATATTCTTTCGATATTTAAGCCTTACTCGCTACTCGTTGATCGCCAAATCTTGCGATTTTAAAGCCTTACTTGCTATTCGCTGGTCGCATATTTTTTCAATTTTGAAGCCTTACTCGCGAATCGCTCATCGCATATTCTTTCGATTTTAAAGCCTTACTCGCAACTCGTAGATCGCCAAATCTTGCGATTTTAAAGCCTTACTTGATACTCGCTGATCGCATATTTTTCAATTTTGAAGCCTTACTCGCGACTCACCGATCGCATATTCTTTCGATATTTAAGCCTTACTCGCTACTCGTTGATCGCCAAATCTTGCGATTTTAAAGCCTTACTTGCTATTCGCTGGTCGCATATTTTTTCAATATTGAAGCCTTACTCGCGAATCGCTCATCGCATATTCTTTCGATTTTAAAGCCTTACTCGCAACTCGTAGATCGCCAAATCTTGCGATTTTAAAGCCTTACTTGCTACTCGCTGATCGCATATTTTTTCAATTTTGAAGCCTTACTCGCGACTCGCTGATCGCATATTCTTTCGATTTTGAAGCCTTACTCGCTACTCGTTAATCGCCAAATCTTGCGATTTTAGAACCTTACTTGCTACTCGCTGATCGCATATTTTTTCAATTTTGAAGCCTTACTCGCGACTCGCTGATCGCATATTCTTTCGATTTTGAAGCCTTACTCGCTACTCGTAGATCGCAAAAACTTGCGATTTTAAAGCCTCACTTGCTACTTGCTGGTCGCATATTTTTTCAATTTTAAAGCCTTACTTGCTACTCGCTGAAAGCATATTTTTTTAATTTTAAAGCCTTAATCGCGACTCGCTGATCGCATATTCTTTCGATTTTGAAGCCTTACTCGCAACTCGCTGATCGCATATTCTTTCGATTTTGAAGCCTTACTCGCAACTCGCTGATCGCATATTCTTTCGATTTTGAAGCCTTACTCGCTACTCGTTGATCGCCAAATCTTGCGATTTTAAAGCCTTACTAGCTACTCGCTGATTGCATATTTTTTCAATTTTGAAGCCTTTCTCGCGACTCACGGATCGCATATTCTTTCGATTTTTAAGCCTTACTCGCTACTCGTTGATCGCCAAATCTTGCGATTTTAAAGCCTTACTTGCTATTCGCTGGTCGCATATTTTTTCAATTTTGAAGCCTTACTCGCGACTCGCTGATCGCATATTCTTTCGATTTTAAAGCCTTACTCGCAACTCGTAGATCGCCAAATCTTGCGATTTTAAAGCCTTACTTGCTACTCGCTGGTCGCATATTTTTTCAATTTTAAAGCCTTACTTGCTATTCGCTGATCGCATATTTTTTCAATTTTGAAGCCTTACTCGCGACTCGCTGATCGCATATTCTTTCAATTTTGAAGCCTTACTCGCAACTCGTTTATCGCCAAATCTTGCGATTTTAAAGCCTTACTTGCTACTCGCTGATCGCATTTTTTTTCAATTTTGAAGCTTTACTCGCAACTCTCTGATCGCATATTCTTTCGATTTTGAAGCCTTACTCGCTACTCGTTGATCGCCAAATCTTGCAATTTGAAAGCCTTACTTGCTACTCGCTTGTCGCATATTTTTTCAATTTTGAAGCCTTACTCGCGACTCGCTGATAGCATATTATTTCGATTTTGAAGCCTTACTCGCGACTCGCTGATAGCATATTATTTCGATTTTAAAGCCTTACTTGCTACTCGCTGATCGCATATTTTTGTCAATTTTGAAGACTTACTCGCGTCTCGCTGATCGCATTTCTTTCGATTTTGAAGCCTTCCTCACTTCTGGTTGATCGCCAAATCTTGCGATTTTAAAGCCGTACTTGCTACTCGCTGGTCGCATATTTTTCAATTTTGAAGCCTGACTCACTACTCGCTGATCGCAAATTCTTTTGATTTTGAAGCCTTACTTGCTACTCGTTTATCGCCAAATCTTGCGATTTTAAAGCCTTACTTGCTACTCGCTGGTCGCATATTTTTTCAATTTTGAAGCCTGACTCGCAAGTCGCTGATCGCATATTCTTTCGATTTTGAAGCCTTACTCGCGACTCGCTGATTGCTTATTTTTTCTATTTTGAAGCCTTAGTCGCTACTTGTTGATCGCCAAATCTTGCGATTTTAAAGCCTTTCTTGCTACTCGCTGATCGCATATTCTTTCGATTTTGAAGCCTTACTCGCTACTCGTTGATCGCCAAATCTTGCAATTTTAAAGCCTTACGTGCTACTCGCTGATCGCATATTTTTTCAATTTTGAAGCCGTACTCGCGACTCGCTGATCGCATATTCTTTCGATTTTGAAGCCTTACTCGCGACTCGCTGATCGCATATTTTTTCGATTTTAAAGCCTTACTTGCTACTCTCTGATCGCTTATTCTTTCGATTTTGAAGCCTTACTCGCTACTCGTTGATCGCCAAATCTTGCGATTTTGAAGCCTTACTTGCTACTCGCTGGTCGCATATTTTTTCAATTTTGAAGCCTTACTCGCAACTCGCTGATCGCATATTCTTTCGATTTTGAAGCCTTACTTGCTACTCGTTGATCGCCAAATCTTGCGATTTTAAAGCCTTACTTGCTACTCGCTGATCGCATATTTTTTCAATTTTGAAGCTTTAATTGCGACTCTCTGATCGCAAATTCTTTGGATTTTGAAGCCTTACTCGCTACTCGTTGATCGTTTAATCTTGCGATTTTAAAGCCTTACTTGATACTCGCTGATCGCATATTTTTCAATTTTGAAGCCTTACTCGCGACTCGCTGATCGCATATTCTTTCAATTTTGAAGCCTTACTCGCTACTCGTTTATCGCCACATCTTGCGATTTTAAAGCCTTACTTGCTACTCGCTGATCGCATATTTTTTCAATTTTGAAGCCTAACTCGCAACTCGCTGATCGCATATTCTTTCGATTTTGAAGCCTTACTCGCTACTCGTTGATCGCCAAATCTTGCGATTTTTAAGCCTTACTTGCTACTCGCTGGTCGCATATTTTTTCAATTTTGAAGCCTTACTCGCGACTCGCTGATAGCATATTCTTTCGATTTTGAAGCCTAACTTGCTTCTCGCTGATCGCATATTTTTTCAAATTTGAAGCCTTACTCGCGACTCGCTGATCACATATTCTTTCGATTTTGAAGCCTTACTCGCTAGTCGTTGATCGCCAAATCTTGCGATTTTAAAGCCTTACTTTCTACTCGCTGATCGCATATTTTTTCAATTTTGAAGCCTTACTCGCGACTCGCTGATCGCATATTCTTTTGATTTTGAAGCCTTACTCGCTACTCGTTGATCGCCAAATCTTGCAATTTTAAAGCCTTACTTGCTACTCGCTGATCGCATATTTTTTCAATTTTGAAGCCTTACTCGCGACTCGCTGATCGCATATTCTTTTGATTTTGAAGCCTTACTCGCTACTCGTTGATCGCCAAATCTTGCGATTTTAAAGCCTTACTTGCTACTCGCTGATCGCATATTTTTCAAATTTGAAGCCTTACTCGCGACTCGCTGATCGCATATTCTTTCGATTTTGAAGCCTTACTCGCTACTCGTTGATCGCCAAATCTTGCGATTTGAAAGCCTTACTTTCAACTCGCTGATCGCATATTTTTTCAATTTTGAAGCCTTACTTGCTACTCTCTGATCGCATATTCTTTCAATTTTGAAGCCTTACTTGCTACTCTCTGGTCGTTTATTCTTTCGATTTTGAAGCCTTACTCGCTACTCGTTGATCGCCAAATCTTGCGATTTTGAAGCCTTACTTCCTACTCGCTGGTCGCATATTTTTTCAATTTTGAAGCCTTACTTGCAACTCGCTGATCGCATATTCTTTCGATTTTGAAGCCTTACTTGCTACTCGTTGATCGCCAAATCTTGCGATTTTAAAGCCTTACTTGCTACTCGCTGATCGCATATTTTTTCAATTTTGAAGCTTTAATTGCGACTCGCTGATCGCAAATTCTTTGGATTTTGAAGCCTTACTCGCTACTCGTTGATCGTTAAATCTTGCAATTTTAAAGCCTTACTTGATACTCGCTGATCGCAAATTTTTCAATTTTGAAGCCTTACTCGCGACTCGCTGATCGCATATTCTTTCAATTTTGAAGCTTTACTCGCTACTCGTTAATCGCCAAATGTTGCGATTTTAAAGCCTTACTTGCTACTCGCTGATCGCATATTTTTTCAATTTTGAAGCCTAACTCGCAACTCGCTGATCGCATATTCTTTCGATTTTGAAGCCTTACTCGCTACTCGTTGATCGCCAAATCTTGCGATTTTTAAGCCTTACTTGCTACTCGCTGGTCGCATATTTTTTCAATTTTGAAGCCTTACTCGCGACTCGCTGATAGCATATTCATTCGATTTTGAAGCCTAACTTGCTTCTCGCTGATCGCATATTTTTTCAAATTTGAAGCCTTACTCGCGACTCGCTGATCGCATATTCTTTCGATTTTGAAGCCTTACTCGCTAGTCGTTGATCGCCAAATCTTGCGATTTTAAAGCCTTACTTTCTACTCGCTGATCGCATATTTTTTCAATTTTGAAGCCTTACTCGCGACTCGCTGATCGCATATTCTTTTGATTTACTCGCTACTCGTTGATCGCCAAATCTTGCAATTTTAAAGCCTTACTTGCTACTCGCTGATCGCATATTTTTTCAATTTTGAAGCCTAACTCGCGACTCGCTGATCGCATATTCTTTCGATTTTGAAGACTTACTCGCGACTCACCGATCGCATATTCTTTCGATTTTTAAGCCTTACTCGCTACTCGTTGATCGCCAAATCTTGCGATTTTAAAGCCTTACTTGCTATTCGCTGGTCGCATTTTTTTTCAATTTTAAAGCCTTACTCGCGACTCGCTGATCGCATATTCTTTCGATTTTAAAGCCTTACTCGCTACTCGTTGATCGCCAAATCTTGCTATTTTAAAACCTTACTTGCTACTCGCTGATCGCATATTTTTTCAATTTTAAAGCCTTACTCGCGACTCGCTGATCGCATATTCTTTCGATTTTGAAGCCTTACTCGCTACTCGTAGATCGCAAAAACTTGCGATTTTAAAGCCTCACTTGCTACTTGCTGGTCGCATATTTTTTCAATTTTAAAGCCTTACTTGCTACTCGCTGAAAGCATATTTTTTTAATTTTAAAGCCTTAATCGCGACTCGCTGATCGCATATTCTTTCGATTTTGAAGCCTTACTCGCGACTTGCTGATCGCATATTCTTTCGATTTTGAAGCCTTACTCGCTACTCGTTGATCGCCAAATCTTGCGATTTTAAAGCCTTACTAGCTACTCGCTGATTGCATATTTTTTCAATTTTGAAGCCTTTCTCGCGACTCACCGATCGCATATTCTTTCGATTTTGAAGCCTTACTCGCTACTCGTTGATCGCCAAATCTTGCGATTTTAAAGCCTTACTAGCTACTCGCTGATTGCATATTTTTTCAATTTTGAAGCCTTTCTCGCGACTCACCGATCGCATATTCTTTCGATTTTTAAGCCTTACTCGCTACTCGTTGATCGCCAAATCTTGCGATTTTAAAGCCTTACTTGCTATTCGCTGGTCGCATATTTTTTCAATTTTGAAGCCTTACTCGCGACTCGCTGATCGCATATTCTTTCGATTTTAAAGCCTTACTCGCAACTCGTAGATCGCCAAATCTTGCGATTTTAAAGCCTTACTAGCTACTCGCTGATTGCATATTTTTTCAATTTTGAAGCCTTTCTCGCGACTCACCGATCGCATATTCTTTCGATTTTTAAGCCTTACTCGCTACTCGTTGATCGCCAAATCTTGCGATTTTAAAGCCTTACTTGCTATTCGCTGGTCGCATATTTTTTCAATTTTGAAGCCTTACTTGCTACTCGCTGATCGCATTTTTTTTCAATTTTGAAGCTTTACTCGCAACTCTTTGATCGCATATTCTTTCGATTTTGAAGCCTTACTCGCTACTCGTTGATCGCCAAATCTTGCAATTTGAAAGCCTTACCTGCTACTCGCTGGTCGCATATTTTTTCAATTTTGTAGCCTTACTCGCGACTCGCTGATAGCATATTATTTCGATTTTGAAGCCTTACTCGCGACTCGCTGATAGCATATTATTTCGATTTTAAAGCCTTACTTGCTACTCGCTGATCGCATATTTTTGTCAATTTTGAAGACTTACTCGCGTCTCGCTGATCGCATATTCTTTCGATTTTGAAGCCTTCCTCACTTCTGGTTGATCGCCAAATCTTGCGATTTTAAAGCCGTACTTGCTACTCGCTGGTCGCATATTTTTTCAATTTTGAAGCCTGACTCACTACTCGCTGATCGCAAATTCTTTTGATTTTGAAGCCTTACTTGCTACTCGTTTATCGCCAAATCTTGCGATTTTAAAGCCTTACTTGCTACTCGCTGGTCGCATATTTTTTTAATTTTGAAGCCTGACTCGCAAGTCGCTGATCGCATATTCTTTCGATTTTGAAGCCTTACTCGCGACTCGCTGATTGCTTATTTTTTCTATTTTGAAGCCTTAGTCGCTACTTGTTGATCGCCAAATCTTGCGATTTTAAAGCCTTTCTTGCTACTCGCTGATCGCATATTCTTTCGATTTTGAAGCCTTACTCGCTACTCGTTGATCGCCAAATCTTGCAATTTTAAAGCCTTACGTGCTACTCGCTGATCGCATATTTTTTCAATTTTGAAGCCGTACTCGCGACTCGCTGATCGCATATTCTTTCGATTTTGAAGCCTTACTCGCGACTCGCTGATCGCATATTTTTTCGATTTTAAAGCCTTACTTGCTACTCTCTGATCGCATATTCTTTCGATTTTGAAGCCTTACTCGCGACTCGCTTATCGCAGATCCTTTTGATTTTGAAGCCTTACTCGCTACTCGTTGATCGCCAAATCTTGCAATTTTAAAGCCTAACTTGCTACTCGTTGATCGCATATTCTTTCGATTTTGAAGCCTTACTCGCTACTCGTTGATCGCCAAATCTTGCGATTTTAAAACCTTACTTGCTACTCGCTGATCGCATATTTTTTTAATTTTGAAGCCTTACTCGCGACTCGCTGATCGCATATTCTTTCGATTTTGAAGCCTTACTCGCTACTCGTAGATCGCAAAAACTTGCGATTTTAAAGCCTTACTTGCTACTCGCTGATCGCATATTTTTCAAATTTGAAGCCTTACTCGCGACTCGCTGATCGCATATTCTTTCGATTTTAAAGCCTTACTCGCTACTCGTTGATCGCCAAATCTTGCGATTTGAAAGCCTTACTTTCTACTCGCTGATCGCATATTTTTTCAATTTTGAAGCCTTACTTGCTACTCTCTGATTGCATATTCTTTCGATTTTGAAGCCTTACTCGCTACTTGTTGATCGCCAAATCTTGCGATTTTAAAGTCTTACTTGCTACTCGATGATCGCATATTTTTCGATTTTGAAGCCTTACTCGCGACTCGCTGATCGCATATTCTTTCGATTTTGAAGCCTTACTCGCTACTCGTTGATCGCCAAATCTTGCGATTTTAAAGCCTTACTTTCTACTCGCTGATCGCATATTTTTTCAATTTTGAAGCCTTACTCGCGACTCGCTGATCGCATATTCTTTCGATTTTGAAGCCTTACTCGCTACTCGTTGATCGCCAAATTTTGCGATTTTAAAGCCTTACTTTCTACTCGCTGATCGCATATTTTTTCAGTTTTGAAGACTTACTCGCGACTCGCTGATCGCATATTCTTTCGATTTTGAAGCCTTACTTGCTACTCTCTGATCGCATATTCTTTCAATTTTGAAGCCTAACTCGCTACTCGCTGATCGCCAATTCTTCCGATTTTGAAGCCTTACTCACTACTCGCTGATCGCATATTCTTTCGAATTTGAAGCCTTTTTCGCGACTTACTGATCGCATATTCTTTCGATTTTGAAGCCTTACTTGCTACTCGTTTATCGCCAAATCTTGCGATTTTAAAGCCTTACTTGCTACTTGCTGGACGCATATTTTTTCAATTTTGATGCCTAACTCGCTACTCGCTGATCGCCAATTCTTCCGATTTTGAAGCCTTACTCACTACTCGCTGATCGCATATTCTTTCGAATTTGAAGCCTTTCTCGCGACTTACTGATCGCATATTCTTTCGATTTTGAAGCCTTACTTGCTACTCGTTTATCGCCAAATCTTGCGATTTTAAAGCCTTACTTTCTACTCGCTGATCGCATATTTTTTCAATTTTGAAGCCTTACTCGCGACTCGCTGATCGCATATTCTTTTGATTTTGAAGCCTTACTCGCTACTCGTTGATCGCCAAATCTTGCAATTTTAAAGCCTTACTTGCTACTCGCTGATCGCATATTTTTTCAATTTTGAAGCCTTACTCGCGACTCGCTGATCGCATATTCTTTTGATTTTGAAGCCTTACTCGCTACTCGTTGATCGCCAAATCTTGCGATTTTAAAGCCTTACTTGCTACTCGCTGATCGCATATTTTTCAAATTTGAAGCCTTACTCGCGACTCGCTGATCGCATATTCTTTCGATTTTGAAGCCTTACTCGCTACTCGTTGATCGCCAAATCTTGCGATTTGAAAGCCTTACTTTCAACTCGCTGTTCGCATATTTTTTCAATTTTGAAGCCTTACTTGCTACTCTCTGATCGCATATTCTTTCAATTTTGAAGCCTTACTTGCTACTCTCTGATCGCTTATTCTTTCGATTTTGAAGCCTTACTCGCTACTCGTTGATCGCCAAATCTTGCGATTTTGAAGCCTTACTTGCTACTCGCTGGTCGCATATTTTTTCAATTTTGAAGCCTTACTTGCAACTCGCTGATCGCATATTCTTTCGATTTTGAAGCCTTACTTGCTACTCGTTGATCGCCAAACCTTGCGATTTTAAAGCCTTACTTGCTACTCGCTGATCGCATATTTTTTCAATTTTAAAGCCTTACTTGCTACTCGTTGATCGTTAAATCTTGCGATTTTAAAGCCTTACTTGATACTCGCTGATCGCAAATTTTTCAATTTTGAAGCCTTACTCGCGACTCGCTGATCGCATATTCTTTCAATTTTGAAGCCTTCCTCATTTCTGGTTGATCGCCAAATCTTGCGATTTTAAAGCCGTACTTGCTACTCGCTGGTCGCATATTTTTTCAATTTTGAAGACTGACTCACTACTCGCTGATCGCAAATTCTTTTGATTTTGAAGCCTTACTTGCTACTCGTTTATCGCCAAATCTTGCGATTTTAAAGCCTTACTTGCTACTCGCTGGTCGCATATTTTTTTAATTTTGAAGCCTGACTCGCAAGTCGCTGATCGCATATTCTTTCGATTTTGAACCCTTACTCGCGACTCGCTGATTGCTTATTTTTTCTATTTTGAAGCCTTAGTCGCTACTTGTTGATCGCCAAATCTTGCGATTTTAAAGCCTTTCTTGCTACTCGCTGATCGCATATTCTTTCGATTTTGAAGCCTTACTCGCTACTCGTTGATCGCCAAATCTTGCAATTTTAAAGCCTTACGTGCTACTCGCTGATCGCATATTTTTTCAATTTTGAAGCCGCACTCGCGACTCGCTGATCGCATATTCTTTCGATTTTGAAGCCTTACTCGCGACTCGCTGATCGCATATTTTTTCGATTTTAAAGCCTTACTTGCTACTCTCTGATCGCATATTCTTTCGATTTTGAAGCCTTACTCGCGACTCGCTTATCGCAGATTCTTTTGATTTTGAAGCCTTACTCGCTACTCGTTGATCGCCAAATCTTGCAATTTTAAAGCCTAACTTGCTACTCGTTGATCGCATATTCTTTCGATTTTGAAGCCTTACTCGCTACTCGTTGATCGCCAAATCTTGCGATTTTAAAACCTTACTTGCTACTCGCTGATCGCATATTTTTTCAATTTTGAAGCCTTACTCGCGACTCGCTGATCGCATATTCTTTCGATTTTGAAGCCTTACTCGCTACTCGTTGATCGCCAAATCTTGCGATTTTGAAGCCTTACTTGCTACTCGCTGGTCGCATATTTTTTCAATTTTGAAGCCTTACTCGCAACTCGCTGATCGCATATTCTTTCGATTTTGAAGCCTTACTTGCTACTCGTTGATCGCCAAATCTTGCGATTTTAAAGCCTTACTTGCTACTCGCTGATCGCATATTTTTTCAATTTTGAAGCTTTAATTGCGACTCTCTGATCGCAAATTCTTTGGATTATGAAGCCTTACTCGCTACTTGTTGATCGCCAAATCTTGCGATTTTAAAGCCTTACTAGCTACTCGCTGATTGCACATTTTTTCAATTTTGAAGCCTTTCTCACGACTCACCGATCGCATATTCTTTCGATTTTGAAGCCTTACTCGCTACTCGTTGATCGCCAAATCTTGCGATTTTAAAGCCTTACTAGCTACTCGCTGATTGCATATTTTTTCAATTTTGAAGCCTTTCTTGCGACTCACCGATCGCATATTCTTTCGATTTTTAAGCCTTACTCGCTACTCGTTGATCGCCAAATCTTGCGATTTTAAAGCCTTACTTGCTATTCGCTGGTCGCATATTTTTTCAATTTTGAAGCCTTACTCGCGACTCGCTGATCGCATATTCTTTCGATTTTGAAGCCTTACTCGCGACTCGCTGATTGCTTATTCTTTCTATTTTGAAGCCTTACTCGCTACTTGTTGATCGCCAAATCTTGCGATTTTAAAGCCTTTCTTGCTACTCGCTGATCGCATATTCTTTCGATTTTGAAGCCTTATTTGCTACTCATATTCTTTCGATTTTGAAGCCTTACTCGCGACTCGCTGATCGCATATTTTTTCGATTTTAAAGCCTTACTTGCTACTCTCTGATCGCTTATTCTTTCGATTTTGAAGCCTTACTCGCTACTCGTTTATCGCCAAATCTTGCGATTTTGAAGCCTTACTTGCTACTCGCTGGTCGCATATTTTTTCAATTTTGAAGCCTTACTCGCAACTCGCTGATCGCATATTCTTTCGATTTTGAAGCCTTACTTGCTACTCGTTGATCGCCAAATCTTGCGATTTTAAAGCCTTACTTGCTACTCGCTGATCGCATATTTTTTCAATTTTGAAGCTTTAATTGCGACTCGCTGATCGCAAATTCTTTGGATTTTGAAGCCTTACTCGCTACTCGTTGATCGTTAAATCTTGCGATTTTAAAGCCTTACTTGATACTCGCTGATCGCATATTTTTCAATTTTGAAGCCTTACTCGCGACTCACCGATCGCATATTCTTTCGATATTTAAGCCTTACTCGCTACTCGTTGATCGCCAAATCTTGCGATTTTAAAGCCTTACTTGCTATTCGCTGGTCGCATATTTTTTCAATTTTGAAGCCTTACTCGCGACTCGCTCATCGCATATTCTTTCGATTTTAAAGCCTTACTCGCAACTCGTAGATCGCCAAATCTTGCGATTTTAAAGCCTTACTTGCTACTCGCTGATCGCATATTTTTTCAATTTTGAAGCCTTACTCGCGACTCGCTGATCGCATATTCTTTCGATTTTGAAGCCTTACTCGCTACTCGTTGATCGCCAAATCTTGCGATTTTAAAACCTTACTTGCTACTCGCTGATCGCATATTTTTTCAATTTTGAAGCCTTACTCGCGACTCGCTGATCGCATATTCTTTCGATTTTGAAGCCTTACTCGCTACTCGTAGATCGCAAAAACTTGCGATTTTAAAGCCTCACTTGCTACTTGCTGGTCGCATATTTTTTCAATTTTAAAGCCTTACTTGCTACTCGCTGAAAGCATATTTTTTTAATTTTAAAGCCTTAATCGCGACTCGCTGATCGCATATTCTTTCGATTTTGAAGCCTTACTCGCGACTTGCTGATCGCATATTCTTTCGATTTTGAAGCCTTACTCGCTACTCGTTGATCGCCAAATCTTGCGATTTTAAAGCCTTACTAGCTACTCGCTGATTGCATATTTTTTCAATTTTGAAGCCTTTCTCGCGACTCACCGATCGCATATTCTTTCGATTTTTAAGCCTTACTCGCTACTCGTTGATCGCCAAATCTTGCGATTTTAAAGCCTTACTTGCTATTCGCTGGTCGCATATTTTTTCAATTTTGAAGCCTTACTCGCGACTCGCTGATCGCATATTCTTTCGATTTTAAAGCCTTACTCGCAACTCGTAGATCGCCAAATCTTGCGATTTTAAAGCCTTACTTGCTACTCGCTGGTCGCATATTTTTTCAATTTTAAAGCCTTACTTGCTATTCGCTGATCGCATATTTTTTCAATTTTGAAGCCTTACTCGCGACTCGCTGATCGCATATTCTTTCAATTTTGAAGCCTTACTCGCAACTCGTTTATCGCCAAATCTTGCGATTTTAAAGCCTTACTTGCTACTCGCTGATCGCATTTTTTTTCAATTTTGAAGCTTTACTCGCAACTCTCTGATCGCATATTCTTTCGATTTTGAAGCCTTACTCGCTACTCGTTGATCGCCAAATCTTGCGATTTTAAAGCCTCACTTGCTACTTGCTGGTCGCATATTTTTTCAATTTTAAAGCCTTACTTGCTACTCGCTGAAAGCATATTTTTTTAATTTTAAAGCCTTAATCGCGACTCGCTGATCGCAAATTCTTTGGATTATGAAGCCTTACTCGCTACTTGTTGATCGCCAAATCTTGCGATTTTAAAGCCTTACTAGCTACTCGCTGATTGCACATTTTTTCAATTTTGAAGCCTTTCTCACGACTCACCGATCGCATATTCTTTCGATTTTGAAGCCTTACTCGCTACTCGTTGATCGCCAAATCTTGCGATTTTAAAGCCTTACTAGCTACTCGCTGATTGCATATTTTTTCAATTTTGAAGCCTTTCTTGCGACTCACCGATCGCATATTCTTTCGATTTTTAAGCCTTACTCGCTACTCGTTGATCGCCAAATCTTGCGATTTTAAAGCCTTACTTGCTATTCGCTGGTCGCATATTTTTTCAATTTTGAAGCCTTACTCGCGACTCGCTGATCGCATATTCTTTCGATTTTGAAGCCTTACTCGCGACTCGCTGATTGCTTATTCTTTCTATTTTGAAGCCTTACTCGCTACTTGTTGATCGCCAAATCTTGCGATTTTAAAGCCTTTCTTGCTACTCGCTGATCGCATATTCTTTCGATTTTGAAGCCTTATTTGCTACTCATATTCTTTCGATTTTGAAGCCTTACTCGCGACTCGCTGATCGCATATTTTTTCGATTTTAAAGCCTTACTTGCTACTCTCTGATCGCTTATTCTTTCGATTTTGAAGCCTTACTCGCTACTCGTTTATCGCCAAATCTTGCGATTTTGAAGCCTTACTTGCTACTCGCTGGTCGCATATTTTTTCAATTTTGAAGCCTTACTCGCAACTCGCTGATCGCATATTCTTTCGATTTTGAAGCCTTACTTGCTACTCGTTGATCGCCAAATCTTGCGATTTTAAAGCCTTACTTGCTACTCGCTGATCGCATATTTTTTCAATTTTGAAGCTTTAATTGCGACTCGCTGATCGCAAATTCTTTGGATTTTGAAGCCTTACTCGCTACTCGTTGATCGTTAAATCTTGCGATTTTAAAGCCTTACTTGATACTCGCTGATCGCATATTTTTCAATTTTGAAGCCTTACTCGCGACTCACCGATCGCATATTCTTTCGATATTTAAGCCTTACTCGCTACTCGTTGATCGCCAAATCTTGCGATTTTAAAGCCTTACTTGCTATTCGCTGGTCGCATATTTTTTCAATTTTGAAGCCTTACTCGCGACTCGCTCATCGCATATTCTTTCGATTTTAAAGCCTTACTCGCAACTCGTAGATCGCCAAATCTTGCGATTTTAAAGCCTTACTTGCTACTCGCTGATCGCATATTTTTTCAATTTTGAAGCCTTACTCGCGACTCGCTGATCGCATATTCTTTCGATTTTGAAGCCTTACTCGCTACTCGTTGATCGCCAAATCTTGCGATTTTAAAACCTTACTTGCTACTCGCTGATCGCATATTTTTTCAATTTTGAAGCCTTACTCGCGACTCGCTGATCGCATATTCTTTCGATTTTGAAGCCTTACTCGCTACTCGTAGATCGCAAAAACTTGCGATTTTAAAGCCTCACTTGCTACTTGCTGGTCGCATATTTTTTCAATTTTAAAGCCTTACTTGCTACTCGCTGAAAGCATATTTTTTTAATTTTAAAGCCTTAATCGCGACTCGCTGATCGCATATTCTTTCGATTTTGAAGCCTTACTCGCGACTTGCTGATCGCATATTCTTTCGATTTTGAAGCCTTACTCGCTACTCGTTGATCGCCAAATCTTGCGATTTTAAAGCCTTACTAGCTACTCGCTGATTGCATATTTTTTCAATTTTGAAGCCTTTCTCGCGACTCACCGATCGCATATTCTTTCGATTTTTAAGCCTTACTCGCTACTCGTTGATCGCCAAATCTTGCGATTTTAAAGCCTTACTTGCTATTCGCTGGTCGCATATTTTTTCAATTTTGAAGCCTTACTCGCGACTCGCTGATCGCATATTCTTTCGATTTTAAAGCCTTACTCGCAACTCGTAGATCGCCAAATCTTGCGATTTTAAAGCCTTACTTGCTACTCGCTGGTCGCATATTTTTTCAATTTTAAAGCCTTACTTGCTATTCGCTGATCGCATATTTTTTCAATTTTGAAGCCTTACTCGCGACTCGCTGATCGCATATTCTTTCAATTTTGAAGCCTTACTCGCAACTCGTTTATCGCCAAATCTTGCGATTTTAAAGCCTTACTTGCTACTCGCTGATCGCATTTTTTTTCAATTTTGAAGCTTTACTCGCAACTCTCTGATCGCATATTCTTTCGATTTTGAAGCCTTACTCGCTACTCGTTGATCGCCAAATCTTGCGATTTTAAAGCCTCACTTGCTACTTGCTGGTCGCATATTTTTTCAATTTTAAAGCCTTACTTGCTACTCGCTGAAAGCATATTTTTTTAATTTTAAAGCCTTAATCGCGACTCGCTGATCGCATATTCTTTCGATTTTGAAGCCTTACTCGCGACTTGCTGATCGCATATTCTTTCGATTTTGAAGCCTTACTCGCTACTCGTTGATCGCCAAATCTTGCGATTTTAAAGCCTTACTAGCTACTCGCTGATTGCATATTTTTTCAATTTTGAAGCCTTTCTCGCGACTCACCGATCGCATATTCTTTCGATTTTTAAGCCTTACTCGCTACTCGTTGATCGCCAAATCTTGCGATTTTAAAGCCTTACTTGCTATTCGCTGGTCGCATATTTTTTCAATTTTGAAGCCTTACTCGCGACTCGCTGATCGCATATTCTTTCGATTTTAAAGCCTTACTCGCAACTCGTAGATCGCCAAATCTTGCGATTTTAAAGCCTTACTTGCTACTCGCTGGTCGCATATTTTTTCAATTTTAAAGCCTTACTTGCTATTCGCTGATCGCATATTTTTTCAATTTTGAAGCCTTACTCGCGACTCGCTGATCGCATATTCTTTCAATTTTGAAGCCTTACTCGCAACTCGTTTATCGCCAAATCTTGCGATTTTAAAGCCTTACTTGCTACTCGCTGATCGCATTTTTTTTCAATTTTGAAGCTTTACTCGCAACTCTCTGATCGCATATTCTTTCGATTTTGAAGCCTTACTCGCTACTCGTTGATCGCCAAATCTTGCAATTTGAAAGCCTTACTTGCTACTCGCTTGTCGCATATTTTTTCAATTTTGAAGCCTTACTCGCGACTCGCTGATAGCATATTATTTCGATTTTGAAGCCTTACTCGCGACTCGCTGATAGCATATTATTTCGATTTTAAAGCCTTACTTGCTACTCGCTGATCGCATATTTTTGTAAATTTTGAAGACTTACTCGCGTCTCGCTGATCGCATATTCTTTCGATTTTGAAGCCTTCCTCACTTCTGGTTGATCGCCAAATCTTGCGATTTTAAAGCCGTACTTGCTACGCGCTGGTCGCATATTTTTCAATTTTGAAGCCTGACTCACTACTCGCTGATCGCAAATTCTTTTGATTTTGAAGCCTTACTTGCTACTCGTTTATCGCCAAATCTTGCGATTTTAAAGCCTTACTTGCTACTCGCTGGTCGCATATTTTTTCAATTTTGAAGCCTGACTCGCAAGTCGCTGATCGCATATTCTTTCGATTTTGAAGCCTTACTCGCGACTCGCTGATTGCTTATTTTTTCTATTTTGAAGCCTTAGTCGCTACTTGTTGATCGCCAAATCTTGCGATTTTAAAGCCTTTCTTGCTACTCGCTGATCGCATATTCTTTCGATTTTGAAGCCTTACTCGCTACTCGTTGATCGCCAAATCTTGCAATTTTAAAGCCTTACGTGCTACTCGCTGATCGCATATTTTTTCAATTTTGAAGCCGTACTCGCGACTCGCTGATCGCATATTCTTTCGATTTTGAAGCCTTACTCGCGACTCGCTGATCGCATATTTTTTCGATTTTAAAGCCTTACTTGCTACTCTCTGATCGCTTATTCTTTCGATTTTGAAGCCTTACTCGCTACTCGTTGATCGCCAAATCTTGCGATTTTGAAGCCTTTCTTGCTACTCGCTGGTCGCATATTTTTTCAATTTTGAAGCCTTACTCGCAACTCGCTGATCGCATATTCTTTCGATTTTGAAGCCTTACTTGCTACTCGTTGATCGCCAAATCTTGCGATTTTAAAGCCTTACTTGCTACTCGCTGATCGCATATTTTTTCAATTTTGAAGCTTTAATTGCGACTCTCTGATCGCAAATTCTTTGGATTTTGAAGCCTTACTCGCTACTCGTTGATCGTTTAATCTTGCGATTTTAAAGCCTTACTTGATACTCGCTGATCGCATATTTTTCAATTTTGAAGCCTTACTCGCGACTCGCTGATCGCATATTCTTTCAATTTTGAAGCCTTACTCGCTACTCGTTTATCGCCACATCTTGCGATTTTAAAGCCTTACTTGCTACTCGCTGATCGCATATTTTTTCAATTTTGATGCCTAACTCGCAACTCGCTGATCGCATATTCTTTCGATTTTGAAGCCTTACTCGCTACTCGTTGATCGCCAAATCTTGCGATTTTTAAGCCTTACTTGCTACTCGCTGGTCGCATATTTTTTCAATTTTGAAGCCTTACTCGCGACTCGCTGATAGCATATTCTTTCGATTTTGAAGCCTAACTTGCTTCTCGCTGATCGCATATTTTTTCAAATTTGAAGCCTTACTCGCGACTCGCTGATCACATATTCTTTCGATTTTGAAGCCTTACTCGCTAGTCGTTGATCGCCAAATCTTGCGATTTTAAAGCCTTACTTTCTACTCGCTGATCGCATATTTTTTCAATTTTGAAGCCTTACTCGCGACTCGCTGATCGCATATTCTTTTGATTTTGAAGCCTTACTCGCTACTCGTTGATCGCCAAATCTTGCAATTTTAAAGCCTTACTTGCTACTCGCTGATCGCATATTTTTTCAATTTTGAAGCCTTACTCGCGACTCGCTGATCGCATATTCTTTTGATTTTGAAGCCTTACTCGCTACTCGTTGATCGCCAAATCTTGCGATTTTAAAGCCTTACTTGCTACTCGCTGATCGCATATTTTTCAAATTTGAAGCCTTACTCGCGACTCGCTGATCGCATATTCTTTCGATTTTGAAGCCTTTCTCGCTACTCGTTGATCGCCAAATCTTGCGATTTGAAAGCCTTACTTTCAACTCGCTGATCGCATATTTTTTAAATTTTGAAGCCTTACTTGCTACTCTCTGATCGCATATTCTTTCAATTTTGAAGCCTTACTTGCTACTCTCTGATCGCTTATTCTTTCGATTTTGAAGCCTTACTCGCTACTCGTTGATCGCCAAATCTTGCGATTTTGAAGCCTTACTTCCTACTCGCTGGTCGCATATTTTTTCAATTTTGAAGCCTTACTCGCTACTCGTTGATCGCCAGATCTTGCGATTTTAAAACCTTACTTGCTACTCGCTGATCGCATATTTTTTCAATTTTGAAGCCTTACTCGCGACTCGCTGATCGCATATTCTTTCGATTTTGAAGCCTTACTCGCTACTCGTTGATCGCCAAATCTTGCGATTTTGAAGCCTTACTTGCTACTCGCTGGTCGCATATTTTTTCAATTTTGAAGCCTTACTCGCAACTCGCTGATCGCATATTCTTTCGATTTTGAAGCCTTACTTGCTACTCGTTGATCGCCAAATCTTGCGATTTTAAAGCCTTACTTGCTACTCGCTGATTGCACATTTTTTCAATTTTGAAGCTTTAATTGCGACTCTCTGATCGCAAATTCTTTGGATTTTGAAGCCTTACTCGCTACTTGTTGATCGCCAAATCTTGCGATTTTAAAGCCTTACTAGCTACTCGCTGATTGCACATTTTTTCAATTTTGAAGCCTTTCTCGCGACTCACCGATCGCATATTCTTTCGATTTTGAAGCCTTACTCGCTACTCGTTGATCGCCAAATCTTGCGATTTTAAAGCCTTACTAGCTACTCGCTGATTGCATATTTTTTCAATTTTGAAGCCTTTCTTGCGACTCACCGATCGCATATTCTTTCGATTTTTAAGCCTTACTCGCTACTCGTTGATCGCCAAATCTTGCGATTTTAAAGCCTTACTTGCTATTCGCTGGTCGCATATTTTTTCAATTTTGAAGCCTTACTCGCGACTCGCTGATCGCATATTCTTTCGATTTTGAAGCCTTACTCGCGACTCGCTGATTGCTTATTCTTTCTATTTTGAAGCCTTAGTCGCTACTTGTTGATCGCCAAATCTTGCGATTTTAAAGCCTTTCTTGCTACTCGCTGATTGCTTATTTTTTCTATTTTGAAGCCTTAGTCGCTACTTGTTGATCGCCAAATCTTGCAATTTTAAAGCCTTACTTGCTACTCGCTGATCGCATATTTTTTCAATTTTAAAGCCTTACTTGCTACTCGCTGATCGCATATTTTTTCAATTTTAAAGCCTTACTTGCTACTCGTTGATCGTTAAATCTTGCGATTTTAAAGCCTTACTTGATACTCGCTGATCGCAAATTTTTCAATTTTGAAGCCTTACTCGCTACTCGTTGATCGCCAAATCTTGCGATTTTGAAGCCTTACTTGCTACTCGCTGGTCGCATATTTTTTCAATTTTGAAGCCTTACTCGCAACTCGCTGATCGCATATTCTTTCGATTTTGAAGCCTTACTTGCTACTCGTTGATCGCCAAATCTTGCGATTTTAAAGCCTTACTTGCTACTCGCTGATCGCATATTTTTTCAATTTTGAAGCTTTAATTGCGACTCGCTGATCGCAAATTCTTTGGATTTTGAAGCCTTACTTGCTACTCGTTGATCGTTAAATCTTGCGATTTTAAAGCCTTACTTGATACTCGCTGATCGCATATTTTTCAATTTTGAAGCCTTACTCGCGACTCACCGATCGCATATTCTTTCGATATTTAAGCCTTACTCGCTACTCGTTGATCGCCAAATCTTGCGATTTTAAAGCCTTACTTGCTATTCGCTGGTCGCATATTTTTTCAATTTTGAAGCCTTACTCGCGACTCGCTCATCGCATATTCTTTCGATTTTAAAGCCTTACTCGCAACTCGTAGATCGCCAAATCTTGCGATTTTAAAGCCTTACTTGCTACTCGCTGATCGCATATTTTTTCAATTTTGAAGCCTTACTCGCGACTCGCTGATCGCATATTCTTTCGATTTTGAAGCCTTACTCGCTACTCGTTGATCGCCAAATCTTGCGATTTTAAAACCTTACTTGCTACTCGCTGATCGCATATTTTTTCAATTTTGAAGCCTTACTCGCGACTCGCTGATCGCATATTCTTTCGATTTTGAAGCCTTACTCGCTACTCGTAGATCGCAAAAACTTGCGATTTTAAAGCCTCACTTGCTACTTGCTGGTCGCATATTTTTTCAATTTTAAAGCCTTACTTGCTACTCGCTGAAAGCATATTTTTTTAATTTTAAAGCCTTAATCGCGACTCGCTGATCGCATATTCTTTCGATTTTGAAGCCTTACTCGCGACTTGCTGATCGCATATTCTTTTGATTTTGAAGCCTTACTCGCTACTCGTTGATCGCCAAATCTTGCGATTTTAAAGCCTTACTAGCTACTCGCTGATTGCATATTTTTTCAATTTTGAAGCCTTTCTCGCGACTCACCGATCGCATATTCTTTCGATTTTTAAGCCTTACTCGCTACTCGTTGATCGCCAAATCTTGCGATTTTAAAGCCTTACTTGCTATTCGCTGGTCGCATATTTTTTCAATTTTGAAGCCTTACTCGCGACTCGCTGATCGCATATTCTTTCGATTTTAAAGCATTACTCGCAACTCGTAGATCGCCAAATCTTGCGATTTTAAAGCCTTTCTTGCTACTCGCTGGTCGCATATTTTTTCAATTTTAAAGCCTTACTTGCTATTCGCTGATCGCATATTTTTTCAATTTTGAAGCCTTACTCGCGACTCGCTGATCGCATATTCTTTCAATTTTGAAGCCTTACTCGCAACTCGTTTATCGCCAAATCTTGCGATTTTAAAGCCTTACTTGCTACTCGCTGATCGCATTTTTTTTTCAATTTTGAAGCTTTACTCGCAACTCTCTGATCGCATATTCTTTCGATTTTGAAGCCTTACTCGCTACTCGTTGTTCGCCAAATCTTGCAATTTGAAAGCCTTACTTGCTACTCGCTTGTCGCATATTTTTTCAATTTTGAAGCCTTACTCGCGACTCGCTGATAGCATATTATTTCGATTTTGAAGCCTTACTCGCGACTTGCTGATAGCATATTATTTCGATTTTAAAGCCTTACTTGCTACTCGCTGGTCGCATATTTTTGTCAATTTTGAAGACTTACTCGCGTCTCGCTGATCGCATATTCTTTCGATTTTGAAGCCTTCCTCACTTCTGGTTGATCGCCAAATCTTGCGATTTTAAAGCCGTACTTGCTACTCGCTGGTCGCATATTTTTCAATTTTGAAGCCTGACTCACTACTCGCTGATCGCAAATTCTTTTGATTTTGAAGCCTTACTTGCTACTCGTTTATCGCCAAATCTTGCGATTTTAAAGCCTTACTTGCTACTCGCTGGTCGCATATTTTTTCAATTTTGAAGCCTGACTCGCGACTCGCTGATTGCTTATTTTTTCTATTTTGAAGCCTTAGTCGCTACTTGTTGATCGCCAAATCTTGCGATTTTAAAGCCTTTCTTGCTACTCGCTGATCGCATATTCTTTCGATTTTGAAGCCTTACTCGCTACTCGTTGATCGCCAAATCTTGCAATTTTAAAGCCTTACGTGCTACTCGCTGATCGCATATTTTTTCAATTTTGAAGCCGTACTCGCGACTCGCTGATCGCATATTCTTTCGATTTTGAAGCCTTACTCGCGACTCGCTGATCGCATATTTTTTCGATTTTAAAGCCTTACTTGCTACTCTCTGATCGCTTATTCTTTCGATTTTGAAGCCTTACTCGCTACTCGTTGATCGCCAAATCTTGCGATTTTGAAGCCTTTCTTGCTACTCGCTGGTCGCATATTTTTTCAATTTTGAAGCCTTACTCGCAACTCGCTGATCGCATATTCTTTCGATTTTGAAGCCTTACTTGCTACTCGTTGATCGCCAAATCTTGCGATTTTAAAGCCTTACTTGCTACTCGCTGATCGCATATTTTTTCAATTTTGAAGCTTTAATTGCGACTCTCTGATCGCAAATTCTTTGGATTTTGAAGCCTTACTCGCTACTCGTTGATCGTTTAATCTTGCGATTTTAAAGCCTTACTTGATACTCGCTGATCGCATATTTTTCAATTTTGAAGCCTTACTCGCGACTCGCTGATCGCATATTCTTTCAATTTTGAAGCCTTACTCGCTACTCGTTTATCGCCACATCTTGCGATTTTAAAGCCTTACTTGCTACTCGCTGATCGCATATTTTTTCAATTTTGAAGCCTAACTCGCAACTCGCTGATCGCAAATTCTTTCGATTTTGAAGCCTTACTCGCTACTCGTTGATCGCCAAATCTTGCGATTTTAAAGCCTTACTTGCTACTCGCTGGTCGCATATTTTTTCAATTTTGAAGCCTTACTCGCGACTCGCTGATAGCATATTCTTTCGATTTTGAAGCCTAACTTGCTTCTCGCTGATCGCATATTTTTTCAAATTTGAAGCCTTACTCGCGACTCGCTGATCACATATTCTTTCGATTTTGAAGCCTTACTCGCTAGTCGTTGATCGCCAAATCTTGCGATTTTAAAGCCTTACTTTCTACTCGCTGGTCGCATATTTTTTCAATTTTGAAGCCTTACTCGCGACTCGCTGATCGCATATTCTTTTGATTTTGAAGCCTTACTCGCTTCTCGTTGATCGCCAAATCTTGCAATTTTAAAGCCTTACTTGCTACTCGCTGATCGCATATTTTTTCAATTTTGAAGCCTTACTCGCGACTCGCTGATCGCATATTCTTTTGATTTTGAAGCCTTACTCGCTACTCGTTGATCGCCAAATCTTGCGATTTTAAAGCCTTACTTGCTACTCGCTGATCGCATATTTTTCAAATTTGAAGCCTTACTCGCGACTCGCTGATCGCATATTCTTTCGATTTTGAAGCCTTACTCGCTACTCGTTGATCGCCAAATCTTGCGATTTGAAAGCCTTACTTTCAACTCGCTGATCGCATATTTTTTCAATTTTGAAGCCTTACTTGCTACTCTCTGATCGCATATTCTTTCAATTTTGAAGCCTTACTTGCTACTCTCTGATCGCTTATTCTTTCGATTTTGAAGCCTTACTCGCTACTCGTTGATCGCCAAATCTTGCGATTTTGAAGCCTTACTTCCTACTCGCTGGTCGCATATTTTTTCAATTTTGAAGCCTTACTTGCAACTCGCTGATCGCATATTCTTTCGATTTTGAAGCCTTACTTGCTACTCGTTGATCGCCAAATCTTGCGATTTTAAAGCCTTACTTGCTACTCGCTGATCGCATATTTTTTCAATTTTGAAGCTTTAATTGCGACTCGCTGATCGCAAATTCTTTGGATTTTGAAGCCTTACTCGCTACTCGTTGATCGTTAAATCTTGCGATTTTAAAGCCTTACTTGATACTCGCTGATCGCAAATTTTTCAATTTTGAAGCCTTACTCGCGACTCGCTGATCGCATATTCTTTCAATTTTGAAGCCTTACTTGCTACTCGTTGATCGCCAAATCTTGCGATTTTAAAGCCTTACTTGCTACTCGCTGATCGCATATTTTTTCAATTTTAAAGCCTTACTTGCTACTCGTTGATCGTTAAATCTTGCGATTTTAAAGCCTTACTTGATACTCGCTGATCGCAAATTTTTCAATTTTGAAGCCTTACTCGCGACTCGCTGATCGCATATTCTTTCAATTTTGAAGCCTTCCTCACTTCTGATTTTTCGCCAAATCTTGCGATTTTAAAGCCGTACTTGCTACTCGCTGGTCGCATATTTTTTCAATTTTGAAGCCTGACTCACTACTCGCTGATCGCAAATTCTTTTGATTTTGAAGCCTTACTTGCTACTCGTTTATCGCCAAATCTTGCGATTTTAAAGCCTTACTTGCTACTCGCTGGTCGCATATTTTTTCAATTTTGAAGCCTGACTCGCAAGTCGCTGATCGCATATTCTTTCGATTTTGAAGCCTTACTCGCGACTCGCTGATTGCTTATTTTTTCTATTTTGAAGCCTTAGTCGCTACTTGTTGATCGCCAAATCTTGCGATTTTAAAGCCTTTCTTGCTACTCGCTGATCGCATATTCTTTCGATTTTGAAGCCATACTCGCTACTCGTTGATCGCCAAATCTTGCAATTTTAAAGCCTTACGTGCTACTCGCTGATCGCATATTTTTTCAATTTTGAAGCCGTACTCGCGACTCGCTGATCGCATATTCTTTCGATTTTGAAGCCTTACTCGCGACTCGCTGATCGCATATTTTTTCGATTTTAAAGCCTTACTTGCTACTCTCTGATCGCATATTCTTTCGATTTTGAAGCCTTACTCGCGACTCGCTTATCGCAGATTCTTTTGATTTTGAAGCCTTACTCGCTACTCGTTGATCGCCAAATCTTGCAATTTTAAAGCCTTACTTGCTACTCGTTGATCGCATATTCTTTCGATTTTGAAGCCTTACTCGCTACTCGTTGATCGCCAAATCTTGCGATTTTAAAACCTTACTTGCTACTCGCTGATCGCATATTTTTTCAATTTTGAAGCCTTACTCGCGACTCGCTGATCGCATATTCTTTCGATTTTGAAGCCTTACTCGCTACTCGTTGATCGCCAAATCTTGCGATTTTGAAGCCTTACTTGCTACTCGCTGGTCGCATATTTTTTCAATTTTGAAGCCTTACTCGCAACTCGCTGATCGCATATTCTTTCGATTTTGAAGCCTTACTTGCTACTCGTTGATCGCCAAATCTTGCGATTTTAAAGCCTTACTTGCTACTCGCTGATCGCATATTTTTTCAATTTTGAAGCTTTAATTGCGACTCTCTGATCGCAAATTCTTTGGATTTTGAAGCCTTACTCGCTACTTGTTGATCGCCAAATCTTGCGATTTTGAAGCCTTACTAGCTACTCGCTGATTGCACATTTTTTCAATTTTGAAGCCTTTCTCGCGACTCACCGATCGCATATTCTTTCGATTTTGTAGCCTTACTCGCTACTCGTTGATCGCCAAATCTTGCGATTTTAAAGCCTTACTAGCTACTCGCTGATTGCATATTTTTTCAATTTTGAAGCCTTTCTTGCGACTCACCGATCGCATATTCTTTCGATTTTTAAGCCTTACTCGCTACTCGTTGATCGCCAAATCTTGCGATTTTAAAGCCTTACTTGCTATTCGCTGGTCGCATATTTTTTCAATTTTGAAGCCTTACTCGCGACTCGCTGATCGCATATTCTTTCGATTTTGAAGCCTTACTCGCGACTCGCTGATTGCTTATTCTTTCTATTTTGAAGCCTTACTCGCTACTTGTTGATCGCCAAATCTTGCGATTTTAAAGCCTTTCTTGCTACTCGCTGATCGCATATTCTTTCGATTTTGAAGCCTTATTCGCTACTCGTTGATCGCCAAATCTTGCAATTTTAAAGCCTTACTTGCTACTCGCTGATCGCATATTTTTTCAATTTTGAAGCCGTACTCGCGACTCGCTGATCGCATATTCTTTCGATTTTGAAGCCTTACTCGCGACTCGCTGATCGCATATTTTTTCGATTTTAAAGCCTTACTTGCTACTCTCTGATCGCTTATTCTTTCGATTTTGAAGCCTTACTCGCTACTCGTTGATCGCCAAATCTTGCGATTTTGAAGCCTTACTTGCTACTCGCTGGTCGCATATTTTTTCAATTTTGAAGCCTTACTCGCAACTCGCTGATCGCATATTCTTTCGATTTTGAAGCCTTACTTGCTACTCGTTGATCGCCAAATCTTGCGATTTTAAAGCCTTACTTGCTACTCGCTGATCGCATATTTTTTCAATTTTGAAGCTTTAATTGCGACTCGCTGATCGCAAATTCTTTGGATTTTGAAGCCTTACTCGCTACTCGTTGATCGTTAAATCTTGCGATTTTAAAGCCTTACTTGATACTCGCTGATCGCATATTTTTCAATTTTGAAGCCTTACTCGCGACTCACCGATCGCATATTCTTTCGATATTTAAGCCTTACTCGCTACTCGTTGATCGCCAAATCTTGCGATTTTAAAGCCTTACTTGCTATTCGCTGGTCGCATATTTTTTCAATTTTGAAGCCTTACTCGCGACTCGCTCATCGCATATTCTTTCGATTTTAAAGCCTTACTCGCAACTCGTAGATCGCCAAATCTTGCGATTTTAAAGCCTTACTTGCTACTCGCTGATCGCATATTTTTTCAATTTTGAAGCCTTACTCGCGACTCGCTGATCGCATATTCTTTCGATTTTGAAGCCTTACTCGCTACTCGTTGATCGCCAACTCTTGCGATTTTAAAACCTTACTTGCTACTCGCTGATCGCATATTTTTTCAATTTTGAAGCCTTACTCGCGACTCGCTGATCGCATATTCTTTCGATTTTGAAGCCTTACTCGCTACTCGTAGATCGCAAAAACTTTGCGATTTTAAAGCCTCACTTGCTACTTGCTGGTCGCATATTTTTTCAATTTTAAAGCCTTACTTGCTACTCGCTGAAAGCATATTTTTTTAAATTTAAAGCCTTAATCGCGACTCGCTGATCGCATATTCTTTCGAATTTGAAGCCTTACTCGCGACTGGCTGATCGCATATTCTTTCGATTTTGAAGCCTTACTCGCTACTCGTTGATCGCCAAATCTTGCTATTTTAAAGCCTTACTAGCTACTCGCTGATTGCATATTTTTTCAATTTTGAAGCCTTTCTCGCGACTCACCGATCGCATATTCTTTCGATTTTTAAGCCTTACTCGCTACTCGTTGATCGCCAAATCTTGCGATTTTAAAGCCTTACTTGCTATTCGCTGGTCGCATATTTTTTCAATTTTGAAGCCTTACTCGCGACTCGCTGATCGCATATTCTTTCGATTTTAAAGCCTTACTCGCAACTCGTAGATCGCCAAATCTTGCGATTTTAAAGCCTTACTTGCTACTCGCTGGTCGCATATTTTTTCAATTTTAAAGCCTTACTTGCTATTCGCTGATCGCATATTTTTTCAATTTTGAAGCCTTACTCGCGACTCGCTGATCGCATATTCTTTCAATTTTGAAGCCTTACTCGCAACTCGTTTATCGCCAAATCTTGCGATTTTAAAGCCTTACTTGCTACTCGCTGATCGCATTTTTTTTCAATTTTGAAGCTTTACTCGCAAGTTTCTGATCGCATATTCTTTCGATTTTGAAGCCTTACTCGCTACTCGTTGATCGCCAAATCTTGCAATTTGAAAGCCTTACTTGCTACTCACTTGTCGCATATTTTTTCAATTTTTAAGCCTTACTCGCTACTCGTTGATCGCCAAATCTTGCGATTTTAAAGCCTTACTTGCTATTCGCTGGTCGCATATTTTTTCAATTTTGAAGCCTTACTCGCGACTCGCTGATCGCATATTCTTTCGATTTTAAAGCCTTACTCGCAACTCGTAGATCGCCAAATCTTGCGATTTTAAAGCCTTACTTGCTACTCGTTGGTCGCATATTTTTTCAATTTTAAAGCCTTACTTGCTATTCGCTGATCGCATATTTTTTCAATTTTGAAGCCTTACTCGCGACTCGCTGATCGCATATTCTTTCAATTTTGAAGCCTTACTCGCAACTCGTTTATCGCCAAATCTTGCGATTTTAAAGCCTTACTTGCTACTCGCTGATCGCATTTTTTTTCAATTTTGAAGCTTTACTCGCAACTTTCTGATCGCATATTCTTTCGATTTTGAAGCCTTACTCGCTACTCGTTGATCGCCAAATCTTGCAATTTGAAAGCCTTACTTGCTACTCGCTTGTCGCATATTTTTTCAATTTTGAAGCCTTACTCGCGACTCGCTGATAGCATATTATTTCGATTTTGAAGCCTTACTCGCGACTCGCTGATAGCATATTATTTCGATTTTAAAGCCTTACTTGCTACTCGCTGATCGCATATTTTTGTCAATTTTGAAGACTTACTCGCGTCTCGCTGATCGCATATTCTTTCGATTTTGAAGCCTTCCTCACTTCTGGTTGATCCCAAATCTTGCGATTTTAAAGCCGTACTTGCTACTCGCTGGTCGCATATTTTTCAATTTTGAAGCCTGACTCACTACTCGCTGATCGCAAATTCTTTTGATTTTGAAGCCTTACTTGCTACTCGTTTATCGCCAAATCTTGCGATTTTAAAGCCTTACTTGCTACTCGCTGGTCGCATATTTTTTCAATTTTGATGCCTGACTCGCAAGTCGCTGATCGCATATTCTTTCGATTTTGAAGCCTTACTCGCGACTCGCTGATTGCTTATTTTTTCTATTTTGAAGCCTTAGTCGCTACTTGTTGATCGCCAAATCTTGCGATTTTAAAGCCTTTCTTGCTACTCGCTGATCGCATATTCTTTCGATTTTGAAGCCTTACTCGCTACTCGTTGATCGCCAAATCTTGCAATTTTAAAGCCTTACGTGCTACTCGCTGATCGCATATTTTTTCAATTTTGAAGCCGTACTCGCGACTCGCTGATCGCATATTCTTTCGATTTTGAAGCCTTACTCGCGACTCGCTGATCGCATATTTTTTCGATTTTAAAGCCTTACTTGCTACTCTCTGATCGCTTATTCTTTCGATTTTGAAGCCTTACTCGCGACTCGCTGATCGCATATTCTTTCGATTTTGAAGCCTTACTCGCTAGTCGTTGATCGCCAAATCTTGCGATTTTAAAGCCTTACTTTCTACTCGCTGATCGCATATTTTTTCAATTTTGAAGCCTTACTCGCGACTCGCTGATCGCATATTCTTTTGATTTACTCGCTACTCGTTGATCGCCAAATCTTGCAATTTTAAAGCCTTACTTGCTACTCGCTGATCGCATATTTTTTCAATTTTGAAGCCTAACTCGCGACTCGCTGATCGCATATTCTTTCGATTTTGAAGACTTACTCGCGACTCACCGATCGCATATTCTTTCGATTTTTAAGCCTTACTCGCTACTCGTTGATCGCCAAATCTTGCGATTTTAAAGCCTTACTTGCTATTCGCTGGTCGCATTTTTTTTCAATTTTGAAGCCTTACTCGCGACTCGCTGATCGCATATTCTTTCGATTTTAAAGCCTTACTCGCTTCTCGTTGATCGCCAAATCTTGCTATTTTAAAACCTTACTTGCTACTCGCTGATCGCATATTTTTTCAATTTTAAAGCCTTACTCGCGACTCGCTGATCGCATATTCTTTCGATTTTAAAGCCTTACTCGCAACTCGTAGATCGCCAAATCTTGCGATTTTAAAGCCTTACTTGCTACTCGCTGGTCGCATATTTTTTCAATTTTAAAGCCTTACTTGCTATTCGCTGATCGCATATTTTTTCAATTTTGAAGCCTTACTCGCGACTCGCTGATCGCATATTCTTTCAATTTTGAAGCCTTACTCGCAACTCGTTTATCGCCAAATCTTGCGATTTTAAAGCCTTACTTGCTACTCGCTGATCGCATTTTTTTTCAATTTTGAAGCTTTACTCGCAACTTTCTGATCGCATATTCTTTCGATTTTGAAGCCTTACTCGCTACTCGTTGATCGCCAAATCTTGCAATTTGAAAGCCTTACTTGCTACTCGCTTGTCGCATATTTTTTCAATTTTTAAGCCTTACTCGCTACTCGTTGATCGCCAAATCTTGCGATTTTAAAGCCTTACTTGCTATTCGCTGGTCGCATATTTTTTCAATTTTGAAGCCTTACTCGCGACTCGCTGATCGCATATTCTTTCGATTTTAAAGCCTTACTCGCAACTCGTAGATCGCCAAATCTTGCGATTTTAAAGCCTTACTTGCTACTCGCTGGTCGCATATTTTTTCAATTTTAAAGCCTTACTTGCTATTCGCTGATCGCATATTTTTTCAATTTTGAAGCCTTACTCGCGACTCGCTGATCGCATATTCTTTCAATTTTGAAGCCTTACTCGCAACTCGTTTATCGCCAAATCTTGCGATTTTAAAGCCTTACTTGCTACTCGCTGATCGCATTTTTTTTCAATTTTGAAGCTTTACTCGCAACTTTCTGATCGCATATTCTTTCGATTTTGAAGCCTTACTCGCTACTCGTTGATCGCCAAATCTTGCAATTTGAAAGCCTTACTTGCTACTCGCTTGTCGCATATTTTTTCAATTTTGAAGCCTTACTCGCGACTCGCTGATAGCATATTATTTCGATTTTGAAGCCTTACTCGCGACTCGCTGATAGCATATTATTTCGATTTTAAAGCCTTACTTGCTACTCGCTGATCGCATATTTTTGTCAATTTTGAAGACTTACTCGCGTCTCGCTGATCGCATATTCTTTCGATTTTGAAGCCTTCCTCACTTCTGGTTGATCCCAAATCTTGCGATTTTAAAGCCGTACTTGCTACTCGCTGGTCGCATATTTTTCAATTTTGAAGCCTGACTCACTACTCGCTGATCGCAAATTCTTTTGATTTTGAAGCCTTACTTGCTACTCGTTTATCGCCAAATCTTGCGATTTTAAAGCCTTACTTGCTACTCGCTGGTCGCATATTTTTTCAATTTTGAAGCCTGACTCGCAAGTCGCTGATTGCATATTCTTTCGATTTTGAAGCCTTACTCGCGACTCGCTGATTGCTTATTTTTTCTATTTTGAAGCCTTAGTCGCTACTTGTTGATCGCCAAATCTTGCGATTTTAAAGCCTTTCTTGCTACTCGCTGATCGCATATTCTTTCGATTTTGAAGCCTTACTCGCTACTCGTTGATCGCCAAATCTTGCAATTTTAAAGCCTTACGTGCTACTCGCTGATCGCATATTTTTTCAATTTTGAAGCCGTACTCGCGACTCGCTGATCGCATATTCTTTCGATTTTAAAGCCTTACTCGCGACTCGCTGATCGCATATTTTTTCGATTTTAAAGCCTTACTTGCTACTCTCTGATCGCTTATTCTTTCGATTTTGAAGCCTTACTCAAGACTCGCTGATCGCATATTCTTTCGATTTTGAAGCCTTACTCGCTAGTCGTTGATCGCCAAATCTTGCGATTTTAAAGCCTTACTTTCTACTCGCTGATCGCATATTTTTTCAATTTTGAAGCCTTACTCGCGACTCGCTGATCGCATATTCTTTTGATTTACTCGCTACTCGTTGATCGCCAAATCTTGCAATTTTAAAGCCTTACTTGCTACTCGCTGATCGCATATTTTTTCAATTTTGAAGCCTAAATCGCGACTCGCTGATCGCATATTCTTTCGATTTTGAAGACTTACTCGCGACTCACCGATCGCATATTCTTTCGATTTTTAAGCCTTACTCGCTACTCGTTGATCGCCAAATCTTGCGATTTTAAAGCCTTACTTGCTATTCGCTGGTCGCATTTTTTTTCAATTTTGAAGCCTTACTCGCGACTCGCTGATCGCATATTCTTTCGATTTTAAAGCCTTACTCGCTTCTCGTTGATCGCCAAATCTTGCTATTTTAAAACCTTACTTGCTACTCGCTGATCGCATATTTTTTCAATTTTAAAGCCTTACTCGCGACTCGCTGATCGCATATTCTTTCGATTTTGAAGCCTTACTCGCTACTCGTAGATCGCAAAAACTTGCGATTTTAAAGCCTCACTTGCTACTTGCTGGTCGCATATTTTTTCAATTTTAAAGCCTTACTTGCTACTCGCTGAAAGCATATTTTTTTAATTTTAAAGCCCTAATCGCGACTCGCTGATCGCATATTCTTTCGATTTTGAAGCCTTACTCGCGACTTGCTGATCGCATATTCTTTCGATTTTGAAGCCTTACTCGCTACTCGTTGATCGCCAAATCTTGCGATTTTAAAGCCTTACTAGCTACTCGCTGATTGCATATTTTTTCAATTTTGAAGCCTTTCTCGCGACTCACCGATCGCATATTCTTTCGATTTTGAAGCCTTACTCGCTACTCGTTGATCGCCAAATCTTGCGATTTTAAAGCCTTACTTGCTATTCGCTGGTCGCATATTTTTTCAATTTTGAAGCCTTACTCGCGACTCGCTGATCGCATATTCTTTCGATTTTAAAGCCTTACTCGCAACTCGTAGATCGCCAAATCTTGCGATTTTAAAGCCTTACTAGCTACTCGCTGATTGCATATTTTTTCAATTTTGAAGCCTTTCTCGCGACTCACCGATCGCATATTCTTTCGATTTTTAAGCCTTACTCGCTACTCGTTGATCGCCAAATCTTGCGATTTTAAAGCCTTACTTGCTATTCGCTGGTCGCATATTTTTTCAATTTTGAAGCCTTACTTGCTACTCGCTGATCGCATTTTTTTTCAATTTTGAAGCTTTACTCGCAACTCTCTGATCGCATATTCTTTCGATTTTGAAGCCTTACTCGCTACTCGTTGATCGCCAAATCTTGCAATTTGAAAGCCTTACCAGCTACTCGCTGGTCGCATATTTTTTCAATTTTGAAGCCTTACTCGCGACTCGCTGATAGCATATTATTTCGATTTTGAAGCCTTACTCGCGACTCGCTGATAGCATATTATTTCGATTTTAAAGCCTTACTTGCTACTCGCTGATCGCATATTTTTGTCAATTTTGAAGACTTACTCGCGTCTCGCTGATCGCATATTCTTTCGATTTTGAAGCCTTCCTCACTTCTGGTTGATCGCCAAATCTTGCGATTTTAAAGCCGTACTTGCTACTCGCTGGTCGCATATTTTTTCAATTTTGAAGCCTGACTCACTACTCGCTGATCGCAAATTCTTTTGATTTTGAAGCCTTACTTGCTACTCGCTGGTCGCATATTTTTTCAATTTTGAAGCCTGACTCGCAAGTCGCTGATCGCATATTCTTTCGATTTTGAAGCCTTACTCGCTAGTCGTTGATCGCCAAATCTTGCGATTTTAAAGCCTTACTTTCTACTCGCTGATCGCATATTTTTTCAATTTTGAAGCCTTACTCGCGACTCGCTGATCGCATATTCTTTTGATTTACTCGCTACTCGTTGATCGCCAAATCTTGCAATTTTAAAGCCTTACTTGCTACTCGCTGATCGCATATTTTTTCAATTTTGAAGCCTAACTCGCGACTCGCTGATCGCATATTCTTTCGATTTTGAAGACTTACTCGCGACTCACCGATCGCATATTCTTTCGATTTTTAAGCCTTACTCGCTACTCGTTGATCGCCAAATCTTGCGATTTTAAAGCCTTACTTGCTATTCGCTGGTCGCATTTTTTTTCAATTTTGAAGCCTTACTCGCGACTCGCTGATCGCATATTCTTTCGATTTTAAAGCCTTACTCGCTTCTCGTTGATCGCCAAATCTTGCTATTTTAAAACCTTATTTGCTACTCGCTGATCGCATATTTTTTCAATTTTAAAGCCTTACTCGCGACTCGCTGATCGCATATTCTTTCGATTTTGAAGCCTTACTCGCTACTCGTAGATCGCAAAAACTTGCGATTTTAAAGCCTCACTTGCTACTTGCTGGTCGCATATTTTTTCAATTTTAAAGCCTTACTTGCTACTCGCTGAAAGCATATTTTTTTAATTTTAAAGCCCTAATCGCGACTCGCTGATCGCATATTCTTTCGATTTTGAAGCCTTACTCGCGACTTGCTGATCGCATATTCTTTCGATTTTGAAGCCTTACTCGCTACTCGTTGATCGCCAAATCTTGCGATTTTAAAGCCTTACTAGCTACTCGCTGATTGCATATTTTTTCAATTTTGAAGCCTTTCTCGCGACTCACCGATCGCATATTCTTTCGATTGTGAAGCCTTACTCGCTACTCGTTGATCGCCAAATCTTGCGATTTTAAAGCCTTACTTGCTATTCGCTGGTCGCATATTTTTTCAATTTTGAAGCCTTACTCGCGACTCGCTGATCGCATATTCTTTCGATTTTAAAGCCTTACTCGCAACTCGTAGATCGCCAAATCTTGCGATTTTAAAGCCTTACTAGCTACTCGCTGATTGCATATTTTTTCAATTTTGAAGCCTTTCTCGCGACTCACCGATCGCATATTCTTTCGATTTTTAAGCCTTACTCGCTACTCGTTGATCGCCAAATCTTGCGATTTTAAAGCCTTACTTGCTATTCGCTGGTCGCATATTTTTTCAATTTTGAAGCCTTACTTGCTACTCGCTGATCGCATTTTTTTTCAATTTTGAAGCTTTACTCGCAACTCTCTGATCGCATATTCTTTCGATTTTGAAGCCTTACTCGCTACTCGTTGATCGCCAAATCTTGCAATTTGAAAGCCTTACCAGCTACTCGCTGGTCGCATATTTTTTCAATTTTGAAGCCTTACTCGCGACTCGCTGATAGCATATTATTTCGATTTTGAAGCCTTACTCGCGACTCGCTGATAGCATATTATTTCGATTTTAAAGCCTTACTTGCTACTCGCTGATCGCATATTTTTGTCAATTTTGAAGACTTACTCGCGTCTCGCTGATCGCATATTCTTTCGATTTTGAAGCCTTCCTCACTTCTGGTTGATCGCCAAATCTTGCGATTTTAAAGCCGTACTTGCTACTCGCTGGTCGCATATTTTTTCAATTTTGAAGCCTGACTCACTACTCGCTGATCGCAAATTCTTTTGATTTTGAAGCCTTACTTGCTACTCGCTGGTCGCATATTTTTTCAATTTTGAAGCCTGACTCGCAAGTCGCTGATCGCATATTCTTTCGATTTTGAAGCCTTACTCGCGACTCGCTGATTGCTTATTTTTTCTATTTTGAAGCCTTAGTCGCTACTTGTTGATCGCCAAATCTTGCGATTTTAAAGCCTTTCTTGCTACTCGCTGATCGCATATTCTTTCGATTTTGAAGCCTTACTCGCTACTCGTTGATCGCCAAATCTTGCAATTTTAAAGCCTTACGTGCTACTCGCTGATCGCATATTCTTTCGATTTTGAAGCCTTACTCGCGACTCGCTGATCGCATATTTTTTCGATTTTAAAGCCTTACTTGCTACTCTCTGATCGCATATTCTTTCGATTTTGAAGCCTTACTCGCGACTCGCTTATCGCAGATTCTTTTGATTTTGAAGCCTTACTCGCTACTCGTTGATCGCCAAATCTTGCAATTTTAAAGCCCTAATCGCGACTCGCTGATCGCATATTCTTTCGATTTTGAAGCCTTACTCGCGACTTGCTGATCGCATATTCTTTCGATTTTGAAGCCTTACTCGCTACTCGTTGATCGCCAAATCTTGCGATTTTAAAGCCTTACTAGCTACTCGCTGATTGCATATTTTTTCAATTTTGAAGCCTTTCTCGCGACTCACCGATCGCATATTCTTTCGATTTTGAAGCCTTACTCGCTACTCGTTGATCGCCAAATCTTGCGATTTTAAAGCCTTACTTGCTATTCGCTGGTCGCATATTTTTTCAATTTTGAAGCCTTACTCGCGACTCGCTGATCGCATATTCTTTCGATTTTAAAGCCTTACTCGCAACTCGTAGATCGCCAAATCTTGCGATTTTAAAGCCTTACTAGCTACTCGCTGATTGCATATTTTTTCAATTTTGAAGCCTTACTCGCTACTCGTTGATCGCCAAATCTTGCGATTTTAAAGCCTTTCCTGCTACTCGCTGATCGCATATTCTTTCGATTTTGAAGCCTTACTCGCTACTCGTTGATCGCCAAATCTTGCAATTTTAAAGCCTTACGTGCTACTCGCTGATCGCATATTCTTTCGATTTTGAAGCCTTACTCGCGACTCGCTGATCGCATATTTTTTCGATTTTAAAGCCTTACTTGCTACTCTCTGATCGCATATTCTTTCGATTTTGAAGCCTTACTCGCGACTCGCTTATCGCAGATTCTTTTGATTTTGAAGCCTTACTCGCTACTCGTTGATCGCCAAATCTTGCAATTTTAAAGCCTAACTTGCTACTCGTTGATCGCATATTCTTTCGATTTTGAAGCCTTACTCGCTACTCGTTGATCGCCAAATCTTGCGATTTTAAAACCTTACTTGCTACTCGCTGATCGCATATTTTTTCAATTTTGAAGCCTTTCTCGCGACTCACCGATCGCATATTCTTTCGATTTTGAAGCCTTACTCGCTACTCGTTGATCGCCAAATCTTGCGATTTGAAAGCCTTACTTTCTACTCGCTGATCGCATATTTTTTCAATTTTGAAGCCTTACTTGCTACTCTCTGATTGCATATTCTTTCGATTTTGAAGCCTTACTCGCTACTTGTTGATCGCCAAATCTTGCGATTTTAAAGTCTTACTTGCTACTCGATGATCGCATATTTTTCGATTTTGAAGCCTTACTCGCGACTCGCTGATCGCATATTCTTTCGATTTTGAAGCCTTACTCGCTACTCGTTGATCGCCAAATCTTGCGATTTTAAAGCCTTACTTTCTACTCGCTGATCGCATATTTTTTCAATTTTGAAGCCTTACTCGCGACTCGCTGATCGCATATTCTTTCGATTTTGAAGCCTTACTCGCTACTCGTTGATCGCCAAATTTTGCGATTTTAAAGCCTTACTTTCTACTCGCTGATCGCATATTTTTTCAGTTTTGAAGCCTTACTCGCGACTCGCTGATCGCATATTCTTTCGATTTTGAAGCCTTACTTGCTACTCTCTGATCGCATATTCTTTCAATTTTGAAGCCTAACTCGCTACTCGCTGATCGCCAATTCTTCCGATTTTGAAGCCTTACTCACTACTCGCTGATCGCATATTCTTTCGAATTTGAAGCCTTTCTCGCGACTTACTGATCGCATATTCTTTCGATTTTGAAGCCTTACTTGCTACTCGTTTATCGCCAAATCTTGCGATTTTAAAGCCTTACTTGCTACTTGCTGGACGCATATTTTTTCAATTTTGATGCCTTACTCGCAAGTCGCTGATTGCATATTCTTTCGATTTTAAAGCCTTACTCGCTACTCGTTGATCGCCAAATCTTGCGATTTTAAAGCCTTACTTTCTACTCGCTGATCGCATATTTTTTCAATTTTGAAGCCTTACTCGCGACTCGCTGATCGCATATTCTTTCGATTTTGAAGCCTTACTCGCTACTCGTTGATCGCCAAATTTTGCGATTTTAAAGCCTTACTTTCTACTCGCTGATCGCATATTTTTTCAGTTTTGAAGCCTTACTCGCGACTCGCTGATCGCATATTCTTTCGATTTTGAAGCCTTACTTGCTACTCTCTGATCGCATATTCTTTCAATTTTGAAGCCTAACTCGCTACTCGCTGATCGCCAATTCTTCCGATTTTGAAGCCTTACTCACTACTCGCTGATCGCATATTCTTTCGAATTTGAAGCCTTTCTCGCGACTTACTGATCGCATATTCTTTCGATTTTGAAGCCTTACTTGCTACTCGTTTATCGCCAAATCTTGCGATTTTAAAGCCTTACTTTCTACTCGCTGATCGCATATTTTTTCAATTTTGAAGCCTTACTCGCGACTCGCTGATCGCATATTCTTTTGATTTTGAAGCCTTACTCGCTACTCGTTGATCGCCAAATCTTGCAATTTTAAAGCCTTACTTGCTACTCGCTGATCGCATATTTTTTCAATTTTGAAGCCTTACTCGCGACTCGCTGATCGCATATTCTTTTGATTTTGAAGCCTTACTCGCTACTCGTTGATCGCCAAATCTTGCGATTTTAAAGCCTTACTTGCTACTCGCTGATCGCATATTTTTCAAATTTGAAGCCTTATTCGCGACTCGCTGATCGCATATTCTTTCGATTTTGAAGCCTTACTCGCTACTCGTTGATCGCCAAATCTTGCGATTTGAAAGCCTTACTTTCAACTCGCTGATCGCATATTTTTTCAATTTTGAAGCCTTACTTGCTTCTCTCTGATCGCATATTCTTTCAATTTTGAAGCCTTACTTGCTACTCTCTGATCGCTTATTCTTTCGATTTTGAAGCCTTACTCGCTACTCGTTGATCGCCAAATCTTGCGATTTTAAAGCCTTACTTGCTACTCGCTGGTCGCATATTTTTTCAATTTTAAAGCCTTACTTGCTATTCGCTGATCGCATATTTTTTCAATTTTGAAGCCTTACTCGCGACTCGCTGATCGCATATTCTTTCAATTTTGAAGCCTTACTCGCAACTCGTTTATCGCCAAATCTTGCGATTTTAAAGCCTTACTTGCTACTCGCTGATCGCATTTTTTTTCAATTTTGAAGCTTTACTCGCAACTTTCTGATCGCATATTCTTTCGATTTTGAAGCCTTACTCGCTACTCGTTGATCGCCAAATCTTGCAATTTGAAAGCCTTACTTGCTACTCGCTTGTCGCATATTTTTTCAATTTTTAAGCCTTACTCGCTACTCGTTGATCGCCAAATCTTGCGATTTTAAAGCCTTACTTGCTATTCGCTGGTCGCATATTTTTTCAATTTTGAAGCCTTACTCGCGACTCGCTGATCGCATATTCTTTCGATTTTAAAGCCTTACTCGCAACTCGTAGATCGCCAAATCTTGCGATTTTAAAGCCTTACTTGCTACTCGCTGGTCGCATATTTTTTCAATTTTAAAGCCTTACTTGCTATTCGCTGATCGCATATTTTTTCAATTTTGAAGCCTTACTCGCGACTCGCTGATCGCATATTCTTTCAATTTTGAAGCCTTACTCGCAACTCGTTTATCGCCAAATCTTGCGATTTTAAAGCCTTACTTGCTACTCGCTGATCGCATTTTTTTTCAATTTTGAAGCTTTACTCGCAACTTTCTGATCGCATATTCTTTCGATTTTGAAGCCTTACTCGCTACTCGTTGATCGCCAAATCTTGCAATTTGAAAGCCTTACTTGCTACTCGCTTGTCGCATATTTTTTCAATTTTGAAGCCTTACTCGCGACTCGCTGATAGCATATTATTTCGATTTTGAAGCCTTCCTCGCGACTCGCTGATAGCATATTATTTCGATTTTAAAGCCTTACTTGCTACTCGCTGATCGCATATTTTTGTCAATTTTGAAGACTTACTCGCGTCTCGCTGATCGCATATTCTTTCGATTTTGAAGCCTTCCTCACTTCTGGTTGATCCCAAATCTTGCGATTTTAAAGCCGTACTTGCTACTCGCTGGTCGCATATTTTTCAATTTTGAAGCCTGACTCACTACTCGCTGATCGCAAATTCTTTTGATTTTGAAGCCTTACTTGCTACTCGTTTATCGCCAAATCTTGCGATTTTAAAGCCTTACTTGCTACTCGCTGGTCGCATATTTTTTCAATTTTGAAGCCTGACTCGCAAGTCGCTGATCGCATATTCTTTCGATTTTGAAGCCTTACTCGCGACTCGCTGATTGCTTATTTTTTCTATTTTGAAGCCTTAGTCGCTACTTGTTGATCGCCAAATCTTGCGATTTTAAAGCCTTTCTTGCTACTCGCTGATCGCATATTCTTTCGATTTTGAAGCCTTACTCGCTACTCGTTGATCGCCAAATCTTGCAATTTTAAAGCCTTACGTGCTACTCGCTGATCGCATATTTTTTCAATTTTGAAGCCGTACTCGCGACTCGCTGATCGCATATTCTTTCGATTTTGAAGCCTTACTCGCGACTCGCTGATCGCATATTTTTTCGATTTTAAAGCCTTACTTGCTACTCTCTGATCGCTTATTCTTTCGATTTTGAAGCCTTACTCGCGACTCGCTGATCGCATATTCTTTCGATTTTGAAGCCTTACTCGCTAGTCGTTGATCGCCAAATCTTGCGATTTTAAAGCCTTACTTTCTACTCGCTGATCGCATATTTTTTCAATTTTGAAGCCTTACTCGCGACTCGCTGATCGCATATTCTTTTGATTTACTCGCTACTCGTTGATCGCCAAATCTTGCAATTTTAAAGCCTTACTTGCTACTCGCTGATCGCATATTTTTTCAATTTTGAAGCCTAACTCGCGACTCGCTGATCGCATATTCTTTCGATTTTGAAGACTTACTCGCGACTCACCGATCGCATATTCTTTCGATTTTTAAGCCTTACTCGCTACTCGTTGATCGCCAAATCTTGCGATTTTAAAGCCTTACTTGCTATTCGCTGGTCGCATTTTTTTTCAATTTTGAAGCCTTACTCGCGACTCGCTGATCGCATATTCTTTCGATTTTAAAGCCTTACTCGCTTCTCGTTGATCGCCAAATCTTGCTATTTTAAAACCTTACTTGCTACTCGCTGATCGCATATTTTTTCAATTTTAAAGCCTTACTCGCGACTCGCTGATCGCATATTCTTTCGATTTTGAAGCCTTACTCGCTACTCGTAGATCGCAAAAACTTGCGATTTTAAAGCCTCACTTGCTACTTGCTGGTCGAATATTTTTTCAATTTTAAAGCCTTACTTGCTACTCGCTGAAAGCATATTTTTTTAATTTTAAAGCCCTAATCGCGACTCGCTGATCGCATATTCTTTCGATTTTGAAGCCTTACTCGCTACTCGTTGATCGCCAAATCTTGCGATTTTAAAGCCTTACTAGCTACTCGCTGATTGCATATTTTTTCAATTTTGAAGCCTTTCTCGCGACTCACCGATCGCATATTCTTTCGATTTTGAAGCCTTACTCGCTACTCGTTGATCGCCAAATCTTGCGATTTTAAAGCCTTACTTGCTATTCGCTGGTCGCATATTTTTTCAATTTTGAAGCCTTACTCGCGACTCGCTGATCGCATATTCTTTCGATTTTAAAGCCTTACTCGCAACTCGTAGATCGCCAAATCTTGCGATTTTAAAGCCTTACTAGCTACTCGCTGATTGCATATTTTTTCAATTTTGAAGCCTTTCTCGCGACTCACCGATCGCATATTCTTTCGATTTTTAAGCCTTACTCGCTACTCGTTGATCGCCAAATCTTGCGATTTTAAAGCCTTACTTGCTATTCGCTGGTCGCATATTTTTTCAATTTTGAAGCCTTACTTGCTACTCGCTGATCGCATTTTTTTTCAATTTTGAAGCTTTACTCGCAACTCTCTGATCGCATATTCTTTCGATTTTGAAGCCTTACTCGCTACTCGTTGATCGCCAAATCTTGCAATTTGAAAGCCTTACCAGCTACTCGCTGGTCGCATATTTTTTCAATTTTGAAGCCTTACTCGCGACTCGCTGATAGCATATTATTTCGATTTTGAAGCCTTACTCGCGACTCGCTGATAGCATATTATTTCGATTTTAAAGCCTTACTTGCTACTCGCTGATCGCATATTTTTGTCAATTTTGAAGACTTACTCGCGTCTCGCTGATCGCATATTCTTTCGATTTTGAAGCCTTCCTCACTTCTGGTTGATCGCCAAATCTTGCGATTTTAAAGCCGTACTTGCTACTCGCTGGTCGCATATTTTTTCAATTTTGAAGCCTGACTCACTACTCGCTGATCGCAAATTCTTTTGATTTTGAAGCCTTACTTGCTACTCGTTTATCGCCAAATCTTGCGATTTTAAAGCCTTACTTGCTACTCGCTGGTCTCATATTTTTTCAATTTTGAAGCCTGACTCGCAAGTCGCTGATCGCATATTCTTTCGATTTTGAAGCCTTACTCGCGACTCGCTGATTGCTTATTTTTTCTATTTTGAAGCCTTAGTCGCTACTTGTTGATCGCCAAATCTTGCGATTTTAAAGCCTTTCTTGCTACTCGCTGATCGCATATTCTTTCGATTTTGAAGCCTTACTCGCTACTCGTTGATCGCCAAATCTTGCAATTTTAAAGCCTTACGTGCTACTCGCTGATCGCATATTTTTTCAATTTTGAAGCCGTACTCGCGACTCGCTGATCGCATATTCTTTCGATTTTGAAGCCTTACTCGCGACTCGCTGATCGCATATTTTTTCGATTTTAAAGCCTTACTTGCTACTCTCTGATCGCATATTCTTTCGATTTTGAAGCCTTACTCGCGACTCGCTTATCGCAGATTCTTTTGATTTTAAAGCCTTACTCGCTACTCGTTGATCGCCAAATCTTGCAATTTTAAAGCCTAACTTGCTACTCGTTGATCGCATATTCTTTCGATTTTGAAGCCTTACTCGCTACTCGTTGATCGCCAAATCTTGCGATTTTAAAACCTTACTTGCTACTCGCTGATCGCATATTTTTTCAATTTTGAAGCCTTACTCGCGACTCGCTGATCGCATATTCTTTCGATTTTGAAGCCTTACTCGCTACTCGTAGATCGCAAAAACTTGCGATTTTAAAGCCTTACTTGCTACTCGCTGATCGCATATTTTTCAAATTTGAAGCCTTACTCGCGACTCGCTGATCGCATATTCTTTCGATTTTGAAGCCTTACTCGCTACTCGTTGATCGCCAAATCTTGCGATTTGAAAGCCTTACTTTCTACTCGCTGATCGCATATTTTTTCAATTTTGAAGCCTTACTTGCTACTCTCTGATTGCATATTCTTTCGATTTTGAAGCCTTACTCGCTACTTGTTGATCGCCAAATCTTGCGATTTTAAAGTCTTACTTGCTACTCGATGATCGCATATTTTTCGATTTTGAAGCCTTACTCGCGACTCGCTGATCGCATATTCTTTCGATTTTGAAGCCTTACTCGCTACTCGTTGATCGCCAAATCTTGCGATTTTAAAGCCTTACTTTCTACTCGCTGATCGCATATTTTTTCAATTTTGAAGCCTTACTCGCGACTCGCTGATCGCATATTCTTTCGATTTTGAAGCCTTACTCGCTACTCGTTGATCGCCAAATTTTGCGATTTTAAAGCCTTACTTTCTACTCGCTGATCGCATATTTTTTCAGTTTTGAAGCCTTACTCGCGACTCGCTGATCGCATATTCTTTCGATTTTGAAGCCTTACTTGCTACTCTCTGATCGCATATTCTTTCAATTTTGAAGCCTAACTCGCTACTCGCTGATCGCCAATTCTTCCGATTTTGAAGCCTTACTCACTACTCGCTGATCGCATATTCTTTCGAATTTGAAGCCTTTCTCGCGACTTACTGATCGCATATTCTTTCGATTTTGAAGCCTTACTTGCTACTCGTTTATCGCCAAATCTTGCGATTTTAAAGCCTTACTTGCTACTTGCTGGACGCATATTTTTTCAATTTTGATGCCTTACTCGCAAGTCGCTGATTGCATATTCTTTCGATTTTAAAGCCTTACTCGCTACTCGTTGATCGCCAAATCTTGCGATTTTAAAGCCTTACTTTCTACTCGCTGATCGCATATTTTTTCAATTTTGAAGCCTTACTCGCGACTCGCTGATCGCATATTCTTTCGATTTTGAAGCCTTACTCGCTACTCGTTGATCGCCAAATTTTGCGATTTTAAAGCCTTACTTTCTACTCGCTGATCGCATATTTTTTCAGTTTTGAAGCCTTACTCGCGACTCGCTGATCGCATATTCTTTCGATTTTAAAGCCTTACTTGCTACTCTCTGATCGCATATTCTTTCAATTTTGAAGCCTAACTCGCTACTCGCTGATCGCCAATTCTTCCGATTTTGAAGCCTTACTCACTACTCGCTGATCGCATATTCTTTCGAATTTGAAGCCTTTCTCGCGACTTACTGATCGCATATTCTTTCGATTTTGAAGCCTTACTTGCTACTCGTTTATCGCCAAATCTTGCGATTTTAAAGCCTTACTTTCTACTCGCTGATCGCATATTTTTTCAATTTTGAAGCCTTACTCGCGACTCGCTGATCGCATATTCTTTTGATTTTGAAGCCTTACTCGCTACTCGTTGATCGCCAAATCTTGCAATTTTAAAGCCTTACTTGCTACTCGCTGATCGCATATTTTTTCAATTTTGAAGCCTTACTCGCGACTCGCTGATCGCATATTCTTTTGATTTTGAAGCCTTACTCGCTACTCGTTGATCGCCAAATCTTGCGATTTTAAAGCCTTACTTGCTACTCGCTGATCGCATATTTTTCAAATTTGAAGCCTTACTCGCGACTCGCTGATCGCATATTCTTTCGATTTTGAAGCCTTACTCGCTACTCGTTGATCGCCAAATCTTGCGATTTGAAAGCCTTACTTTCAACTCGCTGATCGCATATTTTTTCAATTTTGAAGCCTTACTTGCTTCTCTCTGATCGCATATTCTTTCAATTTTGAAGCCTTACTTGCTACTCTCTGATCGCTTATTCTTTCGATTTTGAAGCCTTACTCGCTACTCGTTGATCGCCAAATCTTGCGATTTTGAAGCCTTACTTGCTACTCGCTGGTCGCATATTTTTTCAATTTTGAAGCCTTACTTGCAACTCGCTGATCGCATATTCTTTCGATTTTGAAGCCTTACTTACTACTCGTTGATCGCCAAATCTTGCGATTTTAAAGCCTTACTTGCTACTCGCTGATCGCATATTTTTTCAATTTTAAAGCCTTACTTGCTACTCGTTGATCGTTAAATCTTGCGATTTTAAAGCCTTACTTGATACTCGCTGATCGCAAATTTTTCAATTTTGAAGCCTTACTCGCGACTCGCTGATCGCATATTCTTTCAATTTTGAAGCCTTCCTCACTTCTGGTTGATCGCCAAATCTTGCGATTTTAAAGCCGTACTTGCTACTCGCTGGTCGCATATTTTTTCAATTTTGAAGCCTGACTCACTACTCGCTGATCGCAAATTCTTTTGATTTTGAAGCCTTACTTGCTACTCGTTTATCGTTAAATCTTGCGATTTTAAAGCCTTACTTGCTACTCGCTGGTCGCATATTTTTTCAATTTTGAAGCCTGACTCGCAAGTCGCTGATCGCATATTCTTTCGATTTTGAAGCCTTACTCGCGACTCGCTGATTGCTTATTTTTTCTATTTTGAAGCCTTAGTCGCTTCTTGTTGATCGCCAAATCTTGCGATTTTAAAGCCTTTCTTGCTACTCGCTGATCGCATATTCTTTCGATTTTGAAGCCTTACTCGCTACTCGTTGATCGCCAAATCTTGCAATTTTAAAGCCTTACGTGCTACTCGCTGATCGCATATTTTTTCAATTTTGAAGCCGTACTCGCGGTTCGCTGATCGCATATTCTTTCGATTTTGAAGCCTTACTCGCGACTCGCTGATCGCATATTTTTTCGATTTTAAAGCCTTACTTGCTACTCTCTGATCGCATATTCTTTCGATTTTGAAGCCTTACTCGCGACACGCTTATCGCAGATTCTTTTGATTTTGAAGCCTTACTCGCTACTCGTTGATCGCCAAATCTTGCAATTTTAAAGCCTAACTTGCTACTCGTTGATCGCATATTCTTTCGATTTTGAAGCCTTACTCGCTACTCGTTGATCGCCAAATCTTGCGATTTTAAAACCTTACTTGCTACTCGCTGATCGCATATTTTTTAAATTTTGAAGCCTTACTCGCGACTCGCTGATCGCATATTCTTTCGATTTTGAAGCCTTACTCGCTACTCGTAGATCGCAAAAACTTGCGATTTTAAAGCCTTACTTGCTACTCGCTGATCGCATATTTTTCAAATTTGAAGCCTTACTCGCGACTCGCTGATCGCATATTCTTTCGATTTTGAAGCCTTACTCGCTACTCGTTGATCGCCAAATCTTGCGATTTGAAAGCCTTACTTTCTACTCGCTGATCGCATATTTTTTCAATTTTGAAGCCTTACTTGCTACTCTCTGATTGCATATTCTTTCGATTTTGAAGCCTTACTCGCTACTTGTTGATCGCCAAATCTTGCGATTTTAAAGTCTTACTTGCTACTCGATGATCGCATATTTTTCGATTTTGAAGCCTTACTCGCGACTCGCTGATCGCATATTCTTTCGATTTTGAAGCCTTACTCGCTACTCGTTGATCGCCAAATCTTGCGATTTTAAAGCCTTACTTTCTACTCGCTGATCGCATATTTTTTCAATTTTGAAGCCTTACTCGCGACTCGCTGATCGCATATTCTTTCGATTTTGAAGCCTTACTCGCTACTCGTTGATCGCCAAATTTTGCGATTTTAAAGCCTTACTTTCTACTCGCTGATCGCATATTTTTTCAGTTTTGAAGCCTTACTCGCGACTCGCTGATCGCATATTCTTTCGATTTTGAAGCCTTACTTGCTACTCTCTGATCGCATATTCTTTCAATTTTGAAGCCTAACTCGCTACTCGCTGATCGCCAATTCTTCCGATTTTGAAGCCTTACTCACTACTCGCTGATCGCATATTCTTTCGAATTTGAAGCCTTTCTCGCGACTTACTGATCGCATATTCTTTCGATTTTGAAGCCTTACTTGCTACTCGTTTATCGCCAAATCTTGCGATTTTAAAGCCTTACTTGCTACTTGCTGGACGCATATTTTTTCAATTTTGATGCCTTACTCGCAAGTCGCTGATTGCATATTCTTTCGATTTTGAAGCCTTACTCGCTACTCGTTGATCGCCAAATCTTGCGATTTTAAAGCCTTACTTTCTACTCGCTGATCGCATATTTTTTCAATTTTGAAGCCTTACTCGCGACTCGCTGATCGCATATTCTTTCGATTTTGAAGCCTTACTCGCTACTCGTTGATCGCCAAATTTTGCGATTTTAAAGCCTTACTTTCTACTCGCTGATCGCATATTTTTTCAGTTTTGAAGCCTTACTCGCGACTCGCTGATCGCATATTCTTTCGATTTTGAAGCCTTACTTGCTACTCTCTGATCGCATATTCTTTCAATTTTGAAGCCTAACTCGCTACTCGCTGATCGCCAATTCTTCCGATTTTGAAGCCTTACTCACTACTCGCTGATCGCATATTCTTTCGAATTTGAAGCCTTTCTCGCGACTTACTGATCGCATATTCTTTCGATTTTGAAGCCTTACTTGCTACTCGTTTATCGCCAAATCTTGCGATTTTAAAGCCTTAATTTCTACTCGCTGATCGCATATTTTTTCAATTTTGAAGCCTTACTCGCGACTCGCTGATCGCATATTCTTTTGATTTTGAAGCCTTACTCGCTACTCGTTGATCGCCAAATCTTGCAATTTAAAAGCCTTACTTGCTACTCGCTGATCGCATATTTTTTCAATTTTGAAGCCTTACTCGCGACTCGCTGATCGCATATTCTTTTGATTTTGAAGCCTTACTCGCTACTCGTTGATCGCCAAATCTTGCGATTTTAAAGCCTTACTTGCTACTCGCTGATCGCATATTTTTCAAATTTGAAGCCTTACTCGCGACTCGCTGATCGCATATTCTTTTGATTTTGAAGCCTTACTCGCTACTCGTTGATCGCCAAATCTTGCGATTTTAAAGCCTTACTTGCTACTCGCTGATCGCATATTTTTCAAATTTGAAGCCTTACTCGCGACTCGCTGATCGCATATTCTTTCGATTTTGAAGCCTTACTCGCTACTTGTTGATCGCCAAATCTTGCGATTTGAAAGCCTTACTCACTACTCGCTGATCGCATATTCTTTCGAATTTGAAGCCTTTCTCGCGACTTACTGATCGCATATTCTTTCGATTTTGAAGCCTTACTTGCTACTCGTTTATCGCCAAATCTTGCGATTTTAAAGCCTTACTTGCTACTTGCTGGACGCATATTTTTTCAATTTTGATGCCTTACTCGCAAGTCGCTGATTGCATATTCTTTCAATTTTGAAGCCTTACTCGCTACTCGTTGATCGCCAAATCTTGCGATTTTAAAGCCTTACTTTCTACTCGCTGATCGCATATTTTTTCAATTTTGAAGCCTTACTCGCGACTCGCTGATCACATATTCTTTCGATTTTGAAGCCTTACTCGCTACTCGTTGATCGCCAAATTTTGCGATTTTAAAGCCTTACTTTCTACTCGCTGATCGCATATTTTTTCAGTTTTGAAGCCTTACTCGCGACTCGCTGATCGCATATTCTTTCGATTTTGAAGCCTTACTTGCTACTCTCTGATCGCATATTCTTTCAATTTTGAAGCCTAACTCGCTACTCGCTGATCGCCAATTCTTCCGATTTTGAAGCCTTACTCACTACTCGCTGATCGCATATTCTTTCGAATTTGAAGCCTTTCTCGCGACTTACTGATCGCATATTCTTTCGATTTTGAAGCCTTACTTGCTACTCGTTTATCGCCAAATCTTGCGATTTTAAAGCCTTACTTTCTACTCGCTGATCGCATATTTTTTCAATTTTGAAGCCTTACTCGCGACTCGCTGATCGCATATTCTTTTGATTTTGAAGCCTTACTCGCTACTCGTTGATCGCCAAATCTTGCAATTTAAAAGCCTTACTTGCTACTCGCTGATCGCATATTTTTTCAATTTTGAAGCCTTACTCGCGACTCGCTGATCGCATATTCTTTTGATTTTGAAGCCTTACTCGCTACTCGTTGATCGCCAAATCTTGCGATTTTAAAGCCTTACTTGCTACTCGCTGATCGCATATTTTTCAAATTTGAAGCCTTACTCGCGACTCGCTGATCGCATATTCTTTCGATTTTGAAGCCTTACTCGCTACTTGTTGATCGCCAAATCTTGCGATTTGAAAGCCTTACTTTCAACTCGCTGATCGCATATTTTTTCAATTTTGAAGCCTTACTTGCTACTCTCTGATCGCATATTCTTTCAATTTTGAAGCCTTACTTGCTACTCTCTGATCGCTTATTCTTTCGATTTTGAAGCCTTACTCGCTACTCGTTGATCGCCAAATCTTGCGATTTTGAAGCCTTACTTGCTACTCGTTGATCGCCAAATCTTGCGATTTTAAAGCCTTACTTGCTACTCGCTGATCGCATATTTTTTCAATTTTAAAGCCTTACTTGCTACTCGTTGATCGTTAAATCTTGCGATTTTAAAGCCTTACTTGATACTCGCTGATCGCAAATTTTTCAATTTTGAAGCCTTACTCGCGACTCGCTGATCGCATATTCTTTCAATTTTGAAGCCTTACTCGCTACTCGTTTATCGCCAAATGTTGCGATTTTAAAGCCTTACTTGTTACTCGCTGATCGCATATTTTTTCAATTTTGAAGCCTAACTCATAACTCGCTGATCGCATATTCTTTCGATTTTGAAGCCTTACTCGCTACTCGTTGATCGCCAAATCTTGCGATTTTTAAGCCTTACTTGCTACTCGCTGGTCGCATATTTTTTCAATTTTGAAGCCTTACTCGCGACTCACCGATCGCATATTCTTTCGATTTTGAAGCCTTACTCGCTACTCGTTGATCGCCAAATCTTGCGATTTTAAAGCCTTACTAGCTACTCGCTGATTGCATATTTTTTCAATTTTGAAGCCTTTCTCGCGACTCACCGATCGCATATTCTTTCGATTTTTAAGCCTTACTCGCTACTCGTTGATCGCCAAATCTTGCGATTTTAATGCCTTACTTGCTATTCGCTGGTCGCATATTTTTTCAATTTTGAAGCCTTACTCACGACTCGCTGATCGCATATTCTTTCGATTTTAAAGCCTTACTCGAAACTCGTAGATCGCCAAATCTTGCGATTTTAAAGCCTTACTAGCTACTCGCTGATTGCATATTTTTTCAATTTTGAAGCCTTTCTCGCGACTCACCGATCGCATATTCTTCCGATTTTGAAGCCTTACTCACTACTCGCTGATCGCATATTCTTTCAATTTTGAAGCCTAACTCGCTACTCGCTGATCGCCAATTCTTCCGATTTTGAAGCCTTACTCACTACTCGCTGATCGCATATTCTTTCGAATTTGAAGCCTTTCTCGCGACTTACTGATCGCATATTCTTTCGATTTTGAAGCCTTACTTGCTACTCGTTTATCGCCAAATCTTGCGATTTTAAAGCCTTACTTTCTACTCGCTGATCGCATATTTTTTCAATTTTGAAGCCTTACTCGCGACTCGCTGATCGCATATTCTTTTGATTTTGAAGCCTTACTCGCTACTCGTTGATCGCCAAATCTTGCAATTTAAAAGCCTTACTTGCTACTCGCTGATCGCATATTTTTTCAATTTTGAAGCCTTACTCGCGACTCGCTGATCGCATATTCTTTTGATTTTGAAGCCTTACTCGCTACTCGTTGATCGCCAAATCTTGCGATTTTAAAGCCTTACTTGCTACTCGCTGATCGCATATTTTTCAAATTTGAAGCCTTACTCGCGACTCGCTGATCGCATATTCTTTCGATTTTGAAGCCTTACTCGCTACTTGTTGATCGCCAAATCTTGCGATTTGAAAGCCTTACTTTCAACTCGCTGATCGCATATTTTTTCAATTTTGAAGCCTTACTTGCTACTCTCTGATCGCATATTTTTTCAATTTTGAAGCCTTACTTGCTACTCTCTGATCGCTTATTCTTTCGATTTTGAAGCCTTACTCGCTACTCGTTGATCGCCAAATCTTGCGATTTTGAAGCCTTACTTGCTACTCGTTGATCGCCAAATCTTGCGATTTTAAAGCCTTTCTTGCTACTCGCTGATCGCATATTTTTTCAATTTTAAAGCCTTACTTGCTACTCGTTGATCGTTAAATCTTGCGATTTTAAAGCCTTACTTGATACTCGCTGATCGCAAATTTTTCAATTTTGAAGCCTTACTCGCGACTCGCTGATCGCATATTCTTTCAATTTTGAAGCCTTACTCGCTACTCGTTTATCGCCAAATGTTGCGATTTTAAAGCCTTACTTGTTACTCGCTGATCGCATATTTTTTCAATTTTGAAGCCTAACTCATACCTCGCTGATCGCATATTCTTTCGATTTTGAAGCCTTACTCGCTACTCGTTGATCGCCAAATCTTGCGATTTTTAAGCCTTACTTGCTACTCGCTGGTCGCATATTTTTTCAATTTTGAAGCCTTACTCGCGACTCACCGATCGCATATTCTTTCGATTTTGAAGCCTTACTCGCTACTCGTTGATCGCCAAATCTTGCGATTTTAAAGCCTTACTAGCTACTCGCTGATTGCATATTTTTTCAATTTTGAAGCCTTTCTCGCGACTCACCGATCGCATATTCTTTCGATTTTTAAGCCTTACTCGCTACTCGTTGATCGCCAAATCTTGCGATTTTAATGCCTTACTTGCTATTCGCTGGTCGCATATTTTTTCAATTTTGAAGCCTTACTCACGACTCGCTGATCGCATATTCTTTCGATTTTAAAGCCTTACTCGAAACTCGTAGATCGCCAAATCTTGCGATTTTAAAGCCTTACTAGCTACTCGCTGATTGCATATTTTTTCAATTTTGAAGCCTTTCTCGCGACTCACCGATCGCATATTCTTTCGATTTTTAAGCCTTACTCGCTACTCGTTGATCGCCAAATCTTGCGATTTTAAAGCCTTACTTGCTATTCGCTGGTCGCATATTTTTTCAATTTTGAAGCCTTACTTGCTACTCGCTGATCGCATTTTTTTTCAATTTTGAAGCTTTACTCGCAACTCTCTGATCGCATATTCTTTCGATTTTGAAGCCTTACTCGCTACTCGTTGATCGCCAAATCTTGCAATTTGAAAGCCTTACTTGCTACTCGCTGGTCGCATATTTTTTCAATTTTGAAGCCTTACTCGCGACTCGCTGATAGCATATTATTTCGATTTTGAAGCCTTACTCGCGACTCGCTGATAGCATATTATTTCGATTTTAAAGCCTTACTTGCTACTCGCTGATCGCATATTTTTGTCAATTTTGAAGACTTACTCGCGTCTCGCTGATCGCATATTCTTTCGATTTTGAAGCCTTCCTCACTTCTGGTTGATCGCCAAATCTTGCGATTTTAAAGCCGTACTTGCTACTCGCTGGTCGCATATTTTTTCAATTTTGAAGCCTGACTCACTACTCGCTGATCGCAAATTCTTTTGATTTTGAAGCCTTACTTGCAACTCGTTTATCGCCAAATCTTGCGATTTTAAAGCCTTACTTGCTACTCGCTGGTCGCATATTTTTTCAATTTTGAAGCCTGACTCGCAAGTCGCTGATCGCATATTCTTTCGATTTTGAAGCCTTACTCACGACTCGCTGATTGCTTATTTTTTCTATTTTGAAGCCTTAGTCGCTACTTGTTGATCGCCAAATCTTGCGATTTTAAAGCCTTTCTTGCTACTCGCTGATCGCATATTCTTTCGATTTTGAAGCCTTACTCGCTACTCGTTGATCGCCAAATCTTGCAATTTTAAAGCCTTACGTGCTACTCGCTGATCGCATATTTTTTCAATTTTGAAGCCGTACTCGCGACTCGCTGATCGCATATTCTTTCGATTTTGAAGCCTTACTCGCGACTCGCTGATCGCATATTTTTTCGATTTTAAAGCCTTACTTGCTACTCTCTGATCGCATATTCTTTCGATTTTGAAGCCTTACTCGCGACTCGCTTATCGCAGATTCTTTTGATTTTGAAGCCTTACTCGCTACTCGTTGATCGCCAAATCTTGCAATTTTAAAGCTTAACTTGCTACTCGTTGATCGCATATTCTTTCGATTTTGAAGCCTTACTCGCTACTCGTTGATCGCCAAATCTTGCGATTTTAAAACCTTACTTGCTACTCGCTGATCGCATATTTTTTCAATTTTGAAGCCTTACTCGCGACTCGCTGATCGCATATTCTTTCGATTTTGAAGCCTTACTCGCTACTCGTAGATCGCAAAAACGTGCGATTTTAAAGCCTTACTTGCTACTCGCTGATCGCATATTTTTCAAATTTGAAGCCTTAATCGCGACTCGCTGATCGCATATTCTTTCGATTTTGAAGCCTTACTCGCTACTCGTTGATCGCCAAATCTTGCGATTTGAAAGCCTTACTTTCTACTCGCTGATCGCATATTTTTTCAATTTTGAAGCCTTACTGGCTACTCTCTGATTGCATATTCTTTCGATTTTGAAGCCTTACTCGCTACTTGTTGATCGCCAAATCTTGCGATTTTAAAGTCTTACTTGCTACTCGATGATCGCATATTTTTCGATTTTGAAGCCTTACTCGCGACTCGCTGATCGCATATTCTTTCGATTTTGAAGCCTTACTCGCTACTCGTTGATCGCCAAATCTTGCGATTTTAAAGCCTTACTTTCTACTCGCTGATCGCATATTTTTTCAATTTTGAAGCCTTACTCGCGACTCGCTGATCGCATATTCTTTCGATTTTGAAGCCTTACTCGCTACTCGTTGATCGCCAAATTTTGCGATTTTAAAGCCTTACTTTCTACTCGCTGATCGCATATTTTTTCAGTTTTGAAGCCTTACTCGCGACTCGCTGATCGCATATTCTTTCGATTTTGAAGCCTTACTTGCTACTCTCTGATCGCATATTCTTTCAATTTTGAAGGCTAACCCGCTACTCGCTGATCGCCAATTCTTCCGATTTTGAAGCCTTACTCACTACTCGCTGATCGCATATTCTTTCGAATTTGAAGCCTTTCTCGCGACTTACTGATCGCATATTCTTTCGATTTTGAAGCCTTACTTGCTACTCGTTTATCGCCAAATCTTGCGATTTTAAAGCCTTACTTGCTACTTGCTGGACGCATATTTTTTCAATTTTGATGCCTTACTCGCAAGTCGCTGATTGCATATTCTTTCGATTTTGAAGCCTTACTCGCTACTCGTTGATCGCCAAATCTTGCGATTTTAAAGCCTTACTTTCTACTCGCTGATCGCATATTTTTTCAATTTTGAAGCCTTACTCGCGACTCGCTGATCGCATATTCTTTCGATTTTGAAGCCTTACTCGCGACTCGTTGATCGCCAAATTTTGCGATTTTAAAGCCTTACTTTCTACTCGCTGATCGCATATTTTTTCAGTTTTGAAGCCTTACTCGCGACTCGCTGATCGCATATTCTTTCGATTTTGAAGCCTTACTTGCTACTCTCTAATCGCATATTCTTTCAATTTTGAAGCCTAACTCGCTACTCGCTGATCGCCAATTCATCCGATTTTGAAGCCTTACTCACTACTCGCTGATCGCATATTCCTTCGAATTTGAAGCCTTTCTCGCGACTTACTGATCGCATATTCTTTCGATTTTGAAGCCTTACTTGCTACTCGTTTATCGCCAAATCTTGCGATTTTAAAGCCTTACTTTCTTCTCGCTGATCGCATATTTTTTCAATTTTGAAGCCTTACTCGCGACTCGCTGATCGCATATTCTTTTGATTTTGAAGCCTTACTCGCTACTCGTTGATCGCCAAATCTTGCAATTTTAAAGCCTTACTTGCTACTCGCTGATCGCATATTTTTTCAATTTTGAAGCCTTACTCGCGACTCGCTGATCGCATATTCTTTTGATTTTGAAGCCTTACTCGCTACTCGTTGATCGCCAAATCTTGCGATTTTAAAGCCTTACTAGCTACTCGCTGATTGCATATTTTTTCAATTTTGAAGCCTTTCTCGCGACTCACCGATCGCATATTCTTTCGATTTTTAAGCCTTACTCGCTACTCGTTGATCGCCAAATCTTGCGATTTTAAAGCCTTACTTGCTATTCGCTGGTCGCATATTTTTTCAATTTTGAAGCCTTACTTGCTACTCGCTGATCGCATTTTTTTTCAATTTTGAAGCTTTACTCGCAACTCTCTGATCGCATATTCTTTCGATTTTGAAGCCTTACTCGCTACTCGTTGATCGCCAAATCTTGCAATTTGAAAGCCTTACTTGCTACTCGCTGGTCGCATATTTTTTCAATTTTGAAGCCTTACTCGCGACTCGCTGATAGCATATTATTTCGATTTTGAAGCCTTACTCGCGACTCGCTGATAGCATATTATTTCGATTTTAAAGCCTTACTTGCTACTCGCTGATCGCATATTTTTGTCAATTTTGAAGACTTACTCGCGTCTCGCTGATCGCATATTCTTTCGATTTTGAAGCCTTCCTCACTTCTGGTTGATCGCCAAATCTTGCGATTTTAAAGCCGTACTTGCTACTCGCTGGTCGCATATTTTTTCAATTTTGAAGCCTGACTCACTACTCGCTGATCGCAAATTCTTTTGATTTTGAAGCCTTACTTGCAACTCGTTTATCGCCAAATCTTGCGATTTTAAAGCCTTACTTGCTACTCGCTGGTCGCATATTTTTTCAATTTTGAAGCCTGACTCGCAAGTCGCTGATCGCATATTCTTTCGATTTTGAAGCCTTACTCGCGACTCGCTGATTGCTTATTTTTTCTATTTTGAAGCCTTAGTCGCTACTTGTTGATCGCCAAATCTTGCGATTTTAAAGCCTTTCTTGCTACTCGCTGATCGCATATTCTTTCGATTTTGAAGCCTTACTCGCTACTCGTTGATCGCCAAATCTTGCAATTTTAAAGCCTTACGTGCTACTCGCTGATCGCATATTTTTTCAATTTTGAAGCCGTACTCGCGACTCGCTGATCGCATATTCTTTCGATTTTGAAGCCTTACTCTCGACTCGCTGATCGCATATTTTTTCGATTTTAAAGCCTTACTTGCTACTCTCTGATCGCATATTCTTTCGATTTTGAAGCCTTACTCGCGACTCGCTTATCGCAGATTCTTTTGATTTTGAAGCCTTACTCGCTACTCGTTGATCGCCAAATCTTGCAATTTTAAAGCTTAACTTGCTACTCGTTGATCGCATATTCTTTCGATTTTGAAGCCTTACTCGCTACTCGTTGATCGCCAAATCTTGCGATTTTAAAACCTTACTTGCTACTCGCTGATCGCATATTTTTTCAATTTTGAAGCCTTACTCGCGACTCGCTGATCGCATATTCTTTCGATTTTGAAGCCTTACTCGCTACTCGTAGATCGCAAAAACTTGCGATTTTAAAGCCTTACTTGCTACTCGCTGATCGCATATTTTTCAAATTTGAAGCCTTACTCGCGACTCGCTGATCGCATATTCTTTCGATTTTGAAGCCTTACTCGCTACTCGTTGATCGCCAAATCTTGCGATTTGAAAGCCTTACTTTCTACTCGCTGATCGCATATTTTTTCAATTTTGAAGCCTTACTGGCTACTCTCTGATTGCATATTCTTTCGATTTTGAAGCCTTACTCGCTACTTGTTGATCGCCAAATCTTGCGATTTTAAAGTCTTACTTGCTACTCGATGATCGCATATTTTTCGATTTTGAAGCCTTACTCGCGACTCGCTGATCGCATATTCTTTCGATTTTGAAGCCTTACTCGCTACTCGTTGATCGCCAAATCTTGCGATTTTAAAGCCTTACTTTCTACTCGCTGATCGCATATTTTTTCAATTTTGAAGCCTTACTCGCGACTCGCTGATCGCATATTCTTTCGATTTTGAAGCCTTACTCGCTACTCGTTGATCGCCAAATTTTGCGATTTTAAAGCCTTACTTTCTACTCGCTGATCGCATATTTTTTCAGTTTTGAAGCCTTACTCGCGACTCGCTGATCGCATATTCTTTCGATTTTGAAGCCTTACTTGCTACTCTCTGATCGCATATTCTTTCAATTTTGAAGGCTAACCCGCTACTCGCTGATCGCCAATTCTTCCGATTTTGAAGCCTTACTCACTACTCGCTGATCGCATATTCTTTCGAATTTGAAGCCTTTCTCGCGACTTACTGATCGCATATTCTTTCGATTTTGAAGCCTTACTTGCTACTCGTTTATCGCCAAATCTTGCGATTTTAAAGCCTTACTTGCTACTTGCTGGACGCATATTTTTTCAATTTTGATGCCTTACTCGCAAGTCGCTGATTGCATATTCTTTCGATTTTGAAGCCTTACTCGCTACTCGTTGATCGCCAAATCTTGCGATTTTAAAGCCTTACTTTCTACTCGCTGATCGCATATTTTTTCAATTTTGAAGCCTTACTCGCGACTCGCTGATCGCATATTCTTTCGATTTTGAAGCCTTACTCGCGACTCGTTGATCGCCAAATTTTGCGATTTTAATGCCTTACTTTCTACTCGCTGATCGCATATTTTTTCAGTTTTGAAGCCTTACTCGCGACTCGCTGATCGCATATTCTTTCGATTTTGAAGCCTTACTTGCTACTCTCTGATCGCATATTCTTTCAATTTTGAAGCCTAACTCGCTACTCGCTGATCGCCAATTCTTCCGATTTTGAAGCCTTACTCACTACTCGCTGATCGCATATTCTTTCGAATTTGAAGCCTTTCTCGCGACTTACTGATCGCATATTCTTTCGATTTTGAAGCCTTACTTGCTACTCGTTTATCGCCAAATCTTGCGATTTTAAAGCCTTACTTTCTACTCGCTGATCGCATATTTTTTCAATTTTGAAGCCTTACTCGCGACTCGCTGATCGCATATTCTTTTGATTTTGAAGCCTTACTCGCTACTCGTTGATCGCCAAATCTTGCAATTTTAAAGCCTTACTTGCTACTCGCTGATCGCATATTTTTTCAATTTTGAAGCCTTACTCGCGACTCGCTGATCGCATATTCTTTTGATTTTGAAGCCTTACTCGCTACTCGTTGATCGCCAAATCTTGCGATTTTAAAGCCTTACTTGCTACTCGCTGATCGCATATTTTTCAAATTTGAAGCCTTACTCGCGACTCGCTGATCGCATATTCTTTCGATTTTGAAGCCTTACTCGCTACTCGTTGATCGCCAAATCTTGCGATTTGAAAGCCTTACTTTCAACTCGCTGATCGCATATTTTTTCAATTTTGAAGCCTTACTTGCTACTCTCTGATCGCATATTCTTTCAATTTTGAAGCCTTACTTGCTACTCTCTGATCGCTTATTCTTTCGATTTTGAAGCCTTACTCGCTACTCGTTGATCGCCAAATCTTGCGATTTTGAAGCCTTACTTGCTACTCGCTGGTCGCATATTTTTTCAATTTTGAAGCCTTACTTGCAACTCGCTGATCGCATATTCTTTCGATTTTGAAGCCTTACTTGCTACTCGTTGATCGCCAAATCTTGCGATTTAAAAGCCTTACTTGCTACTCGCTGATCGCATATTTTTTCAATTTTGAAGCTTTAATTGCGACTCGCTGATCGCAAATTCTTTGGATTTTGAAGCCTTACTCGCTACTCGTTGATCGTTAAATCTTGCGATTTTAAAGCCTTACTTGATACTCGCTGATCGCAAATTTTTCAATTTTGAAGCCTTACTCGCGACTCGCTGATCGCATATTCTTTCAATTTTGAAGCCTTACTCGCTACTCGTTTATCGCCAAATGTTGCGATTTTAAAGCCTTACTTGCTACTTGCTGATCGCATATTTTTTCAATTTTGAAGCCTAACTCATAACTCGCTGATCGCATATTCTTTCGATTTTGAAGCCTTACTCGCTACTCGTTGATCGCCAAATCTTGCGATTTTTAAGCCTTACTTGCTACTCGCTGGTCGCATATTTTTTCAATTTTGAAGCCTTACTCGCGACTCACCGATCGCATATTCTTTCGATTTTGAAGCCTTACTCGCTACTCGTTGATCGCCAAATCTTGCGATTTTAAAGCCTTACTAGCTACTCGCTGATTGCATATTTTTTCAATTTTGAAGCCTTTCTCGCGACTCACCGATCGCATATTCTTTCGATTTTTAAGCCTTACTCGCTACTCGTTGATCGCCAAATCTTGCGATTTTAATGCCTTACTTGCTATTCGCTGGTCGCATATTTTTTCAATTTTGAAGCCTTACTCGCGACTCGCTGATCGCATATTCTTTCGATTTTAAAGCCTTACTCGCAACTCGTAGATCGCCAAATCTTGCGATTTTAAAGCCTTACTAGCTACTCGCTGATTGCATATTTTTTCAATTTTGAAGCCTTTCTCGCGACTCACCGATCGCATATTCTTTCGATTTTTAAGCCTTACTCGCTACTCGTTGATCGCCAAATCTTGCGATTTTAAAGCCTTACTTGCTACTTGCTGGACGCATATTTTTTCAATTTTGATGCCTTACTCGCAAGTCGCTGATTGCATATTCTTTCGATTTTGAAGCCTTACTCGCTACTCGTTGATCGCCAAATCTTGCGATTTTAAAGCCTTACTTTCTACTCGCTGATCGCATATTTTTTCAATTTTGAAGCCTTACTCGCGACTCGCTGATCGCATATTCTTTCGATTTTGAAGCCTTACTCGCGACTCGTTGATCGCCAAATTTTGCGATTTTAAAGCCTTACTTTCTACTCGCTGATCGCATATTTTTTCAGTTTTGAAGCCTTACTCGCGACTCGCTGATCGCATATTCTTTCGATTTTGAAGCCTTACTTGCTACTCTCTGATCGCATATTCTTTCAATTTTGAAGCCTAACTCGCTACTCGCTGATCGCCAATTCTTCCGATTTTGAAGCCTTACTCACTACTCGCTGATCGCATATTCTTTCGAATTTGAAGCCTTTCTCGCGACTTACTGATCGCATATTCTTTCGATTTTGAAGCCTTACTTGCTACTCGTTTATCGCCAAATCTTGCGATTTTAAAGCCTTACTTTCTACTCGCTGATCGCATATTTTTTCAATTTTGAAGCCTTACTCGCGACTCGCTGATCGCATATTCTTTTGATTTTGAAGCCTTACTCGCTACTCGTTGATCGCCAAATCTTGCAATTTTAAAGCCTTACTTGCTACTCGCTGATCGCATATTTTTTCAATTTTGAAGCCTTACTCGCGACTCGCTGATCGCATATTCTTTTGATTTTGAAGCCTTACTCGCTACTCGTTGATCGCCAAATCTTGCGATTTTAAAGCCTTACTTGCTACTCGCTGATCGCATATTTTTCAAATTTGAAGCCTTACTCGCGACTCGCTGATCGCATATTCTTTCGATTTTGAAGCCTTACTCGCTACTCGTTGATCGCCAAATCTTGCGATTTGAAAGCCTTACTTTCAACTCGCTGATCGCATATTTTTTCAATTTTGAAGCCTTACTTGCTACTCTCTGATCGCATATTCTTTCAATTTTGAAGCCTTACTTGCTACTCTCTGATCGCTTATTCTTTCGATTTTGAAGCCTTACTCGCTACTCGTTGATCGCCAAATCTTGCGATTTTGAAGCCTTACTTGCTACTCGCTGGTCGCATATTTTTTCAATTTTGAAGCCTTACTTGCAACTCGCTGATCGCATATTCTTTCGATTTTGAAGCCTTACTTGCTACTCGTTGATCGCCAAATCTTGCGATTTTAAAGCCTTACTTGCTACTCGCTGATCGCATATTTTTTCAATTTTGAAGCTTTAATTGCGACTCGCTGATCGCAAATTCTTTGGATTTTGAAGCCTTACTCGCTACTCGTTGATCGTTAAATCTTGCGATTTTAAAGCCTTACTTGATACTCGCTGATCGCAAATTTTTCAATTTTGAAGCCTTACTCGCGACTCGCTGATCGCATATTCTTTCAATTTTGAAGCCTTACTCGCTACTCGTTTATCGCCAAATGTTGCGATTTTAAAGCCTTACTTGCTACTCGCTGATCGCATATTTTTTCAATTTTGAAGCCTAACTCATAACTCGCTGATCGCATATTCTTTCGATTTTGAAGCCTTACTCGCTACTCGTTGATCGCCAAATCTTGCGATTTTTAAGCCTTACTTGCTACTCGCTGGTCGCATATTTTTTCAATTTTGAAGCCTTACTCGCGACTCACCGATCGCATATTCTTTCGATTTTGAAGCCTTACTCGCTACTCGTTGATCGCCAAATCTTGCGATTTTAAAGCCTTACTAGCTACTCGCTGATTGCATATTTTTTCAATTTTGAAGCCTTTCTCGCGACTCACTGATCGCATATTCTTTCGATTTTTAAGCCTTACTCGCTACTCGTTGATCGCCAAATCTTGCGATTTTAATGCCTTACTTGCTATTCGCTGGTCGCATATTTTTTCAATTTTGAAGCCTTACTCGCGACTCGCTGATCGCATATTCTTTCGATTTTAAAGCCTTACTCGCAACTCGTAGATCGCCAAATCTTGCGATTTTAAAGCCTTACTAGCTACTCGCTGATTGCATATTTTTTCAATTTTGAAGCCTTTCTCGCGACTCACCGATCGCATATTCTTTCGATTTTTAAGCCTTACTCGCTACTCGTTGATCGCCAAATCTTGCGATTTTAAAGCCTTACTTGCTATTCGCTGGTCGCATATTTTTTCAATTTTGAAGCCTTACTTGCTACTCGCTGATCGCATTTTTTTTCAATTTTGAAGCTTTACTCGCAACTCTCTGATCGCATATTCTTTCGATTTTGAAGCCTTACTCGCTACTCGTTGATCGCCAAATCTTGCAATTTGAAAGCCTTACTTGCTACTCGCTGGTCGCATATTTTTTCAATTTTGAAGCCTTACTCGCGACTCGCTGATAGCATATTATTTCGATTTTGAAGCCTTACTCGCGACTCGCTGATAGCATATTATTTCGATTTTAAAGCCTTACTTGCTACTCGCTGATCGCATATTTTTGTCAATTTTGAAGACTTACTCGCGTCTCGCTGATCGCATATTCTTTCGATTTTGAAGCCTTCCTCACTTCTGGTTGATCGCCAAATCTTGCGATTTTAAAGCCGTACTTGCTACTCGCTGGTCGCATATTTTTTCAATTTTGAAGCCTGACTCACTACTCGCTGATCGCAAATTCTTTTGATTTTGAAGCCTTACTTGCTACTCGTTTATCGCCAAATCTTGCGATTTTAAAACCTTACTTGCTACTCGCTGGTCGCATATTTTTTCAATTTTGAAGCCTGACTCGCAAGTCGCTGATCGCATATTCTTTCGATTTTGAAGCCTTACTCGCGACTCGCTGATTGCTTATTTTTTCTATTTTGAAGCCTTAGTCGCTACTTGTTGATCGCCAAATCTTGCGATTTTAAAGCCTTTCTTGCTACTCGCTGATCGCATATTCTTTCGATTTTGAAGCCTTACTCGCTACTCGTTGATCGCCAAATCTTGCAATTTTAAAGCCTTACGTGCTACTCGCTGATCGCATTTTTTTCAATTTTGAAGCCGTACTCGCGACTCGCTGATCGCATATTCTTTCGATTTTGAAGCCTTACTCGCGACTCGCTGATCGCATATTTTTTCGATTTTAAAGCCTTACTTGCTACTCTCTGATCGCATATTCTTTCGATTTTGAAGCCTTACTCGCGACTCGCTTATCGCAGATTCTTTTGATTTTGAAGCCTTACTCGCTACTCGTTGATCGCCAAATCTTGCAATTTTAAAGCCTAACTTGCTACTCGTTGATCGCATATTCTTTCGATTTTGAAGCCTTACTCGCTACTCGTTGATCGCCAAATCTTGCGATTTTAAAACCTTACTTGCTACTCGCTGATCGCATATTTTTTCAATTTTGAAGCCTTACTCGCGACTCGCTGATCGCATATTCTTTCGATTTTGAAGCCTTACTCGCTACTCGTAGATCGCAAAAACTTGCGATTTTAAAGGCTTACTTGCTACTCGCTGATCGCATATTTTTCAAATTTGAAGCCTTACTCGCGACTCGCTGATCGCATATTCTTTCGATTTTGAAGCCTTACTCGCCAATCGTTGATCGCCAAATCTTGCGATTTGAAAGCCTTACTTTCTACTCGCTGATCGCATATTTTTTCAATTTTGAAGCCTTACTTGCTACTCTCTGATTGCATATTCTTTCGATTTTGAAGCCTTACTCGCTACTTGTTGATCGCCAAATCTTGCGATTTTAAAGTCTTACTTGCTACTCGATGATCGCATATTTTTCGATTTTGAAGCCTTACTCGCGACTCGCTGATCGCATATTCTTTCGATTTTGAAGCCTTACTCGCTACTCGTTGATCGCCAAATCTTGCGATTTTAAAGCCTTACTTGCTACTCGCTGATCGCATATTTTTTCAATTTTGAAGCCTTACTCGCGACTCGCTGATCGCATATTCTTTCGATTTTGAAGCCTTACTCGCTACTCGTTGATCGCCAAATTTTGCGATTTTAAAGCCTTACTTTCTACTCGCTGATCGCATATTTTTTCAGTTTTGAAGCCTTACTCGCGACTCGCTGATCGCATATTCTTTCGATTTTGAAGCCTTACTCGCTACTCGTTGATCGCCAAATCTTGCGATTTTAAAGCCCTACTCGCGACTCGCTGATCGCATTTTCTTTCGATTTTGAAGCCTTACTCGCTACTCGTTGATCGCCAAATCTTGCGATTTTAAAGGCTTACTTTCTACTCGCTGATCGCATATTTTTTCAATTTTGAAGCCTTACTCGCGACTCGCTGATCGCATATTCTTTCGATTTTGAAGCCTTACTCGCTACTCGTTGATCGCCAAATTTTGCGATTTTAAAGCCTTACTTTCTACTCGCTGATCGCATATTTTTTCAATTTTGAAGCCTTACTCGCGGCTCGCTGATCGCATATTCTTTCGATTTTGAAGCCTTACTCGCGACTCGCTGATCGCATATTCTTTCGATTTTGAAGCCTTACTCGCTACTCGTTGATCGCCAAATCTTGCGATTTTAAAGCCTTACTTTCTACTCGCTGATCGCATATTTTTTCAATTTTGAAGCCTTACTCGCGACTCGCTGATCGCATATTCTTTCGATTTTGAAGCCTTACTCGCTACTCCTTGATCGCCAAATTTTGCGATTTTAAAGCCTTACTTTCTACTCGCTGATCGCATATTTTTTCAGTTTTGAAGCCTTACTCGCGACTCGCTGATCGCATATTCTTTCGATTTTGAAGCCTTACTCGCTACTCGTTGATCGCCAAATCTTGCAATTTTAAAGCCTTTCTTGCTACTCGCTGATCGCATATTTTTTCAATTTTGAAGCCTTACTCGCGGCTCGCTGATCGCATATTCTTTCGATTTTGAAGCCTTACTCGCGACTCGCTGATCGCCAATTCTTCCGATTTTGAAGCCTTACTCACTACTCGCTGATCGCATATTCTTTCGAATTTGAAGCCTTTCTCGCGACTTACTGATCGCATATTCTTTCGATTTTGAAGCCTTACTTGCTACTCGTTTATCGCCAAATCTTGCAATTTTAAAGCCTTACTTGCTACTTGCTGGACGCATATTTTTTCAATTTTGATGCCTTACTCGCAAGTCGCTGATTGCATATTCTTTCGATTTTGAAGCCTTACTCGCTACTTGTTGATCGCCAAATCTTGCGATTTTAAAGTCTTACTTGCTACTCGATGATCGCATATTTTTCGATTTTGAAGCCTTACTCGCGACTCGCTGATCGCATATTCTTTCGATTTTGAAGCCTTACTCGCTACTCGTTGATCGCCAAATCTTGCGATTTTAAAGCCTTACTTTCTACTCGCTGATCGCATATTCTTTCGATTTTGAAGCCTTACTCGCTACTCGTTGATCGCCAAATTTTGCGATTTTAAAGCCTTACTTTCTACTCGCTGATAGCATATTTTTTCAGTTTTGAAGCCTTACTCGCGACTCGCTGATCGCATATTCTTTCGATTTTGAAGCCTTACTCGCTACTCGTTGATCGCCAAATCTTGCAATTTTAAAGCCTTACTTGCTACTCGCTGATCGCATATTTTTTCAATTTTGAAGCCTTACTCGCGGCTCGCTGATCGCATATTCTTTCGATTTTGAAGCCTTACTCGCTACTCGTTGATCGCCAAATCTTGCGATTTTAAAGCCTTACTTTCTACTCGCTGATCGCATATTTTTTCAATTTTGAAGCCTTACTCGCGACTCGCTGATCGCATATTCTTTCGATTTTGAAGCCTTACTCGCTACTCGTTGATCGCCAAATTTTGCGATTTTAAAGCCTTACTTTCTACTCGCTGATCGCATATTTTTTCAGTTTTGAAGCCTTACTCGCGACTCGCTGATCGCATATTCTTTCGATTTTAAAGCCTTACTCGCTACTCGTTGATCGCCAAATCTTGCAATTTTAAAGCCTTACTTGCTACTCGCTGATCGCATATTTTTTCAATTTTGAAGCCTTACTCGCGGCTCGCTGATCGCATATTCTTTCGATTTTGAAGCCTTACTCGCGACTCGCTGATCGCATATTCTTTCGATTTTGAAGCCTTACTCGCTACTCGTTGATCGCCAAATCTTGCGATTTTTAAACCTTACTTGCGACTCGCTGATCGCATATTCTTTCGATTTTGAAGCCTTACTCGCTACTCGTAGATTGTCAAACCTTGCGATTTTAAAGCCTTAGTTGCTACTTGCTGGTCGCATATTTTTTCAATTTTAAAGCCTTACTTGCTACTTCGCTGATCGCATATTTTTTAATTTTTGAAGCCTCAATCGCGACTCGCTTTTTGCATATTTTTTCGATTTAAAAGCCTTACTTGCTACTCTCTGATTGCATATTCTTCCGATTTTGAAGTCTTACTCACTACTCGCTGATCGCAAATTCTTTCGATTTTGAAGCCTTACTCGCGACTAGCTGATCGCATATTCTTGCGATTTTAAAGCCTTACTTTCTACTCGCTGATCGCATATTTTTTCAATTTTGAAGCCTTACTCGCGACTCGCTGATCGCATATTCTTTCGATTTTAAAGCCTTACTCGCTACTCGTTGATCGCCAAATTTTGCGATTTTAAAGCCTTACTTTCTACTCGCTGATCGCATATTTTTTCAGTTTTGAAGCCTTACTCGCGACTCGCTGATCGCATATTCTTTCGATTTTGAAGCCTTACTCGCTACTCGTTGATCGCCAAATCTTGCAATTTTAAAGCCTTACTTGCTACTCGCTGATCGCATATTTTTTCAATTTTGAAGCCTTACTCGCGGCTCGCTGATCGCATATTCTTTCGATTTTGAAGCCTTACTCGCGACTCGCTGATCGCATATTCTTTCGATTTTGAAGCCTTACTCGCTACTCGTTGATCGCCAAATCTTGCGATTTTTAAACCTTACTTGCGACTCGCTGATCGCATATTCTTTCGATTTTGAAGCCTTACTCGCTACTCGTAGATTGTCAAACCTTGCGATTTTAAAGCCTTAGTTGCTACTTGCTGGTCGCATATTTTTTCAATTTTAAAGCCTTACTTGCTACTTCGCTGATCGCATATTTTTTAATTTTTGAAGCCTTAATCGCGACTTGCTGATCGCATATTTTTTCGATTTAAAGCCTTACTTGCTACTCTCTGATTGCATATTCTTCCGATTTTGAAGTCTTACTCACTACTCGCTGATCGCAAATTCTTTCGATTTTGAAGCCTTACTCGCGACTCGCTGATCGCATATTCTTGCGATTTTAAAGCCTTACTTGCTCTTCGCTGATCGCATATTCTTTCGATTTTGAAGCCTTACTTGCTACTCGCTGATCGCATATTTTTTAAATTTTGAAGCCTTACTCGCGACTCGCTGATCGCATATTCTTTCGATTTTGAAGCTTTACTTGCTTTTCGTTATCGCCAAATCTTGCGATTTTAAAGCCTTACTTGCCACTCGCTGGTCGCATATTTTTTCAATATTAAAGCCTTACTCGCTTCTCGTTGATCGCCAAATCTTGCGATTTTAAAGCCTTACTTGCTACTCGCTGATCGCATATTTTTTCAATTTTGAAGCCTTACTCGCGACTCGCTGATCGCATATTCTTTCGATTTTGAAGCCTTACTCGCTACTCGTTGATCGCCAAATCTTGCAATTTTAAAGCCTTACTTGCTACTCGCTGGTCGCATATTTTTTAAATTTTTAAGCCTTACTCGCAACTCGCTGATCGCATATTCTTTCGATTTTGAAGCCTTACTCGCTACTCGTTGATCGTTAAAACTTGCGATTTTAAAGCCTTACTTGCTACTCGCTGATCGCACATTTTTAAATTTGGAACCCTACTCGCGACTCGCTGATCGCATATTCTTTCGATTTTGAAGCCTTACTCGCTACTCGTTGATCGCCAAATCTTGCGATTTTAAAGCCTTACTTTCTACTCGTTAATCGCATATTTTATCAATTTTGAAGCCTTACTCGCGACTCGCTGATCGCATATTCTTTCGATTTTTAAGCCTTACTCGTTACTCGTTGATCGCCAAATTTTGCGATTTTAAAGCCTTACTTTCTACTCGCTGATCGCATATTTTTTCAGTTTTGAAGCCTTACTCGCGACTCGCTGATCGCATATTCTTTCGATTTTGAAGCCTTACTCGCTACTCGTTGATCGCCAAATCTTGCAATTTTAAAGCCTTACTTGCTACTCGCTGATCGCATATTTTTTCAATTTTGAAGCCTTACTCGCGGCTCGCTGATCGCATATTCTTTCGATTTTGAAGCCTTACTCGCGACTCGCTGATCGCATATTCTTTCGATTTTGAAGCCTTACTCGCTACTCGTTGATCGCCAAATCTTGCGATTTTAAAGCCTTACTTTCTACTCGCTGATCGCATATTTTTTCAATTTTGAAGCCTTACTCGCGACTCGCTGATCGCATATTCTTTCGATTTTGAAGCCTTACTCGCTACTCGTTGATCGCCAAATTTTGCGATTTTAAAGCCTTACTTTCTACTCGCTGATCGCATATTTTTTCAGTTTTGAAGCCTTACTCGCGACTCGCTGATCGCATATTCTTTCGATTTTGAAGCCTTACTCGCTACTCGTTGATCGCCAAATCTTGCAATTTTAAAGCCTTACTTGCTACTCGCTGATCGCATATTTTTTCAATTTTGAAGCCTTACTCGCGGCTCGCTAATCGCATATTCTTTCGATTTTGAAGCCTTACTCGCTACTCGTTGATCGCCAAATCTTGCGATTTTAAAGCCTCACTTGCTACCCGCTGATCGCATATTTTTTAAATTTTGAAGCCTTACTCGCGACTCGCTGATCGCATATTCTTTCAATTTTGAAGACTTACTTGCTACTCGCTGATCGCATATTTTTTCAATTTTAAAACAGTACTCGCGACTCGCTGATCGCATATTCTTTCAATTTTGAAGCCTAACTCGCTACTTGTTGATCACCAAATCTTGCGATTTTAAAGCCTTACTTGCTACTCGCTGATCGCATATGTTTTCAATTTTGAAGCCTTACTCGCGACTTGCTGATCGCATATTCTTTCGATTTTGAAGCCTTACTCTATTCTCGTTGATCGCCAAATCTTGCGATTTTAAAGCCTTACTTGCTACTCGCTGGTCGCATATTTTTTCAATTTTGAAGCCTTACTCGCGACTCGCTGATCGCATATTCTGTCATTTTTTGAAGCCTTACTTGCTACTCGTTGATCGCCAAATCTTGCGATTTTAAAGCCTTACTTGCCACTCGCTGGTCGCATATTTTTTCAATTTTGAAGCCTTACTCGCTTCTCGTTGATCGCCAAATCTTGCGATTTTAAAGCCTTACTTGCAACTCGCTGATCGCATATTTTTTCATGTTTTAAGCCTTACTCGCGACTCGCTGATCGCATATCTATCCATTTTGAAGCCTTACTCGCTACTCGTTGATCGCCAAATCTTGCGATTTTAAAGCCTCACTTGCTACCCGCTGATCGCATATTTTTTAAATTTTGAAGCCTTACTCGCGACTCGCTGATCACATATTCTTTCAATTTTGAAGACTTACTTGCTACTCGCTTATCGCATATTTTTTCAATTTTAAAACAGTACTCGCGACTCGCTGATCGCATATTCTTTCAATTTTGAAGCCTAACTCGCTACTTGTTGATCACCAAATCTTGCGATTTTAAAGCCTTACTTGCTACTCGCTGATCGCATATGTTTTTAATTTTGAAGCCTTACTCGCGACTTGCTGACCGCATATTCTTTCGATTTTGAAGCCTTACTCTATTCTCGTTGATCGCCAAATCTTGCGATTTTAAAGCCTTACTTGCTACTCGCTGGTCGCATATTTTTTCAATTTTGAAGCCTTACTCGCGACTCGCTGATCGCATATCTTCGATTTTGAAGCCTTACTCGCTACTCGTTGATTGCCAAATCTGGGGTTTTAAAGCCTTACTTGCTACTCGCTATTCGCATATTTTTTTAAATTTTGAAGCCTTACTCGCGACTCGCTGATCGCATATTTTTTCAGTTTTGAAGCCTTACTCGCGACTCGCTGATCGCATATTCTTTCGATTTTGAAGCCTTACTTGCTACTCATTGATCGCCAAATCTTGCAATTTTAAAGCCTTACTTGCTACTCGCTGATCGCATATTTTTTCAAGTTTGAAGCCTTACTCGCGGCTCGCTGATCGCATATTCTTTCGATTTAGAAGCCTTACTCGCAAGTCGCTGATTGCATATTCTTTCGATTTTGAAGCCTTACTCGCTACTTGTTGATCGCCAAATCTTGCGATTTTAAAGTCTTACTTGCCACTCGCTGGTCGCATATTTTTTCAATTTTGAAGCCTTACTCGCTTCTCGTTGATCGCCAAATCTTGCGATTTTAAAGCCTTACTTGCAACTCGCTGATCGCATATTTTTTCAATTTTGAAGTCTTACTCGCGACTCTTGATCGCATATTCTGTCATTTTTTGAAGCCTTACTTGCTTCTCGTTGATCGCCAAATCTTGCGATTTTAAAGCCTTACTTGCCACTCGCTGGTCGCATATTTTTTCAATTTTGAAGCTTTACTCGCTTCTCGTTGATCGCCAAATCTTGCGATTTTAAAGCCTTACTTGCAACTCGCTGATCGCATATTTTTTCAATTTTTAAGCCTTACTCGCGACTCGCTGATTGCATATCTTTCCATTTTGAAGCCTTACTCGCTACTCGTTGATCGCCAAATCTTGCGATTTTAAAGCCTCACTTGCTACCCGCTGATCGCATATTTTTTAAATTTTGAAGACTTACTTGCTACTCGCTGATCGCATATTTTTTCAATTTTTAAGCCTTACTCGCGACTCGCTGATTGCATATCTTTCCATTTTGAAGCCTTACTCGCTACTCGTTGATCGCCAAATCTTGCGATTTTAAAGCCTCACTTGCTACTCGCTGATCGCATATTCTTTCAATTTTGAAGACTTACTTGCTACTCGCTGATCGCATATTTTTTCAATTTTAAAACAGTGCTCGCGACTCGCTGATCGCATATTCTTTCAATTTTGAAGACTTACTTGCTACTCGCTGATCGCATATTTTTTCAATTTTAAAACAGTACTCGCGACTCGCTGATCGCATATTCTTTCGATTTTGAAGCCTTACTCTATTCTCGTTGATCGCCAAATCTTGCGATTTTAAAGCCTTACTTGCTACTCGCTGGTCGCATATTTTTTCGATTTTGAAGCCTTACTCGCTACTCGTTGATCGCCAAATCTTGCGATTTTAAAGCCTTACTTGCTACTCGCTGATCGCATATTTTTTCAATTTTGAAGCCTTACTCGCGGCTCGCTGATCGCATATTCTTTCGATTTTGAAGCCTTACTCGCGACTCGCTGATCGCATATTCTTTCGATTTTAAAGCCTTACTCGATACACGTTGATCGCCAAATCTTGCGATTTTAAAGCCTTACTGGCTACTCGCTGGTCGCATATTTTTTCAATTTTGAAGCCTTACTCGCGGCTCGCTGATCGCTTATTTTTTCAATTTTGAAGCCTTAATCGCGACTCGCTGATCGCATATTTTTTCAATTTTGAAGCCTTACTCGCGACTCGCTGATCGCATATTCTGTCGATTTTAAAGCTTAACTTGCTACTCGTTGATCGCCAAATCTTGCGATTTTAAAGCCTTACTTGCCACTCGCTGGTCGCATATTTTTTCAATTTTGAAGCCTTACTCGCTTCTTGTTGATCGCCAAATCTTGCGATTTTAAAGCCTTACTTGCAACACGCTGATCGCATATTTTTTCAATTTTGAAGCCTTACTCGCGACTCGCTGATCGCATATTCTTTTGATTTTGAAGCCTTACTCGCTTCTCGTTGATCGCCAAATCTTGCGATTTTAAAGCCTTACTTGCTACTCGCTGGTCGCATATTTTTTCAATTTTGAAGCCTTACTCGCAACTCGCTGATCGCATATTCTTTCGATTTTGAAGCCTTGCTACTCGTTGATTGTTAAATCTTGCGATTTTAAAGCCTTACTTGCTACTCGCTGATCGAACACTTTTTCAATTTTGAAGCATTACTCGCGACTCGCTGATCGCATATTCTTTCAATTTTGAAGCCTTACTCGCTACTCGTTTTTCGCCAAATCTTGCGATTTTGAAGCCTTTTTCGCTACTCGCCGGTCGTATATTTTTTCAATTTTGAAGCCTTACTCGCAAGTCGCTGATCGCATATTCTTTCGATTTTGAAGCCTTACTCGCGACTCGCTGATCGCTTATTCTTTCGATTTTGATGCCTTACTTGCTACTCGTTGATCGCCAAATCTTGCGATTTTAAAGCCTTTTTCGCTACTCGCTGGTCGTATATTTTTTCAATTTTGAAGCCTTACTCGCAAGTCGCTGATCGCATATTCTTTCGATTTTGAAGCCTTACTCGCGACTCGCTGATCGCATATTCTTTCGATTTTGAAGCCTTACTCGCTACTCGTTGATTGTTAAATCTTGCGATTTTAAAGCCTTACTTGCTACTCGCTGATCGCACATTTTTTTTATTTTGAAGCCTTACTCGCGACTCGCTGATCGCATATTCTTTCAATTTTGAAGCCTTACTCGCTACTCTTATCGCCAAATCTTGCGATTTTAAAGCCTTACTCGCGACTCGCTGATCGCATATTTTTTCAATTTTGAAGCCTTACTCGCTACTTGTTGATCACCAAATCTTGCGATTTTATAGCCTTACTTGCTACTCGCTGATCGCATATTTTTTCAATTTTGAAGCCTTACTCGCGACTCGCTGATCGCATATTCTGTCGATTTTGAAGCCTTACTTGCTACTCGTTGATCGCCAAATCTTGCGATTTTAAAGCCTTACTTGCTACTCGCTGGTCGCATATTTTTTCAATTTTGAAGCCTTACTCGCGACTCGCTGATCGCATATTCTTTCGACTTTGAAGCCTTACTTGCTACTCACTGATCGCATATTTTTTCAATTTTGAAGCCTTAATCGCGACTCGCTGATCGCATATTTTTTCAATTTTGAAGCCTTACTCGCAACTCGCTGATCGCATATTCTTTCGATTTTGAAGCCTTACTCGCTACTCGTTGATTGCTAAATCTTGCGATTTTAAAGCCTTACTTGCTACTCGCTGATCGCACATTTTTTCAATTTTGAAGCCTTACTTGTGACTCGCTGATCGCATATTCTTTCAATTTTGAAGCCTTACTCGCTACTCTTATCGCCAAATCTTGCGATTTTAAAGCCTTACTCGCGACTCGCTGATCGCATATTTTTTCAATTTTGAAGCCTTACTCGCAACTCGCTGATCGCATATTCTTTCGATTTTGAAATCTTAGGTACTCACTACTCGTTAATCGCCAAATCTTGCGATTTGAAAGCCTTACTTGCTACTCGCTGATCGCATATTTTTAAATTTTGAAGCCTTACTCGCGACTCGCTGATCGCATATTCTTTCGATTTTGAAGCCTTACTCGCTACTCGTTGATCGCCAAATCTTGCGATTTTAAAGCCTTACTTGCTACTCGCTGGTCGCATATTTTTTCAATTTTGAAGCCTTACTAGCGACTCGCTGATCGCATATCTTTCGATTTTGAGCCTTACTCGCTACTCGTTGATTGCCAAATCTTGCGATTTTAAAGCCTTACTTGCTACTCGCTATTCGCATATTTTTTAAATTTTGAAGCCTTACTCGCGACTCGCTAATCGCATATTCTTTCAATTTTAAAGCTTTACTTGCTACTCGCTGATCGCATATTTTTTCAATTTTAAAATCGTACTCGCGACTTGCTGATCGCATATTCTTTCAATTTTGAAGCCTTACTCGCTACTTGTTGATCACCAAATCTTGCGATTTTATAGCCTTACTTGCTACTCGCTGATCGCATATTTTTTCAATTTTGAAGCCTTACTCGCGACTCGCTGATCGCATATTCTGTCGATTTTGAAGCCTTACTTGCTACTCGTTGATCGCCAAATCTTGCGATTTTAAAGCCTTACTTGCTACTCGCTGGTCGCATATTTTTTCAATTTTGAAGCCTTACTCGCGACTCGCTGATCGCATATCTTTCCATTTTGAAGCCTTACTCGCTACTCGTTGATCGCCAAATCTTGCGATTTTAAAGCCTTACTTGCTACCCGCTGATCGCATATTTTTTAAATTTTGAAGCCTTACTCGCGAGTCGCTGACCGCATATTCTTTCAATTTTGAAGACTTACTTGCTACTCGCTGATCGCATATTTTTTCAATTTTGAAGCCTTACTCGCGACTCGCTGATCGCATATCTTTCCATTTTGAAGCCTTACTCGCTACTCGTTGATCGCCAAATCTTGCGATTTTAAAGCCTTACTTGCTACCCGCTGATCGCATATTTTTTAAATTTTGAAGCCTTACTCACTACTTGTTGATCACCAAATCTTGCAATTTTAAAGCCTTACTTGCTTTTCGCTGATCGCATATTTTTTCAATTTTGAAGCCTTACTCGCGACTCGCTGATCGCATATTCTTTCGATTTTGAAGCCTTACTCGCTACTCGTTGATCGTTAAATCTTGCGATTTTAAAGCCTTACTTGCTACTCGCTGATTGCACATTTTTTCAATTTTGAAGCCTTACTCGCGACTCGCTGATCGCATATTCTTTCAATTTTGAAGCCTTTTTCGCTACTCGTTTATCGCCAAATCTTGCGATTTTAATGCGTTACTCGCGACTCGCTGATCGCATATTCTTTCGATTTTGAAGCCTTACTCGCGACTCGCTGATCACATATTGTTTCAATTTTGAAGCCTTACTCGCTACTCGTTGATCGCCAAATCTTGCGATTTTAACCTTACTTGCTACTCGCTGGTTGCATATTTTTTTTAATTTTGAAGCCTTACTCGCAACTCGCTGATCGCATATTCTTTCGATTTTGAAGCCTTACTCACTACTCGTTGATCGCCAAATCTTGCGATTTTAAAGCCTTACTTTCTACTCGCTGATCGCATATTTTTTCAATTTTGAAGCCTTACTCGCGACTGCTGATCGCATATTCTTTCAATTTTGAAGCCTTACTCGCTACTTGTTGATCACCAAATCTTGCGATTTTAAAGCCTTTCTTGCTACTTGCTGATCGCATATTTTTTCAATTTTGAAGCCTTACTCGCGACTCGCTGATCGCATATTCTGTCATTTTTTGAAGCCTTACTTGCTACTCGTTGATCGCCAAATCTTGCGTCTTTAAAGCCTTACTTGCTACTCGCTGGTCGCATATTTTTTCAATTTTGAAGCCTTACTCGCGACTCGCTGATCGCATATCTTTCCATTTTGAAGCCTTACTCGCTACTCGTTGATCGCTAAATCTTGCGATTTTAAAGCCTTACTTGCTACCCGCTGATCGCATATTTTTTAAATTTTGAAGCCTTACTCGCGACTCGCTGATCGCATATTCTTTCAATTTTGAAGACTTACTTGCTACTCGCTGATCGCATATTTTTTCAATTTTAAAACAGTACTCGCGACTCGCTGATCGCATATTCTTTCAATTTTGAAGCCTTACTCGCTACTTGTTGATCACCAAATCTTGCGATTTTAAAGCCTTACTTGCTACTCGCTGATCGCATATTTTTTCAATTTTGAAGCCTTACTCGCGACTTGCTGATCGCATATTCTTTCGATTTTGAAGCCTTACTCGCTACTCGTTGATCGCCAAATCTTGCGATTTTAAAGCCTTACTTGCTACTCGCTGGTCGCATATTTTTTCAATTTTGAAACCTTACTCGCGACTCGCTGATCGCATATCTTTCGATTTTGAAGCCTTACTCGCTACTCGTTGATTGCCAAATCTTGCGATTTTAAAGCCTTACTTGCTACTCGCTATTCGCATATTTTTTTAAATTTTGAAGCCTTACTCGCGACTCGCTGATCGCATATTTTTTCAGTTTTAAAGCCTTACTCGCGACTCGCTGATCGCATATTCTTTCGATTTTGAAGCCTTACTCGCTATTCGTTGATCGCCAAATCTTGCAATTTTAAAGCCTTACTTGCTACTCGCTGATCGCATATTTTTTCAATTTTGAAGCCTTACTCGCGGCTCGCTGATCGCATATTCCTTCGATTTTGAAGCCTTACTCGCGACTCGCTGATCGCATATTCTTTCGATTTTGAAGTCTTACTCGCTACTCGTTGATCGCCAAATCTTGCGATTTTAAAACCTTACTTGCTACTCGCTGATCGCATATTTTTTCAATTTTGAAGCCTTACTCGCGAATCGCTGATCGCATATTCTTTCGATTTTGAAGCCTTACTCGCTAATCGTAGATCGTCAAACCTTGCGATTTTACAGCCTTAGTTGCTACTTGCTGGTCGCATATTTTTTCAATTTTAAAGCCTTACTTGCTACTTGCTGATCGCATATTTTTTAATTTTTGAAGCCTTAATCGCGACTCGCTGATCGCATATTTTTTCGATTTTAAAGCCTTATTTGCTACTCTCTGATTGCATATTCTTCCGATTTTGAAGTCTTACTCACTACTCGCTGATAGCAAATTCTTTCGATTTTGAAGCCTTTCTCGCGAATCGCTGATCGCATATTCTTTCGATTTTGAAGCCTTACTCGCTACTCGTTGATCGCCAAATCTTGCGATTTTAAAGCCTTACTTGCTACTCGCTGATTGCATATTTTTTCAATTTTAAAGCCTTACTCGCGACTCGCTGATCGCATATTCTTTCGATTTTGAAGCCTTACTCGCGACTCGCTGATCGCTTATTCTTTCGATTTTGAAGCCTTACTCGCTACTCGTTGATCGCCAAATCTTGCGATTTTAAAGCCTTACTTGCTACTCGCTATTCGCTTTTTTTTTAAATTTTGAAGCCTTACTCGCGACTCGCTGATCGCATATTCTTTCAATTTTTAAGCTTTACTTGCTACTCGCTGATCGCATATTTTTTCAATTTTAAAACCGTACTCCCGACTCGCTGATCGCATATTCTTTCGATTTTGAAGCCTTACTCGCTACACGTTGATCGCCAAATCTTGCGATTTTAAAGCCTTACTGGCTACTCGCTGGTCGCATATTTTTTCAATTTTGAAGCCTTACTTGCGACTCGCTGATCGCATATTCTTTCGACTTTGAAGCCTTACTTGCTACTCGCTGATCGCATATTTTTTAAATTTTGAAGCCTTACTCGCGACTCGCTGATCGCATATTTTTTCAATTTTGAAGCCTTACTCGCGACTCGCTGATCGCATTTTCTTTCGATTTTGAAGCTTAACTTGCTACTCGTTGATCGCCAAATCTTGCGATTTTAAAGCCTTACTTGCCACTCGCTGGTCGCATATTTTTTCAATTTTGAAGCCTTACTCGCTTCTCGTTGATCGCCAAATCTTGCGATTTTAAAGCCTTACTTGCAACTCGCTGTTCGCATATTTTTTCAATTTTGAAGCCTTACTCGCGACTCGCTGATCGCATATTCTGTCATTTTTTGAAGCCTTACTTGCTACTCGTTGATCGCCAAATCTTGCGATTTTAAAGCCTTACTTGCCACTCGCTGGTCGCATATTTTTTTTAATTTTGCAGCCTTACTCGCTTCTCGTTGATCGCCAAATCTTGCGATTTTAAAGCCTTACTTGCAACTCGCTGATCGCATATTTTTTCAATTTTTAAGCCTTACTCGCGACTCGCTGATCGCATATCTTTCCATTTTGAAGCCTTACTCGCAACTCGTTGATCGCCAAATCTTGCGATTTTAAAGCCTTACTTGCTACCCGCTGATCGCATATTTTTTAAATTTTGATGCCTTACTCGCGACTCGCTGATCGCATATTCTTTCAATTTTGAAGACTTACTTGCTACTCGCTGATCGCATATTTTTTCAATTTTAAAACAGTACTCGCGACTCGCTGATCGCATATTCTTTCGATTTTGAAGCCTTACTCGCTACACGTTGATCGCCAAATCTTGCGATTTTAAAGCCTTACTGGCTACTCGCTGGTCGCATATTTTTTCAATTTTGAAGCCTTACTTGCGACTCGCTGATCGCATATTCTTTCGACTTTGAAGCCTTACTTGCTACTCGCTGATCGCATATTTTTTAAATTTTGAAGCCTTACTCGCGACTCGCTGATCGCATATTTTTTCAATTTTGAAGCCTTACTCGCGACTCGCTGATCGCATTTTCTTTCGATTTTGAAGCTTAACTTGCTACTCGTTGATCGCCAAATCTTGCGATTTTAAAGCCTTACTTGCCACTCGCTGGTCGCATATTTTTTCAATTTTGAAGCCTTACTCGCTTCTCGTTGATCGCCAAATCTTGCGATTTTAAAGCCTTACTTGCAACTCGCTGTTCGCATATTTTTTCAATTTTGAAGCCTTACTCGCGACTCGCTGATCGCATATTCTGTCATTTTTTGAAGCCTTACTTGCTACTCGTTGATCGCCAAATCTTGCGATTTTAAAGCCTTACTTGCCACTCGCTGGTCGCATATTTTTTTTAATTTTGCAGCCTTACTCGCTTCTCGTTGATCGCCAAATCTTGCGATTTTAAAGCCTTACTTGCAACTCGCTGATCGCATATTTTTTCAATTTTTAAGCCTTACTCGCGACTCGCTGATCGCATATCTTTCCATTTTGAAGCCTTACTCGCAACTCGTTGATCGCCAAATCTTGCGATTTTAAAGCCTTACTTGCTACCCGCTGATCGCATATTTTTTAAATTTTGATGCCTAACTCGCGACTCGCTGATCGCATATTCTTTCAATTTTGAAGACTTACTTGCTACTCGCTGATCGCATATTTTTTCAATTTTAAAACAGTACTCGCGACTCGCTGATCGCATATTCTTTCAATTTTGAAGCCTTACTCGCTACTTGTTGATCACCAAATCTTGCGATTTTAAAGCCTTACTTGCTACTCGCTGATCGCATATTTTTTCAATTTTGAAGCCTTACTCGCGACTTGCTGATCGCATATTCTTTCGATTTTGAAGCCTTACTCTATTCTCGTTGATCGCCAAATCTTGCGATTTTAAAGCCTTACTTGCTACTCGCTGGTCGCATATTTTTTCAATTTTGAAGCCTTACTCGCGACTCGCTGATCGCATATCTTTCGATTTTGAAGCCTTACTCGCTACTCGTTGATTGCCAAATCTTGCGATTTTAAAGCCTTACTTGCTACTCGCTATTCGCATATTTTTTTAAATTTTAAAGCCTTACTCGCGACTCGCTGATCGCATATCTTTCCATTTTGAAGCCTTACTCGCTACTCGTTGATCGCCAAATCTTGCGATTTTAAAGCCTTACTTGCTACTCGCTGGTCGCATATTTTTTCAATTTTGAAGCCTTACTCGCGACTCGCTGATCGCATATCTTTCCATTTTGAAGCCTTACTCGCTACTCGTTGATCGCCAAATCTTGCGATTTTAAAGCCTTACTTGCTACCCGCTGATCGCATATTTTTTAAATTTTGAAGCCTTACTCGCGACTCGCTGATCGCATATTCTTTCAATTTTGAAGACTTACTTGCTACTCGCTGATCGCATATTTTTTCAATTTTAAAACAGTACTCGCGACTCGCTGATCGCATATTCTTTCAATTTTGAAGCCTTACTCGCTACTTGTTGATCACCAAATCTTGCGATTTTAAAGCCTTACTTGCTACTCGCTGATCGCATATTTTTTCAATTTTGAAGCCTTACTCGCGACTTGCTGATCGCATATTCTTTCGATTTTGAAGCCTTACTCGCTACTCGTTGATCGCCAAATCTTGCGATTTTAAAGCCTTACTTGCTACTCGCTGGTCGCATATTTTTTCAATTTTGAAACCTTACTCGCGACTCGCTGATCGCATATCTTTCGATTTTGAAGCCTTACTCGCTACTCGTTGATTGCCAAATCTTGCGATTTTAAAGCCTTACTTGCTACTCGCTATTCGCATATTTTTTTAAATTTTGAAGCCTTACTCGCGACTCGCTGATCGCATATTTTTTCAGTTTTGAAGCCTTACTCGCGACTCGCTGATCGCATATTCTTTCGATTTTGAAGCCTTACTCGCTATTCGTTGATCGCCAAATCTTGCAATTTTAAAGCCTTACTTGCTACTCGCTGATCGCATATTTTTTCAATTTTGAAGCCTTACTCGCGGCTCGCTGATCGCATATTCTTTCGATTTTGAAGCCTTACTCGCGACTCGCTGATCGCATATTCTTTCGATTTTGAAGTCTTACTCGCTACTCGTTGATCGCCAAATCTTGCGATTTTAAAACCTTACTTGCTACTCGCTGATCGCATATTTTTTCAATTTTGAAGCCTTACTCGCGACTCGCTGATCGCATATTCTTTCGATTTTGAAGCCTTACTCGCTAATCGTAGATCGTCAAACCTTGCGATTTTACAGCCTTAGTTGCGACTTGCTGGTCGCATATTTTTTCAATTTTAAAGCCTTACTTGCTACTTGCTGATCGCATATTTTTTAATTTTTGAAGCCTTAATCGCGACTCGCTGATCGCATATTTTTTCGATTTTAAAGCCTTACTTGCTACTCTCTGATTGCATATTCTTCCGATTTTGAAGTCTTACTCACTACTCGCTGATAGCAAATTCTTTCGATTTTGAAGCCTTTCTCGCGAATCGCTGATCGCATATTCTTTCGATTTTGAAGCCTTACTCGCTACTCGTTGATCGCCAAATCTTGCGATTTTAAAGCCTTACTTGCTACTCGCTGATTGCATATTTTTTCAATTTTAAAGCCTTACTCGCGACTCGCTGATCGCATATTCTTTCGATTTTGAAGCCTTACTCGCGACTCGCTGATCGCTTATTCTTTCGATTTTGAAGCCTTACTCGCTACTCGTTGATCGCCAAATCTTGCGATTTTAAAGCCTTACTTGCTACTCGCTATTCGCTTTTTTTTTAAATTTTGAAGCCTTACTCGCGACTCGCTGATCGCATATTCTTTCAATTTTTAAGCTTTACTTGCTACTCGCTGATCGCATATTTTTTCAATTTTAAAACCGTACTCCCGACTCGCTGATCGCATATTCTTTCGATTTTGAAGCCTTACTCGCTACACGTTGATCGCCAAATCTTGCGATTTTAAAGCCTTACTGGCTACTCGCTGGTCGCATATTTTTTCAATTTTGAAGCCTTACTTGCGACTCGCTGATCGCATATTCTTTCGACTTTGAAGCCTTACTTGCTACTCGCTGATCGCATATTTTTTAAATTTTGAAGCCTTACTCGCGACTCGCTGATCGCATATTTTTTCAATTTTGAAGCCTTACTTGCGACTCGCTGATCGCATTTTCTTTCGATTTTGAAGCTTAACTTGCTACTCGTTGATCGCCAAATCTTGCGATTTTAAAGCCTTACTTGCCACTCGCTGGTCGCATATTTTTTCAATTTTGAAGCCTTACTCGCTTCTCGTTGATCGCCAAATCTTGCGATTTTAAAGCCTTACTTGCAACTCGCTGTTCGCATATTTTTTCAATTTTGAAGCCTTACTCGCGACTCGCTGATCGCATATTCTGTCATTTTTTGAAGCCTTACTTGCTACTCGTTGATCGCCAAATCTTGCGATTTTAAAGCCTTACTTGCCACTCGCTGGTCGCATATTTTTTTTAATTTTGCAGCCTTACTCGCTTCTCGTTGATCGCCAAATCTTGCGATTTTAAAGCCTTACTTGCAACTCGCTGATCGCATATTTTTTCAATTTTTAAGCCTTACTCGCGACTCGCTGATCGCATATCTTTCCATTTTGAAGCCTTACTCGCAACTCGTTGATCGCCAAATCTTGCGATTTTAAAGCCTTACTTGCTACCCGCTGATCGCATATTTTTTAAATTTTGATGCCTTACTCGCGACTCGCTGATCGCATATTCTTTCAATTTTGAAGACTTACTTGCTACTCGCTGATCGCATATTTTTTCAATTTTAAAACAGTACTCGCGACTCGCTGATCGCATATTCTTTCGATTTTGAAGCCTTACTCGCTACACGTTGATCGCCAAATCTTGCGATTTTAAAGCCTTACTGGCTACTCGCTGGTCGCATATTTTTTCAATTTTGAAGCCTTACTTGCGACTCGCTGATCGCATATTCTTTCGACTTTGAAGCCTTACTTGCTACTCGCTGATCGCATATTTTTTAAATTTTGAAGCCTTACTCGCGACTCGCTGATCGCATATTTTTTCAATTTTGAAGCCTTACTCGCGACTCGCTGATCGCATTTTCTTTCGATTTTGAAGCTTAACTTGCTACTCGTTGATCGCCAAATCTTGCGATTTTAAAGCCTTACTTGCCACTCGCTGGTCGCATATTTTTTCAATTTTGAAGCCTTACTCGCTTCTCGTTGATCGCCAAATCTTGCGATTTTAAAGCCTTACTTGCAACTCGCTGTTCGCATATTTTTTCAATTTTGAAGCCTTACTCGCGACTCGCTGATCGCATATTCTGTCATTTTTTGAAGCCTTACTTGCTACTCGTTGATCGCCAAATCTTGCGATTTTAAAGCCTTACTTGCCACTCGCTGGTCGCATATTTTTTTTAATTTTGCAGCCTTACTCGCTTCTCGTTGATCGCCAAATCTTGCGATTTTAAAGCCTTACTTGCAACTCGCTGATCGCATATTTTTTCAATTTTTAAGCCTTACTCGCGACTCGCTGATCGCATATCTTTCCATTTTGAAGCCTTACTCGCAACTCGTTGATCGCCAAATCTTGCGATTTTAAAGCCTTACTTGCTACCCGCTGATCGCATATTTTTTAAATTTTGATGCCTTACTCGCGACTCGCTGATCGCATATTCTTTCAATTTTGAAGACTTACTTGCTACTCGCTGATCGCATATTTTTTCAATTTTAAAACAGTACTCGCGACTCGCTGATCGCATATTCTTTCAATTTTGAAGCCTTACTCGCTACTTGTTGATCACCAAATCTTGCGATTTTAAAGCCTTACTTGCTACTCGCTGATCGCATATTTTTTCAATTTTGAAGCCTTACTCGCGACTTGCTGATCGCATATTCTTTCGATTTTGAAGCCTTACTCTATTCTCGTTGATCGCCAAATCTTGCGATTTTAAAGCCTTACTTGCTACTCGCTGGTCGCATATTTTTTCAATTTTGAAGCCTTACTCGCGACTCGCTGATCGCATATCTTTCGATTTTGAAGCCTTACTCGCTACTCGTTGATTGCCAAATCTTGCGATTTTAAAGCCTTACTTGCTACTCGCTATTCGCATATTTTTTTAAATTTTAAAGCCTTACTCGCGATTCGCTGATCGCATATCTTTCCATTTTGAAGCCTTACTCGCTACTCGTTGATCGCCAAATCTTGCGATTTTAAAGCCTTACTTGCTACTCGCTGGTCGCATATTTTTTCAATTTTGAAGCCTTACTCGCGACTCGCTGATCGCATATCTTTCCATTTTGAAGCCTTACTCGCTACTCGTTGATCGCCAAATCTTGCGATTTTAAAGCCTTACTTGCTACCCGCTGATCGCATATTTTTTAAATTTTGAAGCCTTACTCGCGACTCGCTGATCGCATATTCTTTCAATTTTGAAGACTTACTTGCTACTCGCTGATCGCATATTTTTTCAATTTTAAAACAGTACTCGCGACTCGCTGATCGCATATTCTTTCAATTTTGAAGCCTTACTCGCTACTTGTTGATCACCAAATCTTGCGATTTTAAAGCCTTACTTGCTACTCGCTGATCGCATATTTTTTCAATTTTGAAGCCTTACTCGCGACTTGCTGATCGCATATTCTTTCGATTTTGAAGCCTTACTCGCTACTCGTTGATCGCCAAATCTTGCGATTTTAAAGCCTTACTTGCTACTCGCTGGTCGCATATTTTTTCAATTTTGAAACCTTACTCGCGACTCGCTGATCGCATATCTTTCGATTTTGAAGCCTTACTCGCTACTCGTTGATTGCCAAATCTTGCGATTTTAAAGCCTTACTTGCTTCTCGCTATTCGCATATTTTTTTAAATTTTGAAGCCTTACTCGCGACTCGCTGATCGCATATTTTTTCAGTTTTGAAGCCTTACTCGCGACTCGCTGATCGCATATTCTTTCGATTTTGAAGCCTTACTCGCTATTCGTTGATCGCCAAATCTTGCAATTTTAAAGCCTTACTTGCTACTCGCTGATCGCATATTTTTTCAATTTTGAAGCCTTACTCGCGGCTCGCTGATCGCATATTCTTTCGATTTTGAAGCCTTACTCGCGACTCGCTGATCGCATATTCTTTCGATTTTGAAGTCTTACTCGCTACTCGTTGATCGCCAAATCTTGCGATTTTAAAACCTTACTTGCTACTCGCTGATCGCATATTTTTTCAATTTTGAAGCCTTACTCGCGACTCGCTGATCGCTTATTCTTTCGATTTTGAAGCCTTACTCGCTAATCGTAGATCGTCAAACCTTGCGATTTTACAGCCTTAGTTGCTACTTGCTGGTCGCATATTTTTTCAATTTTAAAGCCTTACTTGCTACTTGCTGATCGCATATTTTTTAATTTTTGAAGCCTTAATCGCGACTCGCTGATCGCATATTTTTTCGATTTTAAAGCCTTACTTGCTACTCTCTGATTGCATATTCTTCCGATTTTGAAGTCTTACTCACTACTCGCTGATAGCAAATTCTTTCGATTTTGAAGCCTTTCTCGCGAATCGCTGATCGCATATTCTTTCGATTTTGAAGCCTTACTCGCTACTCGTTGATCGCCAAATCTTGCGATTTAAAGCCTTACTTGCTACTCGCTGATTGCATATTTTTTCAATTTTAAAGCCTTACTCGCGACTCGCTGATCGCATATTCTTTCGATTTTGAAGCCTTACTCGCGACTCGCTGATCGCTTATTCTTTCGATTTTGAAGCCTTACTCGCTACTCGTTGATCGCCAAATCTTGCGATTTTAAAGCCTTACTTGCTACTCGCTATTCGCTTTTTTTCTAAATTTTGAAGCCTTACTCGCGACTCGCTGATCGCATATTCTTTCAATTTTTAAGCTTTACTTGCTACTCGCTGATCGCATATTTTTCAATTTTAAAACCGTACTCCTGACTCGCTGATCGCATATTCTATCGATTTTGAAGCCTTACTCGCTACACGTTGTTCGCCAAATCTTGCGATTTTAAAGCCTTACTGGCTACTCGCTGGTCGCATATTTTTTCAATTTTGAAGCCTTACTTGCGACTCGCTGATCGCATATTCTTTCGACTTTGAAGCCTTACTTGCTACTCGCTGATCGCATATTTTTTAAATTTTGAAGCCTTACTCGCGACTCGCTGATCGCATATTTTTTCAATTTTGAAGCCTTACTCGCGACTCGCTGATCGCATTTTCTTTCGATTTTGAAGCTTAACTTGCTACTCGTTGATCGCCAAATCTTGCGATTTTAAAGCCTTACTTGCCACTCGCTGGTCGCATATTTTTTCAATTTTGAAGCCTTACTCGCTTCTCGTTGATCGCCAAATCTTGCGATTTTAAAGCCTTACTTGCAACTCGCTGATCGCATATTTTTTCAATTTTGAAGCCTTACTCGCGACTCGCTGATCGCATATTCTGTCATTTTTTGAAGCCTTACTTGCTACTCGTTGATCGCCAAATCTTGCGATTTTTAAGCCTTACTCGCGACTCGCTGATCGCATATCTTTCCATTTTGAAGCCTTACTCGCTACTCGTTGATCGCCAAATCTTGCGATTTTAAAGCCTTACTTGCTACTCGCTGATTGCATATTTTTTCAATTTTAAAGCCTTACTCGCGACTCGCTGATCGCATATTCTTTCGATTTTGAAGCCTTACTCGCGACTCGCTGATCGCTTATTCTTTCGATTTTGAAGCCTTACTCGCTACTCGTTGATCGCCAAATCTTGCGATTTTAAAGCCTTACTTGCTACTCGCTATTCGCTTTTTTTTTAAATTTTGAAGCCTTACTCGCGACTCGCTGATCGCATATTCTTTCAATTTTTAAGCTTTACTTGCTACTCGCTGATCGCATATTTTTTCAATTTTAAAACCGTACTCCCGACTCGCTGATCGCATATTCTTTCGATTTTGAAGCCTTACTCGCTACACGTTGATCGCCAAATCTTGCGATTTTAAAGCCTTACTGGCTACTCGCTGGTCGCATATTTTTTCAATTTTGAAGCCTTACTTGCGACTCGCTGATCGCATATTCTTTCGACTTTGAAGCCTTACTTGCTACTCGCTGATCGCATATTTTTTAAATTTTGAAGCCTTACTCGCGACTCGCTGATCGCATATTTTTTCAATTTTGAAGCCTTACTCGCGACTCGCTGATCGCATTTTCTTTCGATTTTGAAGCTTAACTTGCTACTCGTTGATCGCCAAATCTTGCGATTTTAAAGCCTTACTTGCCACTCGCTGGTCGCATATTTTTTCAATTTTGAAGCCTTACTCGCTTCTCGTTGATCGCCAAATCTTGCGATTTTAAAGCCTTACTTGCAACTCGCTGTTCGCATATTTTTTCAATTTTGAAGCCTTACTCGCGACTCGCTGATCGCATATTCTGTCATTTTTTGAAGCCTTACTTGCTACTCGTTGATCGCCAAATCTTGCGATTTTAAAGCCTTACTTGCCACTCGCTGGTCGCATATTTTTTTAAATTTTGCAGCCTTACTCGCTTCTCGTTGATCGCCAAATCTTGCGATTTTAAAGCCTTACTTGCAACTCGCTGATCGCATATTTTTTCAATTTTTAAGCCTTACTCGCGACTCGCTGATCGCATATCTTTCCATTTTGAAGCCTTACTCGCAACTCGTTGATCGCCAAATCTTGCGATTTTAAAGCCTTACTTGCTACCCGCTGATCGCATATTTTTTAAATTTTGATGCCTTACTCGCGACTCGCTGATCGCATATTCTTTCAATTTTGAAGACTTACTTGCTACTCGCTGATCGCATATTTTTTCAATTTTAAAACAGTACTCGCGACTCGCTGATCGCATATTCTTTCAATTTTGAAGCCTTACTCGCTACTTGTTGATCACCAAATCTTGCGATTTTAAAGCCTTACTTGCTACTCGCTGATCGCATATTTTTTCAATTTTGAAGCCTTACTCGCGACTTGCTGATCGCATATTCTTTCGATTTTGAAGCCTTACTCTATTCTTGTTGATCGCCAAATCTTGCGATTTTAAAGCCTTACTTGCTACTCGCTGGTCGCATATTTTTTCAATTTTGAAGCCTTACTCGCGACTCGCTGATCGCATATCTTGCGATTTTGAAGCCTTACTCGCTACTCGTTGATTGCCAAATCTTGCGATTTTAAAGCCTTACTTGCTACTCGCTATTCGCATATTTTTTTAAATTTTAAAGCCTTACTCGCGACTCGCTGATCGCATATCTTTCCATTTTGAAGCCTTACTCGCTGCTCGTTGATCGCCAAATCTTGCGATTTTAAAGCCTTACTTGCTACTCGCTGGTCGCATATTTTTTCAATTTTGAAGCCTTACTCGCGACTCGCTGATCGCATATCTTTCCATTTTGAAGCCTTACTCGCTACTCGTTGATCGCCAAATCTTGCGATTTTAAAGCCTTACTTGCTACCCGCTGATCGCATATTTTTAAATTTTGAAGCCTTACTCGCGACTCGCTGATCGCATATTCTTTCAATTTTGAAGACTTACTTGCTACTCGCTGATCGCATATTTTTTCAATTTTAAAACAGTACTCGCGACTCGCTGATCGCATATTCTTTCAATTTTGAAGCCTTACTCGCTACTTGTTGATCACCAAATCTTGCGATTTTAAAGCCTTACTTGCTACTCGCTGATCGCATATTTTTTCAATTTTGAAGCCTTACTCGCGACTTGCTGATCGCATATTCTTTCGATTTTGAAGCCTTACTCGCTACTCGTTGATCGCCAAATCTTGCGATTTTAAAGCCTTACTTGCTACTCGCTGGTCGCATATTTTTTCAATTTTGAAACCTTACTCGCGACTCGCTGATCGCATATCTTTCGATTTTGAAGCCTTACTCGCTACTCGTTGATTGCCAAATCTTGCGATTTTAAAGCCTTACTTGCTACTCGCTATTCGCATATTTTTTTAAATTTTGAAGCCTTACTCGCGACTCGCTGATCGCATATTTTTTCAGTTTTGAAGCCTTACTCGCGACTCGCTGATCGCATATTCTTTCGATTTTGAAGCCTTACTCGCTATTCGTTGATCGCCAAATCTTGCAATTTTAAAGCCTTACTTGCTACTCGCTGATCGCATATTTTTTCAATTTTGAAGCCTTACTCGCGGCTCGCTGATCGCATATTCTTTCGATTTTGAAGCCTTACTCGCGACTCGCTGATCGCATATTCTTTCGATTTTGAAGTCTTACTCGCTACTCGTTGATCGCCAAATCTTGCGATTTTAAAACCTTACTTGCTACTCGCTGATCGCATATTTTTTCAATTTTGAAGCCTTACTCGCGACTCGCTGATCGCATATTCTTTCGATTTTGAAGCCTTACTCGCTAATCGTAGATCGTCAAACCTTGCGATTTTACAGCCTTAGTTGCTACTTGCTGGTCGCATATTTTTTCAATTTTAAAGCCTTACTTGCTACTTGCTGATCGCATATTTTTTAATTTTTGAAGCCTTAATCGCGACTCGCTGATCGCATATTTTTTCGATTTTAAAGCCTTACTTGCTACTCTCTGATTGCATATTCTTCCGATTTTGAAGTCTTACTCACTACTCGCTGATAGCAAATTCTTTCGATTTTGAAGCCTTTCTCGCGAATCGCTGATCGCATATTCTTTCGATTTTGAAGCCTTACTCGCTACTCGTTGATCGCCAAATCTTGCGATTTTAAAGCCTTACTTGCTACTCGCTGATTGCATATTTTTTCAATTTTAAAGCCTTACTCGCGACTCGCTGATCGCATATTCTTTCGATTTTGAAGCCTTACTCGCGACTCGCTGATCGCTTATTCTTTCGATTTTGAAGCCTTACTCGCTACTCGTTGATCGCCAAATCTTGCGATTTTAAAGCCTTACTTGCTACTCGCTATTCGCTTTTTTTCTAAATTTTGAAGCCTTACTCGCGACTCGCTGATCGCATATTCTTTCAATTTTTAAGCTTTACTTGCTACTCGCTGATCGCATATTTTTTCAATTTTAAAACCGTACTCCCGACTCGCTGATCGCATATTCTTTCGATTTTGAAGCCTTACTCGCTACACGTTGATCGCCAAATCTTGCGATTTTAAAGCCTTACTGGCTACTCGCTGGTCGCATATTTTTTCAATTTTGAAGCCTTACTTGCGACTCGCTGATCGCATATTCTTTCGACTTTGAAGCCTTACTTGCTACTCGCTGATCGCATATTTTTTAAATTTTGAAGCCTTACTCGCGACTCGCTGATCGCATATTTTTTCAATTTTGAAGCCTTACTCGCGACTCGCTGATCGCATTTTCTTTCGATTTTGAAGCTTAACTTGCTACTCGTTGATCGCCAAATCTTGCGATTTTAAAGCCTTACTTGCCACTCGCTGGTCGCATATTTTTTCAATTTTGAAGCCTTACTCGCTTCTCGTTGATCGCCAAATCTTGCGATTTTAAAGCCTTACTTGCAACTCGCTGATCGCATATTTTTTCAATTTTGAAGCCTTACTCGCGACTCGCTGATCGCATATTCTGTCATTTTTTGAAGCCTTACTTGCTACTCGTTGATCGCCAAATCTTGCGATTTTTAAGCCTTACTCGCGACTCGCTGATCGCATATCTTTCCATTTTGAAGCCTTACTCGCTACTCGTTGATCGCCAAATCTTGCGATTTTAAAGCCTTACTTGCTACCCGCTGATCGCATATTTTTTAAATTTTGATGCCTTACTCGCGACTCGCTGATCGCATATTCTTTCAATTTTGAAGACTTACTTGCTACTCGCTGATCGCATATTTTTTCAATTTTGAAGCCTTACTCGCGACTCGCTGATCGCATATTCTTTCGATTTTGAAGCCTTACTCGCTAATCGTAGATCGTCAAACCTTGCGATTTTACAGCCTTAGTTGCTACTTGCTGGTCGCATATTTTTTCAATTTTAAAGCCTTACTCGCGACTCGCTGATCGCATATTCTTTCGATTTTGAAGCCTTACTCGCGACTCGCTGATCGCTTATTCTTTCGATTTTGAAGCCTTACTCGCTACTCGTTGATCGCCAAATCTTGCGATTTTAAAGCCTTACTTGCTACTCGCTATTCGCTTTTTTTTTAAATTTTGAAGCCTTACTCGCGACTCGCTGATCGCATATTCTTTCAATTTTTAAGCTTTACTTGCTACTCGCTGATCGCATATTTTTTCAATTTTAAAACCGTACTCCCGACTCGCTGATCGCATATTCTTTCGATTTTGAAGCCTTACTCGCTACACGTTGATCGCCAAATCTTGCGATTTTAAAGCCTTACTGGCTACTCGCTGGTCGCATATTTTTTCAATTTTGAAGCCTTACTTGCGACTCGCTGATCGCATATTCTTTCGACTTTGAAGCCTTACTTGCTACTCGCTGATCGCATATTTTTTAAATTTTGAAGCCTTACTCGCGACTCGCTGATCGCATATTTTTTCAATTTTGAAGCCTTACTCGCGACTCGCTGATCGCATTTTCTTTCGATTTTGAAGCTTAACTTGCTACTCGTTGATCGCCAAATCTTGCGATTTTAAAGCCTTACTTGCCACTCGCTGGTCGCATATTTTTTCAATTTTGAAGCCTTACTCGCTACTTGTTGATCACCAAATCTTGCGATTTTATAGCCTTACTTGCTACTCGCTGATCGCATATTTTTTCAATTTTGAAGCCTTACTCGCGACTCGCTGATCGCATATTCTGTCGATTTTGAAGCCTTACTTGCTACTCGTTGATCGCCAAATCTTGCGATTTTAAAGCCTTACTTGCCACTCGCTGGTCGCATATTTTTTTTAATTTTGCAGCCTTACTCGCTTCTCGTTGATCGCCAAATCTTGCGATTTTAAAGCCTTACTTGCAACTCGCTGATCGCATATTTTTTCAATTTTTAAGCCTTACTCGCGACTCGCTGATCGCATATCTTTCCATTTTGTAGCCTTACTTGCTACTTGTTGATCACCAAATCTTGCGATTTTAAAGCCTTACTTGCTACTCGCTGATCGCATATTTTTTCAATTTTGAAGCCTTACTCGCGACTTGCTGATCGCATATTCTTTCGATTTTGAAGCCTTACTCGCTACTCGTTGATCGCCAAATCTTGCGATTTTAAAGCCTTACTTGCTACTCGCTGGTCGCATATTTTTTCAATTTTGAAACCTTACTCGCGACTCGCTGATCGCATATCTTTCGATTTTGAAGCCTTACTCGCTACTCGTTGATTGCCAAATCTTGCGATTTTAAAACCTTACTTGCTACTCGCTATTCGCATATTTTTTTAAATTTTGAAGCCTTACTCGCGACTCGCTGATCGCATATTTTTTCAGTTTTGAAGCCTTACTCGCGACTCGCTGATCGCATATTCTTTCGATTTTGAAGCCTTACTCGCTATTCGTTGATCGCCAAATCTTGCAATTTTAAGGCCTTACTTGCTACTCGCTGATCGCATATTTTTTCAATTTTGAAGCCTTACTCGCGGCTCGCTGATCGCATATTCTTTCGATTTTGAAGCCTTACTCGCGACTCGCTGATCGCATATTCTTTCGATTTTGAAGTCTTACTCGCTACTCGTTGATCGCCAAATCTTGCGATTTTAAAACCTTACTTGCTACTCGCTGATCGCATATTTTTTCAATTTTGAAGCCTTACTCGCGACTCGCTGATCGCATATTCTTTCGATTTTGAAGCCTTACTCGCTAATCGTAGATCGTCAAACCTTGCGATTTTACAGCCTTAGTTGCTACTTGCTGGTCGCATATTTTTTCAATTTTAAAGCCTTACTTGCTACTTGCTGATCGCATATTTTTTAATTTTTGAAGCCTTAATCGCGACTCGCTGATCGCATATTTTTTCGATTTTAAAGCCTTACTTGCTACTCTCTGATTGCATATTCTTCCGATTTTGAAGTCTTACTCACTACTCGCTGATAGCAAATTCTTTCGATTTTGAAGCCTTTCTCGCGAATCGCTGATCGCATATTCTTTCGATTTTGAAGCCTTACTCGCTACTCGTTGATCGCCAAATCTTGCGATTTTAAAGCCTTACTTGCTACTCGCTGATTGCATATTTTTTCAATTTTAAAGCCTTACTCGCGACTCGCTGATCGCATATTCTTTCGATTTTGAAGCCTTACTCGCGACTCGCTGATCGCTTATTCTTTCGATTTTGAAGCCTTACTCGCTACTCGTTGATCGCCAAATCTTGCGATTTTAAAGCCTTACTTGCTACTCGCTATTCGCTTTTTTTCTAAATTTTGAAGCCTTACTCGCGACTCGCTGATCGCATATTCTTTCAATTTTTAAGCTTTACTTGCTACTCGCTGATCGCATATTTTTTCAATTTTAAAACCGTACTCCCGACTCGCTGATCGCATATTCTTTCGATTTTGAAGCCTTACTCGCTACACGTTGATCGCCAAATCTTGCGATTTTAAAGCCTTACTGGCTACTCGCTGGTCGCATATTTTTTCAATTTTGAAGCCTTACTTGCGACTCGCTGATCGCATATTCTTTCGACTTTGAAGCCTTACTTGCTACTCGCTGATCGCATATTTTTTAAATTTTGAAGCCTTACTCGCGACTCGCTGATCGCATATTTTTTCAATTTTGAAGCCTTACTCGCGACTCGCTGATCGCATTTTCTTTCGATTTTGAAGCTTAACTTGCTACTCGTTGATCGCCAAATCTTGCGATTTTAAAGCCTTACTTGCCACTCGCTGGTCGCATATTTTTTCAATTTTGAAGCCTTACTCGCTTCTCGTTGATCGCCAAATCTTGCGATTTTAAAGCCTTACTTGCAACTCGCTGATCGCATATTTTTTCAATTTTGAAGCCTTACTCGCTACTTGTTGATCACCAAATCTTGCGATTTTAAAGCCTTACTTGCTACTCGCTGATCGCATATTTTTTCAATTTTGAAGCCTTACTCGCGACTTGCTGATCGCATATTCTTTTGATTTTGAAGCCTTACTCGCTACTCGTTGATCGCCAAATCTTGCGATTTTAAAGCCTTACTTGCTACCCGCTGATCGCATATTTTTTCAATTTTGAAGCCTTACTCGCGACTCGCTGATCGCATATTCTTTCAATTTTGAAGACTTACTTGCTACTCGCTGATCGCATATTTTTTCAATTTTAAAACAGTACTCAGTCTCGCGCGAATCGCCGAGGTGAGCGCACGCGTTAATTCGTGTCCGAGTTCGTGAGAGCATTGTTCTTGTTTTCTCTCACTACCCTCATATTATAAATGTTACGTGATAATGGATAACATAGACTTTTGCGATTCGAGTGAAAGTGATGCAGAAAAAGAAGAGTTGGTGCAGGAAAGTGAGCAACTAGTTAAAGATAGTGGGTCGAAGGAAATAGGAAATAAGCCGGAGAAAAGACCACGGTCTGATAATGAAGAAATAATAGAAGACGACGACGGGTTTATCACAGTGCGAAATAAAAATAAGAGGGTAATCAGAAGTTTGTCAATGAGTTCTAATAATAGGGAGAACAAGGAGAGTACAGATAATTCAACAATTAATGAGACTGTAATAGTATGTGTTACATCGAAAGAGACTTTACCCAAACCTTTTGGCATGGCAAAATTGTTAAGAGCAGAAAATATTAAGAATATTACTAAAATAAAGTACAAGAATCCATACAAGATACTTATTCAATTCGAAGACAGAAAAGATGCGCAGAGTTTGATCAATTGCAGTAAATTTCATAGTCTGGATTATAGATGTCAATTCATAGATGAAATTAGTTTGTCATATGGGGTCGTGAAACAAATTGACATAGAAATTGAAGAGAAGGAGTTTCTAGAGAGTATTGAGTGTGAAAAAGAAGTTGCTTCTGCTAAGAGACTAAAAAGACAATTGGATAACGGTGAATGGACACAAAGCGAGACAATTCGCATTGGTTTTAAAAGTTCTACCTTACCCCCGTATTTGCTAATATACGGGTGCAGATTTAAGGTAGAACCATACACTTTTCCCGTTAGTCAATGTTCGAGATGTTGGAGGTTTGGACACCTGATTAAGGCTTGTCCTAGTAAAAAGATATTGTGTCCAAAATGTGGAGGAAACCACGCCAATTGTGAAACCGACACCTTTAAGTGCATAAATTGTAAAGGCCCGCACATATCTATGAATAAATGCTGTCCTGTTTTTAAAAAAGAAAAAGCTATCCGAGAAACCATGCGCCAGGAAAATTGCACATATAGAAGAGCTTTAAAGATTTACCTGGACGAGTATAATCGTCAACAGAACAAAGAAAGTACTAACATAGAAGATAATATTATTACTCCAACGAACCAAAGTCCACTTTCGGTTAACAAAGAAAAGTCATACAGAGATGTGCTTCTGTCACAAGTTCAAAATCACACACAGAAAATGGATAAAATACCCAAAAACTCTAAGAACGGCAAAACGAGTCGAGACATTCCTACGGAGGAGCTTACAAACTTTCAATATGCTTCAAAACCTACGAAGTTAACTAATAATAGAGATAAGAGACGATATGAAGAGAACGAGGTCTATGGAGAAGAGCAGTCTTCAGATAAAAGCGAAAGCATAGAAGCCCAAGAGAAGCATACTTATAGGAATATATTTTACTTGAAAAAGTTAATAGATAAACTGAAAGAAATTTGCTTTTCCAAGTCAAGTACCGTTGTTAAAATCAAGTCAGTCGTCAGTGTTTTGCTTGAAGAAATTATTCAATTGGTAATAGGTTTTGTAAGAGACGCTGATGTGGTAAATAAAGTTTTTTCTTTTTTTAATAATGGCCCATAGAAAATCACGCGAATTCGCTATTAATATACTGCAATGGAACTCGCAAAGTATTAGACCTAAAATCACTGAGTTTGAGTCACTGTTGTTTAAAGAACAAATCCACATAGCTATCATCTGTGAGACTTGGTTAGAACAAAATAGCTTTTTAAACTTATCCCAATATAACATTTATAGAAAAGATCGAGCTGACGGATATGGTGGAGTAGCAATCATTTTACATAAATCTATTAAGTCTGAATTAAAATTATCTAGCATAAATAATACTGGCATTGAAATATTGCATGTAAATATTAAAAATTGTAAACATCTGGAAAATATAGTCTCAGTCTACTGCCCATCCTCTATCCAAACTAGACAATGTGATTGGGATGAGCTGTTTTCGTTGTGTTCCCACAAAACTCTTATAGCCGGTGACTTTAACGGACATCACTCAAATTGGTCCTATAAAACCGATACAAGAGGCAATCAAATTATAGACGCAGCGCTAGAATACGGATATATATCTATTAATAATGGCAGTACTACTAGGGTAAGATATGTTAATAACAACTTACAACAGTCATCTCCTGATATCACTTTTTCTTCATCTGATATAGCTGTTTACTTTTCTTGGCGAGTGTTAAACGACAACTTGGGGAGTGACCATCTAATGATAAAAATCAAAATAAATTATAACGATACTATTCATGCAATTGGTAAACGTAATTTTAAAAAGGCGAATTGGTCTGGTTATAGAAAAGACGTAGAACAGTTATTCTGTGATGTAAATGCTAATATACTATCGGGCGATATTCAGTTAATGTATAGTTCCTTTATTTCTATAATTGATAAATCTGCTGATAATAATATTCCGTGTACTAAAATTTGTAATGACCCACAAAACCGTTTTAAGCCCAAACCGTATTGGAACTCTCACCTTTCTAAAATTGTAGCACAAAGAAGACTTGCATTGAAGGAATTCAGACACAACCCGACACCGGCGAACTTGGCTGTGTTAAAGAATATAACTTTAAAAGCTAAACAGGAAATTCAAAACGCCAAGACAAATTGTTGGCAAGAGTTTTGCTCTTCGATTGACGGCACTGTAACTTCCTCAGAGATGTGGCGCAAGATGAAGTGGATAAAGGGATATAGACAAGCTCGTAACTATGTTTCTATTGATAAAAAAAATGGGCTGTTGCATAGTCTAGCCCCTGATTCAGCTCTTTCACCTAAACCCCAGTTTAATTCAAACAATGTGACATTGGAATCAGAGTTTACGTTACAGGAATTGGAGGCATGTATTAAAAAAAAAGATACAGCTCCTGGAGATGACAATATAACATATTCCATGATATTAAACCTTCCTAACGTCGCAAAAAAATTTTTGCTCCATATATACAACAACATTTTTGTATCAGGAGGTATCCCTAATGAATGGCGTAATATTAAAATAATTGCTATACCCAAAATTGGGAGTAACTCTAAATTAAGACCAATCTCATTAATATCTTGCCCTTGTAAAATATTTCACTTAATGCTGACTAAAAGGATAGAGTGGTTTATTGAACATTACGGTGTATTATCTCCTAGCACAGCCGGGTTTAGGAGGGGTCGATCATGTTTGGATTCTCTTGCGCAGTTGACCACTAATATACAGTTGGGATTTACTAAAAACACTCCCACATTAGCGTGTTTCTTGGACATCGAGAACGCATACAACAACGTCTTAATTGATAGTGTAGTTAAAATGTTAGATAAACTAAAAGTAGGCAGTCGAATATGTAATTATCTTTGGGAATTTCTTAAAGAAAGACATTTAATTGTTAAAGATGACTTGGATGACAAAGGTGGTATCATCAGGTGGACCAATAGAGGGTTGGCGCAGGGAGATCCAATCTCTCCACTATTATTTAATATTGTAACACTTGATATTTGTAACACTATTAATAATACTAATATGGTAAAATTTTGTCAATACGCCGATGACTTTGTACTCTTTATTAGTTCGAAAAAAGTAAATGATAGTATTAATAAAATGCAGTTGTCAATAAATAATATCGTGGGGATGTTATCTGTTATAGGTCTAGAATTATCAACGTCTAAATCACAAGTCTGCCTATTCAGTAGAGGATATAGAAGACAACACGTTCAGTTATATTTAAATGAAGTCCTTTTGGTAGTAGCAGACAGTATTAAGTATCTAGGTGTTTGGCTTGACACTACACTTCGATGGGGCAAACACATTAATGAACTTAATGAACGATGTCAGAAAATGTTGAATATAATAAAAGTTTTAGCTTGTTCTAACTGGGGAATGCATCCACTACAACTGAGACTCTTATATATATCCTTAATTAGAAGTCGATTGGACTATGGCTGCATATTCTACGATAGTAGTGTTAAATCTCGATTATATAAGTTAGATAAAATTCAAAATAAGGTTATGAGAATTGTTGGCGGATTCATCAAAACTACCCCTATTCATGTAATGGAAAGCGAGCTGTGCTTGCCCCCATTATATATAAGACGTAAATATTTAGCATTTAAATTTTGTCTCAAAGTTAAATCGTGGACCAACTGTGTGACGAGTAAATTTTTGACTGATCTTGGAGCTCTTACTACCCACAGATATTGGATAAATAAAAAAACACCTGCGCTAATGGATACTTATAGTATTATCAAGGAAGAAAAAATGTACTCGACCAACCCATTAGATATGTTTAAATTAAATACTTGGTGTAGCAACATTGCAATTAAAAATGTAATTAAATCTCATTTACATAGTGTTAATAGGCCTAAAGGTTCATACGAAAGTAACTGTTTGAGAAATGACGTCTTACAAGAATTAAGCTGTACATATCATGGGTGGTACAAATTATTTACAGATGGTTCTAAGAGTTCTAAGATTGGGGCGGCTTTCTATGATCCAGTTACCAAAACAAGTGGATGTTTCAACATTGTCTCTGATGTTTCTATCATGACAGCAGAGTTGTTAGCTATCTCCGAAGCGATATCTTACAGCACCACATTACAACACACTAATATAGTAATATTCACGGATAGCAAGAGCGCGCTCCAGCATTTGGCTCGATGCGCCTCTGGATACAGAGGTGTATCGATAGCCTTTGCTGTTTTGCGTAAAATACAGGCATTTCTTTCGAGTAGTGTTAATTTAGTATTGCAATGGATCCCGTCACATATTGGTCTACAGGGAAACGAGGAGGCTGATAGACTGGCTAAGATAGCAGTATCGTCAGGTATAGAGATTTATATTTTACCAGTTCATTCGGAAATTTTATCAAAATTCAGAAGCTACTGCTATGAAGACTGGAAAGAATATTTCAGTAAAAAATCAAAAGATATAGGGATATGGTACAAAACAATCCAATGTCAGCCTCCTCGAGCCCCCTGGTTTAGTAGTTTTAAAGTTAGTCGAAAGATATTGGTAACTTCTTTCAGAATTCGTTCCGGACATTTACCATTAAGAGCCTTTGCATTTCGAATGGGAAAGGTGGATAATCCGAATTGCTTAGTTTGTGACAATAAAGTAGAAGATGTCCATCACCTTTTGTTGGAGTGTTTCAGGAATGAGTCTGAAAGAAGTAGAGTAATTAGGGAACTGAATATTAATAAGCTAGATTTAGGTAGCTATAATGTTATTCTTACCAAACCAATGTCGCCAGCAGCTATGTTAGTTTATTCATTGGTTAATTTGTAATTGTGATGTCTTTGGGTAAGGTTACGATGGAACTGATGTAACATTTTGTTAAAAGTTCCTTAAATAAATAAATTAAAAAAAAAAAAAAAAAAAAAAAACAGTACTCGCGACTCGCTGATCGCATATTCTTTCAATTTTGAAGCCTTACTCGCTACTTGTTGATCACCAAATCTTGCGATTTTAAAGCCTTACTTGCTACTCGCTGATCGCATATTTTTTCAATTTTGAAGCCTTACTCGCGACTTGCTGATCGCATATTCTTTCGATTTTGAAGCCTTACTCGCTACTCGTTGATCGCCAAATCTTGCGATTTTAAAGCCTTACTTGCTACTCGCTGGTCGCATATTTTTTCAATTTTGAAACCTTACTCGCGACTCGCTGATCGCATATCTTTCGATTTTGAAGCCTTACTCGCTACTCGTTGATTGCCAAATCTTGCGATTTTAAAGCCTTACTTGCTACTCGCTATTCGCATATTTTTTTAAATTTTGAAGCCTTACTCGCGACTCGCTGATCGCATATTTTTTCAGTTTTGAAGCCTTACTCGCGACTCGCTGATCGCATATTCTTTCGATTTTGAAGCCTTACTCGCTATTCGTTGATCGCCAAATCTTGCAATTTTAAAGCCTTACTTGCTACTCGCTGATCGCATATTTTTTCAATTTTGAAGCCTTACTCGCGGCTCGCTGATCGCATATTCTTTCGATTTTGAAGCCTTACTCGCGACTCGCTGATCGCATATTCTTTCGATTTTGAAGTCTTACTCGCTACTCGTTGATCGCCAAATCTTGCGATTTTAAAACCTTACTTGCTACTCGCTGATCGCATATTTTTTCAATTTTGAAGCCTTACTCGCGACTCGCTGATCGCATATTCTTTCGATTTTGAAGCCTTACTCGCTAATCGTAGATCGTCAAACCTTGCGATTTTACAGCCTTAGTTGCTACTTGCTGGTCGCATATTTTTTCAATTTTAAAGCCTTACTTGCTACTTGCTGATCGCATATTTTTTAATTTTTGAAGCCTTAATCGCGACTCGCTGATCGCATATTTTTTCGATTTTAAAGCCTTACTTGCTACTCTCTGATTGCATATTCTTCCGATTTTGAAGTCTTACTCACTACTCGCTGATAGCAAATTCTTTCGATTTTGAAGCCTTTCTCGCGAATCGCTGATCGCATATTCTTTCGATTTTGAAGCCTTACTCGCTACTCGTTGATCGCCAAATCTTGCGATTTTAAAGCCTTACTTGCTACTCGCTGATTGCATATTTTTTCAATTTTAAAGCCTTACTCGCGACTCGCTGATCGCATATTCTTTCGATTTTGAAGCCTTACTCGCGACTCGCTGATCGCTTATTCTTTCGATTTTGAAGCCTTACTCGCTACTCGTTGATCGCCAAATCTTGCGATTTTAAAGCCTTACTTGCTACTCGCTATTCGCTTTTTTTCTAAATTTTGAAGCCTTACTCGCGACTCGCTGATCGCATATTCTTTCAATTTTTAAGCTTTACTTGCTACTCGCTGATCGCATATTTTTTCAATTTTAAAACCGTACTCCCGACTCGCTGATCGCATATTCTTTCGATTTTGAAGCCTTACTCGCTACACGTTGATCGCCAAATCTTGCGATTTTAAAGCCTTACTGGCTACTCGCTGGTCGCATATTTTTTCAATTTTGAAGCCTTACTTGCGACTCGCTGATCGCATATTCTTTCGACTTTGAAGCCTTACTTGCTACTCGCTGATCGCATATTTTTTAAATTTTGAAGCCTTACTCGCGACTCGCTGATCGCATATTTTTTCAATTTTGAAGCCTTACTCGCGACTCGCTGATCGCATTTTCTTTCGATTTTGAAGCTTAACTTGCTACTCGTTGATCGCCAAATCTTGCGATTTTAAAGCCTTACTTGCCACTCGCTGGTCGCATATTTTTTCAATTTTGAAGCCTTACTCGCTTCTCGTTGATCGCCAAATCTTGCGATTTTAAAGCCTTACTTGCAACTCGCTGATCGCATATTTTTTCAATTTTGAAGCCTTACTCGCGACTCGCTGATCGCATATTCTGTCATTTTTTGAAGCCTTACTTGCTACTCGTTGATCGCCAAATCTTGCGATTTTTAAGCCTTACTCGCGACTCGCTGATCGCATATCTTTCCATTTTGAAGCCTTACTCGCTACTCGTTGATCGCCAAATCTTGCGATTTTAAAGCCTTACTTGCTACTCGCTGGTCGCATATTTTTTCAATTTTGAAACCTTACTCGCGACTCGCTGATCGCATATCTTTCGATTTTGAAGCCTTACTCGCTACTCGTTGATTGCCAAATCTTGCGATTTTAAAGCCTTACTTGCTACTCGCTATTCGCATATTTTTTTAAATTTTGAAGCCTTACTCGCGACTCGCTGATCGCATATTTTTTCAGTTTTGAAGCCTTACTCGCGACTCGCTGATCGCATATTCTTTCGATTTTGAAGCCTTACTCGCTATTCGTTGATCGCCAAATCTTGCAATTTTAAAGCCTTACTTGCTACTCGCTGATCGCATATTTTTTCAATTTTGAAGCCTTACTCGCGGCTCGCTGATCGCATATTCTTTCGATTTTGAAGCCTTACTCGCGACTCGCTGATCGCATATTCTTTCGATTTTGAAGTCTTACTCGCTACTCGTTGATCGCCAAATCTTGCGATTTTAAAACCTTACTTGCTACTCGCTGATCGCATATTTTTTCAATTTTGAAGCCTTACTCGCGACTCGCTGATCGCATATTCTTTCGATTTTGAAGCCTTACTCGCTAATCGTAGATCGTCAAACCTTGCGATTTTACAGCCTTAGTTGCTACTTGCTGGTCGCATATTTTTTCAATTTTAAAGCCTTACTTGCTACTTGCTGATCGCATATTTTTTAATTTTTGAAGCCTTAATCGCGACTCGCTGATCGCATATTTTTTCGACTTTAAAGCCTTACTTGCTACTCTCTGATTGCATATTCTTCCGATTTTGAAGTCTTACTCACTACTCGCTGATAGCAAATTCTTTCGATTTTGAAGCCTTTCTCGCGAATCGCTGATCGCATATTCTTTCGATTTTGAAGCCTTACTCGCTACTCGTTGATCGCCAAATCTTGCGATTTTAAAGCCTTACTTGCTACTCGCTGATTGCATATTTTTTCAATTTTAAAGCCTTACTCGCGACTCGCTGATCGCATATTCTTTCGATTTTGAAGCCTTACTCGCGACTCGCTGATCGCTTATTCTTTCGATTTTGAAGCCTTACTCGCTACTCGTTGATCGCCAAATCTTGCGATTTTAAAGCCTTACTTGCTACTCGCTATTCGCTTTTTTTCTAAATTTTGAAGCCTTACTCGCGACTCGCTGATCGCATATTCTTTCAATTTTTAAGCTTTACTTGCTACTCGCTGATCGCATATTTTTTCAATTTTAAAACCGTACTCCCGACTCGCTGATCGCATATTCTTTCGATTTTGAAGCCTTACTCGCTACACGTTGATCGCCAAATCTTGCGATTTTAAAGCCTTACTGGCTACTCGCTGATCGCATATTTTTTCAATTTTGAAGCCTTACTTGCGACTCGCTGATCGCATATTCTATCGACTTTGAAGCCTTACTTGCTACTCGCTGATCGCATATTTTTTAAATTTTGAAGCCTTACTCGCGACTCGCTGATCGCATATTTTTTCAATTTTGAAGCCTTACTCGCGACTCGCTGATCGCATTTTCTTTCGATTTTGAAGCTTAACTTGCTACTCGTTGATCGCCAAATCTTGCGATTTTAAAGCCTTACTTGCCACTCGCTGGTCGCATATTTTTTCAATTTTGAAGCCTTACTCGCTTCTCGTTGATCGCCAAATCTTGCGATTTTAATGCCTTACTTGCAACTCGCTGATCGCATATTTTTTCAATTTTGAAGCCTTACTCGCGACTCGCTGATCGCATATTCTGTCATTTTTTGAAGCCTTACTTGCTACTCGTTGATCGCCAAATCTTGCGATTTTTAAGCCTTACTCGCGACTCGCTGATCGCATATCTTTCCATTTTGAAGCCTTACTCGCTACTCGTTGATCGCCAAATCTTGCGATTTTAAAACCTTACTTGCTACCCGCTGATCGCATATTTTTTAAATTTTGATGCCTTACTCGCGACTCGCTGATCGCATATTCTTTCAATTTTGAAGACTTACTTGCTACTCGCTGATCGCATATTTTTTCAATTTTAAAACAGTACTCGCGACTCGCTGATCGCATATTCTTTCAATTTTGAAGCCTTACTCGCTACTTGTTGATCACCAAATCTTGCGATTTTAAAGCCTTACTTGCTACTCGCTGATCGCATATTTTTTCAATTTTGAAGCCTTACTCGCGACTTGCTGATCGCATATTCTTTCGATTTTGAAGCCTTACTCTTTTCTCGTTGATCGCCAAATCTTGCGATTTTAAAGCCTTACTTGCTACTCGCTGGTCGCATATTTTTTCAATTTTGAAGCCTTACTCGCGACTCGCTGATCGCATATCTTTCGATTTTGAAGCCTTACTCGCTACTCGTTGATTGCCAAATCTTGCGATTTTAAAGCCTTACTTGCTACTCGCTATTCGCATATTTTTTTAAATTTTAAAGCCTTACTCGCGACTCGCTGATCGCATATTTTTTCAGTTTTGAAGCCTTACTCGCGACTCGCTGATCGCATATTCTTTCGATTTTGAAGCCTTACTCGCTACTCGTTGATCGCCAAATCTTGCAATTTTAAAGCCTTACTTGCTACTCGCTGATAGCATATTTTTTCAATTTTGAAGCCTTACTCGCGGCTCTTTGATCGCATATTCTTTCGATTTTGAAGCCTTACTCGCGACTCGCTGATCGCATATTCTTTCGATTTTGAAGCCTTACTCGCTACTCGTTGATCGCATATTCTTTCGATTTTGAAGCCTTACTCGCTAATCGTAGATCGTCAAACCTTGCGATTTTAAAGCCTTAGTTGCTACGTGCTGGTCGCATATTTTTTCAATTTTAAAGCCTTACTTGCTACTTGCTGATCGCATATTTTTTAATTTTTGAAGCCTTAATCGCGACTCGCTGATCGCATATTTTTTCGATTTTAAAGCCTTACTTGCTACTCTCTGATTGCATATTCTTCCGATTTTGAAGTCTTACTCACTACTCGCTGATCGCAAATTCTTTCGATTTTGAAGCCTTTCTCGCGAATCGCTGATCGCATATTCTTTCGATTTTGAAGCCTTACTCGCTACTCGTTGATCGCCAAATCTTGCGATTTTAAAGCCTTACTTGCTACTCGCTGATTGCATATTTTTTCAATTTTGAAGCCTTACTCGCGACTCGCTGATCGCATATTCTTTCGATTTGAAGCCTTACTCGCGACTCGCTGATCGCTTATTCTTTCGATTTTGAAGCCTTACTCGCTACTCGTTGATCGCCAAATCTTGCGATTTTAAAGCCTTACTTGCTACTCGCTGGTCGCATATTTTTTAAATTTTGAAGCCTTACTCGCGATTCGCTGATCGCATATTCTTTCAATTTTAAAGCTTTACTTGCTACTCGCTGATCGCATATTTTTTCAATTTTAAAACCGTACTCCCGACTCGCTGATCGCATATTCTTTCGATTTTGAAGCCTTAATCGATACACGTTGATCGCCAAATCTTGCGATTTTAAAGCCTTACTGGCTACTCGCTGGTCGCATATTTTTTAATTTTGAAGCCTTACTTGCTACTCGCTGGTCGCATATTTTTTCAATTTTGAAGCCTTACTCGCGACTCGCTGATCGCATATCTTTCGATTTTGAAGCCTTACTCGCTACTCGTTGATTGCCAAATCTTGCGATTTTAAAGCCTTACTTGCTACTCGCTATTCGCATATTTTTTAAATTTTGAAGCCTTACTCGCGACTCGCTGATCGCATATTCTTTCAATTTTAAAGCTTTACTTGCTACTCGCTGATCGCATATTTTTTCAATTTTAAAATCGTACTCGCGACTTGCTGATCGCATATTCTTTCAATTTTGAAGCCTTACTCGCTACTTGTTGATCACCAAATCTTGCGATTTTATAGCCTTACTTGCTACTCGCTGATCGCATATTTTTTCAATTTTGAAGCCTTACTCGCGACTCGCTGATCGCATATTCTGTCGATTTTGAAGCCTTACTTGCTACTCGTTGATCGCCAAATCTTGCGATTTTAAAGCCTTACTTGCTACTCGCTGGTCGCATATTTTTTCAATTTTGAAGCCTTACTCGCGACTCGCTGATCGCATATCTTTCCATTTTGAAGCCTTACTCGCTACTCGTTGATCGCCAAATCTTGCGATTTTCAACCCTTACTTGCTACCCGCTGATCGCATATTTTTTAAATTTTGAAGCCTTAATCGCGACTCGCTGATCGCATATTTTTTCGATTTTAAAGCCTTACTTGCTACTCTCTGATTGCATATTCTTCTGATTTTGAAGTCTTACTCACTACTCGCTGATCGCAAATTCTTTCGATTTTGAAGCCTTTCTCGCGAATCGCTGATCGCATATTCTTTCGATTTTGAAGCCTTACTCGCTACTCGTCGATCGCCAAATCTTGCGATTTTAAAGCCTTACTTGCTACTCGCTGATTGCATATTTTTTCAATTTTAAAGCCTTACTCGCGACTCGCTGATCGCATATTCTTTCGATTTTGAAGCATTACTCGCGACTCGCTGATCGCTTATTCTTTCGATTTTGAAGCCTTACTCGCTATTCGTTGATCGCCAAATCTTGCGATTTTAAAGCCTTACTTGCTACTCGCTATTCGCTTTTTTTTTAAATTTTGAAGCCTTACTCGCGACTCGCTGATCGCATATTCTTTCAATTTTTAAGCTTTACTTGCTACTCGCTGATCGCATATTTTTTCAATTTCAAAACCGTACTCCCGACTCGCTGATCGCATATTCTTTCGATTTTGAAGCCTTACTCGCTACACGTTGATCGCCAAATCTTGCGATTTTAAAGCCTTACTGGCTACTCGCTGGTCGCATATTTTTTCAATTTTGAAGCCTTACTTGCGACTCGCTGATCGCATATTCTTTCGACTTTGAAGCCTTACTTGCTACTCGCTGATCGCATATTTTTTAAATTTTGAAGCCTTACTCGCGACTCGCTGATCGCATATTTTTTCAATTTTGAAGCCTTACTCGCGACTCGCTGATCGCATATTCTTTCGATTTTGAAGCTTAACTTGCTACTCGTTGATCGCCAAATCTTGCGATTTTAAAGCCTTACTTGCCACTCGCTGGTCGCATATTTTTTCAATTTTGAAGCCTTACTCGCTTCTCGTTGATCGCCAAATCTTGCGATTTTAAAGCCTTACTTGCAACTCGCTGATCGCATATTTTTTCAATTTTGAAGCCTTACTCGCGACTCGCTGATCGCATATTCTGTCATTTTTTGAAGCCCTTCTTGCTACTCGTTGATCGCCAAATCTTGCGATTTTAAAGCCTTACTTGCCACTCGCTGGTCGCATATTTTTTCAATTTTGAAGCCTTACTCGCTTCTCGTTGATCGCCAAATCTTGCGATTTTAAAGCCTTACTTGCAACTCGCTGATCGCATATTTTTTCAATTTTAAGCCTTACTCGCGACTCGCTGATCGCATATCTTTCCATTTTGAAGCCTTACTCGCTCCTCGTTGATCGCCAAATCTTGCGATTTTAAAGCCTTACTTGCTACCCGCTGATCGCATATTTTTTAAATTTTGAAGCCTTACTCGCGACTCGCTGATCGCATATTCTTTCAATTTTGAAGACTTACTTGCTACTCGCTGATCGCATATTTTTTCAAATTTAAAACAGTACTCGCGACTCGCTGATCGCATATTCTTTCAATTTTGAAGCCTTACTCGCTACTTGTTGATCACCAAATCTTGCGATTTTAAAGCCTTACTTGCTACTCGCTGATCGCATATTTTTTCAGTTTTGAAGCATTACTCGCGACTCGCTGATCGCATATTCTTTCGATTTTGAAGCCTTACTCGCTACTCGTTGATCGCCAAATCTTGCAATTTTAAAGCCTTACTTGCTACTCGCTGATCGCATATTTTTTCAATTTTGAAGCCTTACTCGCGGCTCGCTGATCGCATATTCTTTCGATTTTGAAGCCTTACTCGCGACTCGCTGATCGCATATTCTTTCGATTTTGAAGCCTTACTCGCTACTCGTTGATCGCATATTCTTTCGATTTTGAAGCCTTACTCTATTCTCGTTGATCGCCAAATCTTGCGATTTTAAAGCCTTACTTGCTACTCGCTGGTCGCATATTTTTTCAATTTTGAAGCCTTACTCGCGACTCGCTGATCGCATATTTTTCGATTTTGAAGCTTTACTCGCTACTCGTTGATTGCCAAATCTTGCGATTTTAAAGCCTTACTTGCTACTTGCTGGTCGCATATTTTTTCAATTTTAAAGCCTTACTTGCTACTTGCTGATCGCATATTTTTTAATTTTTGAAGCCTTAATCGCGACCCGCTGATCGCATATTTTTTCGTTTTTAAAGCCTTACTTGCTACTCTCTGATTGCATATTCTTCCGATTTTGAAGTCTTACTCACTACTCGCTGATCGCAAATTCTTTCGATTTTGAAGCCTTACTCACTACTCGTTGATCGCCAAATCTTGCGATTTTAAAGCCTTACTTGCTACTCGCTGATTGCATATTTTTTCAATTTTGAAGCCTTACTCGCGACTCGCTGATCGCATATTCTTTCGATTTTGAAGCCTTACTCGCGACTCGCTGATCGCTTTTTCTTTCGATTTTGAAGCCTTACTCGCTACTCGTTGATCGCCAAATCTTGCGATTTTAAAGCCTTACTTGCTACTCGCTGGTCGCATATTTTTTAAATTTTGAAGCCTTACTCGCGACTCGCTGATCGCATATTCTTTCAATTTTAAAGCTTTACTTGCTACTCGCTGGTCGCATATTTTTTCAATTTTTAAGCCTTACTTGCGACTCGCTGATCGCATATTCTTTCGACTTTGAAGCCTTACTTGCTACTCGCTGATCGCATATTTTTTATATTTTGAAGCCTTACTCGCGACTCGCTGATCGCATATTTTTTCAATTTTGAAGCCTTACTCGCGACTCGCTGATCGCATATTCTTTCGATTTTGAAGCTTAACTTGCTACTCGTTGATCGCCAAATCTTGCGATTTTAAAGCCTTACTTGCCACTCGCTGATCGCATATTTTTTCAATTTTGAAGCCTTACTCGCTTCTCGTTGATCGCCAAATCTTGCGATTTTAAAGCCTTACTTGCAACTCGCTGATCGCATATTTTTTCAATTTTGAAGCCTTACTCGCGACTCGCTGATCGCATATTCTGTCATTTTTTGAAGCCCTTCTTGCTACTCGTTGATCGCCAAATCTTGCGATTTTAAAGCCTTACTTGGCACTCGCTGGTCGCATATTTTTTCAATTTTGAAGCCTTACTCGCTTCTCGTTGATCGCCAAATCTTGCGATTTTAAAGCCTTACTTGCAACTCGCTGATCGCATATTTTTTCAATTTTAAGCCTTACTCGCGACTCGCTGATCGCATATCTTTCCATTTTGAAGCCTTACTCGCTCCTCGTTGATCGCCAAATCTTGCGATTTTAAAGCCTTACTTGCTACCCGCTGATCTTTTTTTTTTTAAATTTTGAAGCCTTACTCGCGACTCGCTGATCGCATATTCTTTCAATTTTGAAGACTTACTTGCTACTCGCTGATCGCATATTTTTTCAATTTTAAAACAGTACTCGCGACTCGCTGATCGCATATTCTTTCAATTTTGAAGCCTTACTCGCTACTTGTTGATCACCAAATCTTGCGATTTTAAAGCCTTACTTGCTACTCGCTGATCGCATATTTTTTCAGTTTTGAAGCATTACTCGCGACTCGCTGATCGCATATTCTTTCGATTTTGAAGCCTTACTCGCTACTCGTTGATCGCCAAATCTTGCAATTTTAAAGCCTTACTTGCTACTCGCTGATCGCATATTTTTTCAATTTTGAAGCCTTACTCGCGGCTCGCTGATCGCATATTCTTTCAATTTTGAAGCCTTACTCGCGACTCGCTGATCGCATATTCTTTCGATTTTGAAGCCTTACTCGCTACTCGTTGATCGCATATTCTTTCGATTTTGAAGCCTTACTCTATTCTCGTTGATCGCCAAATCTTGCGATTTTAAAGCCTTACTTGCTACTCGCTGGTCGCATATTTTTTCAATTTTGAAGCCTTACTCGCGACTCGCTGATCGCATATTTTTCGATTTTGAAGCCTTACTCGCTACTCGTTGATTGCCAAATCTTGCGATTTTAAAGCCTTACTTGCTACTTGCTGGTCGCATATTTTTTCAATTTTAAAGCCTTACTTGCTACTTGCTGATCGCATATTTTTTAATTTTTGAAGCCTTAATCGCGACTCGCTGATCGCATATTTTTTCGTTTTTAAAGCCTTACTTGCTACTCTCTGATTGCATATTCTTCCGATTTTGAAGTCTTACTCACTACTCGCTGATCGCAAATTCTTTCGATTTTGAAGCCTTACTCGCTACTCGTTGATCGCCAAATCTTGCGATTTTAAAGCCTTACTTGCTACTCGCTGATTGCATATTTTTTCAATTTTGAAGCCTTACTCGCGACTCGCTGATCGCATATTCTTTCGATTTTGAAGCCTTACTCGCGACTCGCTGATCGCTTATTCTTTCGATTTTGAAGCCTTACTCGCTACTCGTTGATCGCCAAATCTTGCGATTTTAAAGCCTTACTTGCTACTCGCTGGTCGCATATTTTTTAAATTTTGAAGCCTTACTCGCGACTCGCTGATCGCATATTCTTTCAATTTTAAAGCTTTACTTGCTACTCGCTGATCGCATATTTTTTCAATTTTAAAACCGTACTCCCGACTCGCTGATCGCATATTCTTTCGATTTTGAAGCCTTACTCGATACACGTTGATCGCCAAATCTTGCGATTTTAAAGCCTTACTGACTACTCGCTGGTCGCATATTTTTTCAATTTTGAAGCCTTACTTGCTACTCGCTGGTCGCATATTTTTTCAATTTTGAAGCCTTACTCGCGACTCGCTGATCGCATATTTTCGATTTTGAAGCCTTACTCGCTACTCGTTGATTGCCAAATCTTGCGATTTTAAAGCCTTACTTGCTACTCGCTATTCGCATATTTTTTAAATTTTGAAGACTTACTCGCGACTCGCTGATCGCATATTCTTTCAATTTTAAAGCTTTACTTGCTACTCGCTGATCGCATATTTTTTCAATTTTAAAACCGTACTCCCGACTCGCTGATCGCATATTCTTTCGATTTTGAAGCCTTACTCGATACACGTTGATCGCCAAATCTTGCGATTTTAAAGCCTTACTGACTACTCGCTGGTCGCATATTTTTTCAATTTTGAAGCCTTACTTGCTACTCGCTGGTCGCATATTTTTTCAATTTTGAAGCCTTACTCGCGACTCGCTGATCGCATATCTTTCGATTTTGAAGCCTTACTCGCTACTTGTTGATCACCAAATCTTGCGATTTTATAGCCTTACTTGCTACTCGCTGATCGCATATTTTTTCAATTTTGAAGCCTTACTCGCGACTCGCTGATCACATATTCTGTCGATTTTGAAGCCTTACTTGCTACTCGTTGATCGCCAAATCTTGCGATTTTAAAGCCTTACTTGCTACTCGCTGGTCGCATATTTTTTCAATTTTGAAGCCTTACTCGCGACTCGCTGATCGCATATCTTTCCATTTTGAAGCCTTACTCGCTACTCGTTGATCGCCAAATCTTGCGATTTTAAAGCCTTACTTGCTACCCGCTGATCGCATATTTTTTAAATTTTGAAGCCTTACTCGCGACTCGCTGATCGCATATTCTTTCAATTTTGAAGACTTACTTGCTACTCGCTGATCGCATATTTTTTCAATTTTGAAGCCTTACTCGCGACTCGCTGATTGCATATCTTTCCATTTTGAAGCCTTACTCGCTCCTCGTTGATCGCCAAATCTTGCGATTTTAAAGCCTTACTTGCTACCAGCTGATCGCATATTTTTTAAATTTTGAAGCCTTACTCGCGACTCGCTGATCGCATATTCTTTCAATTTTGAAGACTTACTTGCAACTCGCTGATCGCATATTTTTTCAATTTTAAAACAGTACTCGCGACTCGCTGATCGCATATTCTTTCAATTTTGAAGCCTTACTCGCTACTTGTTGATCACCAAATCTTGCGATTTTAAAGCCTTACTTGCTACTCGCTGATCGCATATTTTTTCAATTTTGAAGCCTTACTCGCGACTTGCTGATCGCATATTCTTTCGATTTTGAAGCCTTACTTGCTACTCGTTGATCGCCAAATCTTGCGATTTTAAAGCCTTACTTGCTACTCGCTGGTCGCATATTTTTTCAATTTTGAAGCCTTACTCGCGACTCGCTGATCGCATATTTTTCGATTTTGAAGCCTTACTCGCTACTCGTTGATTGCCAAATCTTGCGATTTTAAAGCCTTACTTGCTACTCGCTATTCGCATATTTTTTTAAATTTTGAAGCCTTACTCGCGACTCGCTGATCGCATATTTTTTCAAATTTGAAGCCTTACTCGCGACTCGCTGATCGCATATTCTTTCGATTTTGAAGCCTTACTCGCTACTCGTTGATCGCCAAATCTTGCAATTTTAAAGCATTACTTGCTACTCGCTGATCGCATATTTTTTCAATTTTGAAGCCTTACTCGCGGCTCGCTGATCGCATATTCTTTCGATTTTGAAGCCTTACTCGCGACTCGCTGATCGCATATTCTTTCGATTTTGAAGCCTTACTCGCTACTCGTTGATCGCATATTCTTTCGATTTTGAAGCCTTACTCTATTCTCGTTGATCGCCAAATCTTGCGATTTTAAAGCCTTACTTGCTACTCGCTGGTCGCATATTTTTTCAATTTTGAAGCCTTACTCGCGACTCGCTGATCGCATATTTTTTCAATTTTGAAGCCTTACTCGCGACTCGCTGATCGCATATTTTCGATTTTGAAGCCTTACTCGCTACTCGTTGATTGCCAAATCTTGCGATTTTAAAGCCTTACTTGCTACTCGCTATTCGCATATTTTTTAAATTTTGAAGACTTACTCGCGACTCGCTGATCGCATATTCTTTCAATTTTAAAGCTTTACTTGCTACTCGCTGATCGCATATTTTTTCAATTTTAAAACCGTACTCCCGACTCGCTGATCGCATATTCTTTCGATTTTGAAGCCTTACTCGATACACGTTGATCGCCAAATCTTGCGATTTTAAAGCCTTACTGACTACTCGCTGGTCGCATATTTTTTCAATTTTGAAGCCTTACTTGCTACTCGCTGGTCGCATATTTTTTCAATTTTGAAGCCTTACTCGCGACTCGCTGATCGCATATCTTTCGATTTTGAAGCCTTACTCGCTACTTGTTGATCACCAAATCTTGCGATTTTATAGCCTTACTTGCTACTAGCTGATCGCATATTTTTTCAATTTTGAAGCCTTACTCGCGACTCGCTGATCACATATTCTGTCGATTTTGAAGCCTTACTTGCTACTCGTTGATCGCCAAATCTTGCGATTTTAAAGCCTTACTTGCTACTCGCTGGTCGCATATTTTTTCAATTTTGAAGCCTTACTCGCGACTCGCTGATCGCATATCTTTCCATTTTGAAGCCTTACTCGCTACTCGTTGATCGCCAAATCTTGCGATTTTAAAGCCTTACTTGCTACCCGCTGATCGCATATTTTTTAAATTTTGAAGCCTTACTCGCGACTCGCTGATCGCATATTCTTTCAATTTTGAAGACTTACTTGCTACTCGCTGATCGCATATTTTTTCAATTTTGAAGCCTTACTCGCGACTCGCTGATTGCATATCTTTCCATTTTGAAGCCTTACTCGCTCCTCGTTGATCGCCAAATCTTGCGATTTTAAAGCCTTACTTGCTACCAGCTGATCGCATATTTTTTAAATTTTGAAGCCTTACTCGCGACTCGCTGATCGCATATTCTTTCAATTTTGAAGACTTACTTGCAACTCGCTGATCGCATATTTTTTCAATTTTAAAACAGTACTCGCGACTCGCTGATCGCATATTCTTTCAATTTTGAAGCCTTACTCGCTACTTGTTGATCACCAAATCTTGCGATTTTAAAGCCTTACTTGCTACTCGCTGATCGCATATTTTTTCAATTTTGAAGCCTTACTCGCGACTTGCTGATCGCATATTCTTTCGATTTTGAAGCCTTACTTGCTACTCGTTGATCGCCAAATCTTGCGATTTTAAAGCCTTACTTGCTACTCGCTGGTCGCATATTTTTTCAATTTTGAAGCCTTACTCGCGACTCGCTGATCGCATATTTTTCGATTTTGAAGCCTTACTCGCTACTCGTTGATTGCCAAATCTTGCGATTTTAAAGCCTTACTTGCTACTCGCTATTCGCATATTTTTTTAAATTTTGAAGCCTTACTCGCGACTCGCTGATCGCATATTTTTTCAAATTTGAAGCCTTACTCGCGACTCGCTGATCGCATATTCTTTCGATTTTGAAGCCTTACTCGCTACTCGTTGATCGCCAAATCTTGCAATTTTAAAGCATTACTTGCTACTCGCTGATCGCATATTTTTTCAATTTTGAAGCCTTACTCGCGGCTCGCTGATCGCATATTCTTTCGATTTTGAAGCCTTACTCGCGACTCGCTGATCGCATATTCTTTCGATTTTGAAGCCTTACTCGCTACTCGTTGATCGCATATTCTTTCGATTTTGAAGCCTTACTCTATTCTCGTTGATCGCCAAATCTTGCGATTTTAAAGCCTTACTTGCTACTCGCTGGTCGCATATTTTTTCAATTTTGAAGCCTTACTCGCGACTCGCTGATCGCATATTTTTCGATTTTGAAGCCTTACTCGCTACTCGTTGATTGCCAAATATTGCGATTTTAAAGCCTTACTTGCTACTTGCTGGTCGCATATTTTTTCAATTTTAAAGCCTTACTTGCTACTTGCTGATCGCATATTTTTTAATTTTTGAAGCCTTAATCGCGACTCGCTGATCGCATATTTTTTCGTTTTTAAAGCCTTACTTGCTACTCTCTGATTGCATATTCTTCCGATTTTGAAGTCTTACTCACTACTCGCTGATCGCAAATTCTTTCGATTTTGAAGCCTTACTCGCTACTCGTTGATCGCCAAATCTTGCGATTTTAAAGCCTTACTTGCTACTCGCTGGTCGCATATTTTTTAAATTTTGAAGCCTTACTCGCGACTCGCTGATCGCATATTCTTTCAATTTTAAAACCGTACTCCCGACTCGCTGATCGCATATTCTTTCGATTTTGAAGCCTTACTCGATACACGTTGATCGCCAAATCTTGCGATTTTAAAGCCTAACTGGCTACTCGCTGGTCGCATATTTTTTCAATTTTGAAGCCTTACTTGCTACTCGCTGGTCGCATATTTTTTCAATTTTGAAGCCTTACTCGCGACTCGCTGATCGCATATCTTTCGATTTTGAAGCCTTACTCGCTACTCGTTGATTGCCAAATCTTGCGATTTTAAAGCCTAACTTGCTACTCGCTATTCGCATATTTTTTAAATTTTGAAGCCTTACTCGCGACTCGCTGATCGCATATTCTTTCAATTTTAAAGCTTTACTTGCTACTCGCTGATCGCATATTTTTTCAATTTTAAAATCGTACTCGCTACTTGCTGATCGCATATTCTTTCAATTTTGAAGCCTTACTCGCTACTTGTTGATCACCAAATCTTGCGATTTTATAGTCTTACTTGCTACTCGCTGATCGCATATTTTTTCAATTTTGAAGCCTTACTCGCGACTCGCTGATCACATATTCTGTCGATTTTGAAGCCTTACTTGCTACTCGTTGATCGCCAAATCTTGCGATTTTAAAGCCTTACTTGCTACTCGCTGGTCGCATATTTTTTCAATTTTGAAACCTTACTCGCGACTCGCTGATCGCATATCTTTCCATTTTGAAGCCTTACTCGCTACTCGTTGATCGCCAAATCTTGCGATTTTAAAGCCTTACTTGCTACCCGCTGATCGCATATTTTTTAAATTTTGAAGCCTTACTCGCGACTCGCTGATCGCATATTCTTTCAATTTTGAAGACTTACTTGCTACTCGCTGATCGCATATTTTTTCAATTTTAAAACCGTACTCCCGACTCGCTGATCGCATATTCTTTCGATTTTGAAGCCTTACTCGATACACGTTGATCGCCAAATCTTGCGATTTTAAAGCCTAACTGGCTACTCGCTGGTCGCATATTTTTTCAATTTTGAAGCCTTACTTGCTACTCGCTGGTCGCATATTTTTTCAATTTTGAAGCCTTACTCGCGACTCGCTGATCGCATATCTTTCGATTTTGAAGCCTTACTCGCTACTCGTTGATTGCCAAATCTTGCGATTTTAAAGCCTTACTTGCTACTCGCTATTCGCATATTTTTTAAATTTTGAAGCCTTACTCGCGACTCGCTGATCGCATATTCTTTCAATTTTAAAGCTTTACTTGCTACTCGCTGATCGCATATTTTTTCAATTTTAAAATCGTACTCGCTACTTGCTGATCGCATATTCTTTCAATTTTGAAGCCTTACTCGCTACTTGTTGATCACCAAATCTTGCGATTTTATAGTCTTACTTGCTACTCGCTGATCGCATATTTTTTCAATTTTGAAGCCTTACTCGCGACTCGCTGATCACATATTCTGTCGATTTTGAAGCCTTACTTGCTACTCGTTGATCGCCAAATCTTGCGATTTTAAAGCCTTACTTGCTACTCGCTGGTCGCATATTTTTTCAATTTTGAAACCTTACTCGCGACTCGCTGATCGCATATCTTTCCATTTTGAAGCCTTACTCGCTACTCGTTGATCGCCAAATCTTGCGATTTTAAAGCCTTACTTGCTACTCGCTGATCGCATATTTTTTCAATTTTGAAGCCTTCTTCGCGACTCGCTGATCGCATATTCTTTCGATTTTGAAGCCTTACTCGCGACTCGCTGATCGCATATTCTTTCGATTTTGAAGCCTTACTCAAGACTCGCTGATCGCATATTCTTTTGATTTTGAAGCCTTACTCGCTACTCGTTGATCGCTAAATCTTGCGATTTTAAAGCCTTACTTGCTAGTCGCTGATCGCATTTTATTTTTCGATTTTGAAGCCTTCTTCGCGACTCGCTGATCGCATATTATTTCGATTTTGAAGCCTTAATCAAGACTCGCTGATCGCATATTCTTTTGATTTTGAAGCCTTACTCGCTACTCGTTGATCGCCAAATCTTGCGATTTTAAAGCCTTACTTGCTACTCGCTGATCGCATTTTATTTTTCGATTTTGAAGCCTTACTTGCGACTCGCTGATCGCATATTCTTTCAATTTTGAAGCCTTACTCGCTACTCGTTGATCGCCAAATCTTGCGATTTTAAAGCCTTACTTGCTACTCGCTGATCGCATATTTTTTCGATTTTGAAGCCTTACTCGCGACTCGCTGATCGCATATTCTTTGGATTTTGAAGCCTTACTCGCTACTCGTTGATCGCAAAATCTTGCGATTTTAAAGCCTTACTTTCTTTTCGCTGATCGCATATTTTTTCAATTTTGAAGCCTTACTCGCGACTTGCTGATCGCATATTTTTTCAATTTTGAAGCCTTACTCGCGACTCGCTGATCGCATATTCTTTCGATTTTGAAGCCTTACTCGCTACTCGTTGATCGCCAAATATTGCGATTTTAAAACCTTACTTGCTACTCGCTGATCGCATATTTTTTCAATTTTGAAGCCTTCTTCGCGACTCGCTGATCGCATATTCGTTCGATTTTGAAGCTTTATTAAAGACTCGCTGATCGCATATTCTTTCGATTTTGAAGCCTTACTCGCTACTCGTTGATCGCCAAATCTTGCGATTTTAAAGCCTTACTTGCTACTCGCTGATCGCATTTTTTTTCGATTTTGAAGCTTTACTCAAGACTCGCTGATCGCATATTCTTTCGATTTTGAAGCCTTACTCGCTACTCGTTAATCGCCAAATCATGCGATTTTAAAGCCTTACTTGCAACTCGCTGATCGCATATTTTTTCAATATTGAAGCCTTACTCGCGACTCGCTGATCGCATATTCTTTCGATTTTGAAGCCTTACTCGCTACTCGTTGAACGCCAAATCTTGCGATTTTAAAGCCTGACTTGCTACTCGCATCGCATATTTTTTCAATTTTGAAGCCTTCTTCGCGACTTGCTGATCGCATATTCTCTCGATTTTGAAGCCTTACTCGCAACTCGCTGATCGCATATTCTTTGGATTTTGAAGCCTTACTCGCTACTCGCTGATCGCATATTTTTGTCAATTTTGAAGCCTTCTTCGCGCCTCGCTGATCGCATATTCTTTCGATTTTGAAGCCTTACTCGCTACTCGGTGATCGCATATTTTTTCAATTTTGAAGCTTTCTTCGCGACTCGCTGATCGCATATTCTTTCGATTTTGAAGCCTTACTCGCTACTCGTTAATCGCCAAATCTAGCGATTTTAAAGCCTTACTTGCAACTCGCTGATCGCATATTTTTTCAATATTGAAGCCTTACTCGCGACTCGCTGATCGCATATTCTTTCGATTTTGAAGCCTTACTCGCTACTCGTTGAACGCCAAATCTTGCGATTTTAAAGCCTGACTTGCTACTCGCATCGCATATTTTTTCAATTTTGAAGCCTTCTTCGCGACTTGCTGATCGCATATTCTTTCGATTTTGAAGCCTTACTCGCGACTCGCTGATCGCATATTCTTTGGATTTTGAAGCCTTACTCGCTACTCGTTGATCGCCTAATCTTGCGATTTTAAAGCCTTACTTGCTACTCGCTGATCGCATATATTTGTCAATTTTGAAGCCTTCTTCGCAACTCGCTGATCGCATATTCTTTCGATTTTGAAGCCTCACTTGCTACTCGCTGATCGCATATTTTTTCAATTTTGAAGCCTTACTCGCGACTCGCTGATCGCATATTCTTTCGATTTTGAAGCCTTACTCGCTACTCGTTGATCGCCAAATATTGCGATTTTAAAGCCTTACCTGCTACTCGCTGATCGCATATTTTTTCAATTTTGAAGCCTTCTTCGCGACTCGCTGATCGCATATTCTTTCGATTTTGAAGCATTACTCAAGACTCGCTGATCGCATATTCTTTCGATTTTGAAGCCTTACTCGCTACTCGTTGATCGCCAAATCTTGCGATTTTAAAGCCTTACTTGCTACTCGCTGATCGCATTTTTTTTTTCGATTTTGAAGGCTTACTTGCGACTCGCTGATCGCATATTCTTTCAATTTTGAAGCCTTACTCGCTACTCGTTGATCGCCAAATCTTGCGATTTTAAAGCCTTACTTGCTCTTCGCTGATCGCTTATTTTTCGATTTTGAAGCCTTACTCGCGACTCGCTGATCGCATATTCTTTGGATTTTGAAGCCTTACTCGCTACTCGTTGATCGCAAAATCTTGCGATTTTAAAGCCTTACTTGCTTTTCGCTGATCGCATATTTTTTCAATTTTGAAGCCTTACTCGCGACTTGCTGATCGCATATTCTTTCAATTTTGAAGCCTTACTCGCGACTCGCTGATCGCATATTCTTTCGATTTTAAAGCCTTACTCGCTACTCTTTGATCGCCAAATATTGCGATTTTAAAGCCTTACTTGCTACTCGCTGATCGCATATTTTTTCAAATTTGAAGCTTTCTTCGCGACTCGCTGATCGCATATTCTTTCGATTTTGAAGCCTTACTCGCTACTCGTTGATCGCCAAATCTTGCGATTTTCAAGCCTTACTTAATACTCGCTGATCGCATTTTTTTTCAATTTTGAAGCCTTACTTGCGACTCGCTGATCGCATATTCTTTCAATTTTGAAGCCTTACTCGCGACTCACTGATCGCATATTCTTTCGATTTTGAAGCCTTACTCGCGAATCGCTGATCGCATATTCTTTCAATTTTGAAGCCTTCTTCGCGACTCACTGATCGCATATTCTTTCGATTTTGAAGCCTTACCCGCGACTCGCTGATTGCATATTCTTTGGATTTTGAAGCCTTACTCGCTACTTGTTGATCGCCAAATCTTGCGATTTTAAAGCCTTCTTCGCGACTCGCTGATCGCATATTCTTTCGATTTTGAAGCCTTACTCGCGACTCGTTGATCGCAAAATCTTGCGATTTTAAAGCCTTACTTGCTTTTCGCTGATCGCATATTTTTTCAATTTTGAAGCCTTACTCGCGACTTGCTGATCGCATATTCTTTCAATTTTGAAGCCTTACTCGCGACTCGCTGATCGCATATTCTTTCGATTTTGAAGCCTTACTCGCTACTCGTTGATCGCCAAATATTGCGATTTTAAAGCCTTACTTGCTACTCGCTGATCGCATATTTTTTCAATTTTGAAGCCTTCTTCGCGACTCGCTGATCGCATATTCTTTCGATTTTGAAGCTTTACTCAAGACTCGCTGATCGCATAATCTTTCGATTTTGAAGCCTTACTCGCTACTCGTTGATCGCCAAATCTTGCGATTTTAAAGCCTTACTTGCTACTCGCTGATCGCATATTTTTTCAATTTTGAAGCCTTCTTCGCGACTCACTGATCGCATATTCTTTCGATTTTGAAGCCTTACCCGCGACTCGCTGATTGCATATTCTTTGGATTTTGAAGCCTTACTCGCTACTTGTTGATCGCCAAATCTTGCGATTTTAAAGCCTTCTTCGCGACTCGCTGATCGCATGTTCTTTCGATTTTGAAGCCTTTTTCGCGACTCGCTGATCGCATATTCTTTGGATTTTGAAGCCTTACTCGATACTCGTTGATCGCCAAATCTTGCGATTTTAAAGCCTTACTTGCTACTCGCTGATCGCATATTTTTGTCAATTTAGAAGCCTTCTTCGCGCCTCGCTGATCGCATATTCTTTCGATTTTGAAGCCTTACTCGCTACTCGCTGATCGCATATTTTTTCAATTTTGAAGCTTTCTTCGCGACTCGCTGATCGCATATTCTTTCGATTTTGAAGCCTTACTTGCAACTCGTTAATCGCCAAATCTTGCGATTTTAAAGCCTTACTTGCAACTCGCTGATCGCATATTTTTTCAATTTTGAAGCCTTACTCG